>QLOC01000026.1:0-645812 GCA_003413675.1 Phytopythium vexans
TCCTCACGTACTTGCGAACCCACTTGTACATGTGTGGCCAGTAGTAATCTCGAGAAAGACTGAGAAACGTCTTCTCACGTCCGAGATGGCCACCAGAAGGGCTGTCATGATACTCATACAAGAGTCGATGACGCACCCTTCATCGCTGGGAACAACAACTTGTGCTGAATCCCCGTCCTCAACCGCGTAGTACAGCAACCCATTGCGTACGTGGAAGCGGTGGACACGCGACCTTGTCGTGCTGGCAGACCTTGCAGCGCCTTGTCGGAAGGGTCCTTGAAATACTTGAGCAAGTCCTGACAAGTCTCGTCAGACTTGTAACCCTCGACAATATCTTCACGCACTGTAGTCGCAGCTTGAACAGCAACTGCTTGAACATCTTCACAGAGACGACACGCTTCGTCCGGATCCTCATTCTTGGTCTTGGGATCGTAGTCCGGACGTCTTGATAAAGCGTCGGCCAAGATGTTCATCTTGCCTGGCTTGTAGTGCACAACAAAGTTGTACTCCGCAAAGAAGGAGAGCCATCTCGCCATTCTTTGGGACAAGTGAGGAGTCTTCACTGCAGTCCGCAGCGACGCATGATCTGTGTAGATCGCAAAGCGTTCCTCGCCAAGCAAGTAGACACGGAACTTGACTAAGGAATACTTCATCGCAAGAAGTTCCTTGTCATGCACTGGGTAGTTCCGTTCTGCGGGCCGGAGTTGTCGTGATTGATACGAAACAACTCGCTCTCGACCCTCATCATCGTGCTGCATCAAGGCGCAACCGATGGCATAGTCGCTTGCATCACAGACGACGTGGAACGGCTTGTCGTGATCCGGAAGAGCCAACACAGGAGCTTCACGAAGACTCCTCTTGACTTCTTCGAATGCCGCTTGGTGATCATCAGACCACTTCCACTCGACGTCTTTCTTCAGCAGTTGTGTGAGAGGCTGCACCAGCGCTGCATAATTGCGCGTGTACTTGTGCAAGTAATTGGCCAGACCCAACCATTGTCGCAGCTGTTTGACGTTCTGAGGCACGGGCCAATCGTCAATAGCTTTGACCTTCTCGGGGTCAACTCGAACACCGTTCTTGCCAACAAAGCAACCGAGTACGGGTATCTCTGGTGAGAAGAAGACACATTTCTTCAGGTTAGCGTAGAGCTTGTTCTCTCGCATGACCTCAAAGACACGGCGAAGATGATCCAAATGAACATCGACGTCGGACTTTCCACCAACCGCCTTACTATGAACGAAAATATCGTCAAAGTAGCTCGGTGCGAATGCTCGCAGCGGACGAAGAACATTCGTGACCATGCGATTGAAAGTCGCAGGCGCATTCTTCAGTCCTTGTGGCATCACTAGCCATTCCCACAGCATACCGCTCGGGGTACTCACTGCAGTTAGTGGTACGTCATCTTCACGCATCCGAATCTGATAGAATCCATCCTTCAGATCGATGGCGCTGAAGACCGTACTGCCAACCATTCCATCAAGGATCATATCCTTGCGTGGAACCGGTGTCTGAGCAGGAATGGTCGCGTCGTTCAGCTTGTTGAAAGCATGAACAATGCGCCATCCGCCAGTCGCCTTCTTCACACAGAAAGTGGGGCTGCAATGCGGAGACTTGCTCTCTCGCACGTGACCAGCCTTTGCACGTTGTGCGAAGAACTCATCGATCGCATCGACTTGTTCCTTCGGCAACGGCCACTGTCTTGTGATGCAGTACTTCGTGCCAGGAAGTACATCAATCTCGTGACGAATGCCTCTGTCAAATGGCAGTTCGTCCGGCACCTTGTCGGGGAAGATATCCTCAAACTCCCGAACAAGCTTCCACACGGGGTTCGTCTTGAGGGCATCCAATGACTGCTCCTCGAACCTTTCCTTCCGTGTCTTTCCGATCAACGCGTCGGTTGCATCCACAGTTGATGCTGCGTTGACGGAGTCTTTGTCGATCGCTTCGACGATCGCACAAAGCTGCGAAATTTCGCCTTTCGCCAGGCTACGCCTAAGCGCCTTCTTGCTCATCATAGGCAAGGAAACCAAATCTTCGACGGAACTTGGAGGATTTTCCACTTGGATGTGACGCAATTCCATGCTGTCACCCTCTTCACCGTAGACCACGACGTCCGCATAACTGTGTGTAGTGCTTCTCTGTGGGTCACCACCTTCATCATCTTGACTTGCATCTTGATCAGGGATGCCGGATGACGGAAAACTCTTGACGTCGGTCTTCTTTCGGTCTTGTAACTTCACGCCAGGACGGATTTCTTCAATGTCCTTGGCAAAGGAGACAGTCTTTTTCTGGCGCCTGACTGCTCCACCTCCATTCATCGTCGCGGGCTGGTCTTGTGAGATTGAGGGGCCATCGCACTCCTGAGTCTCATTCGACGATGCATCTTCGACAGACGCATATGCCCATATCACTTCATCCGTTGTCGCACAATTCAAGTCTGCCTCGTCGCATGACTTGTCAACGGAGATCTTCATCTTCATCCAGTCAATGCGGGGTTGGTAACGCTTCAACCACGGCATTCCCAAGATGAGATCAAACTTGGCATCGAGATCGAGGAGAATGAACTCGTCCTCGCCTCGGAAATCTTCAAACGTCATTGCCAAGCGAACAGTTCGCTTCGGCATCTTCACAGTCGACCCGTTGGCCAACCGAATCACCATCTCATTCGTCGTATCGGGTGGAGACACATCACTCCCGATCACGACTTTCGCTCGAACAAAGTTGTTCGACGCACCAGTGTCAACCAAAGCACGTAGAGGCGTTGCAATACCATCCACATGGACTTGGTGTATGATCAGAGAGGACCTCTGATCGACACTGCCATCACTCTTAGTGGAAACTGCATGTGCATGATGCACATCGGGGCCAGAGTCCTGTGTCTCCACAACGTCCACAGTCCTCTTGTTGGGCCCAGTAGGGAGCCCCGCCCCTACTGGTTGTTCCCGTTTTTTGACCCTCGGGAACGATCGAACCGGCGGCCAGCAAATCGCCTGCCGCTCGCGTTGAATCGCGATCCCTGTGTCTCTTGCCCAGGTGGCAAGGACACTTTGCAGTTCCGAGCGAAGTGACCCAGCTTCCCGCAACGGAAACACTTCACATCGTTGCGAGGTCCCACATTGTTGGCTTGTTGGACGTACGACAGATCCATCGGTTCTGGTCCATCATTCGTCGGCGACGACACGCGAACTTGACGTGGAATCGGACCACCAAACTTGGCTTGCTTGATGCTGAATTCTTCTTGCATCGCCCTCTCGATAGCTTGGTCCAGCGAATCAGGATACTCGCGGAAGAGTTGGTTCCTGATCGCTCCATCGTCCAGTCCCGCCATGAACGTGACAACTTGCGTTGCTACGTCAATCGGCTGCTCCACGATGCTTGACACGAGGAATCGTGCGCGTTGAGCATAGGTGTGGAGGTCTTGGCGTCCTTGTCGAAGCTTGAGGAACTCGGCACGAGCGCGAAACTCGCTCTGCGGAGGCTCAAACGCGCGCTTCAACTCACGCTTGAAGTCGTCGAGGTTGTAGAAGCAGTTGACATCCGCCAAACGCTTCCCAAACGCCCAACTCTTAGCTCGACCCGCAAGGTTGGACATCGAGAACAACACTTGCTGCTCTGGGTCCCGAAGCTGTCGTGCAACGATAGCTGCATCCAGCTCGACGAACCATCTTGCGAGAGGTTCGTTCTCTCCGCCGCGGTACGGAGACACGTTGAGCTTCAGCGGCGTCACTCTCATGGTCGAAACAGGAGTTGCGGGCTGTCGACGAGAGTCCATGACCTCATGGTGCATGAAGCTCACTGCCGCGTTCTTCTGTTCATCAGGAGTAGCTGATCTCAACAACGTGATCACAGCTGCCTCTCCGATGACAATGCGCATCCGTTCGAGTGCTGCCCACTCGTGCTCCGACAGATGAGGAAACTGCTCATTCGTCAGGGTCACGGTCTCGTCGGGCAACATACTCGCCGGAGTCTCCATCCCTTCCGATGTCTGATCCGCAGACAGGGAGAGTCTTGACTAAGGATGTACAAAGGGCAACGCCGCTTTGACAATCCTTCGCTTGAACAGGGATCTCGAAGTGCTCACGCTCTTCGGCTGTCCCTCTTGGCTTGGTCGCTGAAAGGACCACGAAGTGCTACCAGGTGTAACGGGACGCTGTTTACACAGTTCCCGAAACACGGCACACACGCTTGCGCTGTAGAGGAAGGCTTGGCAGAGTCCCGACTTGGAGGGACGAAGAGGGAGGAGAAGAGTGAGGAGGAGACTTGAGCAGAAGACGGCAAATTTGCAACTGAATTGAAATGAGCTTATGGTTCCTGAAACCTCTCCCTAGAGTCCTATGGGGTTAAATGCAATCACCCTACAAATGCAGAATAAACCTTGGGTTGAATCAGGTTGAACTTGAAGCTGAGCGTGAAGAATATTCTCACTTGAACTTGAACTTCAAGGAGAAACTTGAGCTTGAACTTGAGATTCTTCTCCGAAGAATCTTCTGTGCACGGGGCGTTGTGATTGGCTGATGTCAACAACATTGTACCCACAATGACACGTCGGCTTCGTCAACAGATAGTTTCCCAGCAGGAACCATCACCGTGCGCAAAGACATGTGCGCAGGCAGAGAACACTCGAGAATGTTCGAGAACATTCCGTGCGGACGTAATCAATGATTACTCCGTGAGTGTCGGTGTGTAGACATGAATCAGGGATCATGTCTATGACACCTGGCGATCCAAAACAATTAGTGGGAATCACTAATCCGTAATTGGACATCGCCATGTAATGGCACTATTGGATAGGCCCATTACAAGTCCGCTATTCGCGGCGGGGACATCCGCCGCGCGCGAGAACGGAGCCCGCCTCCGTCCGCTCGGGGAAGGTCGCGCTCGCGGTCTCGAGCTCGTCGTGTGTCTCGGTCGCGTTCACGATCGCCACGCGGGTATTCGCGGTCTCGCTCGCGATCGCGCTCACGTTCGTCGCGACGGGTGTCGCTGGTTGATGCGCAGTCGGAGTGGCCTCGTGCGCGGCCTCGTATTCCTGCACCGCGTCGCGGACATCGCGGAGGAGGTTGGCGCGTGGCTCCCACGTATCCTCATCCGGAGGAAAGCCGAGCCAGCGCACGCGATATTGGCGCTCCAGTGGTGGAGCGCGAACGCGGCGGCTACTTCGACCGTGTGCAGCACGGGCCGGATCCCGATGAGCGACGATACGCTCCACGATCCAGCGACGTTCGCCTGCCGAGTCAACAAGCGGCGGCGGGCCATCGCGTTGGAACGCGCGCCGAGGTGAGGGCCGCGGCGAAGAGTCAAGCAGCGAAGCCTCGGTACGAGTATCGGACCCCGAGTCCGCCGGCGGTGGCTCTGGCACTCGCTGATAGCGATCGTGCGATGGACTGGGCACGGGAAGCTGAGGCTGCAGCTGATCAAGCGGACCGGCGCGCGTACCAAGCCTTGGACGAAGTGGCACGCCTTCGTCAATGGAAGGAAGACGCTGCGGCTCGTCTTCGCCAGCTCGAGCAAGCTGTGATGGGGTCGGCGCAGGCAGGGAGTCAGCCGCGTCCGGGTCGCGCGGCTCGCAAGTGGCGCCAGAGTGGGAAGTCGTGCTACGCGCCGAAGCCGGGATCTCCGCCGGACGATACTGCTTGAGGCGCCCGACGTAGAAGGTCGGGTGAAGGCGCATGCTGGTAGGTATGTCCAGCGTGTATGCGTCACCTTTCACCTTTAACACCTTGAACGGCCCAATATATCGGGGCGCGAGTTTGTTCGCGCCGAGGTTCGTCACAGATGTTGCCTTGATACCATCTGTTGACAGTAGCACACGATCATCTGGCTTGAACCGCGCCGTATTCTTTCGACCGCGCTTGTCTGCGTTCGCCTTCTGCTTGTCAACTGCGGCTTGCAGTGCGTCACGAACGAAGCGCACGATCGACTGTCGGAGGAGTACAAACTCCGACACTGCCTTGGCATCTGCCGGCTTCACCGGCGACCTTGGTGCGTAGTTTGCTCCAGTCGACGCGACGGGAAGGGTCGCATCTAAATTTAGTCCTTGGGCAGGGTCGATCAGCGTACGGCTGGTCCAGTCGGCAAGAGGCGACGCCGCGAACGTCGGCGTCCGTAAGGCACGCCGCGCAGCTTGAGCACGAGTAGTGGCGGCAGCGAGAGATTCGTCAGGGAGTGCAGCGCCGGCAGCCGGCGCTTCGCCTTCACTCTGATCCAGTGCTAGTGTCGAGTCCAACGACGCCAAGCCCGACTCTCCCCCACTAAGAGTGGAGGCCGGTGCCGTGGGAAGCCCCACGGCGATGAGAGCTGGGACGCGTGGATGACGCGCGTTGTTGATGTAGAACGGCGACAGACCCGTCGACGCGTGCACCGCGTTGTTGATTGCGAACTCGACCATCGGGAGGAAAGAGCTCCACGACGAAAACGTCGTGGCGTAGCTGCGGAGCACGTCCTCGAGAACGCGATTCACACGCTCCGTTTGCCCATCCGTCTCGGGATGGGCGGCCGTCGACATCAGTAGTCGCGTGCCGAGTTGCTCGAAGAGGTGGCTCCAGAATCCGGCGGTGAACCGCGGGTCGCGGTCCGAGACGATTGACTCGGGCAGTCCGTGGTGCCGAAAGACCATGTCTAAAAATAGTCGCGCCGCTTCAGCCGAGGTCACGCCCTCGGCGACTGGAGCAAGATGCACCATCTTGCTGAAGCGGTCGACGAAGACAAGGATGCCGGTGCGACCGAGGTCATCGGGAGGCAGCCCGAAAACAAAGTCCATGCTGACGGATCGCCATGCGTCAGCCGCGATTGGCAAAGGTCGCAGCGGAGCCTGCGACGACGAGGCGGGCTTGACGCGCTGGCAGACCTCACACGTCCGCACCCATTTGCGGACCCACTTGTACATGTGAGGCCAATAGAAATCGCGGGCGAGCGCCGCGAATGTCTTCTCGCGGCCGAGGTGACCACCAGTCGGGGCGTCGTGATACTCGTGAACGAGACGAGCACGCAAATCGTCGTCATTCGGGATTACGACACGAGGCGCGTCGAATGTGTCGACGCGGTATGACAGGAGGTCACCTTCCAATTGGTAGCGCGTGATTTGGTCACGCGTTGACTTTGACAATCGTCCGAGCGTAACGTCGCTCGGCGAACGGAGGTACGCGATGATGCCATTGTAGAGTGGGTCTTCCTGATAGGCATCGACTATTTGTCGGCGCAAAGGCATCACTGGAGTGGATATCGTGGCGTTCAGGTTGAGGTGAACGCAGGCGACGCATGGTTCGTCATCGTCCTCGTCAGGTTGGTGACGAGCCGCGGCGAGTCGTGGGTCGTAATCAGGACGCCGCGACAGCGCGTCGGCAAGGATGTTGTTCTTGCCAGGCTTGTAGTGGACGACAAAGTTGTACTCGGCGAAGAACGAGAGCCAGCGGGCCATCCGTTGAGACAGGTGCGGACTCTTCATCGCTGTGCGCAGCGACGCGTGATCAGTGTAGACGGCGAACGTCTGTTCGCCAAGCAGATGCACGCGGAACTTTACCAAGGCGTAGCGCATCGCAAGGAGTTCCTTGTCGTGGACGGGGTAGTTTCGTTCAGCGGGCTTCAATTGTCGTGATTGGTAGCTCACGACTCGTTCGCGGCCCTCAGCGTCAAACTGCATGAGGGCACAGCCGATCGCGAAGTCGCTCGCGTCACACACCACATGGAAGAGCTTTGAGTCATCAGGAAGGATGAGCACCGGGGCGGAAGCGAGGCTGGACTTGACGGCATCGAAGGCCACTTGGTGCTCGGGACGCCACGACCATGTAGCGTCTTTCTTCAACAGAGATGACAGTGGCTGGATCAAGGCGGCGTAGTTCTTCGTATACTTGTGCAAATAGTTTGCCATGCCGAGCCACTGACGAAGCTCAGTGGGGCTTGTCGGCTCCGGCCAGGAACAAATCGACGAGACCTTTTCAGGGTCGGCGCGGACACCGGAACGGCCCACGAAGCAGCCCAGCACCGGAATTTCCGGTGCACAGAAGATGCACTTCTTCAGATTCGCGTAGAGCTTGTTCTCGCGCATCACCTCGAACACGCGTCTCAAGTGTCGGAGATGGACCTCAGTGTCGTTGAGGTCACCCTCGGCGCGACTGTGCACGAAGATGTCATCAAAATAGCTCGGCGCAAAGTCACGAAGAGGTCGCAAGACGTGAGAGACCATGCGATTGAACGTGGCCGGGGCGTTCTTCAGACCTTGCGGCATGACGAGCCACTCCCAGAGCATCCCGCTGGGAGTACTGACTGCAGTGAGCGGGATGTCGGACTCGCGCATCAGGATCTGGTAGAAGCCGTCGGTCAAGTCGATGGCGCTGAACAAAGTGCTTCCCGACATGGAGTCCATCACCATGTCCTTTCGAGGGATCGGCGTTTGCGCAGGGATCGTCGCGTCGTTGAGCTTGTTGAAGGCATGGACGATGCGCCAGCCGCCGGTGGCCTTCTTGACACAGAAGGTCGGGCTCGAGTGCGGGGAAGTGCTCTCGCGTACGTGGCCGGCCAGTCGACGGCCCTCGAAGAAGTCATCAATAGCTTGCACTTGATCGCGCGGCAGCGGCCACTGTCGCGTCACGCAATACTTTGTGCCGGGCACGAGATCAATTTCGTGCCTCACTCCGCGGTCAACAGGAAGTTCCGCCGGGATCTTGTCGGGGAAGACGTCCGCGAACTCGCGGGCGAGTTTGTAGACAGGGTTTCCTGCATCGCGGAGGGCGTCCCACGATTGTGCGGTGAAACGCTCCTCGCGCGCTGACTTTGGCTCAGCGCTTATTGGACGCTCGATGGTGGTGACGACGCATATCTGCTCAACGTCTCCAGTCTTGAGGCCGCGGAGAAAACGCTTCCACGAGAGACCGGGCAGTCGAACAATCGACGCTGCGTCTTTAGGTGGACTCGAGACTTGAACAGTGTGCCTCTGCAATTTGTCGGTCGAGTAGTCGACGACATTGATGATCTCCTTCGGCGAACCCGGAACGTCATCCGTCTCTGTCACCGACCGACGGCGACGATGTTGTTGGTTTTTGTCGGCGAGCCTTCCTCAGTCGCTTCGAGCCGCTGCTCGAGGCCGAAGACTCGCTCTCGCTGGCCGAGAGCACACACTGCTCGATCGGCTTGTTCGTCGGACGTGAGAGGCTTTTCACCACGTCATTGTCAAGCGGGAGCCGCTGCTCGACCGCACTCTGAAGATGAGGGAGCACCTCACGCTCGACCTCGCACTGGTTCTTCGGGAGCGACTTACGCTCAACCTCTCTCTGGCTCTTCGGGAGCGACACACGCTCGACCGGATCGGCATGTTGCGGGAGCCACGCTTGCTCAACCACTCTCTCGATAGACGTCACTTGTGCGCAGATAACACAGAGAGGGCCATCGCTCACTCTCTGCGCTACTTGGGTCGTGGGAACTACATCCACTACAGTGACGTCACTCCAAGTTTCTGGCGCGGCCAGAAGCTGCGCGAATACCTCGCTCACGTCAAAGTCACTCCGTCGCTTGACGGAGCGGGTCAGCCAGTCGATCTCGGGCTGATACTTCATCAGCCACGGCATGCCAAGAATGCAGTCGAACGCGTAGTTCATGTCGATCAACAAGAACTCGTCGAGGCAACAGTAGCCGTCGAACTCATATGAGAGAGAGATACTCCGCTGCGGGATGCGCCGCGGCTTGCCGTCAGCGAGTCTGACGACCATATCACCCGAGCCTTCTCGGATGCGCAGGTTCTTGGGTAGATCGGGCAGACATGAGGCGCGAACGAAGTTGTTCGTCGCGCCCGAGTCCAGCAGCGCGCGTAGCGGACGCCGAGAACCGGCGACATGTAGGCTCACAATGATCAATCTCGGATCGCTGCTGGACGTGGTGGCGTTGAATTGTGCATGTAGCACAGGGGCGCTCGGAGATCGGGTTGCCACCGGAGGACCCGGATCTCCGTCGTACACAGTAGGGCGCGCCGCACCTACTGGTCTTGATCGTTTTTTGACTCCTCGCCGACGCCATTAGAGGTGATGGCGTCAACGTTGGCAGCCACGGGAGCAGGAGCGCGACACACTGCCGCGCGATGTCCTGCGCGGCGACAGCGATAGCAGATCATTGGACGCTGGGCACGAGGGGCTCGTCCACCTCGTGCGTTGACTCGTGGGCTATCCGTTGAACCCAACTCGATGGCGTCGATCTCCATCGGCTCGGGTACGTTGGCCCGAGCTTCCGTCGTCAAGGCTCGCGCATACGAAGACATGACAGTGTAGTCCTCGCGCAAGGCGAGGGAAAACGCGTCTTCGAGGGTCTTCGGCTCCGCGCGCATGAGGCAATAGCGCGTCATGCCTTCACGCATGCCGAATATGAAGACATGGACCTGCGAAGCCATGTCAATAGGGTCCGTGACGACGCACGAAACGAGATGACGCGTCTTCTGGACGTAGTCGCGCATCGGGAGCTTGCCTTGCTTGAGCGCGAAGAATGCCGCGCGCATGCGCGACTCGTCCTGAGGCGGCTCGAAAGCGAGCCGCAGGTCATTCTGGAGTATCGCCAGCGTGGGAAACGCGAACTCGTCGAGGACGAGCTTGCCAAGGGCCCACTCCTTGGCTTTTCCGGTGAGGCGTGAGAGAAGGAAGTTGACCTTCGCCGAGTCCGACGCGATCTGTCGCGACGCAATCGCGAGGTCGACCTCGCGGAACCAGCGATTCAAGGGCAGTCGGTCTTGGCCGACGCCGGAGTAGGCCGACGTCTCCATCTTCACGACGTCGTTCCTGTTCTGGGACGCGGGAGTTGACGCTCGCTGTTTGGCTTCAGCGAGCTCGCGTTCCAGGAACTCATGAGCAGCTAGGCGTTGCTGATCGGCTGTCGCTGAGCGCAGTAGCGACGTAACGATAGCTTCGCCGGACACCGACGCGAGTCGGTGCAGAGCTTCCCACTCAACTCGCGAGAGATGTGGAAAGCTCTCGTGCTCCAAAGGAGCTCCCTCGGTGATGAGGAAGTCACTCATCACGATCTTGGCCGTTGGAAGGACTACAAAGTGCTACCAGGTGTAACGGGCTGAACGCCACGTTACTGGCTTACACTGCGGCTGGGAGACGCGTTGGGTCTCAGGAGCCTGAGACCGATGGGGCTCTTGGGGTAAAATCAACTCTGTATTGGATTTAGCTCAGGGCGAGGCCCTGAGCCTCATCATGGCCACTCAAATGGAATCCTGGCGCATGATTGGACGGAAATGGGTCTGCGCACCCGTATTCGTCCAATCAGCGAATGACAACGCAGCACTCGCTGGCTGTGGCCAGCGAGCGTCTGAACCTACCTACAAATGTAATGGTGGCTAAACATGTACCTACTTGTGTAATGGGATTGCCCCATTACAGACAGCGTTACTGAGCGCCGCGGTATCGTCCGCGGCTTGCCGTCCGCCAACTTGACGACCATGTCGCCGGGACCATCGCGAACGCGGAGGTTGGCGGGTAGCTCCGACAAGCACGAGGCGCGGATGAAGTTGTTCGTCGCGCCAGAGTCCAAGAGCGCGCGAAGCGGACGGCGCGCACCAGCGACGTGAAGGCTCATGATGATCAGCCTTGAGTCGCCACTGGATGTGGTGGCATTGAGGTGTGCGCGAAGCACAGGGGCGTCAGAGGACCGGACTGCCACCGGACCCGGGTCCTCCTTAATGCCGGTAGGAAGCCCCGCTCCTACTGGTCTTGGTCGTTTTTTGACACCCCGGACGTCTCGGCGGCAGACGATTCCGCCGCCTCGACCGCAGCGAGGACGGGAGCCGGCGCGCGGCACACTGCCGCGCGGTGACCGGGCTTCTGACAGCGGAAGCAGACCGGCTGAGCTTGACCACGCCCGCCCCGGCCACCGGGACCACCGCGCCATCCGCGCCTACCACGGTAGGCGCGAGGGAGTTCGGATGCGGAAGTCTCGATCGCGTCGATCTCCATAGGTTCGGGGCCATCCACCCGAGCCTCCGAGGTGGGAGCCTTCGCGTAGGAAGACGCCACAGTGTAGTCCTCGCGCAGCGCGAGGGCGAAGGCCGCCTCGAGGGTCTTCGGCTCGGCGCGTACGAGGGAGTAGCGCGCCATTCCCTCCCGCATTCCAAAGACAAAGACGTGGACCTGAGACGCCATGTCAATCGGGTCCGTCACCACGCACGACACCAAATGTCGCGCCTTCTGCACGTAGTCGCGCATGGGCATCTTGCCCTGCTTCAGAGCGAAGAATGCCGCGCGCATGCGCGACTCGTCTTGGGGCGGCTCGAACGCGAGCCGCAGGTCGTCTTTGAGGGCCGTGAGGGTCGGGAAGGCGTGACCATCGACGACCAGCTTGCCGAGGGCCCACTCCTTGGCCTTGCCGGTCAACCGGGACAAGAGGAAGCTGACACGCGAGGATTCCGACGTGAGTTGTCTCGCGTCCGCGGCGATGGAGACCTCGCGGAACCAGCGATTGAGGGGGAGTCGGTCCGCACCGACTCCACTGTACTGGGACGTGTCAAACTTGATGACCTCCGTCCTGGCTGAGGGCGCGAGAGTTGAAGCTCGCTGTTGAGCAAGCTCGCGCCCGAGGTACTCGTGAATGGCCGTGCGCTGGTCCTCAGGCGTCGCTGATCGCAGCAGCGACGCCACAAAAGACTCCCCCGACACCGCTGCGAGGCGATGCAGCGCTTGCCACTCGTACGCCGTGAGATGAGGAAAACTGGCGTGTACCAGGTCCCCGCCCGATGACGTGATGTCACTCATCTTGGTCGTTGGAAGGACGACAAAGTGCTACCAGGTGTAACGGGCTAAGAGCCCGTGGAGCAGTCTTGGAAGCGTGGTGTTTTCAACTCGGCTATGTATTTTACCGAGGGCGGAGCCCCGGTTTGGCTAGGAGCCACCCATTTTGGGTGGCGAGGTGTGATAGGCCGAAATGGGGCTGCGTCCCCATTTTCGGCTAATCGGCGAACGACACCTGTCAGCACGCCGGATACCCCGACGTGTGACGGTAACCCAGCTGTACCCTAAAGTGTAACCTACACATGTAACCTCGTACCCCACTTTTGGGTACTGAGGCGTGTAACAGGTTACCCTGTTACAGGTACGGAACATTCGCCATGGTCTCGTCGTGCTTGCAACCTCCTTCGCACATGGCCTTGGTCAGCTTCAGACCCGGATCCTGCGGCGTCTTCACAGGGTTGCTCTCATCCATCTTGAACTTCTCGAGGATGTCCTTGGCGAACTTGGTCTGCCGCACCGACACCTTCCCAGTCGCTACATCTTGCTCGATCTCCATACCGAGGAAGTACTTGAGCTGGCCCATGTCGGTCATCTCGAAGCGGTCGCTCAGCGCCTGCTTCGTGTCCTTCAGCATCTTGTCGCTGCTGCTCGCGAGGACCAGATCGTCCACGTACAGCGCCACGAACATCATGTCGTGACCGTCCCGCTTCAGGTAGATGCAGTGGTCAGACTCGCACTTCTTGAACCCCAGCTTCAGCATGAACTCGTCGATCGTCTTGTTCCACATCCGCGGCGACTGCTTCAGGCCGTACAGCGAACGCTTGAGCCGGCACACGTAGTCGGGCCGATCTTCGTCCACGTATCCATCCGGCTGCACCATGTAGATGTCCTCGTCCAACAAGCCGTTGAGGAACGCGGTCTTCACATCCATCTGGTGCACCGTGAGCTTGTACTTGGCCGCCAGACTCAGCAGCACCCGGATCGACGTGAACTTGGCCACCGGCGCGAACGTCTCGTCGTAGTCGATGCCGTACTTCTGCGAGAATCCCTTCGCCACCAGTCGCGCCTTGAACCGCTCGATCTCGCCAGACTGGTTCTCCTTCACGCGGAACACCCATCTGCAGCCGATCGCCTTGCGTCCCTTCGGCAGTGGCACCAGGATCCACGTCTTGTTCTTGCGGAGCGACTCCACCTCCGAGTCGCACGCCTCTTTCCACTTGCTCGCGTCGCTGGATTCCATCGCCGACTTGAACGTTGTCGGCATCTCTCCCACTGAATCCACGACGTACGCAGCCTCGAAGTCTTCCTTCTCTTGTGCTGTGGCAGACATCTCGTCCAGCGTCTGCTGTCGTCTCGGCACCGCATACCGCTTGTGTAACAGGGTAACCTGTTACACGCCTCAGTACCCAAAAGTGGGGTACGAGGTTACATGTGTAGGTTACACTTTAGGGTACAGCTGGGTTACCGTCACACGTCGGGGTATCCGGCGTGCTGACAGGTGTCGTTCGCCGATTAGCCGAAAATGGGGACGCAGCCCCATTTCGGCCTATCACACCTCGCCACCCAAAATGGGTGGCTCCTAGCCAAACCGGGGCTCCGCCCTCGGTAAAATACATAGCCGAGTTGAAAACACCACGCTTCCAAGACTGCTCCACGGGCTCTTAGCCCGTTACACCTGGTAGCACTTTGTCGTCCTTCCAACGACCAAGATGAGTGACATCACGTCATCGGGCGGGGACCTGGTACACGCCAGTTTTCCTCATCTCACGGCGTACGAGTGGCAAGCGCTGCATCGCCTCGCAGCGGTGTCGGGGGAGTCTTTTGTGGCGTCGCTGCTGCGATCAGCGACGCCTGAGGACCAGCGCACGGCCATTCACGAGTACCTCGGGCGCGAGCTTGCTCAACAGCGAGCTTCAACTCTCGCGCCCTCAGCCAGGACGGAGGTCATCAAGTTTGACACGTCCCAGTACAGTGGAGTCGGTGCGGACCGACTCCCCCTCAATCGCTGGTTCCGCGAGGTCTCCATCGCCGCGGACGCGAGACAACTCACGTCGGAATCCTCGCGTGTCAGCTTCCTCTTGTCCCGGTTGACCGGCAAGGCCAAGGAGTGGGCCCTCGGCAAGCTGGTCGTCGATGGTCACGCCTTCCCGACCCTCACGGCCCTCAAAGACGACCTGCGGCTCGCGTTCGAGCCGCCCCAAGACGAGTCGCGCATGCGCGCGGCATTCTTCGCTCTGAAGCAGGGCAAGATGCCCATGCGCGACTACGTGCAGAAGGCGCGACATTTGGTGTCGTGCGTGGTGACGGACCCGATTGACATGGCGTCTCAGGTCCACGTCTTTGTCTTTGGAATGCGGGAGGGAATGGCGCGCTACTCCCTCGTACGCGCCGAGCCGAAGACCCTCGAGGCGGCCTTCGCCCTCGCGCTGCGCGAGGACTACACTGTGGCGTCTTCCTACGCGAAGGCTCCCACCTCGGAGGCTCGGGTGGATGGCCCCGAACCTATGGAGATCGACGCGATCGAGACTTCCGCATCCGAACTCCCTCGCGCCTACCGTGGTAGGCGCGGATGGCGCGGTGGTCCCGGTGGCCGGGGCGGGCGTGGTCAAGCTCAGCCGGTCTGCTTCCGCTGTCAGAAGCCCGGTCACCGCGCGGCAGTGTGCCGCGCGCCGGCTCCCGTCCTCGCTGCGGTCGAGGCGGCGGAATCGTCTGCCGCCGAGACGTCCGGGGTGTCAAAAAACGACCAAGACCAGTAGGAGCGGGGCTTCCTACCGGCATTAAGGAGGACCCGGGTCCGGTGGCAGTCCGGTCCTCTGACGCCCTTGTGCTTCGCGCACACCTCAATGCCACCACATCCAGTGGCGACTCAAGGCTGATCATCATGAGCCTTCACGTCGCTGGTGCGCGCCGTCCGCTTCGCGCGCTCTTGGACTCTGGCGCGACGAACAACTTCATCCGCGCCTCGTGCTTGTCGGAGCTACCCGCCAACCTCCGCGTTCGCGATGGTCCCGGCGACATGGTCGTCAAGTTGGCGGACGGCAAGCCGCGGACGATACCGCGGCGCTCAGTAACGCTGTCGTACGAGCTCGACGGCTTCTGCAGTCTCGACGAGTTCATGGTGATCGAGATGAACTACGCGTTCGACTGCATCCTTGGTATGCCGTGGCTGGTGCGATACCAGCCGGAGATCGACTGGCTCAGTCGGTCGGTAAAGCGTCGAAGCGACTACGACGTGAGCGAGGTCTTCACACACCTACTGCTGGCGCCCCGCGACTGGCCTCACGTCACTGTCGTGGACCCCCGGTCCACGACCCAGTTTTCCCAGCGAGCGAGCGATGGCCCTCTCTGTGAACTCTGCGCCATAGTGACCAAGCGCCGAGCGAGCCTCGAGCTGACGCGGCCGCTCGAGACGGAGACCGAGGCGCGGGATGAGTATCCGCGCCGCACGGAAATGAGAAGCGCGGTCGAGCGAGTAGCGCTCCCGCAGCATAACGAGAAGAGAGTGGTCGAGCGCGTAGCGCTCCCCGACGAGAAAAGCCCGGTCGAGCATGAGATGCTCCCGGACGCGAGCGAGGACTCGGACTCCATGCCCGGCATGTCCGCCGCGAGCAGTGGCTCGCGACATCCGAGATCCGAGCCGAAGCGGCGCAAGAAGACCGCTCGGAGCCCGCGCAGCAGTCCGCGCGCGGAAAGTGAAGGAGAGCTGCTCCAAGTGGTGGAGTACGACGGAGACGCCGCAACGAGTGCGCGCACCGTCCGAGTCGCGAGTCCGCCTCGCGACGCTGCAGCAATGCTCTCACTGCGACAATTGCCTTGGAAACAGTTCCTCCACGACTTGAAGTCTGGAGACGTCGAGCAGGTATGCATTCTGGCCGAGGAAATGGAGTCTGCCGGACTTGCGACCGTCGCGACTGGCGATAACGCGGTGGGGATCGAGAGACCGGCAAGGGCCGAGCAGAAGTCAGCCCGTGAGGAGCGTTTCGTGGCGCAGTCGTGGGATGCGCTGCGCCAATCCAGCAATCCGGTGTACAAGCTCGTGCTCGAGTTCGCGGACATCTTCCCGGACGAGATCCCCGCGGAGCTTCCCGTCGACCGAGGCGTGCAACACGAGATCGATCTCGTGCCTGGATCGAACTACTGCGTGACGCGGCAATGGCCGCTTCCTCGCGACCAAGTCCAGGCGATCGACGACTTCTTCGAGGGCCGCCGCAAGGCGGGTCACGTCCGCGAGAGCATCTCACCGCACTCGAGCCCGACCTTCTGTGTAAAGAAGGCCACCGGTGGCTGGCGAATCGTACACGCCTTCAACAAGCTGAACGACGCGACCATCCCCGCGCAGACGCCGATCCCGCGCAAGGACATGGTGCTGAACACCATGTCAGGGAGTACGATCTTCAGCGCTATTGACTTGCGCGACGGCTTCTACCAGATCCTGATGAGAGAGCGGGACATCCTGCTCACGGCCGTCAGCACGCCGAGCGGCATGCTCTGGGAGTGGCTTGTAATGCCACAGGGGCTGAAGAACGCGCCGGCAACCTTCAACCGGATGGTGTCGCATCTGCTGCGCCCGCTCCGCGACTTCGCGCCGAGCTACTTCGACGATATCTTCGTCCACAGTCGAGCGATAGACGGGCTCTCCGACGTGGAAGTGCATTTGCGGCACCTCCGCAGCCTCTTCGAGGTGATGCGCGAGCACAAGCTGTACGCGAACCTGAAGAAGTGCACCTTCTGTGCGTCGGAGATCCCGGTGCTCGGCTGCTACGTGAGCGCGGATGGGGTCCGTGCCGATCCGGAGAAGGTGGCGTCGATCTGCGCGTGGCCGGTGCCCACAAACCCCACGGAGCTTCGGCAGTGGCTGGGGTTAGCGAACTACTTACACCGGTACACGAAGGACTACGCGGCGATGATCCAGCCGCTATCGTCGCTGTTGAAGAAGGACGCCACGTGGTCGTGGTGCCTAGAGCACCAGACGGCGTTCAACGCCGTCAAGAAAAGCCTCGCGGAAGCGCCTGTTCTCGCGCTTCCAGATGAGACGCGACCGTTCCACGTGGTCTGTGACGCGAGCGACTTCGCGATCGGGTGCGCATTGATGCAGTTCGACGCGCTTGACCGTGAGCGCGTCATCAGCTATCAGTCCCGCCAGCTGAAGCCGGCCGAGCGGAACTATCCGGTCCACGATAAGGAGCTGCTGGCAATGCGCTACGCGCTCACAAAGTTCCGCGTCCATCTTCTGGGCGAACAAACCTTCGCGGTCTACACCGATCACGCGTCGTTGCGGACGGCGATTAAGACGCCGCACCTGAGCCAGCGCATGGCTCGCTGGCTCTCCTTCTTCGCCGAGTTCAACTTTGTGGTGCACTACAAACCGGGCAAGTCGAACATCCTCGCGGATGCACTCTCCCGGCGGCCCGACTGCGATCCGCGTCGTGAACTGGGTCGCCGTGCTGGCGGCGACGACTTCTCCGACGAGGACGATGAAGAGTGCGCGCTTTGCGAGGCCGCGGATGCCCACGCCGTCATCGTATCGCCGGTCTTGGAGCTCCGGCAACAGATGGTCGCCGCGTATGCGGCTGACGCCGAGCTCGCTGCACTGATCGAATACCTTCGCAGTCCGTCGGACGAGGCGCGGGATCGCCTCCCGCGCCACTTGATCCCACGCATCGGCCGCTACACCCTCGACGGCGACCTGCTGCTGTTCAGCATCGACACGTTCGACGCGTCTCGAGTGGTCGTCGCCAACGACGCCGATCTCCGCGCGCGCTTGATCCACGAGTACCATGACACGCCTGTCGGCGGTCACTTGGGCCGCGAGAAGACATTCGCGGCCCTCTCGAGAGCCTACTATTGGCCCCACATGTATCGGTGGGTCCGCAAATGGGTCCGCACGTGTGAGACGTGCCAGCGAGTCAAGCCGTCGCTGTCGTCACAGGCGCCGCTGCGTCCACTGCCGGTGGCCGAGGGCGCGTGGCGGTCGGTCAGCATGGACTTCATCTTCGGCCTCCCTGCTGACGCCCGCGGACGCACGGGTGTCCTCGTCTTCGTCGACCGATTCAGCAAGATGGTGCATCTTGTGCCAGTGTCTGCGCATGTCGACGCCGCGGAGTGCGCGTCGCTCTTCCTCGACACTGTGTTCCGTCTGCACGGCCTGCCGGAGTCCATCGTCTCCGACCGCGACACGCGCTTCGTGGCGGCGTTCTGGCGCCGCCTCTTTGAGCTCCTTGGAACTCGTCTGCTGATGTCGACCGCGGCGCATCCGGAGACCGACGGCCAGACCGAGCGCGTGAACCGCGTTCTCGAGGATGTACTTCGGAGCTTCGCGACTTCGTTCAAGTCGTGGAGCGGATTCTTGCCGCTCGCGGAGTTCGCGATCAACAACGCGAAGCATGCGTCGACAGGCCTAACGCCCTTCTTTATCAACAACGCGCGTCACCCGCGCGTTCCTGCAGCGCTTGCCGCGGGTTCACAACCCGCGACGCCTTCGGCTTCTACGCTTGGTGGGGAGGAGCTGGCGTCGGCTCGCTGGCTGCGGTGAACGCTGTCACGTGCTCCCAGTCGCGTGCTGCCTCGACGCCCGCTGACTCGGGCGCCTCTTTGGCTCGATGGACATCCGAGGCGCTGATCAACCCTGGCGCTGCGCGTGCAGCAGTGCCTCTCGCCGCGAACTTCGCTCCCAAGCCTGATGCCCGAATCATTGATGACGACGCTGTGACCGAGTTCGTCCTACAGCGCCAGTCCGTGACGCGCTTCGTGCGCGACGCTCTGCAAGAGGCTGCGGATCGACAGAAGGAGGCCGCGGACAAGCGCGGCCGCAAAAACACGAATGTGTTCCAAGTGGGTGACCGGGTGCTGTTATCAACGGAAGGCATCAAAGACGCATCAGTTACGAACCTCGGCGCGAGCAAACTCGCGCCACGGTTTATCGGACCATTCACTGTTATGAAGACGCTGGGCGACGCATACACGCTTGACATCCCGACCACGATGAGGCTCCACCCGACGTTCTACGTCGGTCGCTTGAAGCCCTACCGCCCAGCGACGATCCCCGACGACGAGCCGGCGCAGCGGCCTACTCGAGTTGGCGGCGCTTCGCCGACGCCTTCAGGGCCTCCATATCGCGCTGCCACTGGCGCATCGTCTCGCGGAAGGCCAGCGTCCGCTGTTCCACGCGCTCCACGTGGCTCTCTGCCGCGCGTGCCCGCTCCTCAGCCCGTGCGGCTTGCTCCATCGCCTCCGCAGCGTCGTTCTTCGCCTGCTCCGACTCCGCGATCACGATCCACTCAAAGCTCGACCGCTCTGGCATCTCGGAGCGCGGTGTTCCGTCGCGATGGCCCTCCGCCACTGATTGACTCGACGGGCGAGGCTCACTGGGTCGTGGAGCGTGTTGTGGACCACGAGGATCCGCCTTTGAGCCGCGCTGACACGCGCCGTACGAGTACGGGCGCCGTGCCTGCGCAGCGCCGCTATCGTGTCCGATGGCTCGGCTATCCCCCAGATGCGGATACATGGGAGCCGCGCGAGCGGCTCCAGCGTGATGTTCCGGATCTGGTTCACGAGTACGACGCCAGTCAAGGTCAGCCGGCACTTCAGTCGCGCGGCGACGTGACGATCGCGTCGGTGGTGGCGACGGCGAACGGCGGATCGGCTTCACCAGGCCCTGGTTATCGCGCGGCGACCGCGAGCGCGAATGACGCCGCGCCGAGTGCCCTCGAGCTGCAATGCGCTCGGGCGAACGCGAGCGTCCACGAGAAGAATCGCGCGCTGAGTCGCGCGCTGATTCGCGCGACCGGTGACGGCCTTCGCGGTCTTGATCGCGAACACGGCCATGCGCGCGCGCCTCGCGGCTGCGCGTGCCCCCTCCTCCGCCGCGACTAGCGACTCGAAGATGTTCCCAGACTGCGCGCTCGTACCGTCCTACCCATTCGCGCTCGCGATTGTCCAGCGGCCAGCCGGCGATTTCGGCGTTCCACTCGGCGCGCGTTGGACGCGCGCCACCATTGTCGCAGAAGTAGCAGCCCTCCAGGACGTTGACGAGGCAGATGCGACGGGTATCCCAGGCGATGTTGCAGACGCGCTCGCGCAGCGCGCCGAGTGAGCGCAGCGTGCGCTTTTCCTCCTCAAACTCGAGCCAGCGGATGAACGGCTCACCCTTGGCATGACAGTCGTTCCAGCGCCGGATCAAGGCGCACCACGAGTACTGGAGCGAGTTGTAGTCCAAGCCCTCGGTCGACTTGCCGCGCAGCGCGCGCACGCGCTGCCAGTGGCTCACCATCGTCTCGCGGCTGTCCGGCATGATGGCGCCCGACAAGTCGTAGAGCTGCCATGGACGCAACATCGGGTCCAAGAAGTGCCCCTACGACGGCGCCGACGAGCCGATGGACGAAGCCGGCTGCGCATCAGGTGCGACGACGACGGGCCGCGCCACCACTGGAGTCGCCGTGGGTCTTGCAGGCGTCGCGCCCGCGCTCAATCCAGCCGTCGGCGCGCTCATCGCCGTTGTCAAAGTTGACCCGACCGTCGTCTTCGTGGGCGCCGCTTGGCTCGGTGCCGCCGTTTCCGCCGCAGCCGTCGCCGTCGTCGCCTGGCGCGTAATGTCGTGCCTCACATTGACCGCCGACTTGGTCGTCGGCGCCGCTGACTTGCTGCGCGTGTCCGCCATGCCGATGCGTTCCTTCCCGAGTTTTCCAGTTTTCTCTCCCTCTTTTCAGCGCCTGAGTAGGCGCTGTATTGAGAGGGGGGTGGTGTAACAGGGTAACCTGTTACACGCCTCAGTACCCAAAAGTGGGGTACGAGGTTACATGTGTAGGTTACACTTTAGGGTACAGCTGGGTTACCGTCACACGTCGGGGTATCCGGCGTGCTGACAGGTGTCGTTCGCCGATTAGCCGAAAATGGGGACGCAGCCCCATTTCGGCCTATCACACCTCGCCACCCAAAATGGGTGGCTCCTAGCCAAACCGGGGCTCCGCCCTCGGTAAAATACATAGCAGAGTTGAAAACACCACGCTTCCAAGACTGCTCCACGGGCTCTTAGCCCGTTACAGCTTGGCGCTTGGAACCTCCACGGCTTCCTCGAGCGACTGCGTGCGCGGGTGTCGCTTGCTGCCGGGTTCAAAGTCTTGATTCCGCGCAGCTTCTTCTCTGTTCTCGTCCGATCCGGACTGAGTCTCTTCATCCGTGGTGTCTTCATCATCATCTGTCGGAAGACCCACCAACACCTCCTTCGAAGCGTAGTCGCGTCTCCCACCGTCGAAGACGTCCTCCATGAACTGCGCGTCGCGGCTCACCAACACACGACCGCTCTCGATCTCCTCGAACCGATACGCCTTCTCGTGCTCCGAGTACCCGAGGAAACGACAGCGCACCGACCGAGCGTCAAACTTCGACCGCTTCTCCTTCGGCACGTGCACGAACGCGTGGCACCCGAACACCTTGAGGTTGGCCAGCAAAGGCTTCTTGCCGGTCCAAACGTGGTGCGGCGACTTGTCGTGGCTGATGGCGCGCGTCGGACACCGGTTGCGGAGGAACGTGGCCGTCATCACCGCTTCTCCCCAGTACTCCTTCGACAACCCGGCGTGCTCCAGCATGCAGCGCGCACACTCCACCAGCGTCCGATTCATCCGTTCAGCCACTCCGTTCAGCTGAGGCGTGTATGGCGGCGTGAACTTCTGCTCGATGCCGCGATCCGCACACAACTTGGCCATCGCACCCGAAGTGTACTCGCCACCGTTGTCGCTCCGAAGCACCTTCACTCGCTTGCCGGTCTGCGTCTCAGCCAACGCGACGAATGCAGCGAACTTGGCAGCCACCTCCGACTTGTTCCGCAGCAGGTACACCACGCAGAAGTGCGACTTGTCGTCGATGAACGTGACGAAGTAGCGCTTGCCTCCGAACGTCGCCGTCTGCATCGGACCGCACACGTCGCTGTGGACCACCTCCAGCACTTGCTTCGCACGGTTCGGCGACGACTTCATGAAGCTCACTCGCGTTTGCTTCCCGAGTGCGCACCCGTCGCACACCTCCCACTGCTTCACCGACGTCATGGGGATGCCAGTGCCGTAGCCCTTCTTGACGATGGCGTCGAGACCGCCATGGCCGATGTGACCAAGTCGAAGGTGCCAGAGGTACGACGTGGTGTCCCCTTGGCGATTCTTCGAGCTTGCCGCATTAGCCTCGTCAGCAGGCGTCCTCGGCGTCATGCAGAGCTTGAACAGTCCCTTGCCCTCACGAGCGCCGAGCTTCCACTTGATACCCTTCACTTCCGCGAAGCACCCGTCGCTCTCGAAGGTCACTGGCCCGACGTCCTTGGTGAAGCGGCCGACGGAGAACAGGTTGCGCGACAGCTTCGGGATGTGCCACACACCCGTGAGCACTCCCTTCTTCACGCCACTTGGAGTCTGCATCGACATCACGATGTCACCGCTTCCCACCGCCTGCACCACACCGTCGTCCGCCAGATGCACGTCCACCGGAGAGATCTTCTTGTAGTTCTTCATGTACTCCTTCGAGTACGTCATGTGCTGCGTCGCACCCGAGTCGACCAGCCACATGCCACTCGACTTGGAGGCGCCTGCGTCACCACCAACCGAGAAGAGGAAGTCGCCAGAGTCGTCTTCGACCTGCGCGACGTTCGCTCGCTGCGGCCTCTGCCGCTCACCGTTCTCGCGGATCCGCACCGGACACTTGGCGATCCAATGTCCGTGCTCGCCGCAGTAGTGACAGGCGCTCGTCCTCTGCGCTTGCGCCTGCCGTCCCTTGCGCTTCCCGTTGTCGCTTGTCATGAACGCTTGACCTTGAGCGTGCGCGGTTCCGTCAGCACCGCCACCTTGTTCCTTGCGCTTCATGTCCTCGTGTAGGAGCCGAGACGTCACGAGCTCCCATGTCAGCGTGTCGGCTCTCGACTCCAACGCCGTGATCAGGAACTGGTACGACTCGCTCAGACTGGCAAGAAGCGTGATCACCAAGTCGTCCTCGCTGACCGGAGCGCCGACCGCGTCGAGCTGTTCCGCGAGCGTCTTGAGCTTGTTGATATGCTCCAGCACATCATCACCTTCGTCCATCATCGCCGTGAAGAACCGTCGACGAAGAAAGAGCTTGTTCGCCAGGCTCTTCTTCTCGAAGTGTCCCTCGAGTCTTGACCATGCATCATGCGCGTCCTTCGCCGACCGCACCAGCGGCAGCTGCGAGTCCTCCATCGCGAGACAGACGATCGCCAGCGCCTTGCGCGACTTCTTGCGGAACGTCGCTTGATCCGCCGCGGTCGTGCACTGCTCGAGCTTCACTTCCCCACTCGTCACTTCCCACAGTTCGCGCTCCTCCAGCACCATCTGCATCTTGAACTTCCAGGTGTGGAAGTTGGTTCCGTCGAACTTGTTGATGCGGGCGGTCGCGGTCGGGGCGGCGTCCATGGCGAAGGCGTAGTCGGGGTCTTGGTCAGGGAAGACGGGGCTTGGGCTCATAACCAAAAGGAAGAGCACTTGAGCAGTAGTTGGCAAAATGCAAAGTGATTCGATTCAGGTCCTTAGTTCGCAACCGCGTGCTACCTCTAAGCCTGCTACTGGATACCTCTTACTGGGTACACCCTACTGGATTCTCTACTGGATACACAGTTACCTTACCCAATCAGAGAACGCCACGTCGATGCCCATCTTGTACCCACAATCTTGCACCCACAATAGGTACCCACAATCCTGTACCCACAATCATGGCGTAATCACCGTGACGTAATCACTGTCCCGTAATCACAGGAATGATTGCGGTACCACACAGTGAAGGTCACGCCGACCTCACTGATGACGCGTCCGCGTCACATGGTCGCTTGGCGAGGCGTCGTCACATCAGTCTTGACAATAATACTCTCAACTGGCGTAGTCGTATCGTGTCGACTTTCCAAGCCACTGGTCACGGGTTCGAACCCCGCTCGGAACACATTTTATATGTGCATTTTCGTATTGTTTGCACACAACGAGGCCCTCCGCGACACCACGACTTCTGCCAAGATCACGTATGCGAACTACACTCAAGGTACACACAGTCATTCTCGTGATGACGGAAACTAGCTAGTGTCACAAAGTTCTAGCCAATAGGATAGTTAGTTTAGTGTGACGTGTAGGTTTGAATGTGAATTATCGGAACGAGTGGCTGCCGTGCGGACAACATTGTGAGTGGTCACAATGACACGCAGATGCCTCCATGGCGGCTTAGATGTAGCGCTAGCGAACTAAGGACCGCCCAAATGAATCACTTCCAATTTTCCTCTCTTCCTCTCAAGCGTCTTCACTACCTTCGCTTCACATCCTTACAACAAGTGTAATAAATCGACTTACGCACCCTGATCAGTCATCAGTTTGTGGACTTGATATTCGGCCGCTTGCTCGGCATCACACAATCACTGATTGTGAGGGGAAGGTTAGCTGGGTCATGTGCACATTCCCTCTGCAGAAAATGCCGTTTGCCAAGTCCCTATCATTGCAAAATCGAGCATTTTACTCTTGGAAGAACCAAAAATGTCACAATTCAGTTAAAATTAATTCGAAATAGCCAAAATAATATAACCTTCAATATCATGCGTATCTTTATATTTTATGAATATGAAATGGAGATTCACTTTGACAGAGTATAGGTTGCAAGATGGCCAAATGTGCAAATCATTCAAATTTCGAAATGGCCATCGACCAACAGTCATGGGCATCTGAAACGTGGTGACTGTCAATCGCTGTTTGGTGGCTCGATAAGAGTGGGCTGGGGGTATATGTGAAAATGCGAGCCACCTCATATTGCTATTGCAACGCCATCATCCTTGCTCGGGATCGAAATCTTGAGCAAGGTTGAGTTTCTCTTGAATACTGATCAGCTCGATCTTGAATACGAGCGTCGTGTTGGGCGGGATTTTGGGTGGGCGGCCCTTGACGCCGTAAGCCAGCATTGGCGCCATGGTCACTTTCGCCGTCTCGCCGACACTCATCCGCTGCAAGACGAGGTCGAAGCCTTTGATCAAGTGACCGACGCCGACGCAAAACTCGAGCGCAGTGCCGCATCGCTTCCTGGTCGACTCGAACACTTGGCCAGTCTTCTCGAACGTTCCCACGTAATGCACGCGAGCGAACTGGCCAACGACCGGGTACGTTCGTCCGTCGCCCGTGAATTCAATTTCGTGAATCAGACCGTCGATCGGCGCCTTCCTCGCCGCTTCAATGGCCGCCAGTTTCGCTTGGTGGGCCGCGAATACCTCCCTGTCTTTCTCCAGCTGGCGCCGTCGTTCTTCTTCTCGCTTGCGACGGCGCTCGCGCTTGATTTCCATCCGCTTCTGCTCGGCAATCGCGTCCGCGTTCCACCACTCGTAGACCTTCTGCCGCGACTTGACGATCACCTCGTCCAGTCCGTCTAGAACTCCCTGCGCGATACCCATGTCGAGCAGCGCCGCAAACGCAGACCGCTTTCCATTCTGGTCGCCCTTCATCATAGTCGCCACGATCTGCAAGAACTCGTTGAACCCGATCGTGCCGCTGCCATCGGCGTCGACTTCGAGCAGCATGTCCTCCAGATCAAATTCCTCCACCTTCCGTCCCAGTTTCTTGATCAGCGCTTGAATCTCGTGCTCGTCGATGAAGCCGCTTCCATCGAGATCCAGCCGGATGAACTGTCGTTTGAGGTTCTCCAGCTCCTTCGGGCCGAACAGGATCGCCAGCTCCAGCGACACCGAGTACTGGTTCTTGCCGCGCTGGCGACGCAGAATATCCAGGAACTCGTCGAACTCGACCTCGCCGTTGCCGTTCGCGTCGACTTCGCGGATCATCTCCTTCACGCTCGCGAGTGACACAGGCTCGCCCAGACTCGTAAATATCTTTCGCAGCTCCTTCGCGCTGATCGACCCGCTCTTGTCTCCGTCGTAGTGGTCGAACTGTTCGCGCACCAGAGCGATCTCCTGCGCTGAGAATCCGGATTGCTGCGGCGCATCGCCGTCCTCAGGCGGCTCGCCATCGCCTTCATCATCCTCATTGGGCTCTCTATCTGAAGCGTCTGGGTGGCCCTCCTCCTCTTCCTCGACGTCCAGATCAACAAGCTCAGTGCCGTCATCTGCAACGGACGCGCTCGATGGTTCTTGGTCGCGAGCATACACCGGCGCGAGTTCGATGTCCTCGTTGGGCTTGAGAGTCCGTGGTTTCTCCCACGTTGTCTCGCCGGTTCGCTTGTTGTGGTAGTAGTACTGACCCGACGACTCGTCGTAGTACTTTTCAAAGACGGACGCGAGCAGATCCTTCATGTGCCTCCGTGCTTTGCGGCGCCGAAACAGGCTCTGGATCCGCTCAGCTGCGTCTTCTCTCACCTCATCGTGCGTGCCTTCCGCCTCGACCTGCTCAACAGGAGTCGTCGCAGGAGTTGGGTTGCCGATCTCTGGCGCGAGAGCGTCGGCCTCGGCATCCTCGTTGTTGCTATCGGCCGGCATATTATTAGAGCTTTTCACTTTTTGGATGTTTGCTCAGATAGCAGTTGCGCTCTCACGTTTTCGCGCACACAATCCATCAGCGTTCACCTCTTAGGATCTGCCGTTTCGCACAACAAAAGCAAGTCTTGCTCGTTCTGCACTCGTCCACAGGAAGCACAGTTACTTGCTTCTCCAGCGCTTTGACGAGTTCTTCGACTGGTTCCGAGGCGTGTCGAGCGTACTGTCGCGAAGGCACTGACCGCACTCGATGACTTCGCTCCTCCCAAGTTATTACTATCGATTTGGATGACCCGATGAGGGATGGTTTGCACCGCAAAATGCTTCTGGTGTTTCTTGTCCGAGCAAGCGATGGTGGTGAGCAATACGAGGAATTGTCGGTCAATCGTTTCGATGGCAAGTTGGAGGTTTTGAAGTGGGTTTCCGAGAAGTTTGGAGCGACATTTGTGCCGATCGACGCTTTGGAGAGATAACGCAGAAGGTGGCACCATTAACCCCTAGGTGGGTGGGCACGTCGAGTTGAAACATTGACTTACATCTCTCGCGGTCTGCGGACTCACGAGTGCGTGCTCGCTCGGTAGCGAAGATACCCGTCAAGTAGCTGCTGCGCCAGGTGCACGGCGACGCTGTCGTTGACGGGACCATAGTCCACAGTCAGCATGCCGGTGGGGTGGAACGCCTCGAAGGCATTTTGACTCGCAAACACTAGGTGGGCGTTGTTCGAGAACGCGCTCGCGATCGATGACTCGTTGAAACTGGGCACGGCCATGGCCATGCACGTGGTGGCACACTTCATACCGCCGCAGTAGGCAATCTCCGACGGCCACGCTGACGACACTTGGTCGGCGTCCTCGCTGAACGTGACATGAACACCCTGTGCGTATGACGGATTGGATGGGTTCCGCCGGTGCAGGATCAGCTCGATCGACGACTGGTTGAGAACCTTGGAGCTGGTGCCGCGATGGTGGAACAGATCTTTGTACCAGCGATGCATATCCTTGGATGAGGATTGAAGCCCCCCGCTGCCACTCTCCGCACCGCTGCTCATGTACGGACGACACGTGCCGGTCGCAGCGTGTTCAACTGTCTCGACCGCTTGACTTGGTTCCGATCCACTTGCACTCGTGTTGGCGCTGGTGCTGGTGTTAGCAGGGACCTTGTAGTAGTACTGTACATACTGGTCGACTGTTCCCGGGTGCACGCCGAGTTGACCGCTGTACGGGTCGTAGTACGTGCTGTTGAGTTCGAGCGGCTTGAAGATGTGTTCGTCCAGATACGCTTCGAACGTTTGGCCGCTCAGCTTCTCGACCAGGTACGAGAGCAGCACGAAGTTCGGGTTCGAGTACGAATAGTTGGTGCCGGGCTTAAACACAAGCGGATCGTTGATGAAGTCGCCGACGTGCGCCGCGATCGAGCCGCGGTACAGCGCCAGGTTGTCTGGCGACCGGCGACAGAACTCCGGCCCGACGTTGTCGCAGTTCAGCTCGTCCCCGATGCCCGAGCCCATCTGCAACAGCTGCACGAACGTGATGTTCTCGCACGGGTCCGTGTCGCCCGCGCCGGCGAGCTTTGGACACCACTTGGTCTGGTTGGGGAACCCAAAGGCGGTGAAGTCGGTCTGGTCGAGCACCACATTCACCGGCGTCGTCAGCTCGACCTTGCCGGCCTCCTGCAGTTGGTAGAGCGCCACCGACGTGAACAGCTTCGAGTTGCTGCCGATCGGGAAGACGGCGTCCGCGTCCATCGCGCGCGCGAACTCGACGTTTGCCGACCCGCGCGTCTGCTCGAACTTCTTGTGGCCGTTGTGGCTCACGCGTACGACGCCCGAGAAGTGGCGCACGCGGCTCATGATGGTCTCGAGCCGCGCGGGAGGAGCGCCGTTCGCCGCCATACCGGACCACACGAGCGCCAACAGCGCCAGTACCGTCGCCCCCGCCAGCGCCAGGCCGACGCCCGCACGTCCCATCGACCGCTCGCGAGTGCCGCGCTGCCTCTCCCGCCGCGCGCGCTGCCGCTTGTGGTAGTCGCTCAGCTGCGCCTCCAGCGACGCGGCGTCATCCCCGTTGCGGTCGTTGCCGTTCCTGTTGCGCTGGTCGCCGCGCGGCACCAGCGGCTGCAGCTCCATCTCGGCTCGCTCGTTCTGCGGTCAGTCGGCAGGGGCGTTCGCAAATCAAAATCTGCGACGAAAGT
Source organism: Phytopythium vexans (assembly GCA_003413675.1). Taxonomy (NCBI): domain Eukaryota; phylum Oomycota; class Peronosporomycetes; order Pythiales; family Pythiaceae; genus Phytopythium; species Phytopythium vexans. The sequence continues at coordinate 29,335 of QLOC01000026.1, forward strand.
CAGGTTCTCTAGTCCTGTCCACTTGAAGTTAGTATGATTGACAGTAGGTTCGCATCGACATCTCATTAAGTTCGCGAGGTGATGGCCGATTCGGCTGATGGAGGAGGCGAGTTGCACCGCGCGCTGGCACGGCTCTGGGAGCGACGTGGAGCAGCGAGAAGCAGCAACGGAGTGGCTGAGAGGCTGGAAGAGCCCGCGCTCGTTTCGGCTCCTCGCGATGGGCGAGAATCGGCGCTGCAGGTCTCACACGCGGCGCTGCGGCGGTGGATGTTGAAGGTGCAGCAAGCGGTGGCTGGCTCTGACGGCTGCCTGGTCGTGGCAATTGCGGTGGCGCCGTGCTCGCTCGAGGAGACGGCGCTGGTGCTGCTGGTGGCGGAACAGCCCGACTGGGTGTACGTTCCGATCGACAGCGCGCTGCCGCTGTCTCGACAGCTGCAGATGGTGCGGACTGCGCGCGTCGACCGCGTCGTGAGCCTACCTGGGTCGCCACTGGCGCGCTTCCTTGGGAATCTCGGCGGAGAGGACGCTCTTCGTGTTGATACGAGTGTCCTGCGCGTGTCGGTCCCGTCGCAGACGGTCGATGGACTCCCTGACGAGCTCTTCCAGCCGGTTCAAGTGTTCGCGCTAAGTCGAGATGTGGGTAGCTCGCTCAAGACGGCAGTCCAGCGCCGGCTGGGTGGCAACTGCGCGGCGCCACTATACGTGCTGCACACATCTGGCTCAACTGGCGAGCCGAAGGGTGTGCTGGGCACTCGTGACGGCGCTTGGAGTCGCATGGAGTGGATGTGGTCGAAATACCCGTTTCAGCGTGGAGAGCGCGTAGCGCGGACCGTCAAGCTCACGTTCGTCGACTCGGTGTGGGAAGTGTTTGGCGCGTTCGTGCAAGGGATCCCGCTAGTTCATTTTGCATCATCGACGATAGCCGAGAGCGCTGGCAATGTCTTGCTGGACGAGCGAGCTCAGTTCCTCCACAACTGCAAAACGTGCAACATCACGCGGTTCACTGCGGTCCCTAGCGTGTTGAACGTGCTCGTGAGTCAACGGTCCAAGGTAGAGCTGCATGCTGCGTTTGAGGCACTACGATATATGCTGGTGAGCGGCGAGTCCTTTCCGCTGTCACTGGTGTTACGACTGACAGACGCGCTTCCGCATGTGACCGTTCTGAATCTCTACGGGAGCACTGAAGTCGCGGGTGATGTGACCTGCATGAGCATTTCGCATCCGGTCTCCTCGGTAGACAAGGCGGTTTGGCGGGAACACGGTGTTCCGATTGGAGTATGGGAGGACGTGATTGGACTTGACACGACCATTATGCTCGTTGACGAGTTCTCCACGAATGCTATCGTCTTGCCACGACAAGCGGTGTCGACAGAGCAGTCCGTGATTACTGATGGAACAGGGGAGCTGTGCGTTGCGGGATGCGCCGTCACTCTCGGGTACATTACCGCTGACGACGTCATGCCGCTGGCATATTACTCAAATGACCACCTTTCGAACTCGAACAAGAAGTGGTTCAAGACTGGCGACATTTGCGCTACTATCGGAGGTCGCATTTATTTGTGCGGCCGTCGAGATCGCATGGTGAAAATTCGCGGTCTCCGCGTTCAACTTGACGCTGTCGAACGTGCTGTCGCGGAGGCACTGATCGCACTCGACGACGACTTGCGCTCCTCTCAAGTTTTAGCTATCGATGTGGACGATTCGACGGCCGATGGCTTGCACCGCAAAATGCTACTGGTGTTTCTTGTCCGAACAAGTGATGGTGGTGATCAACATGAGGAATTGTCGGTCAATCGTTTCGATGGCAAGTTGGAGGTTTTGAAGTGGGTTTCCGAGAAGTTTGGAGCGACATTTGTGCCGAACGACGTTTTGGTGTTGTCAAGAGCTGGCGTCACACAACTTCCTAATGGAAAGGTGGACTGGCGCGCACTCGGAAGTATCTACAAGGATTACCGCACGCGCACGCTTAAAACGCAACGATTCGAATCTGTCGACAGCGATCCTGCCTCAGTTGTCAAGACAGAGCTGTCGAAAGTTGTGCGATTGATAGATCTCGAGTGGGACAAGGTGTTGTCGTCAACGATCGAACAGCTAGGGGGCGATTCCTTGCTTGCCGCTCTGTTTCACTTCGAGCTTCGTCAACTGTATGACTTCGCCGAGACTCCTGCCGAGCTGGTGTGTATTGTCGCTGACTTGTGTTGTTTGTGTCGTTTGTTAACTCGAATATGATGTATGGTGTCGACAGGCACGAATGACGGTTCAACAGATTATCGAGATGCTCAAACTGCTACGCCCGATGGTTCTCGAGCGCTCTTTGCCTGACATTCAGTCTGCGCGCGCGTCCAAGCGTTCGAGAACATCCGTGCGCAGCCAAGAGGAGGAAACAGTTACAGAGGGACTGCATTGCATTTCTCGAAGCAGTTGCATGTCATGTGGCGACTCAGCAATCCCTGCATGTCGTCCATTATGCTCGGTTTCGCGACTTCCTGCTGGCTCGTCGACTTCATTGACAATGGAGATGAGTTGGAAAGTCGATCTTGAAAAGTGTATCGACGCGTCCCCGTTGATTGTGGTTCGACCTGGCAGCGCTCAATCGGCGAGAACGACTTGGGCAATCGCTGGATCTCACGCTGGGATCGTAGTGTGTGTTGATGTGGACCACGATGGAAGTGTCTTATGGCGCACCAAAGTCGACGATCGAGTGGAGGCGTCTGCGTCGCTGAGCGTCCGAAACGAATTGGTCTATGTGGGGACGTATTCTGGGTCGCTTTATGCGCTAGATTTGAAATCCGGCAAGGTGAAGTGGACATTCCAATGCGACGGGACGATAAAAGCAGCGGCGGTGCCGATCGATGAGCGCGAAGTCGTCATTCTTGGAGCCTACGACCACAAGTTGCGTGCGATCCAGCAAGACACGGGCGTCCTCGTGTGGGAGTACGCCATGGGAAGCAGCATCTTTTCTTGTCCCTTCTGTATCAGAGATCGCGCGCAGCTGCTGTGTGGCACAACGCGCGGAGATCTGAGTTTGCTCCAAATGAGCAGCTTGACCGCGGTGAGATCGATCTGGGAGCGTGCTTTCCCAGCGCCAATCTTCTCCAGTCTCGTAGCCGACTCGACGACGGATTTGGCCATAGTTGGATGCGCGGATGGCTGCGTATACGGGGTGTCTATGTCGGTTGGTGACATTCGATGGACGGTGGCGACCGACAAACCAGTCTTCAGCTCACCTTGTTTGTTCTCCGACCGCTTCGTCGTTATTGGCTCTCACGATGGAAAGCTCCGCAAGATTGACATGACTAGTGGCTGTGTGAGCTGGTCGTCGGCGCTCGATGGCCCAATCTTTGCTTCGCCGACGGCGGTGCAGCTCGAATCCGGTCGGTTGTTGTGCTGCGTTGCGACCACGACCGGCAGCCTGTACATGATTAACGAGCACAACGGCTCCGTGGTTTGTCGCGCCGATCAAGGACCAAACAGCGAGCCGCTCGGAGAACTGTTTTCGTCGCCTGTCGTTTTGGACCACGTTTGTGTGATCGGCACGCGACGGAACTGGTTGCTCTGCTTTGATCTCTCCCAGTGACTGAGCAGTTGCCAGCCAGGCCATTTAGTCACTCAAGTCTTACGTCGGTCGACTGTGAGCGTTGCGCGATTTGAACTCGTTCCACTCGAAGAAGTTCCAGTCCGGGTCGCGGGTCGCGGCGACCGACGACGTTCCGAACAGCATCAGCTATCAAACAGACACAGCTGACCGTCAAGACTTCATCCGACCCAGCACCACAAGGTAACACACCTCAAACTTGGCGAGTTGTAGGCGGAAGGCTTTGTTGGGCCGCACAATGCGCCGCTTGGTCCGCACGAGCGTGTACGCGCGCAGCAGCGGCATGTGCTTGTCGATCATGAGGTATGCGATGAGCAATGCTGGGGAGCGGGATACACCTACGACAGTAAGTGGGGTGAGACCATTGTCCTTGACGACCCAACAGAGACATCAACACCCCAAAAAGACCTGCGATGCAGTGGATGAGCACACGGCCTCGAAGCGCCTCGACGCGCTTGAGGAAATCGGCGACCGGTCGGTAGAGCGGCGTGAGCTCCTCGTCATCCGCGTCGCGAATGTGAAGCTTCATGTAGACGAACTCGCCCTCGAAGTGGCAGGCGGCCTGGGCGGCGCAGTTGCACACGTGCGTCACACCGGCGCCGAAGAGCACCTCGCGACTCGCGGCGTTGTCGTCGCTGCCAAGCAGCACGTGGTCCAGCACGACGGTCGGCTCTTCCGCGCTGCTGATGAACCCGAGCACGCGGTTCACGAGCGCTACGAGCCGCCGACCGAGTCCCCTCTCGCGATCCACTGCTTGCCGCAGCCGCCACTGCGCCTCCATGACCGTGTCCTCCTCATTGGGGTTACGTCTGGAGAACTTTACGACCTCCACAGAGTTGCGTCGCTCGCGCTCGAGCTCGTGCCGTCGCCCGAACTTGCGCGCGCTGGCGTTCCGCTGGAGCGAGGCCTGCCGCGCGAGCTTCGAGGAGCGCCGACTAGACCTCTGGCTGCTGTCCTGGCGGTCCACGGCGTAAATCTTGGACGGAGAAGGCATGCCGACGACTCGCGCGACAATTAGCGCAGTGACGGCGCAGTGATCGATCTCATCGGCTATTTCGAGGCAATGCTGATGCACCTGATGCACCTGATAACGCTCCCCTGTCAAAGCTGATCTATTACAGTAATCCTACACGAACTTAGTCGTAAAAACGAACTTAGTGGATGTAGGCTTTTCACGACAGCACAAGTGCTCTCGCACGCGTTCGAGACGCCCGCTGTAATCCGGTTGAAATGTGGTCTTAAGAGAAGACCTGCAACGATCCAGCGCACACATAACGAAGGATGTTCAAAGCTGCGTTCGCGTCGCGACCAACGTGGTACGAGTAGTGATGTAAGGGGGCCGTGCCCTTACACGCCATTGGTGCATATTAGGAACTAGGAGGGATTTTACCCTATGGGAGTCCACCACGTGAATGGGTGGATCCCGGGCGTCCGCCCAGCGGCGCCATGGTAAAGTTCAATTCAGAGTTTATTTTCCTTCCGAAAGCGCACATCGCTTCCTCAACCGCTCCGTGTACGCTAGGGACGGGAGCTCTGTGTGAGCCCCGTTACAAGTGAGGGCACGCAAACACATCGCTGCTGCCGAGTTTCAGGTGTAGACGGTAGCAGTTCGCACATGTTCGACTCGTGTACATCTTGGAACATACCATGACGGATGTGCCCATTACCTGGCTCTTGGCTTGGAGAAGCGGCCGGAAACGGTAATGGTTCAGACTCAGCATGGTCGTGTTGAACCCAAGTGTCCGCGCTGTGCTCTTCTTCAGCATTCCCTTCGTCTGAAAGATAGGCAGTATAATCACATTGTAGTGCTTGGTTAGGTGGCTACACGTCTTGTAGTGCAAGTCCTTCACACAGTACTTCGATTTAGCCACACAGCTGGAGTACACACGTTTGGCTCTCGCGTACGACCGATATTCCCACCGCTTGTTCTTGCCTTTCCGGTTTTTGAACTTCGCTAACGCGCTCTGGGCAGCGTTCTGACGCTTCAGTATCGCGTCCAGGCGGTACTGGGTGTCTCGGCCAAACTCCATCACGTTTCCTTTGAGGTCCACGTCAGTCATAAAGGCCTTGATGCCTAGATCCAAGGCGATGCACGTGTTGCGATACATGTACGATTCCGGTTCGACGTACTGTGGAATAGCCACATACCAAAACTCGTTCTTGAATAATATATCTATCTGGTTGGTGATTGCCACTCGGGAATCCATCTTCACTCGAATGTCTCTAAGGTTGGAGATCGTCAAGTAGAACGCTGTCTGCTTTTGCGCGATCTTGGCGTTCCTCGCACTGTCGCTGAATGTGAAGTCAGGATTCTTCTTTTTATTTGAGAAATTGACCGAGAATCCCTTGATGTTGCCTCTCATCACATTGGTATTTGGTCTCTTCACATTCTTTTCAAACGGTCGCATTACACAAATGCGCATTGTGCTGGGCGTTTCAAATGCCTACACTGAGGGAGGACTCATTCCATCTGGATAGGTGCGTGTCCATTTGGAATCCTTCGTCACGTACGTGTGTCAGTCGTTGAGCATTTGAATCGTGTGTTGCCCGGAAGTGTGCGGCGGCTTGGTTGTATGCCCAACGACAAGTATCCACGAATCGCTTGAGTATCTGCCGCTGTGAGCGTGTCGGAAATAAGCGGTACTTGCGCGTCCGCAGTAGCATCTGCTTCTTCTCACCTAGCAACGCCGAGTTCCTCTCCTTGATCTCCTGCATGGCTCTGTAACCGAGCGAGGCTTACGCTCGGTTACTGGCTTACACTAGCGCGTGTAAGGAAGCGTATACAAATTTGTAAACAAACTGTACAGTTCAATACAAATGAATGGAAGTCTGTGCTAGTGTCCAAAATGAGAACTGTCTTATTGTTTAGCGTTCTGCCTAGGTACCAAACCTCTAATCCCTAATGCATGTATTTTGGGAGGCGTCCATGACTGGTCACGGACGCTCCGACCGAATTTATGTATGGATTAGTGCTGGTCACACTAATCCCAAAATATACCCAACAAATGCTAGTGTGGCACACCTAACGCAGTACAGTCCGACTGTACTGCTCTGTAACCCAGTTACAGGCTGTGTAACCCCATTACAGGCTCTCTCATAGTCATGCTTCTGGTCGCCTGACCAATCACCCTGATCTTGCCGGACCTTACGATCACTCGTCAGGTTCCTGCGACGAACTGTGAGCTCAATCGTCTCTTGTGCTCGTGCGGTCATCCTGGCGAAGGCGTCCCATTTTGTAACGTTACATTTGTAGGTAGGTTTTGCTTCCCCAGACCAAAGGGTGCTTGGGTTCAGTCGAGTCAGTCAGTGATTGGCCGAAAGGGTGCTGCGACACCCTTTCAGCCAATCAACGACGACATTGTTCAGCGGCCATTGGCTGGCCGGGCCCGCCTGGGCCAATCATCAATCAGAGTCGAATTTCACCCTAAGTCAAACCTGCGTCGAGCAAGCTCGAGGCTAGAAGCTTTCTCTAGGGCGTTAACGTGTACGCCGAGTAACGGGCGCTTTAGGCCCGTTACACATTTTGCTTGCTGGTCACTTCGATGCACGGTCCAATCTGAAACGCGTGGGAAGCGCCAGCAGTTCTGTGAGGGGCCGGGTGATAGTGTGATTGGGTGATCGCGCGCGCATGGTGAACCACAACCGAAGCCCTGTATTGTCGGTCAGCTCTTCGTGCGTTGAGAGATCGTGAGTGTATTCCTCGCCCAGTAGTTGCTCCATTCTCTGCAAGTCTCCAGGGTTCAACTTGTCTACGAATAAGCGGTATTCAGTGCAATCTCCGCGAAGAATGTGTGCGAGTATCGCTGAGAGCACAAACAGTAGCCCAGGTTCGTCTAATGCTTCCTTCTTGCTATAAGGCAAGAACCGTTGAAGGTCTTCCAGTACGAGAGGAAGCAAACTCTCGAGACCCAGAATGGTCCCCGAGAGTGCCGTCCATGAAGTTGACCACTGATGGAATTGAAGAAAGCCGCGAAACCTTAAGCACACACGCTCGTCAGCAATATGGATGAACAGAAGTGCTCGTCCCATTTTTACATTTCTGGCATTTTCCCATGGAATGGTTGGCTTACTGGAACTGCAGACACCTCCCCCACTTCCCGTGTGGTGAATGAGCGGTCCTCACTTTCCTCGTCCCGCGCCATCCGCCATATCCGACCGACGGCGTATTTTGGGGACCTAAAAGTGTCCTAGAACGTGTAGCCTTCTTTAAAAGCAGCGAAAAATTTCGTGTTATTTTCGTTTTTGGTAGCGATTTAGGTGTCGTTTTGCGCCTTTCGGGCCTTGGGATTATTTTGACGCTGTTCCTCTATGCATACTGATTTCCTGCTGAAAAATAAACAACCAGATCGGACACAACCACGTGTAACGGGACGCTGTCAACGACAGTTCCCGATAACACGGCACACACGCTTGCGCTGTAGAGGAAGGCTTGGCAGAGTCCCGACTTGGAGGGACGAAGAGGGAGGAGAAGAGTGAGGAGGAGACTTGAGCAGAAGACGGCAAATTTGCAACTGAATTGAAATGAGCTTATGGTTCCTGAAACCTCTCCCTAGAGTCCTATGGGGTTAAATGCAATCACCCTACAAATGCAGAATAAACCTTGGGTTGAATCAGGTTGAGCTTGAAGCTGAGCGTGAAGAATATTCTCACTTGAACTTGAACTTCAAGGAGAAACTTGAACTTGAACTTGAGATTCTTCTCCGAAGAATCTTCTGTGTACGGGGCGTTGTGATTGGCTGATATCAACAACATTGTACCCACAATGACACGTCGGCTTCGTCAACAGATAGTTTCCCAGCAGGAACCATCACCGTGCGCAAAGACATGTGCGCAGGCAGAGAACACTCGAGAATGTTCGAGAACATTCCGTGCGGACGTAATCAACGATTACTCCGTGAGTGTCGGTGTGTAGACATGAATCAGGGATCATGTCTATGACACCTGGCGATCCAAAACAATTAGTGGGAATCACTAATCCGTAATTGGACATCGCCATGTAATGGCACTATTGGATAGGCCCATTACACCACGTAAAATTGGTTTTTGATCATCTTGATCGCGCGGTGTAAGAGCCTGGCCGTCATGCTAGTGGCATCGGTTCAAACCCCGCTCTGTATGTTCTCTGTAATCTTCTATAGACCTGTAATATTCTATATACCTGTAATAAATTGTGCAACCACATGGTCTTGGTGTAAGACAGTACTACCACGTCCCCTCTGTAACAGGGTAACCTGTTACACGCCTCAGTACCCAAAAGTGGGGTACGAGGTTACATGTGTAGGTTACACTTTAGGGTACAGCTGGGTTACCGTCACACGTCGGGGTATCCGGCGTGCTGACAGGTGTCGTTCGCCGATTAGCCGAAAATGGGGACGCAGCCCCATTTCGGCCTATCACACCTCGCCACCCAAAATGGGTGGCTCCTAGCCAAACCGGGGCTCCGCCCTCGGTAAAATACATAGCAGAGTTGAAAACACCACGCTTCCAAGACTGCTCCACGGGCTCTTAGCCCGTTACACCCTCAAACCCACATATACCTTCGTTAGTGAATCCTCTCTGGCACGATCTGTCGTAAGGCAGATAACTTGTGACAGTACCCTCGCCCAAAATTATATAGGGATGAAGCATGGTGGAGGCTCAATGGGTACAGGACAAAAATGAGACAGCCAGCGGTGTCATCACCGAGGTAGGAACGGTTTCAGAAAATGATTGAAGTGTGGCTAACATTGACAGATTGTATTTGTGAGTTAACAGCCCTGGCCTGACAATGCACTTCAACTTCAAGTTGAAGTCGCTCGTTCAACACGGTAGCTCATGGATCTTTTGGCAATATGTCTGGCCTACAGAGTGCGCGGGTGGCTCTTGGCTCAGCATTCTGACGTCTCTCATCTGCGCAGCATAGCGAAGCGATTCAACCTTGGCAACTTGAAGAAAGGTGAGCATGTGTGGGTGAACCACGTCGAACCTGCTGGCGAATCGTCGGTTGTACGATTCGAGCGGGTTGTTCGTGCGGTTTACAATGTCGACGTTGTTCGGTCATAACCGAGACATTCCATGACCAAATCAGGTTCTCGCGCACCCATGCCGAGTGGAAGTACTTAAAAAAAACCTGACCATGCCTGTTTATGGGCGTCGGTCATTTCTATATCAGGGTAGAGCTTCTTGATAACGAAAGGTATCCCCTCCTTGGCCACCAAGTGCTCGGGAATGACTGTCGGCAAGTTGATGTAGCCGGGACATATGACAAGTTTGGCTTGCTCCGTCGGAATGCCCTTCTTCAACATGTTGCGTCGTAGTGCTTGCTCCAGTGGAACAGGCAGCCAATGATGTGCGCTTATGGAAACTGGTCGCGGATTGCAAGTTGAAGTGCACCTCCAAAGTCACACACAAACGTTGATGGCTTCAGTTGCATGTCACATGCAACGTTGCACCAGAGCATGACGTGCCAGTAGATCCACTCGTCCCTCCCGTCCTCGAGAACACAGAGACACGGGATATACAGGTCGTGTGCCATGTCGTACACCATGACGATGACGCATTGCTCGAACAGAGTCGGGGCCATATTGAAGGTGCCGTCGACGAATAGTGAAACGTCGCGATACTTCAACAGTCGTAGCAAGTCGGGTCGGAGAAACTAAGGAGGGCCAACCTCCAGAGGGCCAAGGGTTGGGGGTCAGGAAAAATAACATTTTTAAAATACCGACCTAAAACTGCTCGCGCCGAGTCGGCCGCCGCTCGACGGCCTGAGCGGCTGCTGCGTAGGATAATGTTAGTGTATTGTGTAGTGCCACTCTGGCTGGATCGTCTGCTCGGTGACGAGTAGGTGGCCGAGCAGACGAAGTAACCGGAGTTCATTGAGGGCAACTGTAGTTGTATTAGAAGATCGAATCGAAGGCGTCATTCTTTTGAAATGGACATGTGCATTCGTGTATCTACCTTCCTAGCTAGGTGGAGTGGTCCTGCGTCCTGTGCATGGTTGTAGACACGGTTAGCTGTCATGGTACAGTAAGTCAGGAACACACACACGTACATACCTCGAAGACACATACTCTGACGACTTGGGGCGATCGTGGGTGGCGGACGTGCACGGCCGCGTGTGCTATGGGCCACCAACACAAACGTTCTGTTGGAGTGCAAAAAAGCCGCCAACAATCGCTATGGGATATAGGACATGGTTTCCCATGTCATATCAGTCGCATATCCCACCCATTAAACTAGGTCGAACGAAGCGTCATTGACCGACGTTTCGCCCACATCTTCTCCACAATGAACACCTCGTCTACCGCCAACAGCGTACGACTCGATCTCTAAACCGCCACCAATGTTCATCCAGGTAAGATCCCAAAACGGTACCCATTGCGCGTATATCGGCGCAGTAAGAGTTGAACTCGAATTCAGTACGCGATTCAATTGCATCGTAGTACAGGCCCATGAATTTGTCTGTCTCTTCAGTGTTGATGCACTAGTCCTCCCAAGGGGCTGGGTCAGTCACTGCAACTCAACCCAATACAGTGCGTGCTTTGCTTAGTACATTTCGGTTCATATGCCATCTGCAAATCGTAGAAGGTACGAGAGGAAACACTTTGTCTAGCGCATTCAGGCACGCCAAATCTCGATCCGTAATAATCACTGAGGGCAAGGATATCCCTTCTCGTTGCATCATTGCGTGTAACTGTTGAAATGCCCAAACAAAATCGTCTTCTTTCTCCCCTGCCATGAGGTATTGTGCGACAGGTAGCACAGAGTTCATTCCGGTCATTGAGATGATGTTTAGAAACGATGCGTCATACTGATTGGTCTTGCAGGTGCAGCCGAGTATCAAGGCGTCAGGATGCTGTGCATAAATGGCTAGTGTCTCTGGATGAACCCAAAAGATAGAGCGTAAAAATGACGTTTTTGTATCCACCGTGAGAACATAGAAGAACTCTCGATCTATCAGATTCGTAAAAAGCAACTCCATCGGTGCCATCGACTGTAGTGACTGACGACGCACTGCAAACTTCGCGTTAGCGATGTCTTTGGGGGTTGTGAGGGTTGATCGGTTCGTGTGCATCAATCTGGCGTACACGGCAGCAGGAGCCACGCCGGCAGAGGTTTGAGCATCTATAAATGTCTCTAATGTTAAAGTGACGTCAGCTTCTTGTTGAAATCCGCCTTGGCGACGCGCGGCTTGAATTCAAGCGTCAATGGTTGGGTCGTGGTTGTGGTTTGCTGTTTTCGGAGTATGCACGATTTTCCACTTCCCCTCGCAATCATCTCGATTCAACGAACAGATCTTGATCGTCATCTGGCATCCAACACGCTTAGAGCCGCGCATGGGGCGTTTTCGGCTGTCACCAGTCAGTTTGCGCGTGTTCTTGGGAAAACCAGCACGATCGCACTCAAAGAGACGTGTGAATACAGCTCCGGCGGCATTTCGTGACACACGTCGTGCCGAGACGTTGTATCCATGGCTGAGCGTCCGCGCTTGAAGTGCTGCCTCTGCTACTTCACGGGAACCAAATGCTTTCTCGGGCGGAGCCGCCATCGGGTTCGCTTCCATCTCCGAAAAGCCTCAAGTGAGTGTGCTGTTTTGGGGATCGATCCCTGTAATATCTCGAGAGATCTTCGAAGGACGCGTTTTTTTGGCCTGAGCTTATTATACCTTGTCAAAGATGGCCAAAATGCCCGCTTTTCAGGCATTTTTTCAGAGTTTTGCTTTTTATCATTTTGCCGTTTTCAGTATTTCAAAAATGTTATTTTTGCGAACCCCCAACCCTTGATCCTCCTTAGTTTCCCCCAAAAGAAAAAAGGGTGATTTAGGCGACGTTATTGCACGACGGAAACGATGTGGCACGGCCCACATTTTAACCTTGAAGTTTATATGGTCAAAGTGTATACCTGATGGGATGGGGGATGCGCTCGACCTGAAGATGGATCTACAGAGGGAGCATTTGGTCTCTGCTATTGCTCGCGCGCTCGCCCTGCTCCGCCATGGCGGCCCGTCGAGTGTTCGTGCTGCTCGCGCTCTGCATGGCGCTCACACCGAGCGCAGCGACCTCGTTCCAGCGGCTGCAGTCGTTCCGTGGTCACGGCTTCCGCGTCGTCGATGACCAAGGAGACGACGACTCCACCTTGAAGATCTCGACCCCCGCCGTGAAGGAAGAAGTCTTCGACGGCGCCGTGCTCGACCACTTTGCTCCGCTCGCCGAGCGCCAGCACTGGAGGCAGCGCTATTTTGTCAACGACGAGTTCTGGGGCGGCCACGAGTACCCCGTATTCCTCTACATCGGCGGGGAAGGTCCGCTCGGCCCGCGCGCGCTGACAAACCACAGCTACATCCACCTGGCGGCTCAGCGACACCGCGCGCTGCTGCTAGCGCTCGAGCACCGCTTCTACGGCACATCCTACCCGACGACCGACATGAGTCTGTCCAACCTCCGGTTCCTCTCCAGCGAGCAGGCGCTCGCCGACCTCGCGCATTTCCACGCTTTCATCTCCAAGTCGTTTGATCTGCCGCGTTCGTCCGAGTGGGTCGCGTTCGGAGGGAGCTACCCTGGGAACCTCGCGGCGTGGGTCAAGCTCAAGTACCCGGCGCTGTTCGTCGGCACAATCGCGAGCTCGGCGCCAGTTCACGCCAAGGTCGACTTCCACGAGTACCTCGAAGTGGTGGGCGACGGCCTCCGGTTCTTCGGAGGCGGTGAATGCTACCGAGCGGTCGAGCAGGCCATCGCTGCTCTCCGCGAGCTGCTGGACGGCGGGAAGGATGGTCGCGCCAAGGTGATCGAGCTCTTCTCGCCTTGCGACCCGATGGTCGACGAACTCGACGACTCGGTCTTCGAGACGTCTGTCATGGGAGCGTTCCAGGACATTGCGCAGTACAACGAGCTGCACGACGGTCTGCTCTCGCTCTCCCAAGTGTGCGGCCGGTTCACCAACTCGTCTAGCAGCGCGTCGCCGATCCAGCGGCTCGCATCCTTCCTGGCCGAAACTCGTGGAGGTCCGTGCCTCGACTCCAAGTTCGAAGGTTCACCCAATGGAACTGTCGAGGTGCTGAGCAACACAACATTCGACGGCAAGAACAGTGCCAGGCAGTGGATCTACCAGACGTGCAACGAGTTCGGCTACTTCCAAACGGCGACGAGCTCTCAATCACCCTTCCACGCGCTAAGCGCCGTCACGGTGCGCAATGTCGGTGCCGAGATCTGCAAGCGCGTGTACAACACGACGGCGCCGCCGGACGTCGACGGCACCAACGTCGACTACGGCTCGCTGGGGATCACGGTCGAGAATGTGACGTTCCCGAGCGGCACGATCGACCCGTGGCACGCGCTGGCAGTGCGAAACGCGACCAGGTTGCGGTCGACGACGGCGAAGTCGGTCTTCATCGAAGGCACAGCTCACTGTGCCGACATGTACTATCCCAAGGCGGGCGACAGTGCGGCGATGCAGTGGGCACACCGCCGTATCGAGCACGAGATCGACCGGTACCTTGGCCACCAGAGCGTGGACAGTCGAGAGAAGAATCCAGTTGGCGGCGGCGTCCGCGACCAAATCGTTGACGTAGCTGCGGTGGAGTAGGTGAAGGATCTTGATAGGTCTACAGACTTTGCCGTGTGAGCAGGTTTTTCCTTCCTCCAACGCCTCGCATGCAAAAGTTTCAATTCATGCTTGGTTGAACCGGTTGCCAGCTCTTGGTCGAACATCGCCAACCTCATGGGATCTTTCAAGAGAGGCCTCGTGAAACGTGCAAGCCACATTGTCAGAGAACGGAAACCTCGTTGTCGACTGGATTTTGCTATATCCGGCCACCAACGGCCAATCGCTGCCGTTCCATGCAGCTTGCCCGGTCGTTGTTGGATACTGCCAGCGAACAGCGAGACAGCTTCGTGGTTCTCAGTTGCCAATTGACAAGCTCAAGCCATGTGCGACGGCATCATTGCCTGCTGCAGCTGCTGCTACATCGTTTGCACCGAGTGCCTCCGCTGCTGCTGCCTGTGCATAGAGATATCCTCGGCGCTCATTGACTGTTTATCGCACTTGCCCAACTGTGACTGTAACTGCAAGTGCTCGACGTGTTCATGCTGTGACAACTGCCGGAGCAGTGGCAGTCGGTACCGCCAACGACATTACGGAACGCCGTACGCTCGCCAATTATCCTCAAGCGGCATCATTACAACTCCCGTCGTCAGTTCCAGCGGCGCCATCGAGGTTGTTCCTGTGCGAGTGCAGCCTCCACCATCGCCTCCATCTTACCTTCGGCCACACAGAGTATACGTGGTTCCCTTATGAGCCTCCTGAATACCATGGACGTCCATTGAGCGATTGGCTGGTGCTATCCTTGTTGAAGCTCACACGGGTTCGTTCGGAGAATCAAGAAGACAGTCTCTGGGCAAGCGAGGTTTACTAGGTTTGCAACCCGCTGGGTGACTCGACGGTAAATTAGTACATGTTCGCATGTTGGTCGAGGCTGACAACGTGGACGTTCCGATCACTCCGAGCCACCAAACAACTGACGCATGAGCACACTGAGGATATCCTTGGCTGTGTTATTGTCTCGTTCGATCGTCTTTGAGCACTCTCCTTTCAGCGTTAGGTGGTGCAATACCTAGTGCACGCTCACACTCCGAACCATTCCGTCATTGCGCTCTCGCTTGGCCATCCGGTTCTTCACATGCGCTGTCGCCGAACAGTCAGGATGCACGCGACTCGTTCTATGCTCGTCCACGACAACAACCTCGCAACGGCGGGCGAGCTTGGCAGCTAGCATCTTGCCTGGACCCGCAGGAAATATCTCGATCATTTTATCGCTGGCCGCACCGTTGTCACCAAATCCAACGATTGTTTTCCTTTTGGTGTCTCGAATAGAGTAAAGTTTGGCCAAGGATATCAGGTATTTGATTCCAATTTCTCCTCTCCAGGTTTCCCCATCATGTGCATCGGCCGATTCATGCGCACGCTGATCCCGTAGCCATTAGTCGTGACCTCGTGATGAAAATTTCTCCTCCCGCTTTCTCCAGTCTGTCCACTGTCGAGTCGCTCTTGCAGTGGTGGTGTTGGATCGATTAATTGTTCAATCTGAGAAGTGCTGATTGAATATTTTGCTGAGACGGTGATCTGAAAGTCAATGGCTGCATTCTGTACCACGGAGAGGAGAGGACCTGGATTCTGATACAATATCCTGCTGATCGGCTGCAGCTGATATTGCAGTCCGCTGTCCGTCCCAGGTCCGCCCCTGCTCACCTTACGAATGGATGCAGAGGACGGAGGGTCCAGAGGATCTGCTCGACCAAATCCTTCCGCTCATTTTCAAATCGGCTGGCTCGAGCCGATACACCTCGCGACACTTTTTGTACTACAACTCCATCGACCGCCATGGCTGACTGCGGGGGCTGCGACTGTGGAAGCTGCGACTTCGATTGCGGGGGCTGTGACTGTGGAAGCTGCGACTTCGATTGCGGGTGCTGCGACTGCGGGGGCTGGGACTGCTTGAATTGCTACGGCGGGAGCTGCCAGGGCTGCAACAGCGACTGCTACTGCGGGAGCTGCGGGGGTTCCAAAGGTCAGGCTACAGCGTACCAGCGGCAGCCGGAGACACCGGTTGCCTCGCCACAGAGTGACATGATTGTGATCATCCCCGTCAAGGTGGAGCAGCCGCGGGGTCGAGGGCCGCAACTCCCTTATCATAGCAAAGCCTAGTGACTGGGTCGCCAACATCTTGACCAAGGTTACCTCACTGAATAGACACTCGGATCGTATTCACGTCACATTGCTCTCCATCCCGTTGCGGCTACGAATGGAGGGTTCGCCACAACGAATGCAGCTATGCTGGTGATCGTCACTCAGCCATGGTCATCAACTGCTGTGCGTAATCGGACGTGAAGAGAGGAGAGCTGGATTAGGTAATTGAGCAAACGCAACCGTGTTTTCTCGAGCGTCATCATTTTCCTCTTGCGCTGCTGGAACTGCGTCCTACTGCAACAGCGGGGCGAGTGAGGCGACACGGCACTCGCCGCGATCGTACAGCTCGTCCGCCATCTTCCCGAGCGAAAGCGACAACGGCTCGTCACGCTGGCGTGACGACTTGTTTAACAGCAAGGCCGCCTCTTGGACGGTAGGACATCGACAGCTGCAACTCTCCACCTTGCATTCATGCAACCGCCTGTCCCATGACACCGCTGTTGCACGAGATCACGGAATCCCAGTGTTTACTCCCCGACTTGCGGATCGCCAACACTCTGCGGCGCGATTTTACCCAATACCCGCTGGTTGCTGCATCTATCCCCTGTCATTTCAGTTTCTTCGCCACCGAAGCGCGCCATCCACCAAGCGATGCAATTCCCTCCGCCGACATGGCCGCTGCAGGCCTCAGGCACCCCTGCTTGGCCATCGTTCGCTGCCACGGACAGTGCCTCGTCGCCTGACAGCCGAGGGAGTCAAACGTCGGCGCGCAAACCGACGTACATCGTCCGAAAGGTGCTTATCACGTGCGGTATCATCAATCACGGCGCGTCCTCTGCTGATGCACTCGATGTGGTGGCAACAGGAGGAGAAGGAGGGGCTGCTCAAGGAGCTGGAGGCGCTGCAGCTCAAGCTGCGGTTGCTCCAGCAGCGCGAGAGCCACCCATTGAGCTCTACTCCAGTCGCTGCCTCGGCCTCCGCCTCGCCTCCAGATCTACTGCAGCGTGAGCTCGCGACGTCGCTCCTCGGGGACGCCGTGCGATTCCAGCAGCTCTCGCTCGTGCACGTGCAGTCGGCCGTGTCGAGCTATGTGGTGCGTACCTGACAGCTTGTTCGGAGCGCACAACCTATCGTCTCACTGTATGGAGCGATAATTTAGAGCGCGCAGGAATCAGTCCCGCACGAAATGACCATCCATCTCACCGCGGACCTCGACCAACGCCGAGCCGTGCTGATGAATATCAAGCCACGCAAGATCCGCGCGGCGCTGGCGTACCTCGGCGAGCGCACGCGCTTCCTGGATCTGACGCGGCCACAGGCCGAGACCGCGCAGGGTCTGCTCTCGAACGGCGATTTTTGCGTGCAGCGGCTCAACGTGACCGTGTTTGAGGAGATTGACAGCGTGCGGCGCGTGTACGACGCTGCGCGGCACTACTTCCACAACATGGAGCTGTCGCTGACGGATGTCTTGGGCGACATCACGACGCGGGACGACACGACGTACGACAGCATTGGCGTGCAGCAGTCGAGAATGGTCTCGAACCTGAGCTGCGGCGTCGAGATCGAGGTCAACGAGATCATGAACTTTGAGTTCTTGGAAACCGACGAGACGTATGGAGGCGGCGGCCCGCTCGGAGTGATCACGGCCGACTTTGTCGACCACGACGACTTATTCCCGTATAACCCGCAGCAGCGAGTGCGCCACGACGTGACGGCAGTCCTTGCCATCCGGTCCGTGCGAAGGAAGCGTGTCCACCCAATTTCAGGAGAGATAGTGGACGAGCAAGTCGTGGTGCTTACTCGGTCTTGCTTCCTCAAGCTTCACAGCACGAGCATCGCTATGCCGCCGCTCTTACAGCACCGACTGCACCAGCAGCTCGGGCGGTGGGGCGACGTCATGATCACTGGTATTGTCGAGCGAGTATACACGGCAGCGTAGCAGAGGAGCACTTTGAGTTTCTCTGCAGCGCTTCGAGTCGGGTGTGGAGTAGTTGCGGACAGACAGCAGCACATGGATAGATACTTAGATATTTCTACGCTCTCTGGATTTGAGGAGCTGGATTCTGGGCAGTGTTCCGCCGCCTCACAGATGGGTTCAGACAGCAGAGAGAATTGCTCGATCAGCTCCTGGTCAGTTCCAAATCGGCTGGCGCGAGCCGATACTTCCCACGCCATCGACCGCCATGTGCGACTCGGACTGCGACTGCGGCAGCTGCGACTGCAGCAGTTGCGACTGTGACGGCTGCGGCCGCCAGTGCAGCAACTGCCTCCGCTGCTGCGAAGTGTGCACCGACTGCGGGCAACTCACCTGCGACTGCTGCGACTGGTGCCGTCGCCGCGACGACCAGACCACCGAGTACCGCCGGCAGCCGTCATCCCTCGCTGCCTCGCCCGCGGTCGGGCTCATCGAGATAGTCCCCGTCAAAGTGCAGCCGCCAAAGTCAATCTCGCCAGCACCGCTTCCATACTAGCTGACGGAGTCGTTTTCGACGGAAACTAAATCATAATGCGATTATTTTCCAGCACAAGCGACATTTTGTATCCTTTTGTGGAAAGACAAGCACGATCGGCGACGATCCAGCCGGAAGCGGTGCTGGCTGTTGTCATTCCGCAACGCTCTCCTCCTGAGCGATGGCGGGCGGCGACTGCGCGACCGAGTGCTGCGCCGACCTGTGCGCCGCCACGTGCCTGGTCGGGTGCCTCACGGGCATCGAGACAGCCTGCGCTCCCGCGTGCGAGCGCTGCTGCTGCTGCTGCTACGGTCCGAACGGCTTCTGCTGCCACCGCCAGCCTGCGACGGCGTGGCGGAACCAGGACACGGCGCCGTACTACGAGGCGACGTCTCCATCCGCGAGTGGGAGAGCGGGGCCGATCGTCGGCAGAGGCGGCGCCATCGAGATCGTCCCGGTGAAGGTTCAGGCGCCGTCCACTCCTGAGGGCCATGGGCTGAACCCCAGGACGGCCGCCGTCTGACGTCTTTGTCCAAGACGTCATGTGTATATCACTGCTCCTGTGGCCCACTCTGACACCAGAGCACGAGGGACACGTTACACTATGCCAATAGAGAGACTTTCCTACCACGATGCTTTGCTGCTGGGCCAAAGCCTTCGCCTGACCTGTCGTGGTGGCCACACAGCAGTTCGACGCGGACAGCTGTGGGCAAGGCGACGCACCAGCTCCACAGGAACCAGTCGCGCTAGACCTATTTGTCACGAAATAACTGGATGGCCAGTTCGTTTTGGTAGCCGCACTGCTTCTCCTTCTGCGTGTTGGGCAGGCAGATTGCGGTTCTTTGCGCAGGGTTGACATCCGGCGACGGCATCTCCAAGGTAGACCTCACTTGCTGACCAACCGCCCCGATTCTAAACCACACGAGCAGGTTCTACTGAGAATGTCGCCTCCAACCTTGAATCAGCACATCACCGCTCACCTCGTCGACATCGCACCAGTACAGCGAGGACCACGGAAGCATGTGTCTTCTTTGAATGCGAGATCACGCAACAAGTACAAATTTTGCAATACTGGAGGGGAGTTGCTTCAAATGGATTCAAGTTAGACACTGTTGCACACTATCCAGCATAGCAAGGCCGCTGAGCGAGTGCAGCAAATTGCGCTGATGCGGGAACACATTGCCGAGAGCAGCTGGACACTGCCAGACCTCTCGCCATTGTCGAACATTCTGCTCGTGGCCAATGGCTGAGTGCGCCGAGTGTGGAGAGTGCGGCGCCGAACTGTGCGTGCCAACGTGCTACGCCGGATGCCTCACGTGTTTCGAGATCGCCTGCTCGCCGGCCACCGAGTACTGCTGCTGCTGCTGCTACTACTACGGATCCGACGGTTTCTGCTGTCGCTCTCAGCCAGCGACGGCGTCGGGGGACTATGAGGCCGCGCCATACCATGAAGCGACATCGCCGACCGCCACTGGCAGCGAAATTCCCGTCGCCAGAAGCGGCGGCGCCATCGAGATCATCCCAGTGAAGGTTCACCCGCCGTCCACTCCCCCTCCCAGAGACAATCCAGCTATCTGACCCACGATCAGCGAGCTCCAGCTCTCCACGCAGAGCTACGACCGACAGCGACTCACCCCACCACCAGTGGAAATGGTATTCGACAGTTTAAGTGCTTGGGCTACTACTCAATATCAAGCAGCTGGCAGCTTTGGATATGTCTACACGGCGGCAGTCTGCTGCTCCTCGAGGAAGGGCTGGTCCGTGTAGCCCGTCTCGCTCGGCAGGTAGAACGTCGCGGGGTTGTACGGGTTGAGCGGCGCGTCCTGCTTGAACCGCTTGACGAGGTCCGGGTTCGAGATGAAGTAGCGGCCGATCGCGACCATGTCGGCGTGGCCGCTCTCGACGGCCTGGAGAGCCGACGCGCGGTCGTACCCCGAGGCAGTGAGCAACACGCCCTTGTACGCGGGCCGGAAGAGGTGCGCGATGCCGTCCTTTGGCGCGCTCGGGCTCTCGTGCAGCGGGAAGGCGCGCGGCTCGATCAGATGCGCGTATGCCAGGTCGTACTCGTTCAGGCGGTCCAGCACGTAGCTGTACGTCTCGATCGGCTTCGACTCGCCCTGTCCGAAGCTCACGCCGAAGGGCGAGAGTCGAATGCCCACACGACTCGAGTCGGCGACCTCGAGGATCGCGTCCAGCGCCTCGAACAGGAACCGCGCGCGGTTCTCGACCGAGCCGCCGTACTGGTCGGTGCGATCGTTGATGCCGTCCTGCAGGAACTGCTCGACCAGGTACCCGTTCGCGCAGTGGAACTCGACGCCGTCGAAGCCCGCGGCCAGCGCGTTCTTCGTCGCGGTCTTGTAGTCCTGAGCGATCAGCGGGATCTCGTGCGTCTCGAGCGCGCGGGGCTTGACGTGCTCCTTGCGGCCCTCCGGCGTCGGCACCCACGCGCCGGTGGTGACGTCCATGTTGGCGCTCGACGACACGGGCAGCACGCCGTTAGGCTGGTTCAGCGGGTGGCTCACGCGGCCCGTGTGCCAGAGCTGCAGGAACAGCTTGCCGCCCTTGGCGTGCACCGCCTCGGTCACGGGCTTCCAGGCGTCCACCTGCTCCGGAGAGTAGATGCCCGGCGCACCCATGTAACCGTTCGACGTCGGAGAAATGCCGGTGGCCTCTGCGATGATCAGCCCGCCCTCTGTCGCGCGCTGGCCGTAGTACTTGGCCACGAAAGCCGGCTGCACGCGCTCGTCCACTGACGCCTTGAGCCGCGTGAGAGGAGCCATCACGACGCGGTGCGCCAGAGTCAGCGGGTCCTTCTTGCCGCCCAGCGTAATGGGCGTAAACAGCTTCGGGGTCGCCATCGCCGTTGCTCGAGGGTTCTAGCGAGAAGATTGAGGAGTGAGCAGCGCGCTTGAGAAATGAGCAGCACGTTTGAGATGGTGTCCGCTTCGTGTTTGACATTGAAACCTCTAATAATGCATTCTCAATCGACGCGGATGGTGGCGCAGCCTCAGTGATGATAATGAACGAACCTGTGAAAAATATTCGTCCTTGGTGCTTAGAAATCACTAGCGACAACGCAATCCGCACCAATTAGCTAAACCATCAAGATCGAGTAATCCCGCCGCTGAAAGTCAAGGTGAAGTGGGTCGAGAAATGAGCAGGGCGGTCGAGAAAGTGTCTTCTTCGAGTTGGACATTACAGCCTCTAATAATGCATTCTCAATCCGCGTGGTGGTGGTGCACTCTCGATGCTGCTAATGAAAGAACCTGTGAAAAATATCTGTCCACAACGTACGTTTTGAAATCACCAAGGGACAACGCAATCCTGCCAAATTGGCTGAGCCACCAAGCTTGCCGCTTACAGTCATGATGGAGCTGTTGGACGAAGAAGCGACAGACAGAGAGACGGAGCAATTGGAGGCGTCGAGTACACGCGAGGATGGATTGCAGGATCTACGAGCACCTGCCCAAACGATTGTCCAAGTTGTCTGTTTGTTTACCGGGTTCAAAGCTCAGCATGGCAGCAGTGGCCGCGCGAGCCCGAGCAGCTGCGTTTCACAGGACGTCAGATACAGCGCCAAGTGCAATCCACTTGTCGGTCAGTAGCGATACTGTCGTATGCCGGCTGTCGCATGAGCAAAGGAAACAGAATAGCCAACGTGGACAGATTTGTGTCGTGGATTCTCAGACTGCCACTGTTAGCTCTGTGCACAACATGTCGCGTGGAGTCGTTGCACGCTCAGTGTCCAGATCAAATCCGCGCTCTTTAGGCAGCCAACTCGTCGAGACCGAACGGCGAGAGCAATTTCGAAATCTCCTGTAATCGTTCGTAGCACCCCATTCGTTCAGCACTCAGGTGTTCGACCAGCAGCTCACAGAGAATTGCAATCTATACCTCGAGAGTTGGCCACCTGCCCGTCTCGAGCTTGGAGAAGATCAGCTCGTCTGTTGATGCACAGGCGCTTCCACATCAGTCGGTCTCCTCACGACAACTCAGTGATCGATCGACGCACCATTGAAGTAGATCTCGAACGCGCCGCTCGATGTCAGGCCCTGAGACACCGACCCCATCAGCATCACAATGCCGAACGCGATGAGGCGGTTGTCCAGAGCCCAGCGCAGCCACGTGTCGCTGATCCCCACGGCTGGGAGGACCTGCCTCCCCATATCACACAGTCAGCCTTGTTGACCACCGTCCTGCACAATATACCGGACCAATACACCACGCACGTAGTCGCCGAAGACCATCAGGATCATGCACACAATCTGCGCGTAGCTCAGCGCTTGCGACACCATCTGTGCAGTTCGACACGGTTCATCCTCAGCATGCAATGCGACCTTTGCCTCAAGTCTGCTCACCGCACCTGCCTGACCGGATCCACGTCGTAGTTGGCGCCGACGACGCGATCCACGAGGTGCGGGTACTTGTCCTCGAGGAACTCCTTGACCTGCTGGAAGCTCTGCTGGTAGCCGCACGCCGTGCAGTAGAGCACGCGCACCTGGTCGTCCGCGATGCTGCGGGTGCGGAGCTTGGCGGCAGCCGCCTCCGCGTCAAACACCGACGCCGGCGCCGCGGCCGCCGCCCCAACACCGCCTCGGACACTCGTCAGCGTGCCGGGCACAGCCACCAGGCACAGCAGCAGCCACCCCAGGAGCCGCAGCCACGCGAACCGCGAGATGCGTCGAGCCGCCTGCATTACCGCTCCCATCCTTGGTCGAATGCTGGTGATTGCCCGCACACAAACCTAATCTAACGTTTGTTGCCAAGATTTACGAAGTGGCCCACATAACACCAGGCGCATTCTGTTTGGTCAATCAAATCACCCCAAACGGCGGCACAAATCCGCCCCTGCGACTTCAAGGACTGACCGACTGACCGACATGTGCGACTGCGACTGCGGGAGCGAGGGCGTCTCGGCTACGCGGCGCGAGAGCGCGTACGACATGATCCACGTGGAGGACGCGGTGCGCCGTGTGCTGGCGGCGACGGCGCCGCTGGAGGCCGTCGATGTTGCAGCTCACAGGTCCAAGGGGTTCGTCTTGGTCGAGCCCGTGGTCAGCAAGGTGTGGCCGCGGCAATACGATCTATGCGTGGGATATCCCTAGCACTCACGGTTGGTCACCGTGTTGTAGGAGCCGCTGCCGCCGTTTCGAGCGTCCATCATGGACGGATACGCGGTCGTCGCGGCTGATGGCGTCGGCACGGTAAGTCTCATCCACGGCTTTGAAGAAGAGGCGTTTGCTCACGACAGTGGATGGAACTGGCGTGCCGAGAGCAGTTCCCAGTCATCGAGCGTGTTGTTGCGGGTGGCCTCCCCAATAACAAGCTGGAACCCGGTCAAGTGGTCTACATCACGACGGGATCTCCCGTTCCGGACGGCGCAGACGCCGTGGTCAAGATCGAAGACACGAGCAGTGTCGAGGGCGACGCACGCACTGCCTCTTCCCAAGAGCGCGAGGTCAACATTCTCAAGGCGGTCAAAGCGGGACAGAACATCCGTCCAGTCGGGTCGGATATCCAACCCGACGAGGTGCTCGTGAATGCGCACGAGGTGGTGACGGCAGCTGAGATTGGACTGATGGCCACGGTACGTCGCGCCTATTATGTCTCTCTGTTGGCCCAAACAAAGTGATAACGAGCGTTGGTTGTGTTCAGGTGGGGGTGACGCAAGTGAAGGCGCATCGACGTCCGATAGTCGGCGTCTTGTCGTCTGGGAACGAGTTGGTTGAGGCGTTTGTGGATGTGACCCCGACGGGGAAGATCCGCGACAGCAACCGGCCTATGCTACTGAGCCTGCTTGAAGACTGGGATGTCGAGACGGTCGATTTGGGTGTTTGCGGTGACAAGAAGGAGGATCTGAAACGGGCTGTGATGGAGGGTCTCCAGCAGGTGGATGTGTTGATCACGAGTGGCGGCGTGAGCATGGTACGACGCGTCGGGTGGATCTTTTTGATGGGGTAGCAATGCTAACTTGATTGTCGACAGGGAGACCACGATTTGATCAAGCCTCTGCTCGCTGAAGTCGGCACCGTCCACTTCGGTCGTCTGTTCATGAAGCCAGGCAAGCCCACCACCTTCGCCACGATCGACGTGGACGGCGCGACCAAGTTTGTGTTCGCTCTGCCTGGAAATCCCGTGAGCACGTTCACGACGTGCCACCTTCTCGTGCATCCTGCGCTGAAGCGCTTGCGTGGGTACCCTGAGGAAGCGTGTCATCACACCAAGATTCACACCGTGCTCACCCATCCGATCAAGTTGGACGCTGAACGCCCCGAGTTTCACCGCGCGACAGTCACGTGGGACGTCAAGCAGCAAAAGTTCTTTGCGACGAGCACTGGACGACAGATTAGCTCCCGCCTGCTGAGGTACGGATACTCATGAACGCTGAGCATTACAAAGGAGGCTAATGTGTTGGTTTACGTCCGGCTGCAGCTGTCGCAATGCGAACGCCTTGCTGAGTCTCCCAACGGGGACGGAGATTCGCGATGGCGACGGTGTGCTTGCGTACGTATTGGATGATTCGATTCCGAATGTTAAAGGTACGGCAAGTCAGCACGTGGAGGTGGCAGCAAGCCCAGCTCGCCCAGCGACTCCGCCAACGGACAAGACCAAGAGGAAGTTCCGTGCAGGGTTACTGACGGTGCGCATGCGTGTGTGGGGCAGTTCTTGTCGACGTATCGTGTGCTGACAAGCTTGTCGAACTGTAGATTAGCGACCGCGTGTCTGCCGGCCAATCGACCGACCTGAGCGGCCCGGCCATGGCGGACGTGCTGCAGCAGTACGAGCGCGCGCAGATCGACGTGGTGGCCATCAAGGTTGTCCCTGACGACGTTGGCCGCATCCAAGAGGTTGTGAAGGACTGGGCGGACTCGGACGCGGTTGATTTGATCTTGACGTCGGGGGGCACCGGCTTCAGCCCGAGAGATGTCACGCCGGAAGCCATCAAGGTACATTCGACCATTGCGCGGTATTTTTCACCTTTCTCTCATTGCCATTGCTGGCATTCTAGGCCATCCTGGACAAGGAGGTCCCAGGCTTCGTCATGGTGATGCTGCAGAATTCGCTCAAGTTCACTGCCAAGGGGATCTTGTCGCGTCCCGTGACCGGCATCCGCAAGCACTCGCTGATTCTGACGCTCCCCGGCAAGCCAAAGGCCGTGGCCGAGAACTTCGCGGCGATCGAAGAGGTGTTGCCCCACGCGCTGCACCTCGTGCGGGACATTCCGCATGAGCACCACCGCGCCGATCCGAGCGCAAGGTACACTTGATGAGAGTGACGTGCGCGGTGCAGCCCGAGTGTTGGTGCTCGTTTGGTTGTGTAATATTCGGTTTCCAAAGAGCGGGTGATTTGTACGAAGAGCGTATGGATTGGCTGTAATGCAGCGCAATGCGCGCTGATTCGCGAAGTGCTAGTGATGTATCTGTAATTATCGGATGAATACAGCACAATATTGACACTTCTTTGCCATCATCCAGCGTTTATACGTAAATGGGACATTCACTCATGATTGGACCGCGGCGAAAGTAAAACCACCAGCGTGGGTGATTGGCGGCGAAAAGGCAAATTTCGCCCCCGACTTGCGAGCGCGCGAGAAGCAGCAGAGCCTCGCTCCCCCCTGCCTCCCCCTCGTTCCTCCCCCGCGGATCGACAGCACCATGGCCACGAACGCCGCCGATGACCAGGTCGAGCTCTTCAAGGTCAAGAAGCTCATCAAGTCGCTGCAGGCCGCGCGCGGGTACGTTTCCCCCCCTTGAGATTCTCGTTACAGCTCAACGGTCCAGTTGCTGACGTGGCCATCACTTGTGCACACCATTCTAGCAATGGCACGAGCATGATCTCGCTGATCATCCCGCCGAAGGACCAGATCTCCCGCGTGTCCAAGATGCTGGCAGACGAGATGGGTACGGCGTCCAACATCAAGTCGCGCGTGAACCGCCTGTCGGTGCTCGGCGCCATCACGTCGACCCAGCAGCGGCTGAAGCTGTACAACAAGTGTCCGCCGAACGGCCTGATCATCTACTGCGGCACGATCATCACGGACGAGGGCAAGGAGAAGCGCGTGAACATTGACTTTGAGCCGTTCAAGCCGATCAACACGTCGCTGTACATGTGCGACAACAAGTTCCACACGGAGGCGCTCGGCGAGCTGCTGCAGGACAACGACCGCTTCGGGTTCATCGTGATGGACGGTAACGGCGCTCTGTACGGCGCGGTGGCCGGTAACACGCGCGAGATCCTCCACCGCTTCAGCGTCGACCTGCCGAAGAAGCACGGCCGTGGTGGTCAGTCTGCGCTGCGTTTCGCGCGTCTGCGTATGGAGAAGCGCCACAACTACGTGCGCAAGGTGGCTGAGATCGCGACGCAGATGTTCATCTCGAGCGACAAGCCGAACATCTCGAACCTGGTGCTCGCGGGTTCGGCCGACTTCAAGAATGAGCTGAACGGCAGTGACATGTTCGACAAGCGTCTCGCCGAGATCGTGGTCAAGGTCGTGGATGTGTCGTACGGTGGCGAGAACGGGTTCAACCAGGCCATCGAGCTCGCGGCCGAGACGCTCTCGAACGTCAAGTTCGTGCAGGAGAAGAAGCTGATCGTGAAGTACATGGAGGAGATCGCGCAGGACTCGGGCAAGTACTGCTTCGGTGTGGGCGACACGATGAAGGCGCTGGACCTGGGTGCTGTCGAGACGCTGATCCTGTGGGAGGACCTGCCGCACCACCGCGTGACGCTGCGAAACGAGACGACGGGCGAGGAGGTCCATAAGATTCTGTCGCCGGCGGAGGAGACGGTGTCGTCGAACTTTGTGGACGCGGACACAGGTGCCAAGCTCGAGACGATCGAGCGAGTGCCGCTGGTCGAGTGGTTCGCGAACAACTACAAGCAGTTCGGTACGACCCTCGAGTTCGTGACGGCCAAGTCGCAGGAGGGCTCGCAGTTCTGCAAGGGGTTCGGTGGCATGGGCGGAATCCTCCGCTGGAAGGTGGACTTCATGGAGATGGATTACGACGAGTTCGACGACGACGACGACGACTTTGACGAGGACGCGTTCATGTAGAAGTAATTATTGGAGAGCTGGGGACGGGGCTGACATCGATGGATGGCGGTGCGGTTGGGGTCACGGGAGGGGGGAGGAACGCATGCTGTGGCAGTTTGTCCGAACTGACAGGATACTGTTCTCTCCTTCTGCGATTCCCGGCTCCTGTCTTCCAGCTCTCCTAGGTAGAGTTTACCCAGAGAGTTAGTCAGTTCTAGAGATACAAGGAGAGAAGGCATCCAAGACAGAGCGCGCGAGGAGACGGCAAAGGCGACAAAGGGAACGAGACGAGAAGACGAGCACGATGCATGCATTGAGATCGATCGAATGGAGATGTGAGCCTTTTTCGTGTTGTGTTGTGGCATGCGTCTGTCAGATTGCACCTTATTGACGAAAGTGTCTCCCCCGTTCGAGTGCCCATCTAGTCACTGTATCGAGGGGTTGAAGTTGCCTTTTTGCAGCTGCTTCAATTCCGCAATTTCGCGCCGCGCCACCAAACGCGTGAATCGCCGCCAACTCATTCGTCGATTTCCTCCACGATACGCCAAAAACCAACGCCCGAGTCCTCGCTGCCGGATCCTCGCCAAGATGAGCTCGTTTGGGATGAACATGTTCGCTGGTCGCGTCCTCCAGTGCCAGCTCAACGCTGTTCCCATCACACGACCGCCGCTGATACCGCCGCGGACGAAGTCGACACCTGCGCCTCAGCGGGCGCTGCCGGATGTCGTGACCCCTGTTCGCACGCCGGAGTCCGCGAGTGTCACGCTGCAGGAGCCGTTCGAGCAGTTTTTTGCCAAAGATCTGCGCAAGGAAGTCTCGCGGCTCAAACTCAAGCTCGTCAAGACGGGACCCGACGCCAACAACACGAAAGCAGGGTACATAGCGCTCCTACGCAAGTACTACGCTGCGCGGATCAATGCGGCGACGATCACTCCTCCCAAGGCAACAGTTGCTGTGGCGAGTGCTAGCCGATTCCAGGCAGCGAAGGCGAGCTTCACCGAGCATGAGGACGAGATGCCCACCATCGTGTAAGTGCGCGCCACGTTTTTGCGATGCGCCATTGTCGGAGGAACTGACGGCTACGCTTCGGCATGTTCAGATTCCTAAAAGTCCTGTTTTCGGCCGAGTTCTGGCGACGCTTCCTCGACCTCCACCGCTGCATCTCGAAAACCAACAAGCTGATGCTCAGCAACACGGTCACAAGTCCATCGATCGATTTGTTCGGCCCTCAGCAATCTGCGGATGGACTCAAGTTCTGGGAAGATGTGGCTCGGGTCGTGAACCGAGAGATGAGCGATTCAACATCATGCAACGTCCTCGACAATGGCCAAGTCTCGACGGCGGAGAGTCTGTTTGACACGTGGAAACGGTTGTGCGCGCTATTCAACGGCGTTCATGTCCCCGGCCATTTCGTTCCAGATAAACAGCAAGACCGCGAGATGCTACACTTGCGCAGGCTGTTGGCGGTGCACACGGAGCTCATACCAGTTATTCGGCTGGGCGACTTCTTCAGCACTTTCGAACCAATCGTCCCTCCTGAGGTGCAAGGTGGAGGAGAATCTCATGCCGACAGTGCTCAACTTGATGCAAGTCAAAATGCCGAAGACGACTTCATCTTCGTCACGGACGACGACGGTGATCACGACAGTGTCGAGCAAGACGAGCCTAGCCACCAGCGTTCCTCTACTGGTCCAGCTGTCAGTGCGTCTCAAGCCGCAGAGGATGACGTAGTGGTCGAGCTGAAGCGGCAGTTTTGGAAGCACAAGAACAAGCTTGCGCTCCAGAACATCGCGAACGCCAAGCTCCAGTTCCGGATCGAGCAGACCAAGTTCCTCGAAGAGCGGCTGTGCGGTTCGAAGCGGAAGATCGACGCACTCCGGAATGAGCTCAAGGTCCACGGGAATGGTCCGGACGCGCAGTCGCTCGCATCGGAACTCGTGTTCTTCGTTCAGGAACGGAAGCGCGCATTGGCGTCGTTGGCGGAGCAGTCAGAGACATGAGTCTGGCCAAACAGGTTTTTGTGTCTGCGTAGGGAACACGTTGGTTCGTGTAATGGATGGGAGCGACTGGAAAACTCGCTAAAGGCTGACCTCGTGTATTTTCTGGTGTTCACCGCTTCAACTTCAACATGCACGCAGCACTAGACCGTACACTATTGCAGTGTTAAACGGTTCGGTGGTCTGGTGACTCTGTGTACGCAGGTTGAACTTGCATTTTGAAGGAAGGGAGGAGCAAGCAGGGAACGAGTTCACAGGCTTTACAGTCAGGAGCGAGCTGGTTGACACGCAAGCACAGGATGAGCGGGGCTCAGAGTGCCACGG
This sequence comes from Phytopythium vexans, assembly GCA_003413675.1. Taxonomy (NCBI): domain Eukaryota; phylum Oomycota; class Peronosporomycetes; order Pythiales; family Pythiaceae; genus Phytopythium; species Phytopythium vexans. The sequence goes on from QLOC01000026.1 coordinate 59,395, forward strand.
GGTGGCTTCCTTCAACCACAGCTTGTGGAACCGCCCGCCAAGTCGACCGCAGCTCTGACAACGTCATTCGCAAAATCACCCGCGACCGACCAGGTAGGCTTCCTGAACCCAGAGGACCATGCTGGCCCGCCGATTGCTCGCCTCTGGTGCTGCGCGCTCGCCCTCCCGCCTGGCAGCACGCTTTCCACTACGAGGTGCGTCGGCCGCGCGGCATCACGTTCGACCAGCCCACGCGTCTGCTCTCTTCTCGACGATCGTTCACTCGTCCCCACACGATGAGATCCACATTCCGGAGCACACGATCTGGGAAGTGATCGAGGACCGAGTGAAGACCCACGCTGACGAGAGCGCCTTCATCTGCGGCATCACGCACGAGAAGCTCTCGTTCCAGGAGCTGCACGAGGGTGCCAAGCGGATCGCGGTGGCGCTCGGGAGGGATGGCGTTCGCAAAGGAGATGTACGTATCATTTTCGAAGCTGTTTGACATTTCGATTATCTAATCCCCGATATTCCATGGGCTACATTCAGGCTGTGGTGCTGCACTCATTCAACTGCCTGGAATACCCTATGGTGGTTCTCGGTGCGTTGTCTGCATGCAGTGATCTAATCAGCCCGCTGCACAAATGGCTGACAACAAATGTCCATGTCGTGTGCTTCAGCGCTCACGTCGATCGGAGCCATCTGCTCTCCAGCGTCGCCGATGCTGCGTGCGAACGAACTCGCGCTTCAAATCGAGCAAGCCAAGGTGAGGAGGGCACAGTTCGGGATGCGTATCTTGCACAGCTAGACTAATGCGATGAGTGGTTGATGGGAAACGCAGGCAAACTATGTGATCACGCACCAAGAAATGGAGAGTTTGGCGCTCGAGGCTACGGCCATGGCTGGTGTCGACAAACGCTACGTGTACACGATGGGCAAGGAAAAGTCGACCGAGGGTCTCAGGAGCATCAAGTGAGTTTTGCATGCTGAATTGGATATCAGTCGTTGTTCGTGGATTCTAAGCGCTACGCCTTTGCCTTGCGATGATTGCAGCGAGATCGCGTCCACCGCGCCTATTGACGATTTCTTCTACGAGCCATTCGACCCGCACACCAACGTGTGCCTTCCGTTCTCGAGCGGCACAACTGGCGTTCCCAAGGTTAGTGTGCGATTCAGCAAGACGATGCTAGTGGTGTATATCCTCACATGCATTTTTCGGCTCTGTTCTCTAGGGAGTTGCACTCAGCGCCAAAAACTTGCTCGCCAACGCTCTCCAAGTTGGACACATTGAGCAGCACGGGGACACCTATATTGGCCTCGTCCCGTTCTACCACATCTACGGCATGATGATGATCCATTTGTCTATTTATCAAGGCAAGACGATCGTGACACTGCCGAGGTTCAACCCCGAGACGTTTTTGAGCACTCTGTCAAAGTACAAGGTGCGGTGCGAAGAGAGATCGCCAGTGGACTTCTAAGGATGTTGACTTGTTTCGTTATCGTGTGACCGATCCAGATTCGCACCGCTCATATTGCGCCGCCTGCTGTGCTGTTCCTCGCTCACCACCCACTCGTAAACGACTACGATCTGTCGGCAACCGAGTTTGTGGTCTCTGGTGGCGCGCCGATGGGAGAGAAGGTCGAGAGTCTGGTTCGCGAGCGTTTGGGTCTGCATGTGAAGCAGATCTACGGGATGACGGAGCTTTCTCCAGCTGTCAACTACGGCGAAGATCACACTCGCAAACCGGTGCGTTCCCCCTCGACTATTTGTTGCTGTGTTTGTGCTCGTCTTCGAAGCAGACTCCGCTCACGCTTTCAACTTGTAGGGAAGCGTCGGTCGGCTCGTCCCCAACACCGAATTGCGCGTGAGATGCGTAGACAACGACATCGACCTTCCTCACAACGAGCGCGGCGAGTTGCTCTATCGTGGACCGCAAGTCATGCTCGGCTATGTGAACAACGAGGAAGCCAACAAGAGCGTGTTTACTGACGACGGGTTTCTCCGCACGGGGGACATCGGCTACATTGACGAGGACGGGTTCGTGTTTGTGGTCGATCGCGCCAAGGAACTGATCAAGTACAAGGGTCATCAGGTGGCTCCTGCCGAGCTCGAGGATGTGCTGAACCACCATCCAGGTCTCGCAGACTCGTGCTGTGTTCGTGGACAAAACAGTGATGGAGAAGAGATCCCCAAGGCGTTCGTGGTTCGCAAAGACAATGACGCCGGCCGAAGTTTGACCGAGCAGGATGTGCTCGACTTTGTGGAGGAGCGCGTGGCACCATACAAGAAGGTCCGTGCTGTGGAGTTCATCGAAGCGATCCCGAAGAGTCCTACGGGGAAGATGCTTCGGCGCGAGCTGCAGGATCGCGAGAACCGGAGCCACCAGCTCTGATCGGTGCGATGTAGACGTGAGTGTGCAGAATAAGGAAGGGGGTTGGAGCACTTACCTCTGAAGTTGTGAGCGACTGAGTTAATGTCAAATGCGGACTGGTGACACCAGCAGAATGTCGTTCTGAAAGATCTGCGCTGCTCTTTTCTCTAGGGTATGTGCGTTCATTAGCTCGGGTATCTCGAATCGACGAGGTTCGTCGGTCTGATATTGCATAGCCTACCACGGCGACGGCGAACCGGAAGGGGTCACCTCGCACACTTTTTACTGCCAACCGGTGCCGTTCGGCATGGTTCGTCCGCCACGATTGGACAGCGTGCAGATTATACTAATCTCGATCGCAGGCGCGAGTGTGATACGGGCGAATTGAAGGCGTCGTCGGTCAGGAAGCTCCATGGCGCTTCCGACAAGGCTGGATTCACAACAGCGCCGCCGTCAGGTGCTTGGAAACCGACCGGTCGTTCTCCTCGATGGCCGCGCACAAGGTGAACACGCGGCAGCCTTCTGGCGCAAGGGCTCTATCAAGGTCGCTGTCGTTGAAGTTGTCTCGAGAGAGGTCTCGGTTGACGTCTATGTCCGCGCAGTGCTGCCCAATCGCTGCGACACCTCTCGCTGTCGCACCGAGCCTGAAGTCTGTTGTTGCCTCAGGAGCTGCCGAAAAATACGGTCCGACGAGATCGGCTCGGAATTGCGAGACACCACCGAGTTGTCCATGTGGTGCAGAGGCTGTTCGTCTACATACAAACTTCAAGTCTACACCGGCAAAGTATCCAGTCGCGACGGCCCCATACCGATCTCGTGCGCGGCTGCAGACTTCGCCACGCATGCGCATTCGACCGACCACGTCGAGCGCTGCTCAACGGAGACTCCGAAGCTCATTGTCGATTTCACCAGTTCCAACTCGTATCGACCACAACAACCGCCATGTTCGGAGGCCCGCCGCACCACCACCCGCCTGGTTCGCCGCGCGGCCCGCCGCACCACCATGCGCCGCCTCCGCCGCACCACCACTCGCCGCCTCCGCCGCACCACCACTCTCCGCCTCCACCGCATCACCACTCGCCGCCTCCGCCGCACCACCACCATGGTCCGCCTCCTCCGGGCCACCACTCGCCGCGCGGCCCGCCCCCGCACTTCCGCTAAGCCGAAGGTGGCAGCGCCACGATGGGAAAACAAGATGATCAAGTGCTGAAGAGTGATCGCGACCTCGAGTCGCGTGTGTGTACCGAGAGAACCAGAAACAAAAAATACCATAACGAATTTCCCTTGAGTTTGATGTTTTTGAGTTGCCTCGTGCGGCCCTAGCTGATGAGACTTATCACTCTCTCATGTTTCTCTACGCGGACAGTTGCCCGCGAACTCAAACCACAAGAGCGGAAGCTATTCAGTGCAAAAGCAATGCATTCCATCGACCATTTACAAGGCGCCGACATCTCGATCCTCGCAGCTCAGGGCTGTTAGTAGTTGTAGTGCGGTGGCGGAGGCGGTGGCGCGCCGTAGGGCGGCGGGGGCGGAGGAGGTTGTCCGTACGGCTGTGGCGGCGGTGGATACGGCTGCTGCACGACCACGGGCTGCACGTACACGTGGCGAGGGGATGGCGAGCGCGGCGGCGGCGGACGGCGGTCGTCGCGGTCGCCCGCGGAGGCTCCGGCGAGGCAGCACGAGGCACAGCAGGCGCCGCAGAGGCACGCGGATAGGTCGTCGCAGCAGCAGCAGCCGCAGCCGTCGTCGTCCATGGCAGGCGGTGGCGCTCGATGTAAATTTGATTGTGAGGCACAAGCAAGGAGAGCAAAAGAACCAGAGTGCGAGACACTGCAAATCCACAGGTCCGAACCCACCGAGGCCATCATCATGATGGCGGGACAGCGCTCCGGCTCACATGGGCGGACGATAAATGTCCCAGCCAATCCACTTGGCCAGCGCCGGTCCGCTGCAACGCCGCGCCGCCGGCAACAACATTGGCTCGCTCGACCATCATCGTGCCGCGACGTTCTTGACCGGGCGACATGGTGATCTACCTTTGCAAGTGCCGAGCATCCAAGAACGTTTACCACTTCCATATTTGCCAGCCCCACGCCACCTTCTTCAGACTCGACGATCACCACCATGCCAGGAGGAATCAACCACCATCCGCACCACCAGCCGGGGTCGCCTCCGCATCGTCCGCACTCGCCTCCGCCGCCACCCCGCCCGCATTCGCCTCCGCCACCGTCCCACCCTCGCTCGCCGCGCCGTCACTGATGCAGACAACCTCGCCACTGACGTACTCGGTCTATGCCAGGTCTCATCGCTTGTAATAATCGCCAGAAAATTGCAACGTGGCTGAATCAAAGCAGTCGAGGTCTGTGTTCACGAATCGATTTCGATCTCCACCTGTGCTGATTGCCGTCGTGATGGCGACGGAGATGCTGCTGCTTCGTGCTCGAATATAGGCAGCACCACTTGCCACTCTGTGTTGTCGTTTTATCCAATCCTCGTGCAGTTCACCCACCTGGTTCAATCAACGCCTTGACCAGACCACTCCGAGTGCGGTGGTGCGTTCGCATACCCTGTTCAACCCATTCCAGATGGGAGCGAACCTCCGCACTGGACACTTTCGTTGGCGCATCCAAGCGATTGAAGTTGAGCCAGGCTGACTGGTATATCCGCGGACAACGGACAACCCCATGGCGGGACGGCGGCAGAGGCTGGCGGCTGGCTGCTTAGCAACACATGTGGACACAGCTCCAAGGCAAATCGAGGGTTTGTTGCCAGCAGTCCAGTTAGGTGGTCAGCTGTGTCGCTACGAGTTGTCAAGCACAGCATCCAGCACACCCGCAAACACTCCGGCCAGCTCTGGCTCAGTCTTCCCATGGCGTGAGTTGGGTTCGCCATTTTGCGGTTCGCCTCGTCGACCGCGAGTCCAGTGACTTTACCCCACCAGCAGCCATGCGACTCGACCAGCAGGCGCCGCAGCAGAGTTCGCTCGAGGAGATCCTGGACAGGTACGTGCGCGTGTTCGAGGAGAAGCTCATCATCGACGTCGCTGCTGAGACGTACGCGGGCTTCGCGCACCGCGGCGGTATCCAGCTGCAGGACCTGGACGGCCTTCTCTCGGCGCCGCCCGAGACCGTCGAGCTGCTCTTCCGCCAGTACGACACCGACTGCAGCGGGACGATCGACCCGAAGGAGCTGCTGGCGATCGTGCGACACCTCAACTTCAGTCGCGGCTACTGCGACGTGTGCTTCGCCCCCGTCGGCGGCGCCGACCGCGCGTTCGTGTGCGTGCCATGCGAGTCCTTCATGCTGTGTAAGGGCTGCTACCCGAATCGAGCGTCGATCCACCCGGAGCACAGCGAGTTCCAGACAGCAGCGAGTGCGGAGCTGAAGAACGAGGCGACCACCGGACTGCCGCGCAATGTTGGCGCGTTCCTCCGCCAGCGAGTGCAGAACCTCTTTGAGGAGATCGACGACAACTGTGACGGCGAGCTCTCGGTCGAGGAGTTTCAGCGCCACTGCCTCGTGAACGGCATGAGCCCTGCGTGTCTGGACTTTGTTATCGGCTTTGACCTTGACGGAGACGGCCGCATCTCGCCGAGAGAGGCGCTGTACATGCTCACGGGCCTCGAGATGATGCGCGCGTGCAACGAGTGCGGCGAGCTGAGCTTCGTTTCGGACGAGAGCATGCTGACGTGCGTCGAGTGCGCGGCCGACTACGACGTGTGCGCTAATTGCTGGAACGCTGGTCGCTGCTCTCACCCGCACGACCGCTTCGAGGTGGCCAAGCCCTTCCAGCTGAGCTCCGTCGGACTGTACTACGACCGCGCGTACAACGGCGAGTGGCACCTCGCGGTCGGGAACCACGAGCTCTGGCATAAGTATGAACCGTTCGTCGGCGACAAGCTCAACGCCGAGGTAAGTTCGGTGCCATCACCACCGAGGAGAAGGTGTCTTGTATTGACTGGATTCGTGGTGATGCAGCTTGTGGCGCCGCCAGCGATACCTCCGCGACACCAGGACTATTCCCGCCACCAGTTTCAATTCCAAAGTACTGAAAACGAGCCATCGGATCAGGCTGGCTCGGGCTGGGCAACCGTGGCTAAGGCTGTTGTTCGAGAGCTCTCAGAGACGGACGAGTGGGAGAACGCTCAAGACAGCGTGCTGGACGGAGCCATGAGCGTCGCTGGCGAGGTTTTCTCGTGGTTTATGTAGTCGAGTGTGTGAGCGTCAGCCCTTGGTAACCAGTCTGGCCAATGCGATAGCAACTTGTCTGCGCGTGGCGATGTTAAGTGACAGGAGACTGCGACATATCCATTCATCGTTAGGTGGGAGTCTAGTAGTGACCGTGATGGTGGTGGTGGTGTGGCGGCGGTGGCGGAGCAACCACCACGGGCTGCACGTAGACTGGCGACGGTGGTGGAGGACCGCGTCGGTGGTGGTGGTGGCGCTCCTCGCGACCGCAGAGGCAGCATGAGGCACAGCAAGCGCCACACAGGCACGCGGACAGGTCGTCCGGACAGCAGCAGCAGTCGCAGCCGGGCGGGAGACAGCAGCAGCAGCAGTCATCTCCGGGCGGTGGAGGCGGCATGGCGACCTGGACGAGAGTGGAGGGATCTGCAGGTGAATTCAGCAATGCGGTCGGCCGAGTCGTTGTCCCAGTTCCGCGAGCCGGATTCTCTCTGTGCGACAGTCGTCAGGGATTTGCACCGGTGCGGGACAACTGACCGCCCGGCTAGGTCCGTTGGTGACTGTAATGCGACTATCACGTGGCCAACAGAGGCGGTAGTCCTCGCAGGCACATGGTCAGCAAATCTGCTCGAGCGATGGCACTCGAGACACGAGCCGACCAAGAAGCGCGAACCAATGCTCTGGATCCTTATCGCAGGCACAAAACCCGCACTGGTCGAAGACGATTGAGGTGGTATAGCGATCCTCTCTATTCGTACTATTACATTGCCAGCTTCACTCGAACGTCGCCTTCGAGGCATTCATCGCTGGTCGAATTCGTGTGGCTTGAACACTCAGAGCGCTTGTTGGTCCCTCTAGTAATGATGGCGGTGGTGGCGCGGCGGTGGCGGACCTTGCACCACGACGGGCCGCACATACACTGTCCGGCCGTGATGGTGGTGGTGGTGATGATCGCGTCGGTAGCGGCGGTCGTCCGAGCCGCCGGCACCGGCGAGGCAGCACGAGGCGCAGCAGGCGCCGCACAGACAGGCAGACAGGTCGTCACAGCAGCACAGGCCGCAGTCGTCGCCGGGCGGACAGGGGAGGCACATCGGGGTTCACTGGTGTGTGCTGGGCCACTTGGTCAAGAGTGTTCGAGTGTGGGAATGAGCTTTGGCTGCGGCGGAGTGGACGGCGGTGCTGGACGCGAGATGTCCGTGACATGCGACGACTAAATGAGTCCAACGCGAAATTTCTTTCTCGCTCTGCGACTATCCCACATATTCCGCCCCACGATTTGACTTGAAAATTGTATGTGGATTCCACTGGAATCTGGAACCGTACATGGACGGCGGTGGATGTTTTCACGTTGAACAGGAACGCGTTGAATTCGATCTGGAACAGGAACATCTCTCCTGTGTCTCTGCCCCGAGCGATGGCAGGAGCGACTGCCCATCGACTCGAATTATCGCCAACACTCGGCAAAAGAACTAGTGTTCGTGCCAATGCGTTTGAAAATCGAACGGCCAACACCTCTCGTTCTCCACAACATTCGACATCGTGCACGGACGCTGTGACGGCAGCGTGCTGGATTGCCAAGTTGACTGAGAGAAGCATGACCGTTTGACAGTGTATTACACAAGATTATTGTATGGATGCTCCCAACGAGCTGGGCTTTGCACAGCTAGCCTCGGTTCTCTCATTGCGGCGCTCCTCACCAGTGATGGTGGTGGTGGTGATGCGGCGGCGAGAAGCACTCGGGCGGCGGTGGCGGAGCGTAGTAGACTGGCGGCGGAGGAGCCGGCACGTAATACACTGGGGCCGGCGGTGGCGGAGGCGGTGGGGGCATCATTGGCGGCGGCGGGCCGACAGGGTAGACGATCATCGGCGGGGGCGATGGAGGGCAGTGGTGGTGGTGGTGGTGGTGACGCGGCGACCCGAACGGACCGAACATGGTCTTGAGCTCAGGTTGGCTTGGGGTTCGTTCGAAGGTTGGTAAATGCGGAATTGGCAAGACCTCTGCTGCCGTCGTTCCGGTGAGAGTGGCGCTGCAGTATCCGGCGCGCTGACCGCTCCGCTCCGAATGTCGCAGTGGGCAACCGCGCCTCGAGTGTGTCGCATTGTTTGGCACAGAGAGCTCAGGACTTCAAGCGGTGCTGCCCGGCTATGCTTCACTCCCCATAAGCAGGATCACGACAAGATTATGGGACGGTGTCCGCCGCAGATCATTGAGCACAAGCAGGACGAAAGATCCAGCGGTGTCCGTTCCAGTCGGAGCACTGCAACTTGTTGGCAGCTGCCGCTCGCCTGCTTGCTACCGTCCGAGCTCTCGCTGGGTGGGTTGCACTGTTCGTCCTAGCGAGCACTCTTCGAACAATTTCGACCTGAACCTTGCTCTATCTGCATGTGTAAACGACCGAATAACGATGTACAGACATCAGGCTTCCAGTTCCAACGACACTTTGCATTAGTATGATCAACTTTAGCCGCTGACTTGCTTGGTTACCACCTCGATCGCTTAGAATGGAGGCGGGTGGTGATGGTGGTGATGGTGCGGCGGGGGCGGCGGCGATGGCGGGTAGTAGCCTGGCGGCGGCGGTCCAGCCATCGGTGGCGGTCCGGCCATCGGCGGCGGAGGGGCATAGAACTCTGGCGGTGGCGGCGGACCCGGACGGTATTCGGGAGGCGGGGGTGGTCCAGGGTAGCACATGGGCAGCGGCGGCGAGCGCGGCGAGTGCGGCGGGTGGTGGTGGTGGTGATGCGGTGGTCCGCCAAACATGTTTGGGAGGAAGGCGGTTCGGACTCGAAGCTTCGGGGTGAAATTGCCAAGTGAGAGGCTCTACTAACCTCAGAGAGATCGAGTGCTGATGGGGTGATCCACGATTGCCAGCGCACGCATCTCTTTCTCGTGCGAGGCAAAGGAAAGTGTCGCAGTGCGTGTGCTCCATGACTGAAGGCTGTCGCAATGATGCAAAATGCTCGCGTGGATGATTATGGCCACGACTACGACGGAGATTGAAGCTCCGACGATTGTGGCGACTGACAAGAGGGAACGCGATTGAGCCGGATAGTATAGCCCTGACGATTGTTTGACCTCCCTAACTCTCTCAAATTGAGTCAGAACCAGTTGCCATCCAAGACGAAAGTGGCGCAAGCATCGATGCAAGTGAACAGTCAGTGTTTCATAATTATTGCTATACAACACTGCTCTCAATCTATCAGAGCCGCCGCTGTCAGTCGCGAGCAGCAAGCAGAGGACGCCCATCAGTCGACTGGAGGCTTGCATTGGCATTGGCGAGGCCTGCGGAGGCGTGGAGGCTATCACCGGCGCTTCGGGAGGGGCTTCTGACCGCGCACTGGAGCCTGGTGGACGACGACCGGCGTGACGTATACGACGCGCGGCTCCTGGTACCGGCGATCGTATTGACGGGAACGGCTTGTGTCGTCGGCCGCGCTGATGCAGCAGGCAGCGCAGCACATGCCGCAGAGGCAATCGCCGAGGTCGAAGCAGCACATGATGGGTTGGTGGTGGTTGTTGTGGTTGGAGGCAAGGTGAAGAGTGCGAATGGGTGGAGACGTTCGCTACGTTGCCGACCGCCGACTTGGCGCCGCTCAAGTGGCCAGGATGGACATCTTTCTGTCCGACATGGCCTTGTTTCCAAGCGGATTTTCTGGTTTGAGTCGCACACAAGGCCGATTGTCCCGCTTGACCGATCTTGAACTGGATATCTGTGACGTGTGTAAGCTTGAGAAAAGTATTCAAAATATATGGTGCGAGCCGGGCCAGCGATTGTCACTGCTGCCCAGCTGTCTCGCAGTTCACGTGGTCCGGATCGCGATGCACTTGGATCTCACGGATTTCGTTATTGCACCGCACAGCACCGGCGACAGGATATTGCTGGTCAACCAGCTCCGACGCTCCGCCTTGGCCCGTCTTCATGTTGGCCACCATCAAGTTCGTGTGTTTTGTTGCTGGTGAGCATCCAAGTGAATCGGCACGTAATGCATCGGTTGAAGCGCGCATAACAGATTAGAATAGAAACAGACAAATTGCGCGAATGAAGCCATGCCCACACCCCGGCACACTCACTGCACTACAACCAGATGGACAGAACATTATTGAGTCGTATCATCAAGCCGAGCGAGATCCACGCACAGTCAAGCGACCAAGCTCCAGGAAATCAATAATTAAGCTTGTATTACTATCAGATAATCCCTCGCCGTCGGAGGGGGAGGCTGCAATAGCCTTCGCGCGTTGAAATAGCCTTGCTAGTTGACTGGCTGCTCAAGTCCCGCGCCGGTTAGTACACCGGGCGTGCATAGTAGTAGCCGTTCTGCGGCGGCGGTGGCGGCATTTCCTGCACCACCACGGGCTGCACGTACACGGTGCGCGGCGAGCACTGTGGCGAGTAGTAGTTTTGTCTCCGGCGGTCGTCGTCCGCGGCACTGGCGGCTCCCGCGAGGCAGCACGAGGCGCAGCACGCGCCGCAGAGGCAGCTCGCGAGGTCATCGGGAAGGCACATGGTGTTTCGCTTGGTTCACTTGGTTCGAGTGGGGGTCAGCTAGGAGATTTGGGAGTGAGTGGGCCGACGACTGGCGATGCCTTGGAGAAATGGCGAGGGCATGAGAAGCGCTGCGTTCAATCTGCGCATTTTGAATTTTGATGGCCTTGTCTCACGAATATGTGACGCGCGCATACGAGCGGTTAGTATTGAAAGGACGGAAAGGAAAAGTGAAGACATGCTGTGACGTGTGAGAAGATCAATTGCCAAGTGGATACTGGCGGAGCGATTGCGCTCCCGGCGCTTCCGAGACAAGGCCGAATGCACGTAGGACAGTGCGGTCGGCAGAGAGGAAAAACATATACCCATTTGACGGCGGCGTCAAGTGCTTGCGTTATGTTGCCAACTGCGCCTGTGCCGCCGGCTCAGTCGAACGCTCCATTTTTCGCAGAACTGCACTGTATGCACACTTGAGTCGGGTGTGTCGCTTCGTGCGCATTCCGGCCTGTTGCGCTGTGCGGCGTTCTAAGCGATCGCTCGTGCACTGCAATGCACAGTGCTCACTACTGCTGTGCTTCGCTGATCGCATGGTCCACCACCAACCATAGGTGGTCGACTGAACCATAGCTGTCTGTGGACCGCCACACTGCTGCGAGCCACGACTCGCTGTTCGGCCGCCCGCTGCTGTCGCCACTCGATAGTGCCAGAACCTGTCACCGGCGCCAGCGCGTACACACAGTGCGGCGGAACGATCGATGGTTCGCGGCCTCTGACCGCACGCACAGCGACTGCACGCTCGCGACCGACGGACAGAGCTGTGTGTCTGTATGGCGCGGCTCAGAAGCGCCGTGGCTGTAGTGGCCAGCGCGAGCTGCACCCCACGTTTCGTGCGTTCAAATCGAGGCGGCAGCGCCTGGGGTGTGGCTCGCGGCGATCCACCGCGCGCGCCGCGAGAGCAGCTGGTTTCCGCGACGGCGCCGGGAAAGCAGACCAGGTCGGCAATCGTTGAGGTGCGCGGGCGAACGCCACGGCCCAGGATGGATGGATACACATCGCCCTAGCGCCGGACATCGCAGTGCCTGCCGCGCCATCGACGCCATCTCCATCGATGCAAGCACTGCAGTGCTCTACAGACCCGCCGTCTACCACGGCATTGAGTTGCAGATGGGTTTGGAACTGGAGCATTGCGATTGGCCGATCCGGCAACTGCTGACTCGATCAGCCAAATATAGAGCGGGGTGTCTTTGATGTGTGGGGGTGAGCTGGCCGAACCGAACTTAATGATTCCGCGCCACACCGCACCATCCTCACCTACCCCGCGGCAACCTACCGGCTTTTCAGCCAATCCGCGCGCGCCGAGCGGGTAGGGGGCGTACTTTCGTGCCCACTCTTCGGCCTGCTTGCGGTGCGGGGGGAGCGTCGGCCGCGACTGAACGCGGCGGGAGTGCGTTAGGGGGAAAGGAGTCAGCGAGCCGCCTCACTGCCGTCGCCTGCCTGCCGGGTCCTCGCGCCTCGGCGGATTGAAGCTACCGCCCGTCCGCCCGCCTGCCTACTTGCCCGTCCGCGCGTCCGCCTTTATTTATTGCCTGGCTGCGCCGCCGTGCTGGAGCAAGTCGCCGTCGAGGAGGAGTTAGGACCGAGCACGAGCCCCGCTGTTGGCGGCATTCTCGACTTGAGCCATGCCCGAGGTAGGCGTCTGATCAGGTGTGCAGCGAGGAGGAGGAGGACCGCACGCTGACGGCTTTTGTCTTGCGGGGGTGGATGCAGAGCCTCGCATTCGCGGCGCCGACGCCCGCGTTCGTGTACGCGAACGTGTTCTTCGACGCGGCCGTGTCGGTCGTGAACGACCACAACACGCGCATCACAGGGTGCGTGTCGAGCGAGGGGAATGACAACGATGGGTCTATTATTGCCTTTGATGGACTGACGGTTGATGTTGCTGCTGTTGCAGAGTGCGCAAGCCGCTGGTGCTGGCGCTGCGCTTCCACGACACGTATGACGTGGTGGACGAGCAGGACGCCATACTGGAGCCCGACCGCGGCACAAGCCTGGCCGTGGACCCGGCGACGGGCGTCTGCCAGCTGCGCGTGCGGCTCAAGACGTTCACGGCCACGTGCGACGGCCGCACGTTTTGCATCGAGGCGCGCGCCGCCGACTCTGGTGCGTTGTGCTCGTCTTGTCGGCATGGGAACAGCATGGCTCACATACTCCAAATGTGCGTGTGGGGCAGATGCCGAGCCGGCGTTCTCGACTCCGATCACCGTCGTGAAGGAGAAGCTCGCGATCGTGCAGCAGCCGCCGGACGTGTGGTTCAAGGACGAGGGTGGTCGCGAGAAGTGCATGGCCATCACGCTGGTGCTGGAGCCGGCGCCAGGCGCCATTATCGAAGACCGCGTCGTACGTCTGCTTTGATTTGCGATCACCCACAGATGCAGCACTGAACGCATTGGCTTGGGCTGTTTGTAGATCCCGCTGGACGTGCGGCTGCTGTACGAGTCGGGCAACGCCGTGCTCAACCAGAGCATCCTGCGGCTGTTCCCGGACATGCGGCCCAACATGACGCGTGGCCGCGTGACCATCTCGTTCCGCATCGACGATGTGTCCAAGAACCACCAGGGCCAGTCGTTCGTGCTGGAGGTGTCGCCGGAACGCCAGGACTCGTCGAGCATGTTCCAGGACATTGCGCCGACGCGCACGTCGGTGATCGCGATCCGGTCGAAGCGCAACAAGCGCAAGTTGAACGCGGCCAGCCACTCGGTGGCGGCTGGGTCGGCGACCCGAGCGTCGCCTCGCAGCGTGGCCGGCACGCCCCGCACCAACCTCATGATGATGCCGCAGCCGCACGCGCACGTGGGCCAGTCTCCCATGGCGCAGCAGCCGCGGCCGCGCAAGATGGCGACCATGGCGTACGGTATGATGGGAGCGCAGCAGCAGCTGCCGCCGTCGGGTCGGTCGAACGAGATGCAGCAGATGACGTGGAGCTCGCACGTGATGGCCACGGCCGGCATGGGCGGCATGCAGCAGGTCGCGACGCCTATGCAGAGTCCTGCAGCAGCGACACCGCAACATCACCAGCACCAGCAGCACCAGCAGATGGTGGCCGAGTGGAAACTCGCGGCGTTCGAGATCCACCCGGACGGGTCTGTGAACACGGCGCGACCGATCTATCGGTGTCCGCAGTGCCGGCGGATGAACGACATGGACATGATGTCTGCGAACGCGGCGGAGCACAGCCCGCAGTGCGTCTTCTTCGCTGGAGGCAGCGCGTACCGCTCTCAAGTGGAAGGAGCGGCGCTGCAGGCTCAGCAGCAGCAGCAGCAGCAGGTCCAGCAGTACCAGCAGTACCAGCAGTCGCCGATGAACAGCGCGCCAGCGCGATCCGCCCCCATGATGATGTCTGCGCAGACTGCGGCGATGGTCGACGCGCAGCAGAACACGGTCAACATCTCTGGCATCTCGACGTCGGCTGGCCCTGGCGCCTTCGGTCTCGACGTGCCGGCCAACACGTCGCCCAAGACGCTCGCGGCGCTGATGCAGTCGTCGACGCAACGCCCCACCATCTCGCCGTACATGAACAAGGTGACGGCCGGCACGGAGACGCCGCCTGGTGGCAGCGCCGACGCGCCATCTCCCGCGACGATCGCGTCGCAGCTGCAGCCACAGGAAGCTGGCAGTGCCGCCGGCAACCTGTTCGCGAGCACGGCGTTCCGGAGCCAGATGGAGATGGAGGAGACGGCGACGAGCGCGCCGCTCGCCGACAAGCTCACGTTCCTGAGCAAGCCCGGCGACGAAGACGGCGACCCGGCGCGCGACGACCTGCTGTACCCCGGCGGTGGCATGCCGCAGGAGTCTCCGTCGACGGCGTTTGTTGTCGGCATCGGCTCGGCGCTGTTCAACGAGATGACGAGCATGGGCATTAACCTCGACCAGTTCGACAAGGTGGACGCCGTGGGCGGCGCTGCGGCGCTCGGGGACTTCACCTCCATGGCGGGTGAGACCACCGAGGAGGACCAGGTGTACTACATCCTGGCGAGCATGTACACGGACGCGCAGAGCCGCAAGCTGGGGCTGCCAGCTTTCGACCAGTTCCAGCGCATGGTACGTGGATCTGCAGCAAGTTGCAGGATGGTGTGGTGGTGGATGGTGGTGACTAACTGGAGTGGTGGTGGCGATGTTCGTAGCTCGGGTTCTACAACGAGGCCCAGAACGACGTGGGCACGCAGGTCGTCTTCCACTCGCTGCTGGACGTGGGGCTGAGCGACAAGGAGACGGTCGCCATCACGAGCAATTTCATGGAGGAGCTCGAGCGCGGCGCAGACGCCGTGCACTCGCTGCCCAAGTACCAGCACAACCTCATCCTGCTGCGTGAGGACGCGCTCATGTACTACTGGAGCCAGTCGCTCGTCTGAGTCAGCAGCAGCAACGGAAGCAGCAACAGCAGAAGCAGAAGCAGAAGAAACAGAAGAAGCAGATCAATCGTCAGTCTACACGCAACTCGGTCCGCGTGGCCGGCGCTATATATGTACGATCCTCCTCGTCTCGGCCGCGGCAAAATACACTAGTCTCTCTATCGACGAGGAGAACCCTCGGCTTCGTTGCCCAGCACGTCGAGCCGGTAGACGACGACGCGGCCATACAGGTCGGAGCTGCGCGCAAACGTGAGGCTGAGCGCGTCGACGCCGCGCAACTCGCACGGGAACCGCTGCAGCGCGTTCGAGTCCTCGGGCTCGATGCTGACGGCCGTCTCGAGTTCCCACGTCCCAGGTCGGCCGTCTCCCGTCGGTCTTCGCACGTGCACGGCGACGTCCTGGCCGGCGAACCCGCCCTGGAACATGAGCTGCAGCTGTGACACATCCACCGCGCGACCGAACTGCAGGCGCAGCTGCTGCGGAGATCCCTGCGCCGACGTCCAGCATGTCGCCTCGTCCGCCGAGAGCGCGTTGGCGACCGCGAACTCGCGTCCCAGAGTTGACGACGCACGCAGCGTCGTGCGGGCGTCTGCCACCAGCGACGTCGCCTCCATCGGCCGTGACGTGGTCGAGGTTGCTGGTCACCAACACTATGTGGTTACCGTCATTCCGTCGAATGCATCCGAATATAGCGTTTCGAACGGTAACTAGCAGTTGAGATCCCTATAGTAGAACGTTTTCGACCGAATACGACGTGGACGACGCGAATCGAGTGTTAACAATCTGAACCCAACCCGGGTTTACACCCATTAAACCCGGGTCGGCCCGTTCCGAAGATTTGATTTGGTGGCGGCGTTCTGGAAAACTCGGCCGAGCACCAAGCGCTCGTCCCTTCCCTTCCTTCGCTTGTGCCTTCCCTCTGTAGCTCCGTGCCAACCATGTCGTCGACGCTGTGGGCGCCCGTCAAGTGGGCGCAGCGGAAAGACTCGCTCTACGTGACCGTGGACCTGCCGGACGTGCAGGACGAGAAGGTGCAGCTCACGGACAAGAGCCTCAAGTTCAGGTACGTGCGATCCGTTGGATGTGTCCCCCCGTTCCCCCGACGTGCCCACTCACCTGCTTGTACGTTTGCAGCGGCGCGAGCAACGGCAAGCAGTACGCGGTGGAGCTCGAGTTCTTCCAGGAGGTGGACGCGGCCGCGACGGAGAGCAAGTGGGCCAAGACGGCGCGCAATTTGCATTTCTTCATTGTCAAGAAGGACAAGGAGGCCGAGTTCTGGCCGCGGCTGCTGCAGGACAAGCTGCTCGAGAAGACCAACGTGACGGTCGACTGGGCCAAGTTCGTGGACGACGAGGAGGAGGAGGAGGCCCAGGCAGGCTTCGACATGAGCGCGCTCGCGGGCGGCGGCGGCTTCGACATCAACCAGATGATGGCGGCGCAGAATGCGGCCGGCATGGGGATGATGGAAGGCGACGAGAGCGACTCGGACGACGAGGACCTGCCGGATCTCGACCCGAACGACAAGTAGACGCCACGACGCCCAGCCGGCGGTTGCCGCCAGGCTCGAAGCAGGCCGAGCTGAGCGCCGCCGAGTAGTTGAATGCAGCGTTTCCCCCTTGTTTCATGTTGCTTGGCTCGCGACGCGTTCGAGTCGACTGGCGTCGAGTTGATTCACGGCAACGACGCGCCTTTGCCCGGCGCGGGACGGGGTCACACGCACACTAGATATGCAACAGCAACCGGAGCATACATACATATCGAGAGCGCGCCTTAGGCTGCGAGGCAGAAGAGACCCTTGTCCTCCGGGTGTTTGCGGAAGCGCATGTTCGAGAAGAGGATCTTGCGCACGGAGGACTTCCACACCGGCGACTTGCGCTGGTCGCTGCGGATCGACACCACACGTCAGTCGAGGTTTTGCTAGCTGGCATCGAGCACTTCAACAAACCAGACTGCTCCTCACCTCTCGAGCTTCCAGTTGAGTTGGCTCTCGTACTGCTTCTCTACAAAGTCGCAGATCTCCTTGAACGAGCCCTGCGCGTTCGCCACACCATTAGACCGACAACACCCGAAGATGCTCTATAGTTCGCCGCACCTTGCCCTCGGGAAGCACCTTGAGCGCGTGTGAGATCATGTCGCCGTACGTGACGCTCGCGACGGGCTTGCGGTACTCTGACTCCTCCCCACAACACACACTGTTAGTATCTGCACGAGCTCTCATCCACCCATCCAGCCTCGACGCACGGTTCTCGGGGATTTCGGACAGGTCGTTGCCTTGACAGAGCGGACAGAACCAAGTCTCGGGTGGCGCCTTCTTGGGATCGAGTCCAACGCAGCTCATGTGATACCAGTTGTATCGGTCGAGGCACTTCTTGTTGTCGCACGCGATCATGTCGCCGAAGCTCGAGCCCTTGCACACGCAGTAGACCCGCGCCTTGCGCTTCTTCTTCTTGGGCAGCGCGTTGCCTCCGCCGCTGCTGCCGCTGCTGCTCCCCTCGCGGCGCGAGAAGGAGGACGCGCGAGGCTTGCGGCCGCTCGAGCGCTCCGTCGGGTCCTCAAAGTCGTCCTCGTCCTGCAGCGTAAATGCAGCAGTCAGATCAACCAAACCAAACTCTGTGGATATGGTTCAATACAGTCAACAGCATCGTTCAGCACCTCCACGTCGTCGTAGTACTCGAGCCGATAGCCGTCCTCGTCAAAGCCGTCGTCGTAGTCGGGAGCATAGCCAGGGTCGAACTGGTCACCCAGCGGCGCCGCGCCGCGACTATGGTTCTCCTTGGCCGCGTCCAACAGCCGACGCCGCTTGAGCTCGCGGCCAGCGCCTTCCTCCTCCTGCGTCAGCTGCACCAGACTCGTCAGCGTCCGATCCACAGTTTCCATCGCTGCAAGAGCCCAAAGCCGCCCCACATAAGACACGAAGGATGCGATGCTCGACGCCTCGTCCGCGCGCTTGCACTCCTCATTGAAGTGTCTGCGCTCCACTCGTGAGTCAGCCTGTTTCAACTGTATCAACCTCAACAAATGCGATCGAGCCCCGACCTGGCGACCAGCACGGCGAGGTCGTCCTTGGAGCTGCCTGGCCGCTCGCGGATCCCGTGGAACGCGAGGTAACGCCGCAGCGCGTTCGGCTACGTCGACGAATCCGGCGTTGCAAGTCAAATGTGTCAGCAAAGAGGGTGTGGGTTCACAATGATGCAAAGTCGATTCGGGGACCGCCACGCACCCGCAGCTGCGTAAAGTCGACGGCCATGTGCACCGGGTACTGCTGGCGCTCGCTGCGCGGCGCGGGGACGGCGGCGGCGGCCGCTGCGGCCAAGCGCGCGGCCGCTTCCTGCATCATGGTGTCCGGCGCGTCCGCCATCTTTCTCTTGCGGGTCTTTGCGGGCGTGCGCGTTGTGCAACCTGCAACAAATCGCGATATATTGCGCTGGTGGCAGGTTTACCTTACGTAGTTCGAATATCTAGTGTGGTAGAATATGCATTATCAAGGAGGTGCTGATACTCGATTCGAGCGACTTTCGGCACGCTGAGGATACCTAGTGCCGGTTTATAGAGGTCCAAATCACTCGTAATTTACCGCGGACCTTGATGTCGTCACGCCAACTTCAAGCTTCAGCCCGGCGAAATATTCGCGCAAAAACAATCTGATTCTTTGCGCATTTTCAAGATCCGGATCCGCGGTGAACGCCCCCAGAACTGGACCTGCGCGCCAAAGCGTTTCTTTTCGACGGTTTTTTTGCCTGATTACACTATCAAAAGCGTACGTCTCGCTACCGTACATTGAAGCTCTGGCTTCAACCGAGTCAAGTCGTTGCTACCAGCTAAATCTGTGTGACTCATATGAATGGCAAACCACAACCAAACCACAACTGCAGCACTCGCGCGGCTTCCTGGCTAACCCTTTTTGTGTCATTATCAATTCCTTTAGCTCGCCCACGCAGTAACCCAGCGTCCGTCACGGGGCTGCGCGGGCGAGAATCACTTGTACACGTTCAAAGCGGCAACTCGCGCACTCACACATGCGGTTGCTCTCTCGCTCTGGATCGGACGGTACGATCGACGGCATCGTCAGGTCGGCGGGGACTCGGACTGGTCTACCCGCCGCGCGGTTACGCACTCGCGCCGACCGATCAGAACTCGACCGACTCCATCACCTGCTGCTGCGGCGCCGGCTTGGCGATCGGCCGCCGCACCACCTCGATCTCCTCGCGCTGGCTGTCGCGCACGATGCTCACCTCGTGCTGTCCGCCGAGCGTCACGGCCTCCAGCTTGGCGCGCTGCTGCTCCAGCTCGTGCTTGTGCTTCTCCTGCTGCAGCGACTGCTCGCGCCGGCGCTGATGCTCCGCCTGCTGCTTCATTATCGCCTCGCGCTTGGCGTCGTCGATCAGCGACGACCGCGGCGCCGGGTCGTGGATCGGCGTCGATCGCACAGGCGACGTCGACACGACGGAGGCCGTCGCGACGACCGGGGCCGACGCCGGCGGCTGCGTCGAGTACGGAGATCGCTCGGGCTCGTCGTCGCTGTCCTCGCTCTCGTTGTCCACATCAAAGTACTGCTGCTGCTGCAGCTGGGCCGTCATCCGGAACTCGAGGTCGT
This sequence comes from Phytopythium vexans, assembly GCA_003413675.1. NCBI lineage: Eukaryota > Oomycota > Peronosporomycetes > Pythiales > Pythiaceae > Phytopythium > Phytopythium vexans. Next base: position 79,415 of record QLOC01000026.1, read on the forward strand.
CGAACTCCTGCTGGTCAGCGGGCTTCTTCTCGCGGGACAGGCGCTCTTCGCGCTCGCGCTCGTGCTTCTCGCGCTTCTCGCGGCGCTGCCTGTCCAGCACCGACTCGGCCTCCTGCTTCTTCTGCTCCTCTTGCTGGGCACGCAAGCTCGCCCGCTCCTCCTCCTGCGCCGTCAGCCGGCGCTGTCGCTCCTCGAGGTCGGCCGCCTGCGCCGCCTTGAGCGCCTCCTGCTGGAGGATCTGCTGCTCGCGCTCCTTGCGCTGACGCTCGTGCTCCTCGCGCTTCTGGCGGCGCTGCAGGTCGAGTAGGTCGTGCATCTGGTCGCCCTTGAGGCTCTGCTGCAGCTCGAGCTCGTCCGTCAGCTTCTTCTCGCGCATCTCCTGGTCGCGCTTCTCCAGCGACTGCCGAGCGGCCGAGCGCCGCGCCTCTTCTTCCTCCTGCTGGCGCTGGCGTTGCGCATCCAGCTCGATCTGATGCTGACGCTCGGCCTCTGCCGCTGCTGCTGCAGCCGCTGCGGCCTGCTCCTCCTGCTGCTGGCGCTCGGCCTCGGCGTGCAGGGCGGCCTCGGCCTCCTGCTGCTGGCGCCGAGCCTGCTCGTGCTCGAGCTGCTCCTGCCGCTGGCGCTGCTGCTGCTGCTTGAGCTGGTCGGCCTGCACGAGCTGCACGTCGTGGTGCAGCTCCTGGTCCGAGTGGCGCGGGTCGCTGCCGGCGTGCGAGCCGACGCTGTGGCGGTTCATGTTGACCGCGACGGACCGGCGCGCGGCCGCGAAGTTCTGGAAGTCCGTGATGACCGGGTTGCTGCTGCCCTGCACGATGCGGCCGTCGCCCGGCGAGTACGTGGACGCGCGCACGTCGTCCATCGCCGGCATCGGCTGGCCCGACGAGATGCGGAAGGCGAGCACGAGCTTGTCCACCCAGTCGTTCATCTCCATCTCGGTGCCTGCGGCCACGAGCAGCCGGCGACCGGGGGCGTTGATGGCAATGCGCCAGATCGTCGAGGCCGAGCTGCCGGTCTTCATCGAGTCGGCCGGCATGACCTCGAGCATGTTCTCATCGCAGCCCGAGAGGTCCACCTCGCCCTTGAGGTCCCCGTCCTCGAACGTGTAGTACTTGAGCCGCGTGGGCGTCAGCACAAAGTAGCGCGGCTTCCAGTTCTTGCGGCCGAACGGACCGTTGCCCGAGCCTTTCTTGAAGAGCACGCCCGTGCGCAGCACCTGGTCCTGGCTCATGGCGGGGCGGTGGCCGAGACGGCGGCGAGCTCAATAGTGTGTGGAGAGAGAGCGGGAGGCGGTGACGGCGCCACGCGGGTCGAATGCGAGAGGCGAGCGTCGAGCGGCGAGCGGTGCTCTGGCACTGGAGCGGCGACGAGTTGCTGCTGCGGCTTCGCCACCTAAAGAAATCAACAGTGAGGGGAGGGAGGGGCGTCACAAAACGAGGAAAAACATCGAAATAAAAGACCGAAATGATATCAATTTCGGTAGTATATAATGTAGGCAATTATCGCGATCTACAACCAAATTTCGGTATGATTTATGAGATATGTGAAACGCAATTTGGCGATATATCGAAAGTGAAAGGGATGATTTCGGAGGAATTGCGCGAGAGTGGCCCTGTCTTGCCGACCAGCGCCGCTTTGCGGCAGCGCAAACTGTTTCTTTGAAAATTCAGAAACGACCATAAATCGGCGCGCTGTGTCACACTTGTTTTTTTGCCCGGATTCTCAACGGAACCGCGTACCGTAGTGACCAGATTATGACTGTTCTCGCTGGATAGATACCCTGACAGCCAATAGTTTCCTGGATCACAGTACTTGATACCAGCTGACTCGCCGTTCCTGAACTTTTTTCTTCCGCCCACCATCGCGAACAGACACTCCGGCGAGTGTGCCTCTTTATGCGGACGACGGCCGCGGTGGCGCCACATGGAGCGGCCAGGCGGACTGAGGTGTGGATGGCGCGCAAGTCATTCACAGCGTCGCAGAATTTTGCAAGAGCTTCCGGCTCTTGACTCTCAATTCGAGTTATCTAATTCAATCGTAGCTCCTCCAATATCAGAGCGACCGGTTCATTCGCATTCTTCGGCTCTTCCCACTCTGCCAGACGTGGGTAAACGGCGCCGCCGACATGGACAATATTCAACCGAGCCTCTCCCCGCTGGATACTCTCCGCATCTTTAGATCAGATTTGACACTCCCGATATCACCTCGCGCTGGATAATGACTAGCATGTCAACCTACAAGGTACGTGTAGGTAGGTAGGTAGGTAGGTGGGTACAACCACGCTCAAGTGTGAGTGGATTCGTCACCGTGTGCACTCTATCGTCTACCGCCACTCGGTCATGCGCTTCATGGCGCCGCACTTCTCGCACGAGCCGGCGTACTTGGAGTTGGTCTTGCCGCACCCAGCGCGGCTGCACTCCCACTGACCGGTGTTCGCCGTGGCGGACTGCGCCGGCTCCTTCGTGCCGCTCGCGTGGATGGTGCCCACCGTCGGCTTGGCCGCCTCCTGCTCGCGCAGCTGGCCGAAGAAGCTCCGGAGGTCCACTGCCGCCTTCGGCGCTTCCTCTTTTGTTGAAGTCGTCATTGCCACTTCCGCTTCAGTTGCTGCAGCTTCTTGTTGATGGTCAGGAGAGGCCGGTGCCTCGACCTCGCGCTCGTTTACCTCGTCCTCGACCTTCGTCCTGTGCTTCTTGTGCTTCTTCTTGTCCTTGTCGCGCTTGGAGCGGCTCGCCCTTGAGCCCTCCCTGTCGTCCGCATGGCGATCCCGACGGTGGACGCGGTCGCGACTGAGCGAGCGGCTGCGACTTCGACTGCGGCTCCTGCGGTATCTCGGCCGTCCGCGGTCGCGCGACGTACTGCGCGATGATGAACGCTTGCGCCTCCGCCGGTCGGCGCTGCGGCTGCGGCTTCGCCTAGATCCTGCGCGAGGGCTCGCGCTGCGACTCCGTCTGTGTGCCATGCTGGCTCGCTTTTTGTGCTTGCAGTCTACGAATCGAACTTAGCGGATCGAGCAAACTTAATGGCTTTGTTCGATTGGAAATTGTTCGCGTGGGAGGGCTGGAAGTTTATTAGTGTGGACCATTTTTCATTGGGCAGATCATCCCGCAGAGTTGATTTCATCACGTACTAATCTTTCGCCTTTTACTAAAGATTACCGTGGGATTGACTCAAACGAATGCGGCTTCACTAAATTTCTTGATTCCCCCCTTGCGGGGGAAAAGCAAAATTAGCTTCATTTTGGATTTTTTACTGAGCATTTTCATGCAATTTTTGACCGTTTCTCGATCGAACTTCGACTGAGTCATCAACTTTGAACAACCCCCAACCGATCCGATTTCACTCATGCTTTGGAAACTCTGGTGCATGAGGTCAACACGCTTTGCAGTACTCAATAGCGATGCACAGACGTGAATCGACTGCCATTCAAGTGCTTTGGTTCGAATGCTAAGCACAGACTCGACAATGATTCGCTCGAATGAGCCGCGTTCACGTTGAAGCCTACGTGAAAACGAGGGACGGGTCGATGGGTACTCTATCGTATCCTAACCGACATGAGATCAACCCTGCGAGTGATATCATCTCGGTCGCCCGTTGCAGGTGTGTAGTATGCCACCTTGGCGTATTCAATATCCGTTCGAGTCATTCTCATTCCTGTGACTGTGTCAGAAGCATGCGCACCTTCGTACTCTTGAACACAGCAGTATTGGTGACTTTCCGAGTCTGGCTTTGACGTCAATCAGTTAAACAGGTGGCGAAAACGAATGCTGGACAAATTTGCATAAGAGATTGAGAGAAATTTGTTCTCACTCATCTCAGGCCTGATCCGAGCGACTCGATGAGCGAAAGCAAAATGCGGATATACTTTGTTCGATACCAAGTTGCTGGTTGGAGCTACCATTTACCCGCAAGCACTAACCGACCACGTCGATCAAAGTGCCAGTGACAACGATCAGCAGTGCTGCGAGTCCCATGACAAACGCGTCAGCACAGCGACGAGTTGCAGTAGCAGCACCGGTCGTCGCGCCAGTCGTTGTGTTCGTTGTCGTTGGTGTGGTTGTGGCCGGTGGCCTGGTTGTCGTCCCAGTACTCGAACCGCTTGAAGCAGTGGCACTTGTTGTACTGCCACTTGTTCCTAACGAGCCAGAAGCGCTCGCGAGCACCCGATTCGTGTAGTAAGCGATTTGGTTGAACTCTTCGTCCGACGGGACTTGGATGAGCTCGTGCATCCTCACCATATCACCCGAGACATACCATGATACTGCATTCGACGGATCATCTCTGTTCCGGTAACTCGATCCCAAGACCAGCTCGTCGCTCTGAATAGAAATTCGCACGACAAACCCGTTCACCGGATGCCAGGCATCGTCGGCTAGCAGCACATACCCTCCGACGATCGAGCGATTTTGGAGTAGCGCTTCAAGGAAAAAAGGCGACTGTCCGTACACAGAAGCCACTGCATGAAAGAGGCTGGAGTCACACATCGTGGCCTTGCGCATGTGCTCATTGTAGTTGTCTGGGTTGTCGACGGCGACGCAATGGATTGGAGTGGAGCAGTTTGTGTACTGCGTCAAATAGATGGTCGAGTATGTCGGGAATCCACGGCACCGAATATCTGCGTAGTAGCTTGTCATAAAAAATTGCCACCCTGCCGGAGCAGTCGCAGTTGTCGGCGCTGTGTGGGGTGGAGGTGTACCGCTTGGCGTTGGCATTGGCGCTGGTGTTGGCATTGACGTTGGCGTTGGTGTACTTGGTGCTGTCGTTGTCGCTATCGTTGGTGTTGACGTTGGCGCTAACGTTGGTGCCTCTTCCCCCACATCAGCCGAACTTGATCCGGAGGCGCTGGTCGCAAGGCTCGATAGCGCCAGATTCGTATAGAATGATGAGTTGTAGCCGAAATCAATACCTCCGCCCGACGTGACCAGCCTGTGCGTCCTCATATCGTCAGCAGATACACTCTGCGTAAAGGTAATATTCGAGGTCGCGCAGTCTCCATCGTAGAATGAAACAGTAGCCGACCCATCGTTCTCAATCGAAACTTGTACTTTCTCTTTGTCGACCCAGTAGCAGCCGCCGTCCGCGTGATACCCGACTACCTGAAAGAATGAGCCATTCACGTAAATCATCTCCAGGAAATACGTCGACTGGCCGTACAGAGTATTCACCGCGTCAAAGACATTCGATGCGCAGGTCGAGGCTACGAAGATCGAGGCACTTTTGCCTTTGTTGCTGCACTGTGTGAGACAATCTGAGCCGTTGCTTGGGCTACTGTATACAGCATTCGGGATGCTGGTGCAGTTGCTGTCAGCATACAAGCCGGATATCGAATAGATCGGTGTGGCGGGGGTGGCTTGGATCGCGATGATGATTGCAGTGAGAGCGAGAGCGCAGGACTTCATGCTGGCGCCAAAGTCGGCTTGAGACGATTATACCAGGGGGGAAGCGGTTGTGCTCTCGATCATTTGGTTGTGCCGAGTGGTCGAGCGGTTGCACTGTTGTTGGATTGCTGTTGGAAATGGTTTTGCAACGAGTGGTTGCACTGCTGCCATTGCCTGTGCTGGAGTTCATCAGTTACAGATAGTGATTTTAATCAGTCCAGTCTGCCACGGAGTAGAGAGGCTGAGGAGGCGGAGCGTCGTAGTCGATCACTGTTGCCGTTGGCAGTTTCAGGTCCGTTGAAATCTTTAGACGCGTCGCCCGCCTGCCTCACGACTGGTCTCGTCAACGAACTCCATGATGCAACTCTCTCGTTCTCGAAACCACTCGTACTCGACCGTCGTGCCCTCGCGAATCTCGTAACAGTGCAACCGCTCGACTTCCCTCGAGTCTTCCTGTCGAATGGTTACACACATCTGCATTTGCCCTCGAACAAGTGTACAAGCAGAAGCGCCAGTCATGTTGACCATCACACCTGTCGCTGTCTTCATCGCTACAGTCCTGGTCACCACTGTAGCGTCAACCTTCTTGGTGTCAAGTTACTACGAGGACAGTAGTTGTCTAGGCGTCCCAACGTTTGCTTCAGGTGAGATAAGCAATGGCACGGATTGCCCCTCACCACCCACCTGCAATGCCACTGAAAACTCGGAATACTTCAGTGTTCCCATGTACACGGCAGCGATATGCAACTCGAGTATCTTTGAAGCAGTCGACTGGATATACGGCCATATTCCTTATCTTCTTCAGGTGAAGTACTTGAACGGGTCGCTCGTTGAAGGTCAAGCGTATCTCGCAGACGGTGACTGGCACCCCTTGATGACGATAAATGCAAAGATTTCGCTTTACAGCGACGGAGCAGTCAGCGGCTCCAAATACCAGAACGGAGATAACATCTCCAGTGCAGAGTCCTGGGATATCCCTGGCGATTGGTTAAGGACTAATAAGCTCATCGCTGAAACGGGCCAAGGCTACGACCACTTCGCTTTCTGCACGAATCGCTTTTTGTCGAATTATTCGAATGAATCTCGAGAGGGAAACTCAAACGATGCGGGCTTCGCGCCGCCACCGCCGGCAAATAAGTGGCAGTTGCCATCCGCAATGTACGCAAGCGCGTAGTCGAACAGGTACAACCGATATCTGTCACCCCGATTCGCGTTGTGTCGATATACCAACTCAAGGAAGTACGGCGAATCGCCGAACACAGCGTCCACATCCTCGAACAAGCTGGAAACGCATGCCGTGCCAACATACTCAGGTACAGCATAATTTCCAGAGTCTTCGTCGATTCTGCACGTGGGCTCGGTAGGGCAGTCATTCTCATATTCGGAGACCATCTCACTGTTGTAGTGCTTCGGGACTCCGTTGCAGTCGTTGTTTTCGTATCTTGTTTGCACGTAGAAGGTCATTGGCGCTACGGGGACGAGCTGGGTAACGACAGCAATACCGGCTGCGTGGACGGCAGACTTCATATTAGCGGATCGGCTCCAAGCTGCAAAAGTGGTTGTGCGCCACGGATTGCATCCTTGACGATTCCTCGAGGTAGTTTCACATTTTACAATGGTTACTATTGGTTTCGTTTGTTGAGTTGGTGAGTTATCTCGACGAAACAGGCGACTGTGGTCCCCACAAAGATGCCGAAGATTAAGCAATGTCGGTGAAGTGAGGTGTATTCGCGAGGACGCGGGTAAAACCACTAATCAGTGCGTCGCCTTCGGAACTGCGGATTAAGCGCATTCACCAATCTTGAGACAAGATGCACTGGATTCGAGGGAACCTGATCATTGTCTGGTAGCCTCCTCTATGAACATCTAACCACTGAATATGCCGGTGCTGCAGAGGTAACCGAGATCGCAGCGGTGATAGCAGCAGTGAGAGCTATGACCGTCTCGTCCTTAAAGGTCGAGATCGACAACAATTGTACCAAAGTGGTTTCACAACTGTTGTATTTTCGAGTGCGAAAGTGGTTATACCGTGCGTCGATTCACTGCAAGCTGGAGTCGTTACATCATAAGCCTGTGCAAGTTGTTCAGCGCGAGACTGTTGGCATCAACACACTTCCATACTCACACCTATGCCATCGAGCAGTTCGTCAACCGCTCCTGTAACGAGCAGCACTTCAAAGGGTTGTTGAATGCTCCCCGCAGGCGAACGTTTCATTATTCTCATCCCAGCGCCGCGAAGTTGCTGCAGAAGCTATGGTTTGCCTAATAAAGCGAATCAACCCGTAACACTGCTATGGGAAAGTTGAAATTGAAGTCGTTGAGACCACCAATGGATCTTTAGAGCATAGCACTAGTGACGACTGCCAGTACTCCGGCGAGGCCAACCACAAGTGTACCAGCAGAGCGACGCCCTGAGGCTGCACCGCCACTAGTCGTCGTCGTCGCATTCGTCGTCGTGTTGGTAGTACCGCTCGTTGTACCGGTCGAGTTTCCAGTGGTTGATCTGGTACCTGTCGACGCTGTCGTGCCATTGCTCGTGTAGTAGACGACGTACTCGTAGTTGCCAATATTCTCCGTGACGGGCTCGTGCGTTCTAATCACCTCGCTGCTGACATTCCATGAATACGTGCTTGTGGTGTTCGAGCAGAAGTGTGGGTAGCCTGTGCCGAGGACGGATCCGTCGGTTTGGATCGTGACCTGCATGCCTTCTCCCGCTGCAGAATGGCAGGCGCCGTCCGCACGATATGAACTGCCTCCGAAGATTGATCCGGCGTCGTAATCGACCTCGAGAAAGTACGGTGCTTCGCCGAACAGAGTGTCCATCGCTCGAATGGGGTCCGTCATGCAGTTTCTGATGATGTGGACGCGATCATTATACTCGTAGGGTTCACAGAGTGGCTCCACCGGATTGCACTCATCATGGCCATAGCGAAACTCGGCGTATGTCGGAGCGCCGCTGCAGCTGGTGTCTTCGTATAGGCTAAATATCCCAAAGCCGGGTGTTGCCGCCACGACGCCGGTCGATGTGGCGATGGATGCAGCGGCAGCGAAGATCTTCATGCTTGATGGGTTACTTCGTCGGTAGGTGGCAAATTTGGCAGTACCGCAAGCTTCAGCGTTGGTTGCAGCCGATGTCTGTGGTGCGATGATGAGATCTGCTGCCTCGACAGGAACAGCAAACTCGATATAGCAGGTTGGGCGACGGAAGGCCTTGAAATAGCTCGGTCTGTGGCCGTGTACATTCGCACAGGGTAGTGAGCTGTGCATCTAGCGGTTTCATAGCTGTTGGCACCAGGCTGTCTGCAAACACAATACTAAGATAGCTGACTGTTCTGTTGACTGCTATGCAGCTCGATCCTACTGGTAGTTGAGCTATATATGGGTCTCGAAAATAACTGGACCTATGCGCCGCCACACATCCCAATTTCGCCAACGGCCTTCGGAGCAGACAAGATCGCCAATCACTCCACGTGATCACGCTTGTCAAATCTATCCAGTGACTGTGACCACCAGTCACTTGCAAGGTCAGGCAACATGAACCGTACTCAAACTACAACCACAAACACTCGCCGATCAGGTGAAAAGGATTCATTGAGATGTGATTCATAGCATGATCGTGATCATCAATTAATCTTGAGCGATACCGAAAGCATCGATTTGGTTGGGCACCATGCAGTTGACTACTGGCTCGCATTCTATCGATGCGATACTTTTCCACCTCAATTCCGGCTGACACAGCGCGATACCGTCTGTCGCGAACTCGAATGCCATCGCTTTCGAGGCCACTTGCACTCGACCGGCAGCTCGTGCGAAGGATCCACCAACGTCGATCTTGACGCAATGACAAAATCAAGTTGTTCCAAGCCATGACGGACGACAGCAGGACCGCTGACGAGTGTAAACATGTGGCGCATAGCTAGTGGTTGAGCACTTGGACTGTAGAGGTCGGCCCGAGAAACGTCAACAAATTACCAAGTCCGTGAACAGAGAGAGAGAGAGGGAAGGACGCCATCAAGCTAAACCTCACGGATCTACTGAACACGTAGGCTTGCCAGCTCGTGCGATTCTATACAACACCCCCAATAGGCTCATATCATACCGTGTCTATTTACTCCACCCCGCGGGTGGATGCTTGCTGTCAGGACAAGACCGGGGTCGACTGCACCGACGACGACGACGACGAGAGCTGGTCTTTCAGCGCGCGCTTGCTCATGGACACAGCGCGGCGGCGAGCGTGGCGCTCGACCGTGAAGGGCATGTCGATCGCTGCGTATTCGGCCAGCGACGTGTACGAACCGGCTTGAGCTCCCGGGTTCTCCTGGATGAAGAGCGACAGCTCGTTGGCGACCGCCCGCGACGAATCACTCAGCACCGCGGCGAGAATCCGGTTGAACTGTTTGACTCGGGCGTCGACCAGGATATGGCGAGTGGTAAACATTGTGGCGAACCCGCTGCTCGGCAAGGGTGGCAGCCACGCTCTACCGGAGAGCGTGAACTTGACAGTGGTCATCGGCAGAGCAGCGCTACCGTTGTAGTAGGCAACGCCAGGCTTGAGATCCGACGGAGGCAGCGGGATCGACATATCGACGGTCGAGTGGTCGTCTCCGTCGCTCAGCCACGACTGGGAGCGTTCTCGCGACGGCGGGGAGTACAGCGGCGACATGTCCGGGGTTGCGACTGGATTGCAGAGCAGAGAAGAGTAGGAGACGCCAATGTCGAACGCCGAGCTGGACCGCGGCCGCTCCATCGGCATGTGCAGCGCCACCGCGTCGTGGAACTTCTTGAAGTCGTTGAACCGCCGTCGGACCACGTACGTCTCGAGTGGGAGCTCCCAGGACTTGACCTCGAGCAGGTAGTAGACGACCGAGTCGGAGCCCACGGTGTGGCCGACGACCACGACGCTCTCGTACTCGGTGCCGTTGGTGGAGCAGATGCTGAGGCGGCGCTCGGCCGCAGAGCCCGTCGAGCTGGACCGCGGCGGGAGTCCCAGCGGCGGGAGCTGTTTGTCGTCCGGCCACTGCCTCGGCCGCCGGAACGACCGCTTGGACGTGATGACGTGGACCTCATAGGGAGGCGCGGTCGCCGCCGGGGACTGTGTGTCGGACTGCAGCAGCTTGCCCTCCATCTGCCGAATGGGCGAGTGGCGCTCGCGGGCGGCGCAGATCGGGCCAGCGGGCACGGCGACAGTCGATTCACGGAAGGCGGTCGCGAGGGCGGTCCGCGTGTTGCGATGTGCCAAGCAGCCCCCGCGCGTTCTCGCGTCGCCCTTCTCTCCTCCTCCCTCCGGCGAGCTCCCCCAGCTCTCCCGTCCCATCTCTCTCGCTCCTCAAGGCCCGAGGCCGCTCCGCCCCGCTCTACGCGTAGCGCAGCCGCGAGAAATATTGGCGCGGGCATGGCTCCATCTCCGCCTCGCGTCCGCTTCTGCACGGGGTGAAAGCCATCAGCGCGACATATGATTGGGTGAAATGCGCTGAATGGGTCCACGCTGGGCCAATCAGCGAGGGATGAGAAAGGCGATGGGTCCATCAAACTAGGATACGCCTCGAAGATTGAATCTCACAGGTTGAAGTTCGTCCCACCACCTTTACAATCGCGTGCGCCGCTTCAATCAATGCACTCAAATCACTCAGCGAGGAGATGCTGGCTCATCTCATAAACTGTTGCAGCGCATAATGCTGCGAGACCGAATTCGCAATACTCGATACCACTGTCGAACCGGATCTTATTCTCGTGGTTGAGAGCCACTAACTGAACGCCGCCGCACCGGCCGAGCCGCGCACGATTCCCGCGTCGTTGCACTGCGCTTTCGCGAAACTCGCTGCGCTGGACGGAGCAGACCCGCTGGAATCGGAACCGGTTGAAGTCGCGAGCTGAGTTGGGGCCACCAGAGCCCTGGCGTGCGCTCACGAGGCCACCGCCAGTTCGACACATCCAGATCCTGTGCGCTGAACTTTGCCAGTGACGAATGCATCGCGTGGGACAACGAGTCGATGCGTGTTGGTCACGGAACCTTTGCTGTTCGGATGAGGATCCACTGGATCGTCGTCAGGTGGTACAGTACGGGTACAGGAGCATGCGACAGCGGATCGTCCGACCTCCCGCCAGCTACGCCTTGATTGCCGGCGGATCGCCCCACCCTGCGTATTCACACCGACTGGTGGATTGCAGGAGGAGACACGGATCGGTCTAACATTCGCAGGAGGAGGGCTGGATACGTCAGCGGATGCCTCAGGAGTGGCCGAACGTTCGTGGAAGTGTGGAAGGTGACGTCGAGGGAACGCGATCGTGCGATGTGAAAAGTGCATAGTGCTGCGCAAAGATCTCGGTAGACTGACTGGTTGATAGTCGTCCGACAGGAACTCGTACGCAACAAAACCAAGCCGTGACGTCAGCAGAACAAGCCAGCAATGGCGACACTGACAGCTTGGTGGTATTCGTCGCACGATGAGTTGGGAAACTCAGTAAAAGAACGTGTCGCGCGTCGCGTGGCGCTCGAGACCGCGGAATCGCGCTTCTTTCCCTGGTAGACCACAAATCACCATCCAGAACCAGCACCACTGGTCAGCTAAACATCTCTCACCATCGTAACCGTCTACGATCGAAAGAAACGTACCGACGCGCCAGAGGTACCAGTCGAGTTCGAGGAGCGACAGTCGTCCATTGCTCGCGGCCACGATTTTCTCGCACGCCACAATCGCGCCAGCGCGCACCTCACTTTCCCACACACCAGACGGCAGCTCGTCGCCGCGGTTGATCGTCTCGTCGAGCTCAGTCGAGTACTGCAGAAGCATCCATTAGTGTCTGCGATTGAAATGACAGTCATTAATGAGCTGTTGCAAAAGCGATACCTCCAGGATACCCATGGCGTGGAGGACACAGGGAAGCACCTGCGCATCCAAAGCAATCCAAACAGTCAGCTCCAGACGCACACTCTCAATCAAGAAGGCGTTGTGTACATTGTCAGTGAAAACCGTCAGCTGGTCAATGTCTTCGAAGGCGAGCGAGGGCTCCGAGTCCTGGTGAAAGAGTCAACACTCGAGTCAGATATTCGACATTGGCGGGAGCATCAGCTACCAACGCACCTTAAAGCGACGGTAGACGCTCGCAATTGCGAGCTGCGCGCGCTTGAGGAAATACACCGGCTCGCCGCGACAGACCTGGTGGTCGTCGAACGCCGAAAATGTGGCCACCAGCCGATCCAGCAAATGCGCAGCGCTTGATGGCTTGACTCCGCTCTTGTCCTCAGTGTCGCTCGGTGCCAGGTTCGCCAGCACAAAGTCGCCAAAGTCGTCGGCGCCGCTCGTAATAAGCTGCTCGCCCGACTCGTTCAGTACCTTGTGCAGCATCTCTGCAAACGGCTTGAGAGGTCCCTATCATAAATACAATCGACAGACACTTGTCAAACAGGCTGGAGAGGCAAGAGGTAGACGACACACAGAACTGCAGGAACTCACCGGCTTGGAGATGTAAATGCCCGGCGATAGCTCCTCGTCGCGCTCGAGCGGCAGGCTGAAGTAGTTGGCGACCACGTCCAGGCTCAGTCCACTCAGGAACTTGCCGTCGAGCTTGGGAACCGAGATGTACATGCCGATGAGTCCGTACAACTGCCATTCACACAATGCGATCCGAGAAGGTCAGTCACGCAGTCATGCTACGCCGCCATCTCTCCAAACATTCAGCAGCTCACAATTGTTTCGTACGCTCCCTGCGTATCATTTTCACACACAAAACACTTAGAAGAGCCGCATGGGGACAACAACACCTCATCAACCAAAATGTACCCACCCTGTCAGTCAATCGGTGTAGGTCCTTGCGGAAGCCGCTGCCAAAGTTGAGCAGTCCATGCAGAACTATCCACTCGCAGTACGCATTAGCAACACTATCTCTGCGCGCCCACTCCTTAAGCGGCCAACACACCGAGAAAGTTGATCTCATCGCTCAATGAACGAAAGTTGAGCGGGAACCGATCGGGAGCTGCCAGATTCTCGAACTCGCTCCAGTCGAGCTCGTCCACGAACGCGCGCGTCTTCTCCTCGCTCACCCGCACAGCCGACGCCTCGTGGGTCACCAGCGCCGCGCAGGACGCGCGCACGCGCGGCAGGAGAGATAGGTCTGCTGTCTTGGACTCGGTCGATGCCATCGTGCTTGGATTCCGCAAAATGGGAAAATGAAAGTCAACTCGACTATGTTCGGTTCGAAGACGAACCTAACGTGAATGGCAAAAAGCGTGTGGCGCTTGAAAAGCCAACATTGGCGATGCTGGCGCGCAGCAGTGCCTCCCGCGTGCTCCGGTACGGCTCGATCAGCCCTTGCACTGTGTTCCTATTGCTACGAGAGGGTTACTCACTGCTCGCTTGGTGAGGCGGCTCAGATTTGCCAGGAGCGGGCATGTAAGGACTAAGTTCGCGGTGCCAAGCGCGAGCGATGACCAGAAGGCGCGAGAGCGGAGGCGGCGACTCAAGCCCAAGCTCCCAAAGGACAAGTACGCGCATGCCACCTGCATCGTCAGTTGTCCATGTACTATGTTTTGACATTGCTTTCGTGGTCGGTAGGTTCGCAGCCATGGCGACGGCGTTCCTTGACCGCGTCGAGACCGCCATGGAGCCTCTGGCGCCACCAGTCAATCAAGATTTCAACCTGCTACGAGACGGCGGTACGCCACGATCCTCAATGAAGCTGCCATCGACGCATATTAATGACTGTCCATGATGCAGACGTGGGGCTCACGATTCGATCCGGCGAGACGATGTTTGAAATTGAAGTTGCAGCCGTCAAGCAACAATTGCGCTTCACATCACCGGTAGGATCACCCTCGCGACCGCACCTCGCTGCCTAGACACTCACTCTCCATTTGCGCACAGGTGTCTGGTCTGCGCGTCTACGAGTGGAACGCGCGCACGCAGCGATGGGAGGACGAGGTACGCTGGTACCATTTGGGTTGCGCCAATCCGCTCTGCACTCACCTGATTTGTCGGAGGAACAGACCGACTCGCACGACATCGAAGGGCTGCTGACGCGCGACGTCATGCGATTCTGCTCGGGCATTCCGCTCTTCTAGCGCGGACTAATGCACGGAGCGAGGGATGAGTCACAAGCCTGGCTTTTGTTGGTTCGCGTTAAGTTCTTGGGGTAGCACACAAGTTCTTCCTGCCTATTTTATTCCAGCGTTTTCAGCAAGCGGAACAGCCCTGCCGCCTCCCGAATCCGACTAAACTCGATGCAGAACGCCTGCACCTCGATGATGAGATCCTGTTGCACAGCGCCACAAGCGTTAGCAAGTCCAGAGCGAGCGCTATCCATCGACCACGAACACAGACTCACCTGCACGTTGATGATCTTGTTGCGGATCAGCGACTGCAGGAAGACACACACAAGGCGCACCAGCCGGTTCTGCATGTACTTGTCCTTGATGTTTTCGCACGACGAGATGCAGTTCGAGATGTACAGGTGGATGAACTCGGTCGGCAGGTCCACAGCGGTCGTCAGGCGGTTCACGACCTCCATCGAGTGGAGCGACATGTCCATGTTGACGAGTGCCGACAAGTACTCGGTGATCTGGTTGGACGACATCAGCTTCAGCAGACAGTCGATCGCGAGCATCGGGTTGTTCTCGACCAGATCCGGCAGCCGCTGCGGTGTCAGCGAGCAGTGGTACACGAGCTTCGGGTCGGCCTCGAGCTCCGCGAGCACCTTTTGCTGCAGCGCCTGCACGAGCGGCTTCTGGAACGCGCGCTGCATCAGTTCGCGGAGCGCGATGCCGTGCGTCGAGTCCAGCATGGTCGAGTCCCACAGCAACGTCGGGCAGTAGTCCGGGTTCAGCCAGATCAGCTCCGTCATGTCCGGCTCGAGGATCGGAGGCGGTGGCCGCATGAACTTTGGCTCAAAGCTCGTGAGCGACAGTGAGCCTGACGTCGGCGGTGTGCCGCCAGCTGTGGCTGAGCTGCTCGCGGTTGCGGCGTCTGCGGTCTCGCTCGCGATCCCCATCTCCTCGATCGACAGCTCCTCGGCGCACGGGACATGCAGCGAGCTGACCTCGTTGGGCGGCACGAACGGGTTCGCGCCGTTGTTCAGGTGCTCCTGCAGGTCGAGCTCCGAGTCCGTCACGACGTTCCGGATCCCCACAGCGCGGAACTGCGGCACCACAGGCGTCCGCTCGGCGTACTGCGCCTTCAGAGCCTCCACATCGAACTGCGTCGGCGCCTGGCTCGGATTCGCGCGGTACTCGCTGATGATCTGCTTGGCCGTCTTCTTATTCGACTGATTTGGATCGCACACATCGCTGTTACTATCGACATGATCGTGCAGCCAACCTTGCCAATGCAGGGACCTACCTCTCGAGTGGCCGGAGGCGTTGACAGCAAGTGCGCGATGAACTTCTTCTCGCACAGATCGGTGCTGGCATCGAGCGCCTCGAGGAAGAAGGGCAGGAACGGGTTCGAGCTCGCGGCATCGCTCCGGTACAGATCGCTCAGGATCGAGAAGCTCACAATGCGCTGCCAGCAACGCACACCCCACATTAGCAACCTCTACGTGGTACCATCCCCGCAGCTGTACGGTCATCCCACCTGCGAGCTCGTGAGCAGGTTGTCCTGCAGCAGCACGCAGATGGTGCAGCCCACTTTGAAGTGATCGTTCTTGGTGAACGTGCGCTGGAAAGCAACCGCGACCTGCTCGAGCGGCTTGTCGTCCTCCTGTACCAGCATCCCCACACACCGCACACTCGTCAGCTGCCTACATCCGCCGCATCAGCTCGCTTCCCCCTCCACGCCGTGCGCCAGACAGGCAGGAAGCGCCACGCAACCGCCACGATTTCGACATGGGGACGGCCGCCGCGCGACCCGAACCGCCGCGAGCCGATGACCGGACGTACATTGAGGATGCCGAGCAGCGGCCGCAGCTCTCGGATCTCCAGCATCGCTCCTCTCGGCGCGCCGTCGCTAGCGTTGGAGCTCGCCGTGCGTTCTCCGCGGAACAAAAAGCCAATCGTGCTGCTTGATCACGGGCGGACGGTGCCAAGCCGACCATCACTCCGGAGGGGGATCGACGTAAGGTTCGCATCCCACCGGGATCGCACTTTGCACAGCAACTTTCCTAAGTTACCCCTGCCTATGCTGATCGAGCAGTGTCATGGTCTTTCTCTCTCTCTCTCTCTCTCTTTATTCTCCGGCGGTGCGCATGACCGCACGGGGGATGTTAAATACGAGTGCGCGAGCGCGTGTGTTGAGAGGCTGAGTGCGTCAGGAGGCGTCCACGCTCACGTCGACGCTGGCGAAGGGCGAGCCGAACTGCCTGAGCATCTTGCGCGCCTGGCGCAACATGTACCCCTTGCGGTTGTGCTCCTTCACGAAGCGCGCATCGGCGCTTGATGGCGGCACATAACCTGCATTGACAACACGCAATGAGTTCGCACCAAGCACATCCAGTTTTATCAAGGACGAGTGCTCAACATACCTCGTGTTTGGAACAGCGCCGAGTCGGTAACCTCGTGATGACCATGCTCTTGATGCGCTGGCGCTGGCACTGGCGCGAGCTTGAAGGCGGCGCCGACCGCAAGAACGGGGAGGCGATCGGACGCCAATGGTCTCCAGACGTCGTCCTCAACTACAGAGGACTGCAAGGCGGCTTTGCTCTCGACCTCTTGCCACGCATCCGAGTTGCTGCCGCTCGGGAGTACGACAGCTGGGTACGGCGGCAGGAAAGGCGGGGAGTCGCCAAAGTCCTCCCATGTAGGTGGCAGAAGCCTCTGACCGCCGCTGTTGAGGCCGAGACCGAGCAGCGGGAAGCGGTTGTACGGTCCACCTGGCGCCGCAGACTCGAGCGGTTCGTGGACAGAGAGCAGCCCCGACGGCGCCATCACGACATGCGGAAAGTACGGACTCCACTCCTCATCTTCTCCGTCCTGATCGTCGCCTGTGTCACCGTCATGGCTGGCTGGAACGGGATGCAGGCCATGCATGGCGAAGCCAACGACGCGAGGCGGCAGCCATCGCACCTCTCCAGTGTAGCTGTGCAGGTAGAACGCGAGGTTGCGCCGCTCGTCGTGTACCAGCTGCCACCCGAACGTGTCGTCTCCGTCTTCGTCGCTCGTCGACAAGCTGCTCGTCCACAGACCATCGAACGAGCGTGAGATCGCCGCAATCATCGTGCTGCCTCCAACGATATGCGGTCACATCGGTCGCATACAAAGCGATGGACAGACATAGCGCCATTACCTCAAGGCAGGCTGCTGCTCGCCGTCCATAGCAGCCATGTTGAAGCCCGCGCTCACCGCTTGCTGAGCTTGGTCGCGGTCTTTTTTTCTTGGTCGCCGATGCCTGTCATCGGATCGGCAAGTTGAAGTGTTCGAAGTGTATAAAACAGATCCTCGACATTTTGCGGTCATAATTTGCCACCTTCGGAAGATATGATTCAAACTGCTTCCCGATATCTGAATAAAACGCAAACGAAAGGTCGTGGATCCAAATGCCACTTTGGATCGGATCGGAACGGATTAATGAGTGATGTGAGCTTGATGAATGAGGCTGATGAAGCCATCGAGGCCACAGTTGCTGCCGCTGAGGATGAGCAAAGTCAAGATGCCACAGAACCAACTGTCGATGTACCAGTTCCTGTCACTGAGGACGAGCTAATCCAGGAATCTGTTGAATCAACTGTCGACGTCACCGTTGCAACTACTAAGGACGAACCAATCCAAGGAGCTACAGAACCAACTGCCGATATCCCAGTTGTTGCCACTAATGAAGAAGGAAGCCAAGAAGCCGCTGACCCAACTGAAGATGAATGTCACGACGATATGCCACCGATCGAGGACACTGGTGAAACGCTGGAGGATGCAGAAGCGTTGACACCTCCCGTGGTCGCTCCACCGCTTGCGACTATCGTGCTGGCCGACAGATCGACCTACGCCGGCCAGGTCAACGCAGGTATGTCAACCGTCTCAGCGATGCAGTTGGCGTTGCATTCATTGTGAGGATACATTCAGATGGCGAGCCACACGGGGTGGGTGAGCGCACCACAGTGTTCGGCGGTGTCTACACCGGCAGCTTCGACAACGGCAAGCCGAGCGGATATGGAGTCGAACGCGGACCGGATGCAAGCTTCTCGTACAGCGGACAGCTCGATAATGGACGACCGAACGGGCTTGGCGTGCACATCACGGCGTTCGGAGACCAGTACATGGGGGAGTGGCTCGACGGCGTTCGTCATGGCCGCGGCGTCAACATGGACGGCGACGGTGCTGTCTTCGTTGGAAGCTTCGCAGAGGACGAACCGAGCGAATTGGATCAATCCGATCCCTCGTCCGCACAATCAGTGCTCGCCAATGCGGCCATGGCAGAGATGGAGGCGATCCGTGCACAGGAAGCAGGTCGCGAGGCCGCGCTCGCCGCCGCTCTCCAGGAAGTCATGACACAAGGACCGTCGGACGCGAGAAGCATCGAAGACGCGGACGCCGCTGAGTTCGCGGCTCAATCCGAGCTCAATGCGTTTGTAACAACGACGCAAGCGGACATCGCAGCGCTCGAGGCCGACACCAGCGCTGTCCGACTCGAGGAAGCCGCGCTGCTGTCTCGAGGGAAGCATCTGCGCGCGCTCATCCAGACGCGCGGCCGAGAGCTCGAGCGGCTCGCCGAGTTTGTCGCCACGGCAGCAACGCGACGTTCACAAGTCGCAGACGCGCGTCGCACGCTGGCTGCACTGACGCGCGAGGCTGACGCACTTTCAGCCAATCACGTAGCTTGAATTTGTGTCCGGTCCAATCATAGCGCGGTCGTTGCAGAGGTTTTGAACCGGCCAAATGGCGAAGATGGAGGGCGGCACCGAGGCGCGGCTCGCCGTGCTCAGCCTCAACGTGAGCGCCACGCTGCGTCGGTCGAGCTGCCAAATGTCTTAACGTTGTATGTATGTATGTGCGTGTATGCAGATCTTCTGCCGACCCACGGGCATCCACAGCGGGTCGTGGCTCGAAGGCACTGGCGACCACAAGGACCTGCGACTCGCGCTGCTGCTGAGGAAGATGGAGTCGCTCGACCTCGTCCTGCTCCAGGTCCGATGCCTCCTCTATTATATGTTCACTGCGGATGTATCCTGCTCACTTTGTTGACTTTGGTTGCCAGGAAATGTTCGAGGCGTCCCCGTTCCGACACCGGCAGTTCCTCAAAGAGGCTCGAGCACTCGGGTTCAAGTACCATTGCGGCTCCGTTTGGGTAGGTTTCTCCCCCCTTTATCTCCCCCCTTGCTCATGTTAACTATGCTTACCTCTTCCTATCTGTACAGCCACGTCTTCTGAGCCCGCAGCTCATGGACGGCGGGCTGCTCATCCTGAGCCGCTACCCGATCGTCGAGCGCGACCAGCTCAGCTTCTCCCTCGGCTCCGGGAGCGACGGCGTGTGCGCGAAAGGAGCGATCTACGCTCGCGTGCAGCTCTCGCCGGACTTGGCCGACTCGCTCCACGTGTTCACGACCCACACGCAGGCCAGCGACAGCTTCAGCGGGAGCGAGATCCGCGCCAACCAGCTCGCCGAGCTGCTGGCGTTCATCGAGCGCTCGACCAGAGACGACCCGGCGTCGCCTGTGCTGATCGGCGGGGACTTCAACATGGACGCCCGCCACGATCTCAGCCATGAGAATGGACAGGTGCACTCGACGCCGTGCAAGCAGAGCCGAGTGTACGAGCAGTTCATGAGCGGGTTGAGTCGCGCGCTTCCCGGTCGAGCGGTCGTGGATTTGCTCAAGACACACGGGCGAGACCCGACTCAGAGCGGAGCGAACATCCACCCGATCACGAACGGCGACGGCCACGCGGCGCTTGTCCACACGCGAGACCCGGCCGACCTGACCAAGGACGGCAAGTGTATCGACTACCTCTTCTTCCGCCCAGGAGAAGACGCTGCCGAGGACGCCTCGGCCTTCAACCTCGAGCTGGTTCCGAGCAAGACGCGCGTCGACTACTGCCAGGTGGCTGACATTGTCCCTGTGCGCAACGGCGGGCGACTGCCAGTCACGCACCTGTCCGACCACTACGGGCTGCGCGCCGAGTTCACGGTGCAGACGTCGGAAGAGGTGACCAGACCTGACGGCAGTCCGCTGGACAGCGGCGCCATGCTCGCGGACGCGCTGCAGCTCTACTTCCCGCCGCACGCGTTCGCGCAGACTCCGCGGCGGCTCTGGCGGCTCAAGCTGCTGCTCGCGCTGTTGGCCATCGCCGCCACCTCAAGCGCGGCGGTTGTCATCGTGATGCAGACGCTGTACACAGCTCTACGCAGATAGAAAGGGAGCGAGTAGCACGGTCAATACGGAGAATGGTTGGGATTGTCGTACCGCTCGGTGCTCTGCTACGTGACCCGGTAGGTGGGCCACTTGACACGAACGCCGGCTCTACGCGAACGACTTCTCGAAGTAGGCGATGAGGTGCTGCGCGACGGCGAACGAGAAGACGAGCTTGGGTCCCACGACGCTCAGCTTGGGGATGACGCCCTTGAACAGCGCGGTCGGACCTTCGTTCTTCAGCAGGTTGCGCACGACCGACGCGCCGCTCTCGGGCGAGTCGAACGGCCGCGACTGGATGCGCGTCTTGATCACGTCCAGCGGCTGCGCGACTGATCATTCATATCCATCCAACAGCGTCAGCATCAAATATGTCGCACATCCACATCCACGAGGCAGAGCTATTCCGTACCGATGATACTGGCGGAGGCGCCAGAGATGGAGGCAACAAAATTCTGGAAGAACGTCGCGTCGTTGTAGTTCTCCAGGTGGAAGACGTACTCCTTGGCGGCCGCCGAGCCGCCGAACAGCGCGAACGAGCCGGGAGCGTTGCGTGCGGCCGTCCACAGCGCGCCGCGGTACAGCGCGAAGCCCTCGGTGGCGAAGATCTGCACGACGCCCTTGCCGGCGATCGCCGCCGGGTTCGTCTGCGCGCGGATCTTGAGCACGTCGAGCGGCAGCAGCGCGATCTCGCCCACGCCGATGAGCGAGCCGGCCGTCGCGTGCATCATGGTCTTGGCGTTGCGCTCGCCGAACGTGTGCTCGAAGAACTGTGCGTGGTGCTTGGCCATGTAGTCCTTCACCACCGGCTGGCCGCCGAACTTGTAGATGCGCTGCGAGACCTTGTAGCCCGCCGCGAAGCCTAGACCGGGGAACAGCGAGCGGTACCGCGCGAGCGCCGGCTTCTCGTACGCGTCACGGAAGATGACCTTGGAGAAGCCGCTCATGCCCTTGACCTGCGGGTGGACAGCGCCGTCAGCTACCTTTGAAGTCGATAGCTACATTTAACATGTTGAGAAAGTGGCCCACGCACCGACTCCTTGTTGGTCATGAGCCGCTTGGCGACCGTGTCCACCGGGTGGAAGATCATGAGCTCGAAGATGCCCGAGCACGTCGAGCCGAGCAGCCGCGCGGCCGCCTGTCCGCCGTTCGAGGCCTTGCCGTCGTTGTGCGCCACCATGCTAACGAGATAGCTGTCGGTCTGTAGAGTGCTGCCGCCGCCGCCAGTCGAGAAGTAATCGAGTGGGCTTGGCGGCGGCGGCGGTGGTGGTGGTGGGTGGAAGGGATCGGTCGATCCCCCTCGAGCTTTCCGTGGGAGCGACACGAAAATCGGAAAAATCGACGTGCGCGCGTCACCGAGTTGAAGTAACGCCAAAAGTAAACTTAGCGAGTCAAAGATCTGTCGCGAAACGCAAGACACGATTCAAAGAATTGAAAATGAATTGAGAATGAATTGCAGATCGGCCACCGCGAAGTGGGACAGGTGGCATGAGGTCAGCCGTGTTTTCAAACCAGCGCCTGACCATCGGATGATCCGAATGGCGGATTGCGAGACGCGCGCACGAAGCAAGCGACCTCGAAGCAAAGTGGTCCCCATCCGCTCGGCAGACCTCGTTCAACTTCAAGGCGGTGCCGCTGCTGCCAGTTCTTACTGTGGGATGCCAGTGCTCGTCGGCGGATTGGATATGGAGGACACTTCGACTTTGCACAGTGCTGAGCCTGGCACAGAGCGGAGCTTTCAAACACACACCCGTGCTCGAGTGACCGTGCATGGGCGACGCGAGTTCGGTGGCTTGGTGGAGCGATTGCTGCGGCAGCTGCATGAGAAACGCTGCTTGGATTGCGTGGGTGCGCGACCCGCGTGTCTATGGAGAAGGAAGTCGGGGCAGCACTTTTCCGTCGTATCTCTCGACGTGTCGACCGCCACGGAGCAAATCCTTGCCTTGCATTTCGCTGCCGCCAGCGCCGTCACTGTCGTGCATGCTGCTGCTGCTGGCATTCAGCAGCGGAGGAATGAGCATCATGTTGAAGCAGACCTTGAACAGCCAAAGTTAGTGTTTGCCACCTGAGATTCCGGTGTGCTCGAGTTCAGCGACGGACAGAATATTTTGGCATCGATGTCGACGGTAGATCATGGACACTATTGACACAGCCCCGTGAATGTGACGTTGACGCTGTGAATAGTGACTCACCTGAGTGCGAGATCTTCTTCAACCCATTTTGTCGACCCCCAGTGTTTGTTAACTTGCACTACCACGGCAACACCACAAACTTCATGCATTCCTTGTACAACTACCTCAGATAGTTCAACGAGCACAAACACAAACACTGCAGTGGGGTTTGGTAGTGAACATGTTACACCATCAGTTTTCGTTTCTCGATCGACACGCTATCACGCTCCGAACGAGTCTCACATCAATGAGAAAAGCACCAACACGATCCTAGTTACTGGAAGCAGATCATGGACGATCCAACAACTCCAGTCTCCAGTCTCGCGCCGTGCTTCCTCGTATCCGGCTCAAAAGTGCCAGACGCGAACGGCGTCCACGACTTACTTGAGCAGGATACCCGCCTTCTGGAGCGACTCCACGTGCACCGGACCGGCGCGCGACCGGATGATCCACCGGTCCTGGTACATCACCTCCTTCTTCTTGTTCGTCGCGATGCCCTTGTTCACCGTCTCCCATACCTTGTTCTTCTTCATCTGGATCGGCGTCACAGGGTCCTGCAGCTCCTCGCCGCTAGCGTACACGCGCTCGCCGACCTCAGCCTCCGGGGAAGGGTCCAGAAGCTCCACCTGGCCCTTCGCCTCGTTGAACGCAGCCAGGATGATACCCGTCGACTTGGTCCGCACCACCTTCACCGTCTTCACGTTGCACAGCACCACCACCTTGCGGTTCAGCAGCTCCTCCTCCGAGAAGTACGGCTGGTGCTCCATCACCATCTCGAGCGTCTCGCCCTTGCCGATGTCCACCGTCTCCACGTAGTGCCGCTCCGACGTCGAGTGCGCCGTCACCTCCGTCACGAGGCCGACCCGCAGGTCCAGCTGGCTGAACACGATCGGGGAAGAGTACACGTCCGACTTGACCATCTTGGGAGAACTAAAAGCTTGACGATCGAAGAAGCTTGATGAGCTCGACGACTTGGAAGACCGATGCGAGAGAACTGCTTGAGCACCGCCGGCCAACTTGGGAAATGGCACTGGGCACGACAAGCACAGGAGAGGAGAAGCCCTGCTACCGTTTGACCCGTTGGCCGTGGGGTTGGATCTTGGAAAGCGTATCGAGTTTTGCAGGCAAGGTGGAAGAAGACATGCGCCGACTCCCACGCGGCAACTTCAACGAACGGTGTGCGCTTCTTTTCGGATCCTGCGAGCGCGCGGATTGGCGCAAATTAGAAACGGCGACGCGATTGGTCGGAAGAGGTTCGATTGAGCTACGGGATTGGTCGAAAACGCCCGCGTGCGTTTCTGCCCGCAGCCTATGGGAGTCGTCGAGTGCTGGGTGCGGCGGCGCACTTGGTGTCGCGGTCGCCAGCTCGAGCCGAGCGTCATGCACCATGCGTGTCTTTGCCATCTTGGCCATTTGCGAGGGACTTGCGCTCGATATGCGCAGACACAAATCAGGGAGTTTGTATAGCAATGGATTATGAAGTTGCGGCGAGATCCTCTCTGATCGATAGACTGCAACAGTAGCAGCATCAACAACAAAAGATCTTGGCTAATTAATGGAAGCCGGTTGGCGATGGGGTCCGCTCAAATCTGCGGAAGAAATGCGGTGAGCGGGCGGTCGGCGCCGGCTGTCTGGTGCAATGGAGATGTTGTTGTGTTGAAGGTCCGCTCGCACATTCAATCTGAGAATGCCCGCGAGACTTTATACACATTGAAGTTGCGCTTCGCATTCTCCAAGTCGAAATGTTGCTGTCAAGATCACATTGAGGTGAAGTATACTGAAACGCCGTCAAACCTGGCAGCAGCGAACGCATGGCGGACTCGAAGGCGTCAAACGTGCTGGGCCAGCGCGTAATTGAAATGGCCAGCGCTCGACGCAGCGACTGGCCGCCGTGGCACTGGCTGCTGTCCCTGTCGCGCCGATTAATTGGTTGATGCGCTGCGCCGCGAGCTCCGCCGTCAGCTTTCGGCTGCTTGGTGAGCGACTCGCCAGTGTTTTTGCGACTGTCATGAGCGCCGCGAACAGTTCAAACTTCAGGATGCAGCGACCAGCGTTTAGCGTTCGATGGCGTCGTCTACGAACGGCAACGTCAGCTTCAGAGTGGCGTTTCATGCGCACGTACACATGGGTGAGGTAACTCCTCGCGGACACTCATAACCTTCGCGTGGCGATCTCTTCGAATGCGATTAGCACAGCGATCGCCACGCACGACGCTGAACGAGGTCTGCTGCATTGGTAGTGCTGCAAGCATGTTGCCGCGGCGCCATACACTGCTGACATCGTGCATACAAACCGCAAGTCAAGGTCAGCAAAGGAGGAGCGGCGACTGGCTCCTCTTGCGCGTGCTCACCACCTTGAAGTTGCATGAGCCTCTGAGACGTGATAATGTTCTTCCCCGGACCCTACAAGATCCACACCCGTCATGCGTACCCCCATGGTTACTCCTCATCGATGCTTCATACATTTATCAGTTTAGCACTAATGTATTATACTTTTATCAAGTTTAGTGAAAAGGGAAACGCTGGCCTCCTTTTTCGTCGCGAACGTTTTATACGTTTATCAGGTTAGCGAGGATGTTTTATACTTTTTTCTGTGACGTGTGAAAAAGGGAACACTGTGTTCCGTTTTACTTGTACAATTGATATTATAGGGATATACATTTTAAAGGTTATCTCGACGATTGGTTTAAATTCGCTTTATTAGTGAGCTCACCGAGCTGATCCAGCGCGTTGATTCGTTTTATAACGGCATTTTCCGATGAGCTGCCGGGCGCCGGCAGGCTCATCGCTGATTCCGTATCTCAATAGACCGTTTATTTTAACACAAGAAAGTACATACATGCTTAGGTTTGTTCTGCCACACAACATTTGTGCCAAAAACATGTTGATTTCCATTGTAATGTGGTGTGGCTGAGAGTGACTCTTGAAATTACAGGATTATACTTAGTTAAGATAATTGCGAGATTAGCTGCTGCCGTTAGCTGCCAAAGTGAGAACCCCGGCGTGTCGTGCTCGGCAGCAGCTAATCCGGCGGACGAAAATAACAACCAATCCGTGGCACGTGTGGCAGCAGAAAATCGGAGTTCATTGAACATTAGCCAATCCGACGTGTATATTTCGGTTGCTGGTTGAGGGTTATTAGCCAATCCGCGCAGATCAAGTCGGCAGCTAATAGGCGGCAGGATTCTAACACAATCAAGTACTCTGTGGTCTAGGTTCGCGCGCACCTAGCTGGTCACCTGCGGAAGTCTATGCTGGTTTTTTATTATCAGGTTGATCACCCACACGGTTTTTTCCCAGGTGCATAGATTTTGCCCAACACGCAGATGTGACGGTTGGGTTTTACTTCGCGAAGGGTCGGGCGGGCCGCCGGTTCAGTTCATCATATACTCCGGAACGGCCTCGACCTCTGCTTGGGCTAGCGGACTCAGTGCAACTCGCAACAAAGCGCAGTGCTCACGAAGGCGCGCGGCAACGATGAATCGTCCCGCTTCGAGCAGCTCTTGCTCCCCGAAAACGAAGAAGATGTGCAGGACGAAGTGGAACAACGATGGACCCAACGATTCGATCAGCTCGATGAGTGTCTTGCTGGATTGGTTGACAACACATGGAAATTATGCTCGATGGCGCGGAGGTGAGAACCTGACGGGTGAGACGAAGGCGGTTCTTGCCTCTCAGATCGCCACACTCATGACAGAAAGCGGGATTATTTCTGTTAGAAAGCCCAAAGACATCATTAACATGATTGGCCGACTGGAGCACAGCTATCGCGAAGCTGTTGATTTCCTGAGAAACACAGGCAGTGGTATCACAGACGAGGCCTCCCTGAAAGAAGCCATCAAGAATCGATGTCCTTATTACGATACCCTCAAGGACGTGTTCGAGGATCGGCCATCGTCGCGGCCCTTATTTACAAGCGATGAACTCAGCGCCACAAACTCCTCCTGCGTCGGAGTTGGAGGCGACATCTCGGACTCGAGAATGGCAATGCTGGAATCAGGGAGGATGCCATCGTCCTCAGGACAGAGGAAAGAGAGCAATATCCCGGGGAAGCACAATATCTCAAAACGGTCGGCACGCCCCAACCAGTCCAATAGTACTCTCTCCAGCACTCTATCTGAATGGAGCGAGCTCGGGTCAACCCTATTGCAGGCTCGAGCGACCGAGCAGGCCAGCAACAGACAGTTTCAGCAGGAGAAGATCGAGTTGAAGCGCAAGAATTTGCTGCAGACAATCACGCTAGAGGAGCGCCGCCTGAAATGCATCGAAGAGGAGTCAAAATGCCGTGTGCGGCGTGCGGAAATGACATTGAAGGTGGAACTAGCTCGCAACCGTAAGCGTTTGAGAGATGAAGGAGTACCAGAAAGTGAGATCGACGAGCTGCTTCCGTTGCACTGATGCATCTATTCCACTCGCTGACGGCTGACGGGGACAATACTGTACAAGCGGTTGAAGCAGTCGTGGATCATCGGACGCACTTCACGATCCAGCATGATGGACAAGAGACCGGCAGCTCCATGTCGAACTCTCGACTTGAAATGCATTTGAAGCAACGGCAGGAACACTTTTAGCAGCAATTCTTCAGCGCGGAACTGTTCTGTATCACGGTTCCAGAGCAATCGGATGTCAAGTCTTCTTGCTGCAGGTGCTATACGAAGACTCAGCAACTTGTAGTGTTGGACGCGAGAACAATACTAGCGGATTCAGTATGCACTTTATTACGTTTGAGCCGGATACATTACATACAAACGTCCATCCTTGCTTGCACTCTCGTTCGCTGTCATTACGGCTCCATTGACACACCTGCCTTCTGAGCCTCACGTTGTTCCGCAGGCAGTGGCTTATCAATCAGGAGATTGTGAATGACAACTGCAGCGCGAAACAGCAGAATGATGCGCCGGAGATCGTCAATGCTTCGGATTTTGATTCTCACACCTTTGAAAAACTGACAACGAGACTTGATCCTTCCAATGCAGTGCTCAATGCGAACGCGTGGTCTCGACAACTTTCTGTTGAAAAGCTCTTGCTCACGAGATAGGAACGCGCCGGGCAGCTTCTTGTAAGACGGCACCAAGTGCTGGGACAGACTGAAGGCTGAATCACCAAGAAGGTACTGGCCACTAGAGAAATAGGTCGTAGGAGAGCGATACGGTGCAGCGTTTCGCCACACTCTGTTGTCATGCGCTGAGCCAGGCCATCCAACAAGAATGTAGGTCACTCGGGTCGTGTCGTCGCAGCATATCAGGGCATTCAATGCATAGCATCCTTTGCGTGACATGTAATCTTCGCCATGGATCTTCGGCTTGAAAGCAAGCGGCAGCAGCGTGCCATCGATAATTCCAATACAGTCCAAGAATTCATACTGAGCTTGAAAGCGATCTGCAATTGCTTGCCGCTCTTCATCGTTTGGCCAGCTGACGACCTTGTCGTATAGTGAATTGAGCAAATCAGTGATTCGTTGAATGTAGCGATGACACGCCCCAGCAGAAATACCGAATATTGACTCCAGATTCTGGACACCCGCGTCTGACCCATGAGTCCCAATGTACTTCATGAAGACCATCAGTTGCACCTCTGTGCTCGCAGGTGACCTCCCCCTAGTCACGCGCACGAATTCATCGCTATGCTCGAGGAAAGCCACCAGTCGGTGGAATGCTGGCCGATCCATTCGGAAAGATCGCAGGAACTCACGGTCACTGCACCTCCACAAATACCAGCCAGCTTTGGTAGCGTGGCGAGGTTGCTGGAGCCGTGGGCAACTATAGCGCGAACGCAGCAGTTGCTGCACATGGAAAAGCAGCACGATGTCGAGGATGTCTTCGTCGTCATCATTCACGTCACACACGAGCCGAGTATACTTCCAGAAGAGCCGGTGACGGAGGAGGGCGGCATAAGTGTCGAGCACTTTCGCGCGGCGTGACTTTCGTGGCATGACTTTTGCAGCTTGTTGCAGACTGCAGCCCGCGGGGGAGGGGGGGGGGGGGGGACTATTCACACCGTACCTTTCCGTGTAACCCTCGTACCCCCTCTCGTACCTTCCCACTCATGCGACGAGCCAACACGCACTCTGGTGGTGACCTGGACGGTCATCTGATTCGCGCCAATTCAGCATGATCGCCATTCAAATCGCTCTGCTAGTCGCGTGGCTCGCGGCCTTCGTCGCCGCCATGGCCACAGCGATCTGCGTGAGTGTCCGACAGACAGACGAGGCCGCGTCGAGCGTTCGCCTTGAGGAGGGCGATGCCGCGCTGCACTCGGAGGTGCAGGGACTGCGCAAGCAACTGGAGGCTCAAGAAGCGCAGCTGCAGAGCAAGAACCGGCAGCTGCAGCACAAGGACCGACAGTTAGACGGCGCCAGACGAGTGCTGTCGGTCAAGAAGCAGAAGATGGACGAGATGAACGGTCAAATTGGGTATTTGTTCCAGGCCATCAAGAAGAACAGCTACATCTACCGCCATCAGCAGCACAAGATCGAGGCGAGCCTCCAGTGCGCGGAGAAAGCACTTGCCAGCAAGAACCAGGAGCTCGCGCTGGTGCGTGACGAGCGCGACCAGCTCTGCGAAGATCGCGATAAGTGGTTCCGTCTCGAACTCGCTGTGCTTCGTGCGGAAACTGCGAGCCTGAGCTCGTCGTCGACTATTGGCAGCGCGCGCAGCGCGGCGGCGACCTTGAGCAAGACACACTTCGGGTCGGGCCGCGGGCTACGGACCTGGCAGGAGGTGACCACCACACGAGACACGACCCAGTGACCGACACACTCTGTCGAGCACCTGGTCGAGAACGAGTCGATGAAAATGCTGTGCCAAATGTGTCTGCGCGGCTGAAGCATGGATAGCGGCTCGGGCAGTGCAACGGCATGCGCCAGTTGAACTTGGCCACGTTCAAGGTCGTCATGTTCATGTGACTCGCATACGACGAGGTGAAGCGGCGCAGCGATGCGATCGCGAGCGGCGTCGCGCGCTTCGCGGAACTCTCGCGGCTGGCCAAGGTCGGCATGTTCAGCGAAAATCTGATCGAGAGCTCGCTGATCAACTACGCTTGCAACCGAATGGCGTACGCGCTCGTGCCGCTTTACGTCACGCTCGGGCCGGACGCTGTGTCCTTCATCGTCAACCACACGGAGCTGAGCATGCTCTTCCGCGGCCAGGACCACCAGTTTCACATCATCATGGACATCTGAGTACGGTGTTGAAGTGGCGCCAGATATGACCTTTGATAGGGACTTGACGAAAAAGACGAGGGGACAAAGTGAGTGCGGTACCTGTATCGACGACCAGTTTACCTGAACTGCGCTGGTTTAGATGCTGTTGCAATCCACAGCTGCACAGAGGTGAGTTTGCCAGGAGTAGGACGTCGCGTTCGTTGACCAAACGAGTCGTGACAGTGATCACAAGTTCAATGCGAGATAGAAGCCGAGACTGAAGCACACAGCACCCACAATCTATGAGAATGAAGCAACCAACACACGCCACAATAAATGCACACTCACTCCTGGTCACCTCACCTCAGCTGCATCTCTCCCCTGTCACATGCCTTCACTTCTCGACCACCACTCATAGAACGCTCGCCGCATCCCCACATCGAGCAAGTGAATGCTATCACCGGTTGTCTTAAGCAGGCTCAACCCAACAAGCTTGATTGTGCCGCGACAGAGCGTGTTCTGGCGGCATCAACTCGCGCACCTTCTCACCGTCTATCACTCGCCAAAACTCGGATCGCGCAGATTACGCCGAATACTCAAACGCGGGGCGAAAGTCGGGACTGTGAGTGGCGTTCAGCAGCGGCGGAAACATGTCCTCGCGCTTGCCCAGCTCGTGCCACGGGATCCACGACCAGCCCTCGCACTTGTTCGGCTCCATGTTGCGCACCGCCTGCGCGTCCGCGTCGATCTCGGCCTGCATGAAGATCGTGATGTAGTGCTTGCCTGGAAGCAGGACATCCGATCCACCAATGGTGCCAGCACCCCTTGTGCCACCCACAAGCTTCATAGCAACGACGCACATTCATCCTCCATCGGATCGTTGGTCACGTACGCAAACTTGGGACTCGCAATGTCCAGATCTGCCTCACATCAAGTCGATCCGAAGAGCGTGAGGACTGTCACTCCATACCTCCAACGTCCACGAGTTGAAACGCACCGGTCTCCTCCTTCACCTCGCGGATCGCGTACTCTTCCCACGACTCGAACATCTCGAGGTGGCCGCCTGTGCAACACGCAGTAGCCACCACACACACACACACGTTGAGTTCATTTCCAACACTAGAGCGAGAGCTCCGACCGACCGCACCTGGCAGCGCCACTTTGCCCGCGCCGTGCGACCCCTTACGGCGACCGACGAGCACGCACTCGGGGTGCTGCTTGGCCACAATCACGACACCAACGCCGACGCGCACATACTCTTGCTGTTCCAAAGTGTTTGAACAGATCCAATTTGACGGTGAGACTGCACCTCAGAGGAAGGCCGACAAGATAGCGTGAATGTGCTGCCCGCGTCGATCATCACGACGGAGGTGTGTCATCAGTTCTACGCCATGGGCAAGCGCATGCCAGACGAGCTGCTGCCTAAGGTGAACTAGGGTATCGCGCTCATGAAGAGTCAAGTGCACAAGAAGTTCGGTGACGCGACCTACCCATTGCTCATGTCGGTGCACTCAGATGCGGCCAGCTCGATGCCCGGCATGATGGACACAGTGCTGAACCTGGGCCTGAACGACGATATCGTGCAGGGCGTGGCCAAGCGCGGCAGCGAGTGATTCGCGTTCAACTGCTACCGGCGCCTGCTACAGATGTTCGGCGGCGTGGTGCTTGAGATTTCGCATGACGACTTTAAGGCCGAGATCTTGGTCATCAAGTAGAAGCGCGGCATGACGTACGGCGTGGAGCTCATGGCTGAGGACTTGAAGGAGCTATGGTACCAGGTGAAGCTGACCGAGGAAGTGGTGCAGTACGGCGTGAGTGCGTGCTGCAAGAGCATCGACATCAAGGTCAGCACCATGATCGAGTTGCATTGGGGAGAAGAACCAACGATCTAGTGTTGCTCGTTATACGATAGAAAGGAAAAGAGCTCGCTGATCGCCTCGACCGAGCCATCTCCCAATCGAACTCTTCGTTCGCGCACAATGCATCCAGCTTTCGAAAAGGCAATCTCGCTGGGCACCGATGTAACTGGCACTGCCAAGTAATCACGCGCCATCATCTGGATCCGTGGGTAGACCGAGCTGTTGACCTTGAACCACTCACAAACGTCTCTGCTGCTTGTCTGGATTGGAAGTGGCTGGTGATCCATCCATCGCCGAAGTTCTCCGTCGAACGACTCGCCTTCGTGGCTTCGTGTGTCAATTCCCAGCGTATTTCCGATCAATTGGTGAAGAGCGGGAAACTTATCCGGCGTGGGAGGAGAACGGTGGTTGTCTTTCTTCGCTGCTTGCGACTCCGTCGAGAACGCGAGCTGGTACTCTTCGTAGTACTCATTGGTCACCTCCGCTATCACGGTCGCTTTGTCGAGCCCACACGATGGCAAGAAGTTTTTAACCCTAGGATCCAACGCCGCAGCAATCATCGTTTCTCGTGATGCAGCAACGTGCTGGTACTCTTGCAACTTGGTTTTCACGGCTTTGGCAAAGTTGACGGTGACATTGTCCGTTGAATCCTTGATAGTCGTCTCGGTGTGATGGCTGATTGCTCGAAAGAGCAGAGCTACCATGCCCAGCGTCGGATACGTCGAGCCCGAGAAGAGATCAGTAGCTTCCTTAAATGGACGAAGATACGTGTAGAAAACCTCGACGCTATGCCACATTTCCTCGGAGATCTCGTCAGCCATTCTGCCGCCAGGAAAAATCGAGAGGTCGGTAAACCCCTCGTGTCGATCGCGAATACGCCGCAGGAGCTCTTGTAGAGGTCGGCGAAGCTTGCGTACGCGCTTAATCATGATCCATGTGCTGTTCCATCGGGTTTCAACGTCAAGTATCAGCTCTAGTGGAGCGACATTGAGAGAGGCGCACACTCTATGCAGCGCCTCAGACAATTTGGGCGAGTCGTGGATCTTCTTGGACAAGTCGCGCAGTCTTCCGACCGTGGAGTGAACGATGGGGCATATCATCAAGCCCTCCTTCACCGCAAGCTGTAGTACGTGGGCAACACAGCGCATTCGAACAATTGGACGAGCAGTAACGGGAGGAAGTGGTGGCTGATCGAGCCCTTCACGAGCTGAGGCCGGCATCGTCTCCGCCATATGGGAGTCAATCCGTCCCTGGATGCGCTGATTGAGTGTTCGGACCATCGAGCCGTTGTTTGTTGCGTTGTCCGCAGTAATTGTCCACATCGACGACAGCAGAGACGGATCCATCTTCTCGACCGTCAAGATGAGGCTGGTTGCGAGCCGGTCGCCATTGTGAGGATACAAAACACGAGTAAACCCCAGCATCACCGACTGCATCTTCCACTCGTCGTCGATGTAATGCGCGGTGACTACCATGTAGCCCCGCCTAGCCGGTGAAGTCCACATATCAGTAGTGATGCCAAATCGGTGCAGTTTTAAGTCGTGGACGAGTTGCACGCGCGCCTTGTTCTTGTTCAAGGCCCATCGCTTCATGATTTTCTTTTGAATGGTTTGACGAACCGGGACCTTGAACAGCGGCTGAAGAATTGCACAGAAGCTCACAAAACTTTTGTCCTCGACCATGCGGAATGGATGCGCTCCTTGTGCAATGAAATCGGCGAGCGCATCGACAGCCACGTCCTGATCGAATGCCAGACCCCCTTCGAGACTGCGCGCGACGTTATCGGCTGGAGTTTCTGGTGCCGCGTACTCGTCGCTATGGTGCTTGACGAGGTGCTTCCTGAAAGTCCCAGTGTTACGTGAGGTCCATTTCTTGGTCACATGCTTGCGGCTGCACGACTTGCACACCCACACGAGGCGTTTGGTCTTTCCTCTTGGTGTATAGTCGACACCCATGTCGACATAGCCGTAGACGTCCGCTGTCAATCTGCTGCTGGCAGACTCCATCGAGATGTCCGTCTGGCTGCTGGTGTCGAGTTGGTTGTCGGAGCTCATGGCGTAGTGCTGGTGGCGAGGTGGATGTGCTGAACTTGGCTCCAGGTAAAATGACTAATACGCAACATACATGGGCGCCACGAGCCAGCGTTGGAGTAAAAATTTACGCAGTTTTCAACCACAACCATAAGATGCGATCGAAGTAGACCGCTTCAACCAACACCGCTCCTCTGACCTCGCCAATGCATCATGGGCTGTGCCCGCGACCACCAAGAGCGACCGGATCAGATTAGCGTTGTACGGTGATGGGCAATCGGAGCAGCCGACTCAGGCCTGCTCTTGTCGGCTCGGCTTCTGATCCGAAGTCGGCTTAACCGGTTCGACTCCCGGTTCGAGTCGGCTGCTCCGTTTCGAGCCGATTAACAACTCTACTTGTAAGTAAGGGGTTCTGCCAGCTTCGTGCATTTTTCGCTAACTGCGATTTCAAATGGCAATTCCTCAGCAATGAAACAACTTTTAGCGAAAGCAAGTATATACAGTCGTCCCTCAAAATAAGCTCACCACTTTCCCAACGTGACCTCACATTTTCAATTTATGGCGGCAAAAAAAACAAAATCATCGGAGTATTCTTTTTAGTTAGGATGTGGGTACACTAACGATTACACAATGCTGGCCGCATCATTTTACGAGTGCATCACCTTCATTTAAAGTAAAGCAGTGAGCGGCTGAGAGTCAATATTAGGTTTACAAGGCTAAGCGGAAGGCCGCAATGACCTGACACACTCATCTCGCGGCTCACTTTGAAAAATGCCGTCCGCAACTACACAATCACGTGCTCGCCTCACCCTCCACCAGCAACGCGCGCTATGTGCCCATGCTGATCTCGTCGGCCGTACACAAAAAGCAAGCAACAGCCAACTCGCTGATTGGGCGACCCAAGAATTCGGTCTGCAACAACCCCTGTCTCGATTTGCGGTTGCGAATGCGCTTAAGCGGCGCAACGAGCTGCTCGCCACACCCGATTACCAGCTAAGAAGGAAGAACAAGGTTTCTGATGGCAGGAAGGCGTTCGAGGGCTGTGTGATGACCAAGTTCGACGAGATGGACGGTCAGGTCGAGGCGATCACGGGCGAGACCGTGTGCGAATTAGCGAACGCAATCTACACGCAGATGAACCTGCCGTCACAGAGCCGGCCCAAGTTCTCAAAGGGCTGGCTTTACCGGCTTCAAGGGCGGCACGGCTTCTCGCTGAAGCGCAAGCACGGAGAGGCGGGTGTGATGAAGTGCCCTCCGGAAATGCGCCGCTCAGATATTCTGAGTCGCATCCCAGACACCTCTCGCAAAATGGCGCCAAGACCCCAGAAGTGTGACTGTGCCCCGTGATAATAAAACTCTGATCGTCTCTGAGAATGATTCTCAGGGACGCCTGAGCACCCCTATTTAGAGGGCGGTCTCAGGAATCTGGTGTGGTAACACTTTTCTGAGGGTTCCATTCTGAGTCTCTCAGATTCAGACAACGGACATTCAGAATCCATTATGGGTTCCGGAAGTCTCAACGGTCCCCTCTGAAATTTAACCGGGTCTTCGGTAAATTACGTCTCATTCAGAGTCGTTTGTACCAAGATCGGCGATCTTCCAGTAATTTTCAGGTAATATTCAAGGTAACGGAGTTGCATGTAAGAAAATAGGAGGAAGGAACACAATGGACCAACAAAGCTAATATAGACTTCCCAATTTGCCTCCAACCCTTCGCGTCTCTGAGTTCCCTCCTGCCAAAGACCCTGAAACATAGGGTGGCAGGCCGGGAAAGGAAGTCGGACGCCTAGAACACTTCCAGCCTCCATCACCACTGGTAAGCGCATCTGCGTGTGCTAGTATAGTGATTTCCATATATTCGCTCTCCCTCAGAGTTGAACGGGAACAGACCGCGCTCTGAGAAGGTGAGTGATTTCATATTGGTGGTTGAGTCTCAGATAGGAGACAACAGACCACGTTTGCAGGGAAGGAGCCTGGTGACGCTCCTTTAGTCCAACAAAACCCACCATTCGAGCCCTCGGGACAGGCGCATCGCCATACCGAGAGGGCTCGCTGATTGTTAACGTCTTGTAGTGTGTATATTGTTCAGATTTACGCGTGGCGGCGGAGGACCTTACCCGCAGGTTTAGTGTTCCCGATCCAACGAACCGCCCAAGGGGATCACAACGCTCCGGTACTGGCCGGGAGGGATCGGTCTGATCTCTCTCGCTGCGGCACTATCGCGCTCTCTGGGACTGTGGCTCATCGTTTATCAAACGATTCGAGCGTGTCCTCAGATTGAGCCGCACGCGCATCATCACACGGGCTCCGTGGCTGAGGACGCCGTACGCGAAGGCCGCACAAAAATGCAAAAGCTGACAGACGGATACGCGCACGCAGACATCTACAACTTCGACGAGACGGCGTTCTACTTTCAGCAGGCGCTCAAGACCACACTAACGCGCCGTAAGAAGGTGGCGGGGGTCAAGGAGATCAAAAACCGCATCACCTTGGGGCTCGCGGTGAACGCTGACGGAAGTGACAAGCTGCCGCCGCTGTACATCGGGATGGCGAAAACTCCACGTCCGCTCCGAGGTCACGATATCTGGCAGGAGCTGGGCGTGTGCTACACCCACAGCGCGAAGGGCTGGATGAATTCCAGTATCTTTTTGAGCTGGTTATTCTGGTTGGACAACCGCATGCACGCGGAAGGGCGACATATCCTGCTTCTAGCAGACAACGTGAGTTCGCACGTCCCGCCAACACTGCCATTGACCAACGTCCGATTCGAATTCCTACCGAAAAACTGCACCGTTCGGCTTCAACCGCTCGACCAAGGGATCATTCGGGCTACAAAAAGCAAATACGCGAAGACAAAGGTGAAAGACAGCGTATTCAGGTTCTTGAACGACCTTCCGCAGGAAAAGGTGGACATACTGACCGCAATGCGTTGGAGTAAGCAGGCTTGGGACAACATCTCGCCAGAGACTATTCAGAATTGCTGGCGTCACTCGGGGATTTTAGCTGATCGCAGCAGCGAGTCACCTCAGCTCAGTTAGGTTTTAAATAATTACTTCGTCGGTTTTTTTCATTCCGAACATCAGGCCCCTCACTCCCATATGTGATCGGATAGGTCGAGAGCCTATTTGAAGGACAACTGTATTAGGAAACAGCAGCTTCTTTGCAATTTTTTAGGCTTAATTCTGCTCACTTTAGAGAAAGGCGCAAGATGTATCGGCCAACTGTACTCGGGGTGTTACTTTCCCCTGACGACCAGTTTGGTGCAGAAGAAAAACTTGCAATTTGTATGTGGATCAAATCGTAAAAGCGATGTCCAGTCGCACAGAAGACACTCCAAAATCAAATACTTGAGGCGCTGAATTGTGTTTCGTCAACTATTATTTTACACAGGCTGAATCGTGATATAAAATGTTGAGGAGTGGCTTTTAGCTAGGGTTTTAGCATCGTTTTATTTCAAAAGAATCACCAAAACTGAGCGATAATGCACATGCTGAGTATCGCTGTCATAGCTTAGTGGTAAAGTCCCTGGTTCTCAACCAGGAGGTGTAACGGGACGCTGTTTACACAGTTCCCGATAACACGGCACACACGCTTGCGCTGATGAGGAAGACTTGGCAGAGTCCCGACTTGGAGGGACGAAGAGGGAGGAGAAGAGTGAGGAGGAGACTTGAGCAGAAGACGGCAAATTTGCAACTGAATTGAAATGAGCTTATGGTTCCTGAAACCTCTCCCTAGAGTCCTATGGGGTTAAATGCAATCACCCTACAAATGCAGAATAAACCTTGGGTTGAATCAGGTTGAGCTTGAAGCTGAGCGTGAAGAATATTCTCACTTGAACTTGAACTTCAAGGAGAAACTTGAACTTGAACTTGAGATTCTTCTCCGAAGAATCTTCTGTGTACGGGGAGTTGTGATTGGCTGATATCAACAACATTGTACCCACAATGACACGTCGGCTTCGTCAACAGATAGTTTCCCAGCAGGAACCATCACCGTGCGCAAAGACATGTGCGCAGGCAGAGAACACTCGAGAATGTTCGAGAACATTCCGTGCGGACGTAATCAATGATTACTCCGTGAGTGTCGGTGTGTAGACATGAATCAGGGATCATGTCTGTGACACCTGGCGATCCAAAACAATTAGTGGGAATCACTAATCCGTAATTGGACATCGCCATGTAATGGCACTATTGGATAGGCCCATTACAGGAGGTTGGTGGTTCGATTCCACCTGACAGCATTCACCCAAATCTCGAACTTACTGCTGAAACGCAGTCACTCACATGTGCTGGCCGGCATATAACTGCTAACGCGACCGCCCGTGCCTCATGTGTGAGCTGATTGACCGCCAGTATGCTAAGTACATGAGTCGGGCTCCCCTTCTGATAACGATTCGAGGCAAATGTGTCTCTACAATCAAACATCACAGCGGACCCAGGCATACAGAGGGATATCATAACACAATCAATTCGATTACCATCTACCAGCAACGGTGTGTGGAATACTGCTACAATACCACTTCCGTTACCTCAGTAACGAGCTGCTTCCTTGGTTTGGGCTTCGGCTTCGCCTTGTTCTTCTGTGCTTTAGACGTTTCCAGCAGCACCTCGCACGTCAGCAGTCGACCATTGACAGTCACCGTCTTGCGGGCTCTCTTGCTTGGTGGCGGGAGCACGAGGACGTCCTTCTGCACGATGTCCTTGATCTGCAGCCACGCTGCAGCCTTCATCTCTCTTGGAGCGCCGTTACGCAGGAAGGCACTGACGCTTTCGTCCATCTTGGGCTTGGATAGAGGGTAGAGCCCACACCCCATGAAGCCAGACACAATGTTTTGCTCAAAGCTACACGTTCTCCACGCGTCACATGCCATCTTGACCGCGTCTTGCTTGTTGATGGAGTGCGAGCCCGTATCGCCGATGTAAATCTCGGAGAGCCTCCGTAGCCTTGCCTTCATCGAGGAGAACACTGCAACATCAAGAGGCTGGAGGAGGTGAGTAGCATTGGCAGGCAGTAACAATAGCAACACGCCCAATCGCTCCGCAGCTTCCACCACATCCAAGGAATAATGAGAGGAACGTCCATCGAGAACGAGTGTAATGGGGTTACACAGCCTGTAACTGGGTTACAGAGCAGTACAGTCGGACTGTACTGCGTTAGGTGTGCCACACTAGCATTTGTTGGGTACATTTTGGGATTAGTGTGACCAACACTAATCCATACGTAAATTCGGTCGGAGCGTCCGTGACCAGTCATGGACGCCTCCCAAAATACATGCATTAGGGATTAGAGGTTTGGTACCTAGGCAGAACGCTAAACAATAAGACAGTTCTCATTTTGGACACTAGCACAGACTTCCATTCATTTGTATTGAACTGTACAGTGAACTGTACAGTTTGTATACAAATTTGTATACGCTTCCTTACACGCGCTAGTGTAAGCCAGTAACCGAGCGTAAGCTTCGCCCGGTTACAACGAGAAGCAACGGTCGCTTCACTGGAGCGGGAACGCTGGCCGAAAAAAAACACAGCCACTCGATGAACAACCTTGTGTTCATGAAACCTGAGCTCGTTGTCGTTACGGCTGCTCCTTGCACGTTGCATCCGTCCAGAACGCTCAACTTGACCGTAGCCCCTGGTAGTACGAACAACGGGGGCACCACATAGCCTGCCGCGTTGCCACACGCAACAATGGTCATGTGAAAGCTGAGGCCAATGTTCGGGTGCCAGACGTTCTGAGACCCACGCACGGCAATCACACGCTTGCAACCCTTGCTTGTCTCGAACGCCGTTTCGTCGACGTTGAACACGCGAGATGGATCCAACTTGTGCTCGATAATCACCTTGAGCAATGAGTTGAATAGCTGTCGGGTGTCCTCCTTGGTGACTGAGTTGCGGGCCTTGCTGACCGCCTCTGACGTCCTGGCCGCTAGTGCTGGATGGCGCTCCATGAATCGACGATACCATCCCTCTCCAACTGTCTGACCTGTCGTAAGAGCACTGATGTGACCCGCCTTGTAAATGATCTCCTGGCGGGTTGCTGGGCATCCGACGAGCTGACGACCAACCACCCACTCGAACAGGCACTGTTCAGCCTCCAGAGTCAATGTTGGTGCTGGTCCACGCCGCTGTGGTGCTCGAAATACCCCCTTCCTTCCTTCTACCACCCACTTAGCGAGTGTGCGATACGGTATGCCGGTCTCTGTGCTGATTGTTGGGGCGTGCTCTCCGTCCAGGACGCGCTTTACAGCGCTGATAAGGTCGTCATTAGTGTAAGTCGGCATGGTTCGA
Source organism: Phytopythium vexans (assembly GCA_003413675.1). NCBI lineage: Eukaryota > Oomycota > Peronosporomycetes > Pythiales > Pythiaceae > Phytopythium > Phytopythium vexans. Next base: position 119,538 of record QLOC01000026.1, read on the forward strand.
GTGCTGAAGAGTTGTTATGAATTTATTGTGCCGAAAGGCAGAGATGAACCATGTGTTAAATTTTGGCGGGAAATTTTGTTTGAACCACTGGTGCGGACGCATAGGTTTTGATAGGGTTCGTCGTCTACACTATTTTAGCCAGTGATATTGCTGCAACGAATTTATGATACTAGGATTGGTCAAAATTATAAGTGCACGAAAATGATCAGGTGCACCAAACTGGCAGAACCCCTTATACCTTTTCGGAACCATTTTTTTTTTGACGCGTTAAAAAAATTTCAAAAACTGTTTCGAACAGTATTTAACGAGTATCGTTTTTAACTCAATGTCAAAACTCTCAACACGTCACATGCGATGTTAACAAGTGTCGCCGTCCCAGTTCATATCTGACCATCCACGGCGCTCTATTCAGATAGACACCAGCATTCCATGCCTGTCAACACAAAATTTGGCGCCAAGCGACGCGAGGCGAGGCGATGGTGAAGCTCCACGAGCTGCTCGGCGCGGCCGGCGAGGTCCACTTCGAGTGCATGTACACCAAGCACAAGTCGCAGAAGCGCAAGACGTGGCACGACGGTTTCCTCTCGCTCTACGCGTCGCGGCGGCTCGTGCTGTGCGAGGACGCGCCAGCGACTGGTTCGTTTGATGATGAGGGATCCATCCATCAAGGGCAATCTCTGACTCTGTTGCACTTACAGGCAAGGTGCTGGACGAGGTGAAGGTCGGTCCGTTCGAATGGGACCGCAAGGACGACGAGTTCATCGAGACGGCCAAGTACGAGATCCAGCAATTGATACCCTCCGTCCTTTTCCAGGTCAGCGACTGATACTTGCGGTGCTGCTGCCTGCAGGTTCTTGATCGACGTCATCGACACCACGCCACTCACCGTCAACTCCCATTCGACCTCTGCTGCCGCTGTGGTGGAGACAGCGCCGTTTGACGACGGAGCCAGCTCCAGTTCATCCTCGGCGCTCTCTGGACTCGGACGACGAACCAACACCGCGCCGAACAACAAGTTCAGGACGCCAGTGGCACACGGCCCGCCGCGACTCACCAAGGCGACGGCCAGCCGCGACCGTTTCAACACTGGCGGCAGCAGCCGTGCTGGTGTTGCAGCTGAAGCCGACAAGTTCGACTTTGCTCGCTTCCCAACGTCCGAATGGGAGTACACTCCCGACGCCATCGCCCGCTCACGTACGTTATCCATCCATCGATACCCTGCGGATACCTTGTTGTTTTATTGACTCATGACATGACATACAGCGGCCGAGGTGCTCGCTCTGCTCAGCAGGTAGTTCCAACTTCATATATTTCGCTCCACTCTACCCCCGAATCATGCCTTGCTCTCCTGGCCGTCGGCGTCGCGGCGGCGCTGAGAGCTCACACGCGTCGTCATCTCCACCGCCACAGGCAGCCGCTCCCACGAGTCGTTCGTGCCGAGCAGCGCGGCCGAGTACATGCCGCGGTCGTCCTGATCGATCGCGCGATACCCTCGGCGCCGCCACCAGTCGCGCGCGACGCGCAGCAGCGCACCCAGCAGCAGCACCGCCACGATCCACGTGAGCACGTTCAGTAGCTGCTCCATCGCGCGGTCCTCGTCATCCACCAGCCGCCGCGCCACCCCCGCTCGGAGCGCGTGCATCTTCGATCTGATCCGACCAGCAAGGGAGAGTCTTTGTGGTTGATGAAATCCTCTGATTGCGCATATTGGTGACACCAATATGCGACTCTAAAGGTTCATAAATTACTGTCTTTTTGGCACTTTGCAATTGATTTGAAACGACACAAAATCGGGATCCAATTACTGGTTACTCACTTCAACACGTTCAGGGTAGCGGGGAGGCGTTGCGACCCGCCGGCTCGCCTACTCGTCATGGATGATAAACGTCGAATTGCCGAGCTCGCCGCGGCGCTCAGACATCGCGAGCTCTCCTCGCCCGAGCTCGTCCGGGTGGCGGCGCGACTCGAGGATGCAGCCGAGGCACACCTTGACTCGCGTCGTCTCCGTGTCGACGAGGATCGGCAGCTTCCGGCAGCAGCGGCCGCAGCTCACGTCGCCGCAGAGTCTGCAGCTGTGGCGCTTGCGCAGGAACGAGAAGTTGTGCTGGCAGATCGTACACGCGCGGCGGTGCTCGACCTTGGCGCGCTGGTCCAGCTTGCTCTTCTCGAGCAGCAGGCGGTGCGAGAAGCTGGCCTTCTCGGCGTACGCGCGCAGGTTGGCGAGCCGCGCGGCCGCCTGGTCGAGCCAGTTGGCTCTCCTGCCAGGCGCGAACTTGCTCTTCGGGTCCAGGTGCGACGCGAACGTGACCTCGACCACGCCCGGCTGCGCTGTCTCGCGCACAATGTACACCTCGCAGCGGATGGACGCGCGCGTGAACTTGGGCAGCGGCCGCAGCTCCGGCACGCGGATCGACTCGACGATGCGGTAGCCGAGCAGCTTGTCGTCGGGCGTCGTCGACACGTCCGTGTAGTCCAGGTACACGAGATCGAGCGGCGTGGCGCCGAACGGGTTCTTGATGGCCTGGTACTTGAGGCCGCAGTGGAAGTACCGCGACGTGGACGCCGGCACGCAGCTCGCGAGCACCTTGGCGTCCAGCAGCTGGTCGCTGCCCACGAGCACGCGCTGCGCGTGCGCGAACGCCTCGGAGCTCTCGCCGGCCGCCAGCAGCGACATGACGTTCTTGACCGACGCGTTCACGAGCGTCACGCCGCGCACCTCGCACCGCGAGCGACGCGACTTGAACAGCCGCACGCCCATCTTGGTCTTGGCGAACTCCCAGTTGCTCTGTCCGCTGCCACCGCCTTCGCCATCCTCCGCGTCTAGCGGCGAAATGTTGGACGGCTCGCGGCCTTCGTCGCTGTGGTGTGACGCCGGTGATGCATTGGGTGACGCATCGACATCACCTCCTGAAGTTGCGCCGGCTTCTGCCACGGCCGGCGCGTCATCGGCCGCGAAAGCCAGCGCGATGCTGTGACGGCGCTTGATGTAGCTAAAGCACCCCTGCTGCTGCGCTCGCGAGAGCTGCGCGCCGCTAACGAGCCAGTCGGTGGACGACCGCCGTCTCCGCGAGGGGGACGACGACGCGTTCTGTCCGGGGAGCATGGCCGCGATCGCGTCCGCGACCGACGCGGCCTTGCGCCGTCCCTGGGCCTGCGACTCGCGGACGTCCCCTACGAGGGACGAGCCGCGCAGGTTGTGCAGGTTGGCGGACTCGCGCACGTGCTGCAGGCTCGTGAGCCGCCGGCTCGGTTCGTAGTGGAAGTAGGCGTCCATCTGGTCCGCGGCCTCGTCCGCGTCCTCGTCCGCGTCCTCGTCGTCCGCGTCCCGCTCGGGGGCCACGGCGCTGAACTGCACGGCGCGCCGCGACGGTCGGGGCGAAATTGAGGAATCCGCGGATGGGAGCGAGGCTCCGCCGTAGCTGTTGGACCGCCGCACGCGGGTGGACGACCGTCGCGGCTGGGAAGGTGCGGCCGCCGCAGTAGTAGTCATGACTCGAGAGATGCGAAAGTGCTCTGGGGGAACCGTCCAGTATGCCGACGTGTTCTGGATCCGGTCGACTGGAACCGACAGGCCGTACACTGGAGAGGATGCAGATAGTTTGCGACGTGGCCGCGAACGTTCCGGTCGGTTCCGCGATGAGCCGGTGGCTGGTTGCGGCGCCTGCTTCACAGTTACGACCGACACAGAGTCACGCACTTTAGTACTTGGAAACGGGAATATCGGGATATTATCGCAACCGCTTTTAGCCCAAGCGCCGGCAGCGGTTGCTCAGTCAATATGACGGTTAGACGAACCAATGCGCGGCGCTATATACCTGTGCGGACTGATAGATGACCGACGCGCGACGGCGCAATATGGGATGTGCGGCGACTGGCGACGCTGCCGCAAAAAGACGTGAGCGCGACGGAAGGCGGGCAGGAAGGTGGAGGGGGAGAAGCGGTCGAGCGGCCAGTAGGCAGGTGTTGCTGCGGTTTCTGATGGTTTATTGCTACGAGGACACGGTGTCAAGTGCGGTGATTGTTGAACCCACTTGGTCGCGAGTGCACGCTCGGATATTCCCCAAACACGGTGGGTTCCTGCACTCAAGTGCTTGACTTTACCGAGACATACACCTTGTTGTAGCGCGATATGGTTGTCAGCGACCGCGTTTTGCGAAACGAACTGACGCGACAGACGATGCGCAGTGCGTGCGGCCAGCTGGCGGTTATGCGAATAGAGAGGAAAATCGCGAAAAGCTGCTGGCCGAGCGCCAAACGTGGCTGGCGTTGCGTCGAGGCGAGCGACAATTTGGCGCCGGTTTTCGTCCGCAGATCGACGTGCGGGTGTGGGGATGACCACCACAGATGGCCTTCACACGCGGCCGCAGTGTCGCAATTGCGTTGGAAAATCTGCCGAATATGGAGCTTTCACACAGCGTTGATGTCTCGCTTCCGCCGAATTATCCACGGAACAATCGGTCAGAAGTTGGTGCCGGAGGTGTCAGTGGCGAGCCGATCCGCGGACGGTGGGCGGTCGAGAGCAGGCTAAAGACCGCAGCAGTGGAAGGCCACCGAACCAGGGTGGACGCCACTCGATTGCGGACGCGGCTCGTCCACTGCGACATCCCCTTGCGCTCAAGATATGCCCTGCCAGCCACACAACGATCATCCGATCATCCCGATCGGTGTTGTCCAGAGGATGAATGCAACTTTTGGTGATTGGCTGGACTGGTTTTGTTGAAGCTGTCCTGTTCTCGATCGGACGACATCCATTCGATTTACTGATCGCGGTCGGTCATTCCACTGGACTGGAATTCTTCAACCCCTGCACAGTCTGCTGCGTCCAGAAATCCACAAGTCTCCAGTCCAGGCCGGTTGATTCTGGAACTTCGACGGTCTCCAGTGTATCTATGCCTCACCTCTTCCGACCTCGAAAGCTTGACGCAAAGCTAATGGCTCGCGGGCATCGCACTTGATACGGCCACTGAAAATGCATCCACATCCTTGAAGGCTCTTTCGCCTCCGTCCTCTACCAACGCCCCACCTTCTACTGCGCCAGTCGAACGCCACTACACACCACCACCCACTTCCCGTTGACGCATTGCCACGTGACCATGAATTACGAGGACCAGCAAGGGCTCCGTTAACGATGATCCATCCTGTCCATCCTATTCCTCGTCCTCGTCGTTGCCAGCCTCGTCGCCATCCTCGAACGTGTCCTGCGGCACGGCGTAGAGACGCACGACGGGCTTGTTCGGGTCCTTCATCAGCACGTACTTGCCCTCGGGCTGCTCCAGCAGCAGCTCGGCGAGCATCTTGACGATGCCCCACATGTTGTTCTGGTTGAGCGCAAGCTGCGTCGCGAACGTCGCCGGGTTGTACGACTGCGTGCCGAGCACCACGTGCGCGTACGGGTCCTTGGCGTTCACGCGCGACACGTACCCGAGCTTGAGCTCGTCCACGCCGCCCAACAGCGACTGCGCCGTCCACTTGGCCAGCTTGTTCGCGTTGTTCTTCATCTCGTTCGCCAGGATCGCACCGCGCTGTAGTTAAACATACCAAACATTCAAAACGAGTCAGCATCCATCAGACCATCAAGACACACTCAAATAGCTGGATAGGGAAGGCAGCAGCAGCAGCAACAACTCTCATCGAAATGAAGCTCTCCGCACCAAGCGTCTCGGAATAGCGTATAATGACACGAATGTGTCGACAATCATCGAGTTGCACTGCTGCTGCAGCCACCACACCCCACGGTCTCGAACCGTCCACACAACGCACCTGCGAGTCAATCTTCTTGCGCCAGTCGATGCTGCCCGCGAGCTTCGGGTCGTACTCGTTCAGCGCGAACGCCGACACGTACTGCTCGGCCCCCTTCTTGTGCTGCACGCCGTGCACCTCGCAACGCGCGACCATGGTGATGCCGCTGCCCAGGTCGAACTTGCGGTACCGGTACGCGTACGTCGCCGGCGCGGCCTCGTCGTTCGCGAACGGGTTCGGCGCGTCCAGCGCCTTCTTCGGGCCGCTCGCCTTCATCACCTGCTGCGACAGGTTCTGGTTGATCATCGTCGCCTCGAGGCTCAGACGGTCCGGGTGGTTCACGCTCGCCGGGTCGTCCGAGTGCGGCGGCTCGCTCGCGTTCTCGTTCACCGTGAGCAGGTCGAACGCCGACTCGTCCCGCTTGTCGAAGAACACCATGTTGTTGACGCGCTGCACGACCAGGTCCCACGGGAACACGGCGCGAGGGCTCGCCATCAGGTGCGCCAGGATGGCATCGGTCGCGAACACGTTCGCCTCGCCCTTGGTCGCCAGCTCCTCGATCACCGGGTCGTCCGTCGTCGTCACGTAGTAGAAGTCGCGGTCGTCGTACCGGCGCACGCGCACGTTCGAGCGCGACGTGACGCGGTCGAACGCCGTGTCGTACTCGAGCAGCTCGCCGCACCACTTGAGGTCGTCCGTGGCCGGGATGTTCGCCTGCAGCTTCGTCAGCTGCTGGTGCTCGAACTGGTCCACCAGGCTCCAGCTCGACTGCACGTGCACACTGGCGACGCGGTCGATCTTGACCTCGTCGCGCCGGCGGCTCGTGAACATGCGGCGGGCGTTGCTCAGGCGGTCCCAGCGCTTGTTCTGCTTCTGCTGGCCCTTCAGGCGGTGCATGTTGTTGTGGATGCCGCCCGGCGCGTTCGGGTCGGCCTGCTGGCGGTCGCCGAACCGACCACCGGGGCCACCACCACGTCCGCCCGGACCGCCACCGCGTCCGCCGCCGAACTGCTGAGCACCGCGACCGGCGAACCGCTGCTGGTTCCACGTCGGCCGCAGACGGTCGAACGACTTGGGCTTCGTCGACTTGGCCGTGTCCACCAGCTGGAACGACGCGTCCTCCTCCGCGTCATGCTTGTACTGGAACTCGGCGTTCACGCCCGACGGGTCGCGCGCATAGCGAGACACGCGTGGCGCGTACGTGGACGCAAAGTCGGCGGCCTTGCCGAGCTTGTCGCCCTGGTTGAACGGCGCGTACGGCACGTTCAGGAATCGCTCGGGGAGCGACGTGGGGCCCCAGCCACCCGCGTTCACGTCCACACGCGGCGCCTCGTACGGCGATGCCATCTTTGCTCAGGGTGGAGTGGGCAAACGGAGGGGGAGGGCGGATCGGCGTTGTTGTCACCGGTCACTGCCAACCAACCAGCCAATGCTGACGTCGCTGCTGCCACCGGCTGCCGATCGGTGGCGGGAAAAACGGTGAGACTAAAGAACCACCCAATGACCCATTTTGTGAGATCTAATTTAACCCATTCTTCTCTGTGCGAGATGTGTGTTTTCGCATCTCACACGAGTCAGCTGGTTAGAGACATGTGCGACAAGGCGATCGAACAGCTACGTCCTGCTACAATTGGAGCATGTATCAACCACAACAACAAATCTACCACATATATATCTGATAAAAGCGGACGAAACACCCCTTGGCGTGCCGCGTGCCAGTCATACCGCGCGACGCCCGCCCCCAAGCACCAGAGACGCGCGCCGACGTCGGCGTTGGCGGCAGCATCAGCTCCAGCTCGTAAGCGGTCGTCGCCTCCGCAGGTCCACGTGGGCCGCGTCGCCTCGGCCAGTTCGCGCTCGCATCCGCCCGGTCTCTCGCCGCGTTCTGCCTCGGCGGCGGCGTCGGCTCGCTGCAGCCTTTCGACTGGCATTCGCCAGCTCACAACCCACACAATCTCATTCGGGGATTTGCAGCCGCGACGATGACTCTGCGCCAGGCGTCGACGATCGCCAAGCGGCTTCGCCCGCGCTCGTTCGCGAGCGTGGCGGTGGCCAACCCGCCGACGGCGCCGCGCCAGCCGCTGCGCCGCGAGGAGAACGAGGACAAACGCGCGCTGGCGCAGAAGCTGGCCACGCCGCAGGTGGACGTCGCCTTCCTCGTCAACAACTACACGGCCCCCGCGCTCGCCGCCGCCTACCAGGACCGGTGCGTTTTGTCACTATTAGTAATATGTAGGAAAAGTGTAGCCATGCTGACATTTGTGTATGATCATGACTGACTGTATGGACAGGGAGGAGACTCTGCGGCTGTGCGCCGAGCTGCTGGGCGAGGGCAAGCTGGAGGAGCTCGAGACGGTGCTCAAGCCGTACCACGACTTTTCGCTGCAGCAGCGGAGCGCCAAGCGGCTGACGGCGCTGGGCGACGCGTTCGGCGCGCGGCATCTCGAGCGGATCCGCAAGCGGCTCAGCCGACTGCCTCGCCAGCTGACCAAGGCGTACAACCAGCGCGCGGCCGTGGTGATCCCGCTGTGCACGTTCGACGGCGAGCCGTCGGTGCTCTTCACGCTGCGGTCGCTCACGGTGGGCAAGCACAAGGGCGAGGTGTGCTTCCCCGGTGGCATGGTCGACGAGAGCGACTCGTGCATCCAGGCGACGTGTCTCCGCGAGATGGAGGAGGAGGTCGGGCTGTCGCCCGAGACCGTCGACGTGCTCGGCATCCTGCGGTGCGACTGGTCGAGCGTGTCGTCCATCACGGGCGTGGCCGTGACCCCCGTGCTGGGCTTCGTGGGCGAGATGAGCGGCCGCAGCGTCGTCATCAACGAGAACGAGGTCGAGCAGCTCTTCACCGTCCCGCTCAAGGCACTCATGGACGAGAGCAACTGGATCCGCCGCGCGGACGCCACGCCCGTGTTCACCGGCGGTCCGCACGTCGTCTGGGGTCTCACGGCCTACCTGCTCGACATTTGCTTGTCGGAGGTGCTGCTCATCGGCGACGGCGGCCACAGCGACGGCGACGAGCACATGACGGCCACCACCGCGTAGCGCGAGCTGCCTGTTGCCAGCGCTCGCTCGTGTATATCTATATCGTAAGGCGATGCTCCGGCGGTCCTCAATCCTCAATGCATTCGGTCTGCATGTAGAAGAAGGCGAAGAGGTGGTGAGTTGTGGTGGGTGGGTTGCTTGAGACCAGCCATGGCCGCAATCGGATTGCGCTCGTCTGCGAGTCGCTCAGGGGGGATGACTCGGCTCCGTTTGCTCCGCTGGCCGCGCGAGGCGGTGGGTTGCACAGACGTCGCCCCGCCGTTCTTAAGTCGGCATCCGCTATTTAAATGGACCCTAACCGCTGAGGAACGCTAGATGATGGCGGTTGACCTCCGCAAGATCATCACCAACGTCATTATCGTCATTTTCACCTTCGCCTGCTCTTCTTCGCTTGATCTTCTTCTCCACCAGCTTCTCTCGATCTCAAGCTCTCACCTTCTCACTCTGCTACTCGACCGGCGATGGCCAACGCGCTGCTGTTCCGGTCGAGCGCGGCGATCGCCGTCGTGCACGCGGCGGCGCTCTGGTGGTTCCAGGCCGCGAACGTGCTGCTCACGGCCACGATCGTGCTGGGCGTGGCGACGTCGCTGTGGAACCACGGGGTCACCTCGCCGCTCGCCAAGGTCGCGGACCGCGCGATGATGTGGGTCGGCTTCTGCATCGACCTGCACCTCGTGTGGTCCGTGCCGGACGTGGCCGCGTGGGCCACGTGCTTCGCCACGCTTGTGGCCTCCGCGCTGCTCTACTTCGCCGCCAAGTGGGGACTTCGTCTCACCGAGCGTCGTTCCTCCTCCGCGAGCGGCTCGGTGGCTCGCGCGTGGCCAGTCCGAGTAGCAGATCTGCCGCACCTGCTGGCGCACTTGTCGTTAACGACGACCCACGTCATGCTGCTCGAGGCCTACGCCGAGTCGGTCGCGCTGTAGCGAAGGACGATGGCAGTCGGGTCGCGAGTCACGATGTGCATCGGAAGCGAAGCGGCTAAAATATATATCACGTTGCGATGCTGTATTAGGACTTTGGAAACGTGCTGAGCTGCAAAATGGTGCGTTCGTCTGCTAGTTGTAGCCGCGGTGTGGAGTGAGCGCCGTGGCGGGGTAGTACGCGCCGTTGACCACCACGGCCGGCTCGAGACCGTTCGCCTCGCGGCGGCGCCGGCGTGAGCGCAGGCAGCGGAAGAACCACGAGACGACCGCGACGATAACGAAGAAGGCAAGCACACCGATGACGATCAGCAGGATCGTCTTGAGATGGTCGTTGCTGTCGCCGCTGCTGGTGTTCGTCGAGCTGGAAGTCCTGCTGCCGCTGCCGCCGAAGATGCCCTCGTACGGGTTGGTTGAGTCGCCGTCGGTCGCGTCGCCCGACGAGTCGGACGACTCGGGAATGTCCACCGCCTGCGAGCCAGGCGTGCACGTCGTGCCGTTCTGGCAGTAGAACGTGACCGACTCGTTGACGTTGTAGGACGTGTAGAACATCTTGAGGAAGGTCTCGCCGATGATCCACGTGTTGGCGTACGACGAGCCGGAGGTCGACGTGGGCTGCACCTCGACAATGTTGACGCCCTGGTAGTACTCGATGATGTAGTCTTCCTTCTCGAGGTAGAAGGTCACGTCGCTGAACGTGAAGGCGAGCCGCGGGAGGTCGACGCTCGAGTCGCACATGTAAATGTCCGTGCCGCTCGAGTACTCCTCGCAACCGTTGGGCGTCAGGTACGTCGACACAAAGTCCTTGTAGATCGAGTAGGGCATCGCGAGCAGCGACGTGCCCGAGTCGACGATCGCATCGCAGCTGCCCGAGCTCGCGGTCGAGCACGGGAAGACGGCCGTGTCGTTGCCGATCTGCAGCGCCGTCATGCCGATCGTCCAGTGCAGCGCCGTCTTGAGCGGCACCGTGTAGCCCATCAGCGAGTTCTTGCTGATCAGGTCGTCGTCGACGCCGTTGAGAAGCAGGAAGCTGCCGTCCGAGCCGTCCTCCTGCGTCAAATACATGGAGAAGCTCGAGACGTAGTCGATGAACTGGCCGCCGGACGTCGGCAGCGTCGCCAGCGCAGAGTACGCGAGCCCGAACAGCCCCTGCGCGTCACCAGCGAGCAGCGAACTCGAACTGCTCGGCTGCACGTTCGAGCCCTGCGCGATTCCCACGACGTAGTTGTTGACCGTGACCGAGCCGACCACGAGGTCCGCGTACGTGCCTTCCACGCAGACATCGCCTGAGCCGTATGATATGACGCTCGCGTCCGTCGGACAGCTCGACGAGCACGTGACGCCGCTGACGTAGTAGCACGAGACCCACAGGTCGGACGAGCCCGTGTCGACCTGCACGACGAACGTCGAGCCGTCGAGCGACACGTCCATGAAGTAGATGGTGCCCTGGTAGTTCTCCATGGCCAGCTCGTTCGAGCTCGAGGCCTCGCGCGCCAACCGCCGCTTGCCGTCCGCCCCCACTGTATACAGCACGCGCTTGCGCGTCAGCGGCACCCGCGACGTCGTCGCCATCGTCGACCGCACGGTGTCGGCCGGCTCGAACGCCAGCATTTCGAAAGTGGCCATCGGGTTAGTTCCGGACGCCCGCGGCCCGCAGCGTGTCCCACCGACGGCGACGCCCTGTGTTCGTGGAGGTGACGACTTAGAGGCGCCTGGAAGCAGCGAGGCACACGCTCCGCACTCGCCACCGCCGACGATGCAGGGCGAATCGAGTTCTCGTGTGTCCGCCGCTGATACAAAGCGCGGCGTTGCCCATTCGCCGTTCGGCAGCGGCAGCAGCGTGGCAAAGCACTTGGCATTTGTATGGTGTGCATTTTGGGTTGCGGTGTCGCAGCGGAAGACGGGGTGTGTGACACATGGCGGCCGCCACGGCACTGTTGCTAACTTATAAAGTTGATATACGTGATCCCGCAGCGAACAGCGAAGAGAGGGCTGTGGGTTGAGAGGAACTTGATCGGGGTGGCAGGGTAGACATCCGGTCCCACCCTCGCGGAGAAAACGGAAACACCGCGTGGTCGCGACCAAGTGTCAGCGGCCGCAAACTTCTGAAACCTGTTATCGTGTCAGAAATATTTGAAATGGGTATGATATCACCGGACACCATCCTCTGCCATGGACAATTCGTCCAGAGCTTCAACTTGCACCGCACACCACCACTTCGTGAACCCAGACAGAAATCCAGAGCAGTTTTGGCATTACGGCGGTCATCATCATGGATGCGCCGCCATCGCGTTCGACGCCCTTCGTGTCCACCGGAGCGGTTGGCACGCTCGAGACACTGGCCGCCGCGACATCTCCTCGCTCGCTCGCTGTCCCAAGGCACCTGGCGCTGCGTCGGCTGTACCAAATGAAGCCATTCGCAGCTGCGCCGATCCTTCTGATCCGGAATAGGTATATCGCGTTGAAGCTGTCCCCGTCCCGGCTCAACCGATCAACGGTGCTATATTTGCCGCGGCCGTGCGGCGCAGCGGCTCCTCGATGCCGGGCGAGTCGAGCTGCGTCGCAAGCTGCTTGCCGCTTCCCCAGTGGCTGCGATGCGGCCTTCACACGCCAAACTGACCGGCGACGGTGCGAATTCGCTCGATCCCCCCGTCGACGAGCCATTAGCGGATACTGTCGCTGCCAATGATGCTGACAGTAATGGAGATGAAGATGGAGACCAACAGGATGAAGCGGGGGACGCGGCGAGGTCTGCGGACCGCACGGAGAGCCGCGAGTCGCTGTGGGACTCGGAGGCGCCGCTGCCTGCGTTCGAGGCTCGCGGTCGCGACTCATTGCTCGAGCTGCTCGCGGACGAGCTGAGCGAGCGACCACTGCCCGAGTACTTGGACGCGTTCGAGGTGGTGATCCCGGACGCCGAGGTCGTCGTCGGCTCGGTGCCGCTCGAGGAGGTGCAGCAGCGCGAGGCCGAGGTGGAGGAGGCCAAGATCCGCCACGCCGAGCTCGACGCCGAGCTGTACCGGCAGCGGGAGGCCCACCTGGCCCACAAGGAGGCGATGATCCGCGCGCGGCTGCTGGACGAGGCCCAGCGCAAGCTGGACGCTCTGACGCGCCGCGAGCGGCAGTTCGCCGAGGTCGTCGCGCTGCGGTCGCGGCGCATCCGCCACGTGTACCAGCAGGCCGAGGCGCATTTGACCCACGTGCTCGAGCGGCAGCAAGCCGAGGTGCAGCAGACGCTCGGCGAGTGCGAGCCGTCGACTGTGCCCGAGAGTCGTCGGCGCTTCCGCGTGGCGTGGCGGCAGATGCCGCAGACGCTGCGAGTACGCGTCGAGCGGCTCAACGCGGTCAAGGACAAGCTCCCTCGCGGCCAGTACGTGCTGGTGGCCACGCTGTACGATCGACTTGGAGGACATGCACTGCATTGGACGACGTGGGACCCTGAGCTCGCCCAAGCCGACCGGAGTCGACGAACGCAAGCGAGTCGAGCCGTCCGCCGTCGCCCGAACTTCACGCGGCCGTTCCTGCACCGCGGTCGGTTCTACCACACGGACGTGGCCATCAGCCAGAGCCTGCACGTCGTGTGTCCGCCGGCGGCGGCGCGGCGGCCGGGCAACGTGCTCATCTTTGAGCTCTTCCAGCTCGCGGCCGACGCCAGCGGCGAGCCGACAGGCAGGCGGCGGCGGAGACGCAGGGCGATCCGCGGGGCCGGCGAGGAGCCGACGGACGTGGTGGTCGCGTGGGGGGCCATGCCGCTCTCGACACCGGACTTTGAGCTGATCCGCGGCAAGTTCAAGGTGCCGCTGCTGCGCGGCGAGATGGACCTGACGATGGACAAGTTCCGCGACCTCGAGCAGCTCTACCAGCGCGACCTGTCCTCGTGGCTCTGCAACCTGTACTTCCAGGCCTCGCGCGTGCCGACGCCGGGCGTTGGTGGCTCGACGGCCGACGCCGACCGGTTCGACGTCGAGATCGACGCGCAGCACGATTTGTGCCGCCTACTGGTCGAGAACAGCCACCAGCGCTTCATCCGCAAGCTGTCGACCGCTCCCAAGCCAACGGAGACACGCGGTGTGCGACGACGCAAGCCGATCACCAGCCACGACCGACAAACCACGGGCGACCACTCGATCGAGCCGCCCGGCACGACGTCGGCGACGATGCTGCTGGAGGAGACCGAGTCGGACTGCGACGTCACCGCCAAGCAGCGAACCAAACAGCCAACCAGCTCGCCGAGTCGCCTGACGCTGCGAGACCTGTTGCCGCTGCGATGGTTGCGTCGCCTCGGAGCCGCCAAGCCAAGGACAACGCGCATCTACGTACGTATGTTGCGTTGGTTGGAGTGTGTTCGGTGTCACCCATCGTCCACCGATTGACCTGATGCCGTGTTTGTCTAGTCTGGTGATATGCTGCCGTCCTCGACGCTGTCTGTCCCTGCTGGCACTGTCAAGACGATCGCAGAGGAGCCGCCAGCAACGGAGAGCGGCAGCGACTCGGACTGGGAGTTCTCGGACGACGAAGCGGAGGGAGAGCTGCCTGCCGGCGCGTTCGACTACGAGAACTACCGCTTCTCGGTCAACGCCGCGGCCGTGGCCGAGACGGCGAGCCAGCAGCGGTTCCACGCGCGGCGCAAGCTGCACTACCTGCGTCACGAGCTGCTCGTGGACCTGGGACTCACCAACTGGCGCACGCTCGAGTTCTGGCGGCTCGCGGCGCTGCTGCTGCTCGCGTGCTGGCTGCGGCTGTACGTGCACTACGCGACGCAGTGGGTCTACCTGCGCGGCTCGCGCGTGGCCGTGTACGACTTCCAGCCACAGTGGACGACGTGCCTCGTTAAGTACACGTGGCGGTCGGTGACCACGTCCACCGAGGTGGCCACGCTCGCGCTCGGCGTGCTGGGCAACACGGCGCTGTTCGCGTTCCTCGCGCTGTGTGCCGCGCTCAGCCAGCGACTCGTGGGCGAGCTGCCGTCCTTCGGCTCGAGCCTGATCGTGTGCGTCGGCCTCGCGACGCTGCTCGACCCGTTCCTCGTGCTCGCGGTCGACGTGGCCTCGCACCACTACGACTGCTCGTCATTGACCGAGTGCGCGACGTCTCTCGGTGCCGCGGACTGCCGCTGCGTCATCGGCGACTGGTTCAAGCTGTACGTGCGCTTCCAGGCGCTCGAGGGAAGCGGACTCGTCGGCGTCTTCCTCGTGATCGTCGTCTACGCGGCGCTCTCGAGCGTCACGCTCGTCGCGCTGTACATCTACCTGCTCTACGTGCACATGAACGGCCGCATGCTGGACGTCTACCGCCGCGTGCACGCGCAGGAGCAGGCGTTCTTCGTGCCGCACGACGCCGAGCTGTCGCTGCCGGAGCTGCGCGTCGTGTGCGAGGCCGCGCGGCGGTGGAAGGGTCCGCGCGGCACGCAGCGCAAGGTGTTCGTGCACGAGTACGTGCTGAGCGACCCGCTGGACGCGGGCTTCGAGGAGAAGACGGCGCACGTGGCCATCTACAACGTCGAGCTGGACGGCCAGCGGCAGCTGCACCGTCACTTCCTGCGCTCGAGCGACGGCGCCGTGCTCGAGCTGTTCGGCGAGGTGGGCACTGGCGCGGACGGCACGTGGCAGGACGAGGCCGTCGGCGGCGCCTCGTCGTCGCTCGCGATGCTCTACAACATCCTCCAGGAGCACCAGGGCGAGCAGGACGCGGCCCCGCTGTCCGCCATGTTTGACGCGCTTTGAAGTCGGTAGACAGCCACTGGAATACCGTCTCCGTTCTGTAGTTCTGAAGAGCAAACAGGTGCAACACGTTGAAGTTGACTAATGCTAGTCGCGCAAGACCGGTATCCGAACCGGTAGTACCGTTGTGAACCGATTCAGTACCGGTATACCCATTTGCCTTGCTTTCTGTTTGTTTGGCCGACATGACTGAAGCCTGCGCGGCTTGAAACCTTTGCGCAGTCGCTAGAGGTGTCGGCCGCGCCGCGCGCAAGCCCGCGCCATGAGCCGCCGCCAGGAGCCGCCAGGCGACAGCAGAGCGGGTCGACAGCCTCTCCCTCCGCCTGCTCCTGGCCGCTCGGCGTCGCACTCGGTCACGTGCAGCCAGTGCGGACGGCTGAACTTCACGACCGGCAGCCTCTGCAACGACTGCCAGCGCGGCCCAGCGGCGCGGCTGGAGCGGCGCCACTCGTCCGAGGCCGACCGCCACTACTATAGTCATAGCCACCAACCATCAAGCTCTCCCAGTACGCCGATCAGCGGCGGGAGGAAGCGGGGATCCAATGGCGAGGTGCGCCGAGCCAGCAGCGTCGACAACCGCTCGCCACTGAACGGGACGGCGCGGAGTCCGAGGCCATCCGAGACCGCGAGACCGAGGCCGAGCCCGAGCCATGATCGACGCTCTGGAGATCGGCATAACGGCAGCGGGTTGAAAGGGACGATGTGGCGGACCGAAGACACGAGGCGAGGCTCGACGCTGACAGGAGCAAGCACAAACTCGCACAGTTCACCGAGGAATGGACAGCGAGACACAGCGAGCACGTCAAATACGGTGGTGCTGACGGAGTCGGCAACGGAGAAGCAGCCGAGTCGAGTGTCGAAGGAGCCCGAGGTTATCGACTTGATATCCTCTGATGAGGAATCGTCGACCAACAGCCAAGCGTCCAAACTATCCGCGCGGACCGCACAGGGATCTGGTGGGGGTCCACGGAGTAGAAAACTCAGTCAAGCTGCACAGGGCGATGCAGTCTCCTCACGGAACGGGGACCCGCCGTCTAAGTCGGTTCCATCGTCCTCGATCTCGTCACATCCATCGCCTCCTCCCCCATCCTCGTCCCAGCCACTGCCGCCGCCAACGTCTGCTCATACTGCGTCTTCATCGAGCGATTCGTCGAATGGAGAGGCGGCGCCGAGGATGAGTCGGCGTTTCCCCGATGTCAACTTTGTCGTGACGGACTTCCCCACTGATGCGGAGGCGAACGCGGCGAGGAAACGAGGCGGATCTGAACACGCTACTACTACTCAACCCAAGCAAGGGACATCTCCTGCCGTGCCGCCTGCGGGTGAAACACCAGCACCAGAACCTCCTGTTGCGGCTGACTCAACGCATGACATGACCCAAGAGCCATCGCCAACTCCTGCAGCCGAAGTCAGTGCGCCACCCGATGCTCCTCAGATTCCTCCGCCGCCAGTACAGTCTGAACCAGTTGTCGCGGCAGCTCCTGCTCCGTCGGCAGCGGTTGCGGCAAAAGGTGGTGGTGGACAAGCAATCCCTGCAGCGTATGCGCCGATAGTCATCGACGATTCGCAGGAGAACATCGTGGTCGAGGAAGCAGGCAGCTCGCTGTTCATGTCGCGCGCGTTCCCGACTGTCGAGTTCAACGCGGCCGACTTCCCCGTTCACGGCATCGGGATCGCGCGGAGAACTGTTCTTCCTCGCCATCCATCGTCAGCCGCGAGTGAAGTAGCGACAGAGGCGAGTTCCACAACCAGCGAGCCTCCTTCTCGTGCTCCAAGCCATGAGACTCCGCCGAATGAACCTGTTAATGGCGGCGTCGCTCACGTTCCCCTTCCAAGTGTATCAGTTGCTGCCACCCCAGCCACCAGTGATGATGCTGCTGCAACTCCTGCGTCGCAGCGGACGAATGATGCTGCAATTGATGCCCCAAGCGGAACGGCGGGAGCTCCTGTGACTCCCGCACCTACGCCAGCAGTAGACCAGGCGCCTCCAGCCACTGTCACCCCACTCATCAAGATCGAGAAGAAGAGTTCGCTGACGCCGATTCTTCGCATCGTGTCCAAGCCGAAGACACTCGGCGAGTGCAGCCCCGAGTTCCTAGTGATTATGAAGGAGAGCGGCGGCGAGAGCTACATGGACGACGACGAAGTGTGGCGGCAGCAGCAGCTGCAACTGCTAGATGTGGTGGACTTGACTGCGATCAGCGACTCGGAAGACGACGAGAGCGACGGGGACGTGGTCCTGGTCACAATCAGCCAAACGCGCAAGAATCCAGCCGTTGACTTGATCACCGCTCCCATCGCCGCCCAGATGAGCTCAACCGCGGGATCAACGGCGGCGAGCGTCAAGGCAGAGGGGGCTACAGATGCCAAGTCGTCGGCGCCGCAAACGGTGGAAAAGGCCGAGTGCATGATCTGCGAGAAGCACCAGTCAGTTCGGCTGATGGTGCTGTGCGGTATCTGCGGCCTGTACTACCATCGTCGGTGCGCTCGCGAGCACGGCGGCAGCGTCCGGTGCTGGAACTGCGAGCCCGATGACATGATCGACGACACCGAGCTGACTGAAACGGCTCGAGACCAAGCCATTGGGATTCTGAGCGTGTTTCGCCAGTTGTCTCCGGACTCGGAAGA
This sequence comes from Phytopythium vexans, assembly GCA_003413675.1. Classification (NCBI taxonomy): domain Eukaryota; phylum Oomycota; class Peronosporomycetes; order Pythiales; family Pythiaceae; genus Phytopythium; species Phytopythium vexans. The sequence continues at coordinate 137,587 of QLOC01000026.1, forward strand.
CGAAGAGATGGAGGACGCAGGCGTTCAAGAAGATGGCGAGGCAGAAGGTGGAGAGACAGCTGCCGCCGCGAACAGTTCCACGGGTGGCGAAGATGGCGACGATGACGAAGGGGAAGACATGGACATTTCGGCGGACGAGAGTGAGGAGAACCCGCTGCTAGCGGCAGGAGAGACCAAGACCGACCGGCGGTGGCGATCGTTCCTGACCGAGAGCACCGCGGCGTTGGACGCGCACTTCCACGAGGTCACGCGCAGTATCACGGCGGAGCTTCAGACAGAAGAGGGTCGTTCGCGGTACTCGCGGGGCTTCACATCGCCGGCGGAGTTCAACGCCGGCATGAACGACATCGTCAACCACTACGTGCAGCGCGAGCGCGAGCAGCAGCGCGCAGTGCAACAAGCGTCAGCAGCGGCGATTGCGGCGATTGCGGCACAAGCGGCAGCAGCAGCAGAAGCGGCGGCCACTCCAGGTGCGACAGCGTCAGCACCTTCGACTGCACCTGCGACTGCGACTGCACCTATTGATGCCGAACGGAACACCACCGGTCCTGAAGGAGTCTCATCATCTCCAGCGATCGGATCGGCGGGTGATGCAAGTACGTTGCAGACGACGAACGTGGACGCGGCAGGACGATCGGCGACGGCGATCCCCGCGACAGGCGGCGCGTAGCCGACGATTGTGATGCGCCACGACCAAACGAATGCAACGGCGACGCGGCAGCGTCCGACCTGCTTCGACCGCGACGGACAGCAAGTTGCGGCGTGCTAAGGGTGATTACTCTGCGTCCGCAGCTCGCGCGATGAGTGTTCGCTTTCGCTTTTGCATCGGCCTTCCCATCCTGCGAGCACACTGACTGCCGTGATGAGTGTGCTCGCGTGGTGTTGCCGCGTGCGCACTCATCATGCCGTGCGTGTAGGCTTGGGACATTCAGTGAGAGCGAGTTAGCCACGCAGGTGGGGTGGCAATGCTGTGGTGGTGGTGGTCGTCGGGTGTGTAGCGCGATCAAATGTTGACCTCGTATTTAGGTACGGAGTGATGGTGTGACCATGGTAGTGTCGTTGAGGACGCTACGTATGAGTTGTAGGTATGAATCCGAAGCATACACATCATGTATTAATGTCGAGAAACAGTCAAGAAACAGATGGCGCGATTGCTGATCCCTACCCCTGATTATGTTGAAGCGACTGTGTACCCAACTGGCCACGTTAAAGCAGCGAGCGTTCTGATTGGACAGCTGGTCTATTGAGAAGAAAACCAACAGCACAGGACATGGAATCATTCAGAAAGTTATTTCGTTAACCTTGTTCCAGCTCGTTCGGCAGAACTCTCGCGGGAGTCCATACTCGCTGGGACAGCTCAGTCCCTATGCAAATCACACAGTTTCTTCGGCCATAGAGAATATCATGCCATCCATCAATTAGAAATGCAATTGCGCGTGACGTTGGAGTGCATAGCTGGTCGTGGAGGTGCGTGCAGTCAGTGCACATGGGCGAGTCTATGGAACCGAGGCTGATGGCGAAGCAGCGCGTGCGTGTGGATGAGCGCGCGCGGTCCACGGTCCAACCTCCTAATGGCGCGCAATCGGACCCCGTAATCACTGCACTGTCAAAGTTTACGAGCGAGACAGAGAGACGAGGGTGAATCGCCTAACCACTGCTTATGGCTGAAATAGAGCCCTAACCCGCGCAGGTGTGTTGCACTCGAACCCGCGACACGGGTCGCATCAGCAACCATCAATTTACCGGAATATGCTACATTGCTCATTTTGAAACGCCGTTTCGACCGCGGTCATTGGACAATGTCATGCGTACGCACCATCATGCGGGAATTGGGTCCACTGGCTGCGCTCCAAACGTGTGTTTCTGCGGCGTGCTTGATTCGTGAGAACGAAGTGAGCAAAAGAGCCCGCGACGCCCCCGCAGCTGAACGCTGGCTCGCTCCGGTCCGGCGAGTTATACGCGCGGCCTACTGTTTCAATGCTGACACCGTGGCTTCTCTTCTGTGCTTTTCTGCATTGTGTGAGAACATGCTCAGTTACGGTACAGTAAGGTGTGTTCACGACACTTGATCGCGAATGGTGACTGGCATCACCGCGGTGGGTCTGTAATCACCGACTTCGACCATTTATCGCTGCAACGTTTGTCGTTTCCCATCCGATTATGGGACGCGTTGACGGCCCCAGTCATCCGCCGTATGTATCTTCTTAGTCGTTGAGGCGGCAGTGGGACTTTCCATTTTTAGATTATAACCCTTCCCGCATTTGCGATCCGACACATCCTCAAGGCTGGGCCATTCCCACCTGCGGCAGAACCAGCCACCTCCCCCAAGCCTCGGTGCTCCCCGAGCCCGCCACACAACACCACCTCACCCGATCATGTCGCAGGTGTCACGGCTCGGCGGTTACCCCGCCCGTCATCATCCCCAGTCCGCGACTTGCCGAGTCACCGCCAAGTCTCGAAGGTACACCGCCACGGTACTGCGCCACGGTACCGCCGCTCTTCCTCTTCTTCCGAGATTCCATGAGCCCGCCGGTCGACGCGCTGCTGATCATGCCGCCGCCGTCCGTCGCCACGCCCCTCGCCACGCCGGTCGCACCGCCCGAAGCCAGCGACTCGAGCGGCTCGTCCCCTCCGTCCCGCAAGCGCCGCCGCTCATCCGTTACAGCCGCCGCCACCTCCACTGCGATGACGGCCGCCATGCCTTCCACGACCAGCAATGGTCGCGCACGGTCCGCTAGTGGAGCCCCCCTGTCCGCCACGGTACGCTCCTCGCCAGTACCGTCAGCATGTACCGTGATCCCCCTGCTAACCTTTGCTGACTCGACAGCATGAGCTCCGACTCCTGCGCAGCCAGGTCGCGTCCATGGAGGAGCACCTCCGCGCGCTCCGCTCGCAGTGGACGGCGACGCTGCCAGACTCGACGACCCGCGCGGCCGCCCGGCAGGCCGCGGGCGAGAAGCGCCTGGCATTGCTGCATGAGCGCGACCACGACGCGCTGGAGGCGACACTGCGACAGCAACAGCTCGCGTTCGCGGCTCTGCAGAGTGCTGTGCGTCGCGCGCCGCTGTTCTCGCGCGGTCAGGAGATCTACGACGCGCTGCACTTGGACACGTCGCTGGGCAGCGACCCGCTCGAGCGGGCCGAGCAATTGCAGCAGCACTTTGAGCGCAGCATGGCGAGCGTGCCGTCCCACGTCGAGCGTTTGTCGACGCTCGAGCTTAGCGACAAGGCCGAGAGCAAGTCGACGCCGCAGTCCAAGGTGTCGATCACCGGTGGTGAGAACTACACGCTCGTGTCGAGCGTGTTTGTGGCCGAGATCCCGCACCCGTCGCTCGATCTGGTCTTCGCCGCGACGCGGGCGTATCTGCAAGGTCTGCCGAGTGCCGTGAAGCGCCACGTCGGCGCCAACATGGACCGCAAGGTAATGTCGCGATCTCTCTTGCTGTTGATGTTCGAGAGGCGAGTGGAGACCTAATTGTCGTGTTCTTGTCGGTAGAAGATGTCGTGCGACTCGGAGGGGGCGTTGAGCGCCAGAGGACTGCTGGTCGAGTACCGGCGCACGACGATCTCGAGTCCGGACATGTCGTCGACGGCCAACACGGTCGTGTGCGCGGCCATCCGCGACGGGCGGGGCGTCTTCCACGTGGACACGGTCAAGAACGATGCGATGCACCCGTTCTCGGTGGCGGAGACTCCGCGGCGAGCGCACTGCGGCCTGACGATCACGCCGAAGGTGGACCCGAGGACGCAGCAGCCTGTGGCGATGACGCTGCGACTTGTGATCGTGTACCGTTACGAGAAGCTGCCGCAGGACCCTGTGATCGAGCGGGAGCTGCAGTCGCACCGTTCGATTCTGAACGGCGACCTGCTGATCTCCGCGGTCGTGAAGTTCTTGCAGGACCACCCGGACGGCTTGAACGGCAGCAGCAGCAACGGCACTAGCAACGGCACCAGCAACGGCACCAGCAACGGCAGTTGATGCGACGTTGCACAGGATTGAGTGTGACTGACAATTGGTAATTGAATATCAGTACATTATTGATGGAGGAGTATGAATATGATGAGTCTCTCGAGTATGGGTGGGGTTCACTTGACTTTGATGAGCAAAAAACGAAGAAGAGAGAGAGGGAGATGTGTACTCGATTGAGTTATGCACGAGATTGTTTGCGTGACTTTCCAAGGTCGCGATGGTAAACGGGTTTATGCCGTGCGACGACTTTTGTGTGGTGTACACGAGTGAACAGCGGCGAGGCGGCAACCACTGCCATCAGTTGACTGCGTGCGTTTCAATGTCCCCCCATTGGTGGAAAATGCCGCATCTGTTCGGATTATCCAGCTGCGTACAGCGTCCCCCGGTGATCGGGATCTCCAAGGATAATCACTGAACCGGGTTGATATACGCTGCGATCGTCTAAAACACGGTTGTTCGCGTCGCCACAGCCCCGCCGATCTGCAGCTAATCGCACCGTAAACTGCGACATCTCGACCACACATCATTCGCGTCACTGCGATGCGACGACCGCGCAGCCATCCGTCCGTCGGCCGCACATTTCGCCATGTTCTTGTTCAAGGTCCAAGTGTACCCATCTCACGGTACACCTCTGTTATCCTTCTTATCCCAGTACTCGACGCATATCCTCTCTCTCTCCGGATCTGACCGTAAAGTATTTACAGTCAGTAGCCATCCACGGCCACGACCAAGTATGGCCCACCCACTACATGCAGCAGCGCCATCGCCTCGCCATTAATGCGTCGTCCGCCAAATCCATTTAAAATGTGGATGGGGATCGCAGCGGGAAGATCCCCCCCCCCCTCCAATCCACCGAGTAGTGCGTCCGCCATCGCCGCGCGACCGCCTGCCCGTTTTTCTTTCGCCCTCGCCGTCCCCCCCATCCCCCTCTCATCACTGGGGGCGGCAGTCGCCGGTCGGGCGCTGGGCGCTCGGCCGCTCGTTGTTTTCTCGGCCGCGTCGCGCTCGGCCCCATAATACTTTCCGCGGCGGTCCGGCCACTGTTATCGTCCCCCCAAAATAATTAGAAACAAAAGCGCGGATCCGCCGCAAACATGGACGACGGGGACTCCCCGACCGACGACTTCACCTTCGCCACGGCCGCGGCCGGGGGCGCCGCCGCCGCCAAGCGGGCCGCCTTACCCGCCTCGGTACGTTGTCGTCGCGACCTGCTCAACGTGTAGAACGTTGAGCGTGTCAACGTATAATATCCGCAGCCAACGTATAAAACTATCCACTGACGTGGCATGTTTGTCAATGTCAATGCTCAATGCAGCACGAGGTCAAGCAGCTCCGCGAGCAGGTCGCGCGGCTCGAGAGCGAGCTGCGGGCGCTGAGCGCGCGGTGGCTCGAGGCGCTGCCGGACGCGGCCGTGCGGCTCGCGGCGTGCGCGGCGGCCAAGGAGAAGGCGCTGACGGCGCTCGTAGAGCGGCACAACGCCGCGCTGCGCGACCAGCTCATGCAGCAGCAGCTCTTCTACGCGGCGCTGTACGACAAGCTGAGCCGCGCGCCGCTGGGCCGCAGCTCGGCCCCCAGCGCCGCTCTCTTCGCCGCGCTGCACGCCCCATTACGCCTCGGCCGCGGCGAGCGCGAGCGCCGCGAGGCGCTGACCCACCGCCTGGACTGTGGCATCGCCGGCGCGCTGGGCGTCATGGACGCCTTCACGGCCGACGCCGTGCCGCGCGCGTCCCCCGTGCTGCCCTACTCGGCCACGAGTATCTCGGCGCTGCCCGCTTCGACCTCAAAGGACCGCGCCGGGACGCTCGTGAGCAACGTGTTCGTATGCAAGCTGCCGGCCGAGACGGACGTGGCGCGCGTGTTCCGCATCGTGGTCGAGAACCTCCGGGCCGCGCCGGTCGAGGTGCGCGCGCGGCTCGGCATCCACCTCGAATTCTCGGTACTGCCGCTCGCCGACCATGTATTATCGCTTTGCACCCTATCCGTCCATCCGCTCATGCTCATATTTATATGTTTAAATGTGCTGGTTTATATGTTTATTATATGTACGCAGGTGCTCGAGGCGTTGGGGCCCGACAGGGTGTATGGCCATTGCGTGCGCCACGACGGCGAGTTCCGCGGCGTGGCGACGTCGGCGGCGTTCGCGTCCGAGCTCGTGAGTCACGAGCTGGGCGTGGCCATCATGGACTTTGTGGACGAGGACGACGAGCACCCGGTCGGCTCGGTGGGGACTTCTGCCTACGCGTCACCGACGTCCCCGGCGAGCAGCATTGCGAGCAGCAGCGCGAGCAACGAACCGGAGCTGCGGCTCGACACGTGCACGCTCATGACGGTGAACCGCGCGGCGGACCCGGTGACCGGCGAGGCCGCCGTGCTGCTGCGCCGCATCCGCGTGCACCGGTACAACCTGCCGCCGCAGTCCCCGAAGCTGCACCGCGACCTGGAGCTCCACCTGCCCTACCTGAACGGCGACCTGCACATGGAGATGCTGTCGGCGGCCGTGGCGCGCGGCGACATGGCGCGGACGCCGCCGCCCGTGGGGGGGAGCGCGCGGTTCAAGACGGAGCAGCAGCAACAAGAGAAGGAGTGAAAGGTGGTGATAGAGTTAGCTATTTATCTGGGGGACCGACTGTCGAGTGTTTAGGTGGACGGTAGGCGCCGCAGGCTCTGGTCGATGCGGTGGCACACGACCTCCATAAATAAGTCGCCGTTGAGGAACGGGAGCGTGGCCTTGACCTCGTCGTGCAGCAGCGGCGCGTGCGGCGGCAGGTTGTACCGGATCGCGTTGATGCGCTGCAGCAGCACCAGCGGCTGGCCCGACATGGCGTCCCGCGCCTGCGTCAGCATCATCCTGCCAACGTCACAACCATTAGGATGAAGATGAACAACCAACAGTGATATGATAGAGTGAGAGGATGACGTACACGAGGCACGAGTCGCGGATGAGGTCACCCGGACGCGTGGCGGTCGGGTGGAGGTCGTCGCGGTCGACAAAGTCGATGACGATGACCGCGCGGTCGGCGCCGACGTGCGCGCTCAGCGTCGTGTTGCTGTTGGCCACGAAGAGCGGACCGTAGCGGTAGTGCAGTCTCGAGTACCCGCGCAGGCCGTCCAAGTCCTGCAGTCGCTGACCAAGCAACAGTCAGTCCAAGTGTCAGCTCATTAACCACCCACTAGACAGACTGCAGGCTGTGATGATGAAGACGTTGACGCACCTGCAGGCGGCACTCGGACACGAGGCGGCGGCTCATCTCCTCGGGCACGTTGCGGAAGTAGCTCATGGCGGCGTCGACGGCTACGTCGAGTGTGGCGTGCGGGATCTTGCACACGAGCACGTTGGACACGAACGTGAAGTGCTCGTCGGCCATGATGCTCGTGTGCGAGAATGGGCTCGCGGGCGTCACGTGCTCGGCGTGGCGCCGCGTGAAGCGGTCGAGCACGGCCGGCGCGACCCGCACGCCGAGCTCGCACTGCGCGTTGAGCCGCTCGGTGCGCTCCATAGTCGACAGCTCGGCCATGAGCTCGACCGGCGAGTGGAGCGCGTCGAACATCTCCTTGCTGCGCGACGCCGCGAGCAGCGGCGAGTCGGTCACCTGCCGCTGTACGGCCGCGAGGAAGAGCTGCTGCTGCAGTAGCTGGTCCTTGAGCTCGCGGTTCACGCCCTCGGTCTGCGCCGCCACCCAGCGCGCCTTGGTCGCCTCGAGCGCGCGCATCCGCACGCCGGCGTCGGGGAGCGCCTCGCGCCACTTGGCGCACAGCGCGAGCATCTGCGCCTCCATTTGCGTGGCGTCCTCGCGCAGATCCCGCAGTTCGTGCTGGTGTGTAAGAGGGCATAGTGAAACCAAGTCAGTAGAAAGGACGACACCCCAAGTTCTCAACTAGTTGTTGTTCGAGAGCGTACGGCGGCGGACCGCGCGGGTTTGCGGCGCGGCTTGTAGCGTCCGGCGACGAACGCGTCGCCCTCGAGCTCGCGCTTGCGGCTCGGCGGCTCGCGCGCGTCGCCGGGCGAGTCGCTGGCGTCCGAGTTCCAGTCGGCGGCCATCGACGCCGCGGACGACGTGCGTTCCGAGGCCGTGAGGCTGCGCACAGGTCCCATGACCGGCGTAGAGGTGGAGGCGAGTGCGGGCAGCGCCACGGAGCGAGCGGGGGCAGCGAGGCGAGCCGCAGGAAGAGCACGAGGAAGTGCCGAGCCGCGTGAAGTGATGAAGACGTGGGGATGAAAATGGCCTCGCGTGCTGAGCCGGTCACTCTTTCGGGTTGCGATGGGTTTCGCCAGCTGAGGCGAGTGAAAAATGGAATGTCACTCTTTCGGGGTACGAGGGTAGGAATACACAGATTTCGAGTCTTCGGTCTCGTAATCACTCGTGATCTGCAATGTTGGTGTGACAAGAGCTAAATGACAATCGTTTCAGAATGGTTGCCGAATTTTAATCTGATTGAATTATGCTTACTTGATTTATTAATGATTGTGGCATTTGACATGCTTGAAAACACAATGACGAGCAAAAATCAGAGCATAACATGCAAAAGAGAGGAGTCAAATTTGCATCGATTTGTCGACTTAAATCTGACGAGGCCTTCACGATCGCTCTAATACGCAAATGCACCGGATTGCAGAAATCCATTTTGAATGAAATACTCCTCTCCCAACCTATCACACCTAGCCCTATTATGGGACTCCATCAAAGAGACTCTCAGGCCTGATCATCAACAGGGTTCAGATGATTATGCTCTGCATCCAATCATCATAGTGCGCCAACGTTCGATGAGTGAGCACTTATGGCGCTTCAACTGTCTTCGCACACTTCACCCGGCCGCATTGGAGTTCTTACCGTCCATGTTGGTTGTGTCGATGCATTTCTGTGCCTGCAGTCGGTGCCGAGGTGGCCGTCGCTCGACGGGTAGTTCACCCAGGCGGTTTGTCACCTGCAGCTAGTGTCTGTCGATGCGGACCACAGCTCCTAGGGCACAATCGGTGGAGAGACTGACGCAGACAGAAGGCAATGTGGTTGCACAGTGCGGAGCATCGCGGCGGCATATCATACCAATGCTCTCTGCGAGATGCTGCACATTCCAGTCGAGGTTGCATAGTAACTACCTCAATGAACCTTGTGGTGCGTGGCGCTCTCTCCCAGTCACCATACCGACGAGCATCGGCGAGCATCTATGATGGACTGCAGTTGCTGAACTGTAACAACACAAGCTCGAGTTTGATGTTGCGCGCCACGCCGCCAATGCGGAGGCCGTCTCTATCGTGTCGACACCAAGGTAATGCCGTGCACTGCAGTGTAATGTAGTGTGGCGCTCGGAAAAGCGAGAGCTTCGTGCAGGAGAGCACAAACTCGAGGTCGATCGTCCGGCTTGCAGCAAATGTTTATGCTCATACTGCTCGCAAATCTCGCCAAATTAACGTAACAAGGTGCTTCCCAACAACAATCGATGCATTTACAGGTGCATTTGATCGAAAAACCATTTTGTCAACTGGGTTTTTCCCACTTCCCCAACTCAAATGATTATGGCAAGGTTTCCTCTCCGTCGACATGCGCACACATCTCGCCAACCAAACCAAGCGCTCCGAGCGCGGACCCGATCGCCTCCCGCACCTCACAGTCCCCGCAACAGGCCGCAATGCCTCCCCAGCCATCTGCGCTGCTGCCAAGCGCGTCCATGTCTCCCTCGCCAGTCGCAACTCCCTCGACGCCGTCGTCTCCGGACGGAGATGGCTCCGGCTCAGCTTCATCTCCTCCATCGACCGATGCCAAGCGTGCCAAGCTCGCTCGCAAATGTGGACAGGAAGAACGACCTAAGAAGAAGAAGATCCGGACGTACTGCCGACGAAAGGTAGCAAACAGCAGGAATGGCGCTATGATTGCAATGATGTGTGTTGACTGAGCTTGGTTTGTGGCACAGGAAGAAAAGGAGAAGCTGCTGGTGGAGCTCGCGCAGCTCGAGGAGCGGCTCGACGTCCATGCTAAGCGCGCAGAAGTGGCGCAGAGGCGCAAGGCGCTGCTGCGGTGCGAGTCGCAGAACAAGTCGCTGCGAGAGGCCATCCACTCGCAGCGACTGCTGCTGGCCAACACCACCTCCATCATTGCCCAGTTCATGGTAAGGCACCGCAGCTCCCACCGCACTCCCAACTGTAGACATTGACATCACGTGTGTTTGCAATCGGACTGCGGAACGGACCAGCGCGAGCAGGATTACAACCCGTTTGATACGTTCATCCGACTGGGCAAAGATGCTGCAGAGCGTCACGCTGCATTGCTGGCCATCAAGCCGCTCAAGATCCAAGGCGCATTGCAGTTTCTGACCGAGCACCGGCGCTTCATGGACCCGACGGCTGAGTTCTGTGAGTCGAAGCAGTTCAAGGCGCGCACGGGGGACATTTGCTCGATGAAGTTCGAGATCGTGCCGTTCCCGAACGTGTCGTCCGTCAAGGCGGTGTTCGACACGCTGCAGACGTTCGTCCACAACATGGAGATCAGCGTGTCGGAGGTGCTGGGCGACATCACAGTGCGCGAGAACGATGACGACAACTTTGACGACTCGGTCACCCAGCACCGGTTCGTGACGTCCATCTCCGACATGGTCTTCCTCGACACGAACAACGTGACGTTCGCGCAGTATGAACCGCAGACGCGGCCAGGAACCAACGGCACAGAACTCGGCGTCATGATCGCCGAGTACGTGGACGAAGACGAGCTGTTCCCGTACCGCCCGGACGAGCGCGTGCGCCAGGACGTCACGACCCTCAACATGGTCGAGTCGTACCCGCGCAACCCGAGCGACCCGCGCAACCGCGTCGTGGTCGTGACGCGCTGGTCGTTCTTCCGCTTCCACAAATCCGACCTGATCACCATCCCGCGCGACCTGGCCGACCGCATCCTGTCCGGAATCAGCCAGGTCGATAATGCCATGATGACAGCCGTCCGCCGGTCCAGATAGCACCGCCAAGATCGTGATTCGCCCTCAAAGTCGTCAATATTGCTGGCTGTTCCATCCTGCAAACCAATACAGAACTGATCGGTGCCGTTATGCACGCCATGATGTCGAACGCGAACTCTCAGACAGCAAGATGAATGTCCAGCCTTGTCTGTCAGCACGTTCACTGAGGTCTAGAGGCTGAGTACGAGAGCACCTGTAGACCAAATGACTCGCCTTGTGCCGAGTGGACGAGTGAACCAATGCCTTCTTGACCGTCTTGGAACGAGCGGTCGAGGCCTCACTGTACGCGAGACGAATCCTTGTTGAGCCCATCGATTGTCTCAGACTAAGGAGGGAACAGCATCGACATGCACGTTGTCCTGGCGTTGGGCACATTGACGCGCCGTCCTTTCTCGGATGATTATGCCCCACTCGAGAAGGTCCAACGTGTAGAGCAACTGGATTGTTTCGACTTGATCAGCCAGTCTGTCAGTCTCACCTTACTGGCTGTGACAGTTCGCCCCGAATGCGGCGGCGTCAGCTCCGCCCCGCAGTGTCATAATCTTCTGTTGGTGGGCATGGGCACAGGCGTCCGCGCGAGTGGGTGTGGCTCGAACATGGCTGCCACCACAGAGTTCGCTGGTCATCCAGTCGAACTGGCCTCACACACCACCAGTAGCGACGACGACGGCGCTAGAAAACCGACGAAAGTCGGCAACGGAAAGCCCAAGAGGAAGAAGAAGATCGCCACGTCCTCGCGGCGCAGAGCACGTGCTTTTAGGTGCTGCAGGAGGCTGACAGTTCTGTGGACTAACCACCAACCTGCTTAATGCAGAAAGAGATCGCGGCGCTGCTCAAGGAGCTGGCGGTTCTGGAGGAGCAAGCACAGAAGCTCGGCATACAGGCGATCGATCGCTCTCGCGCGGCCGAGAACGATGCGCTGCGGGAGCTTCTCCTCGCGCAGCAGATGCAGATCGGGAACGCCATGTCAGTCATCTCCAGCTTCATGGTATGGTGCATTTCCACTAAATGGTTTGCTCGTTTGATCGATCGATCGGTTGGTGGGCTCACCTCATCTGTGGTAGCGCGAGCACGACGCAAATCCGCTCAAACGATGCATCCGACTAGGTCGAGAGCACAGCGAACGTCGCACGACGCTGTTGGCGCTCAAGCCTGCCGTCATCCACGACGCGATCCAAGTGTTCATCGACCACTGCATGCACCTAACTCCGAACGACGAGTTCTCCGAGTCGCGGCGATTCCAAGCGCAGAACGGCGACGTGTGTGCCGTCAAGTTCGAGGTCAAGGCGGTCGCCAGCGCCTCGACCGTCAAGCAGGTGTTCGACACGCTGCGCGACTTCGAGCGGAATGTCGAGGTGAACGCGACTGAAGTGCTGGGAGACATCACCATCCGCGAGAACAGCGACGACAGCGACGGCTTCACCATCACACAGCACCGCTTGGTCTCGTCCATCTCGGACGTGCTGCTCATGGACACCAACAACGTCAACTTCGCCGAGTACATGCCGCAGTCGCCACTTGGACGAGAGCTCGGGGTCATCGTATCGGAGTTTGTGGACGAAGATGACATATACCCGTACCGACCGACCGAGCGCGTGCGCCAGGATATCACAATCTTGGACGTCGTGACCAAGTATCCGCTTCCTGATGCAGATGATATTGTGATGGTCACGCGGTGGCAATACTCGCGCATCCACAAGTCCGAGGCGATGGCCATCTCGAGCAATGTCGTGGACCGCATCCTGCGGGGAACCACTGAGGTCGACCAGTTCATGTGGAGCAGAGTGCGCCGATGCTGCAGCTAGTCGATCGTCAGGAGAGGTGTTCGTTCAATCTGGAAAACCTTTCATCTCGCACCACCTTGTCGTTGACATCCTGTCACGGCAAACGCCTCCAGCGATCTCTGCGCAGTCAGCTACATGGTTCGCTGCAATTGGATTCAACTCATTTGGACAGCATATTCAACGTTCTTGATATCCCCAGAGCGCAGCTAAATATTCATTCACAGGCGCGGCGCACAGTGTTCCACATGTGCTGGTCGACTTGTGCCGACGAGTTCATGATGCGGTCGCCGAGGTTCGGGACCACGGCGAACGACACCGGCTGGTGCACGCGCGTGTACCCCCAGCGCGTGATCGAGACCACGTCGCCATCGTCGTCTGGCGCTGGGTATTTGCCCACGACATCCACGATCGTAAAGTCGTGGCGCACGCGACTGTCGTACTGGTACGGGAACAGCTCGTCTTCGTCCACGTAGTGCGACACGATGACTCCAATGTCGCTCTCGGCCGTGTACTCGGCGAAAATGACGGCGTTCATGTCCATCACGACCGTGTCGGCCACAGACGCGACGAACCGGTTTTGCGTGGCCAGACAGTCGTCGGTCTCGTCCCAGTTCTCGCGCAGCGTCAGATCTCCCAGCGCCTCGGTCGCCGAGATCTCCATGGTCGTCGCATACCGCTGCAGCACGTCGAACGCCTTCTTGACAGTCGTCGAGCGCGCTAGCGGGATGACCTCCAGCCGGACGATACACGAGTCGCCGTTCCGAGCCTGGAAGCGCCGGTCCTGGCTCATGAAGGCCGTCGGGTCCAGCAGCTGCCGGTGCTCGTGGTAGAACTCCGTCGCGTCCTGGATCACGAGTGGCTGCATGTTCACGATGGTGCTGCGGCGCTTGGCCAGATCTCGCCCCAGTCGAATGCTCCTCGCCACCGGACTTGCCTCTTGCTGACACTGGCACCGCAGCATCATCGATACTACTCAGATACTCTCCACTGCTGCGAATCGAGAGCGAAGGAGCTTACCATCATGGCGGAGATGACCGACATGGCCGAGGCCAACAGCACACCCTGCACGCGCAGCTGCTCGCGAAGCTCCTCGATCTCGCGAAGCCGCCGCCGCTTGAGCTTCATGTAGAACCGCAGCCGCATCTCGAGCTCCGTCCGCTCCGAGCGGAGCTCCACCATTTCCGCCTGTCGAGTCAACAGGCAGCAACATTCAGTCTGTCAGTTGTGTGAGGAACTGGTTCTGCTACCCATGATCGCCGTACGCTGCGCTTGTTGTACGTATGGATCTTCTTCCTGCGCGGCTTCGTCGCGGACGCGCGAACGGCGACGGCGGTGTCGGCGGTGTCGGCCATCGGTGAGTTGATCCCAAGCGCAGCGTTTGACAATGATGCCACCGCTCTCGTCATGTGGACACGCTGCGAACGTGATCCGCCTTGTGTTTGAGTATGCCTTGGGACTTTCATACATGGTTAGTGTCCACTTTACACTTTGTATGTACATTCTATTTGAATGGATCTACATAAATCGATTTATGCGATTAATTGATATATTCAATTTACATTTTCATTTTCAATTACATAAAAATATACAAACATATTAAATATGAATATGTTGAGGATATCTGCCTTGAAGTCGTAACAGGTTCAATGGATGACCCTTTGCAATATTTGTCACATATCTAATGATAGAGGTTTCGAGATTGTACACTGCTCTGGTCCGGCGCTTTTCGCGACTCGGATTGAAAAAATGCGAAGGAAGAGGATGCGGCGCGTCGACGCCGGCGGCGCTGGGACCACCACCGGAGCCGCCAGCATGACCGAGGCGGCCAGGAAGAGGAAGAACCACACGTACAACCGCCGCAAGGTATGTGCTCTCGCCGTCTTTCTCGCTTACGTCACGGACTGACCAGGTTTTGGGGATCTGTAGACCGAGACCGTTCGACTCCGCGAAGAGCACGCCGAGCTCGAGCTGTTGCTGCGTGACCAGCTCGAGCGTCTCGAGCCTGGAGGCAAACGCCATCGCAAGACTCCCGCCGATAAGCTGCGTGACCAGCACCGCGCTCAAGGCGCGTTCCTGGCCACGATCATGTCGGCGATCTCGGGGGCGATGGTGTGTTCATCGTCAAGCCGCTGTCCATTCGAACTGGAGAGCTCACGAGTTGTGTATGCGTCCACCAGAGCTGGGAGGAGCCCCACCCGTTCGAGGAGACCATTCGACTGGGTCGAGACCTGGCCGAGCGCCGCGCCACCATGCTGAGCTTCAAGCCAGTCGCCATCCGCAACGGACTCGGCCTGTTCCGCGAGCGGCGGCCGCTGCTGGACCCGACAACGGTGTTCAGCGAAGCCCGGCGCTTCCGCGCGCGCAACGGCGACGCGTGCGTGGTGGCGACCGAGGTGATGCCGTTCCCGCACGCCAGCAGCGTCAAGCAGGTGTTTGACGTGCTGCACTACTTTGCGCGCAACATGGAGATCACGTCCACCGAAGTGCTCGGCGACGTGACGCTCCGCGAGAACCTGGACGACCACGACGACAGCTTGGCGACGCTCAACCGCTTCGTCGCGTCGCTCCCCGAGGACCTTCAGATGGATATGAACACGGCCATCTTTGGCGAGTACTTGCCGGCGTCGCAGCCTGGCATCCCCGAGGACGGACTCGGGATCATCGTCTCGCAGTACGTCGACCAGGACGAGCTGTTTCCGTACCGTCCCGACGAGCGCGTGCGCCACGACTTCACGATGGTGGACGTTGTGGGCAAGCATCCGGCATCTGATGGCACCGACAAGCCGGGCGAGGGAGTTGTCTCCATCACTCGCTGGTGTTTCACGAGAGTGTGCGGGTCGAAGAGCGTCGTTGTTTCTCGGGCGATCGTGGACCGCATTCTCGGAGGCGCCGCTCAAGTCCAGGAGCACATGTGGAGCACTGTTCGCAATTGCTGCATATGAGCAGTTTTTGGCCACGACCATGTCTGCAGTTTCAGCATTCTCGGTACGGCTACACACAGTGCTTAATGCATCTATGGAAACCTCCGCATGACGACTCACAATTGATTGAATTACAGCTCAATCAGGTGTCGGCACCTTTCGATAGATACATTCGACTGGAGCGAGACCTCGCGAGCCGCCGCGACACCATTTTGGCGCTGAAGCCTCTCGTCATCCAAGACGCGGTCAGGTTTTACCGCGAGCGCCAGTCGTATATGGACCTCACCGCCGACTCGAGTGAATGTCGTCGCTTCCAAGCTTCGAATGGTGATCCGTGCGTCGTCTCCTCGAGTGTCGTCCCGTTTCCTCGTGCGACGACAGTGAAGCAAGTGTTCGACGTCCTCCACAGTCTGACACAGCACGTTGAGACGACGGCCGCCGAGGTGATTGGCGACCATACACTCCGCGAGAACTCGGTCGAGCACACACACGGCTCGGCCACGCAGCATCGATTGGCCGCGTCGGTCTCGAACTTGGCGCTGATGGACATCAACATGGTTGTCTTCGCCGAGTACCTGCCAGACTCTCAGCTCGGGATCATTGTCTCGCACTATGTGGACGAAGACGAGCTCTTTCCGTACGTCCCTAGTCATCGCATGCGCAACGACCTCACGCTTCTGGACGTCGTGACCAAGTACCCATCGCCTGACGGCGATAAGCAAGGCGTGACGGTCGCACAGTGGGCGTATTCTCACTTCCACGGCTCCGAGCAGGTGCCAGTGTCGCGGGTGCTCGTGGATAGCGTCCAGCGCGGTGCGGCGCAGATGGAAGAGCACAAGTGGAAGTCTGTGCGTCTTCGGTGCGAGTGAATGGAGTGTCGTTGGTGTGTTTGGGTTTCGATATCATCAGTTGTATCCTTATGTACTATCGACTCATGTCAAAGAGGATGCGTGCAGTCCGGTGGTGACGATCTCGAGTCGTGATCGTGTGGATTACTCTGTGAGCGTTGTTTGGCTTTGTCGTGTTGAAGCTTTTTCCAGTTGCATCGACAACAGTGCCGACATGATGACTGCTAGTACTGACCGAAGAGGAAAATTAGCTCGATTGAGGTCAAAGTCATAACAAAATGAAGGTCGCATTCCAAACCTATCCTTGATTGTTGTCCAGTTCAAAACAGATAACATATTTGATTTGTACAGGGTGTCCGCCATTCAAATTGGTGTTATAAGGACTCAGATCGTACCTCAATTATGTATTAATATCAAAAATGGAGGTATTAGCTTGCATAGCGGAGACAGAACAGTTTCCATCGTGTCCAGCACCGCATTGACCTCGTCCAACATGACACACGCCTCGACGGCTCGCTCGAGCGCCGGTACGGCTGGCACCGCTAGCACGGCTGACACCGCTGGCGCCGTCACCGCCGCCGCGCTCGCGCTGATGGCGACAGACGCCAGCACTGACAAGGAGTCAGTCGTGGACAGCGAGCCGCTGAAGCCTCCACCCCAGAAGAAGAAGAAGATCCACACGTACAACCGGCGCAAGGTCGTACATCAGTCCTTCACATCGATTATAAACCTCCAACTGACCGAAATATGGACTGCGAGTACAGGTGGAGATAACGCGACTCGAAAGCGAGCGAGAAGAGCTCGAGGAGCTCCTGCGGGTCCAGGTGGAGAGCGCCAGAACGGAGCGGAAGCGCCGCCGCAAGAGCGACAAGGAGCGGCTGCAGGACCTCGTCCACTCCCAGGGTTTGATGCTCGCCAAGACCATGTCGATTGTGTCAGCATTCACGGTACGCTCTTCTCTGCTCGCTTTCTGAGCGTTGGGACTCTCTAATGCTTTGGTTCAAGCTGCGAGCGCAAGAGTCTTGTCCATTCAAACAGCGCATTTGTCTCGGGAAGGACCACCTTGAGCGCCGCGACACCATCAAGAGCATCAAGCCGCTCGCCATCCAAGACGCGATCCGGAACTTCCGTGAGCACCTCCCATTTGTGGACCCGACGGGGGAGTTTTCCGACTGTCGTCGCTATCAGACGCCGGATGGCGACATGTGCACGTCCAGGTTCGAAGTCATCCCGTTCCCAGGCGCCAAGTCGGTCAAGCAGGTGTTCAATGTGCTCGAGGGCTTTATACGCAAGATGAAGTCCGATGCGGCGAAAGTGCTCGGCGATACCATGATCAGCGACCGTGGCAAGGACGGCGATAGCGGTCTGATCACGCAGCACCGGTTGGTCTCGTCGCTCTCGGACGTCGTGCTCACCGAGATGAACAATGTCAACTTTGCCGAGTACCTTCCCAAGTCGCAGCCTGGCGTTGCCGACTGCGAGCTCGGCCTCGTGCTCTCGATGTCGGTGGATCAAGACGATCTTATGCCGTACATCCCAGCCGAGCGGATCCGACTCGACATGAGTATCATGGACGTTGTGGCCAAGCACCCAACCCCGAATCAATCCGAAGGTGCAGACAGCGTCATTACCATCACCCGCTGGTCGCATATTCGGATCCACAAATCGGATCTGATATCCGTGCCGTGGAGGCTGATCAACAATATTTTGCAAGGCGTGGAGGCGCAGGATCAGATCCTTTGGCAGACTGTGCGTGAACAGTGCGAGTGAACATCGCGGTGATTTCTATGCAAGTTGATTATTGGTGTGAAAAGTGGTAGGCAGTTGTGCATTGGTGATGGATTGCTTTTATTAACTACAGCTTGAGCATAACAGAGCACGACCATGACATTCGTGATCGCCAGAGCCATTCATTTTCTCGGCACTGTTGTCGATGCAACTGGAAAAAGCTTCAACACGACAAAGCCAAACAACACTCACAGAGTAATCCACACGATCACGACTCGAGATCGTCACCACCGGACTGCACGCATCCTCTTTGACATGAGTCGATAGTACATAAGGATACAACTGATGATATCGAAACCCAAACACACCAACGACACTCCATTCACTCGCACCGAAGACGCACAGACTTCCACTTGTGCTCTTCCATCTGCGCCGCACCGCGCTGGACGCTATCCACGAGCACCCGCGACACTGGCACCTGCTCGGAGCCGTGGAAGTGAGAATACGCCCACTGTGCGACCGTCACGCCTTGCTTATCGCCGTCAGGCGATGGGTACTTGGTCACGACGTCCAGAAGCGTGAGGTCGTTGCGCATGCGATGACTAGGGACGTACGGAAAGAGCTCGTCTTCGTCCACATAGTGCGAGACAATGATCCCGAGCTGAGAGTCTGGCAGGTACTCGGCGAAGACAACCATG
Organism: Phytopythium vexans; assembly: GCA_003413675.1. Lineage (NCBI taxonomy): Eukaryota > Oomycota > Peronosporomycetes > Pythiales > Pythiaceae > Phytopythium > Phytopythium vexans. The sequence continues at coordinate 156,478 of QLOC01000026.1, forward strand.
TTGATGTCCATCAGCGCCAAGTTCGAGACCGACGCGGCCAATCGATGCTGCGTGGCCGAGCCGTGTGTGTGCTCGACCGAGTTCTCGCGGAGTGTATGGTCGCCAATCACCTCGGCGGCCGTCGTCTCAACGTGCTGTGTCAGACTGTGGAGGACGTCGAACACTTGCTTCACTGTCGTCGCACGAGGAAACGGGACGACACTCGAGGAGACGACGCACGGATCACCATTCGAAGCTTGGAAGCGACGACATTCACTCGAGTCGGCGGTGAGGTCCATATACGACTGGCGCTCGCGGTAAAACCTGACCGCGTCTTGGATGACGAGAGGCTTCAGCGCCAAAATGGTGTCGCGGCGGCTCGCGAGGTCTCGCTCCAGTCGAATGTATCTATCGAAAGGTGCCGACACCTGATTGAGCTGTAATTCAATCAATTGTGAGTCGTCATGCGGAGGTTTCCATAGATGCATTAAGCACTGTGTGTAGCCGTACCGAGAATGCTGAAACTGCAGACATGGTCGTGGCCATAAACAAGTCGCGCGCGCCGACCATCGCACGTAACTTGTCGGTATCGTTCTTGCGTCGGTGTTCGCCGGCGCGGTGAGATTGTCTGAGTTGGTTGCGCAGCAGCACCTCGAGTTCCAGTCGCTCCGGTCGAAGTTTGGCCAGTTCCGCCTGCAAAAGTGAACATGTTCAGCATGCTCAACCTGATATCGAGTGACGAGATGCTTCTGTAGCTCACCTTGCGGCGGTGATACGTGCTAATCTTCTTCTTCTTCTTCCTCGTTATCGTTATCATCGACGACGCGCTGGTGTCGGTGGCTCCGTCGCACATGCTAGTACTCGGCATGGCCACCGCAACGACAGCGGCGTTGTCGAGCTTGGTTGGCGGAGTCATGAGGAATGGTACGGCGCCTGACTCGCTGGATTTTCTGAATTATGATGTGCTCTGAATTCGGATGAATCGTAAAATTGTGATTTGATTTTGACATTGTTCAATATCGTAAACTTAGGTCTCTTTTTGCGCCAAAATAAACTCATTTGTGCAAAATCGAACTAAACAAATCGGCTGAACTGCAACCACACAGCGAGAAAGGACGACACTCTCCTTTGACATCGACCATCGCCGCCGCCGCCACCCTACCTTCCCGCTGCGTGCGTAGCGCCACGGCGCCGACCGACTGACGCATCTACCCGCTTCAATGCGCTCGTCGGGACCACCTCTGCCTGCGCGCGCCGCTGCCGACGCCGCTGCCGACGCCGCCAAGGGCCAGGCGAAATCGCAGTCTCCGCTCGGCGTCGAGTTTGTGCCTCTCACGACACTGCTGCAGCCGCGCGGGCAGCTGCCAGCGGCCGCTGCGAGTCTGGCGAGGCCGCCGCCGCTGCCGCGTACGGTCTGGGGAGGCGTGCTGGACGACTCCGTGCTGACTGTCGCGCCGCCGAGCAAGCAGGACAGCGAGTCGGCGCTCAAGGCGCGCACGTACTACCGCCGCAAGGTTTGTGCAATGCGTTTGAGCTTGTTGTCGGTCTCGTTACTCAACTTATGTGTCATACTGGTGCAGGAGGAGAAGGTCGAGCTGGAGCGCGAGGTGGCGGGACTCGAGACGCAGCTACAGCACTTGGCAAAGCGCGACCGACTCAAGCGGCAGCGCGAGGAGGTGGCGACCCGCGAAGCGAACAACAACGCGCTTCGGTACGCGATCCGCAGCCAGCGGATTGCGTTCGCCAACACCACGTCCTTCACGAACGAGTTTCTGGTACGTTTGCTGCTTTTGTGCGGGTTACTGTCGTAGCGATCTGACGGTTTGATGTTCATTTCACAGCGAGCGCATGACCACAGTCTGTACGAGCCGACAATCTGCTTGGGCACAGACCCAGAGGCGCGGCGCGAGGTGCTGCTTTCGATGAAGTCGCAGCGGCTGGAGGAGGCGCTGGGCTTTCTGACGGAGCGCCAGCGCTTCATGAACCGCACGGCGGCGTTCACCGACCAGCAGCAATTCGTGGCCTCGAACGGCGACTACTGCTCCGTGCGGTTCGACATTCTGCCGATCCACGGCGCGCGCAGCGTCAAGCAGGTGTTCGACGCCGTGCTCAAGTTCACGTACAACCTCGAGATCAGCATCTCGGCGACCTTGGGGGACATCACGCTGCGCGAGAACGACGACGTCAAGTGGAACAGTACGGTCGCGCAGCACCGGCTCGTCACGTCCATCGGCGACGTGATCGAAGTCGACACGAACAACGTGACGTTCGCCGAGTATCAGCCCGACAGCGGCACGGCGGCGGACAGTGGCAGCAGCGGGTGGGGCTGGGACGGTGTCTTTGACGGCAAGGAGCTCGGTGTCGCCGCCTGCAACTACGTGGCCGAGGACAAGCTGTATCCGTACAACCCGTCGCGTGTGCGCCAGGACATCACGTACTTTGTGCTCGTTACGTCGTACCCGCGGTCGGCGATGCGCGGCCACCGGCCGTTCGCGCCGCCCGACGCCGAGGACGACCAGGTGGTGGTCGTCAGTCGCTGGACGTGTCTGCGAGTGCGCCAGCCGGGCTTCTACGTGCCCGAAGACGTCATGGAGCGCATCCACGACGCGCTCGAGCAGGTCGGCAGCGCGATGATGGCCGAGGTGCGCGCCGCGTGCTGTGCTGGGTCGTCCAAGTGAGCAGGCAGGCAAACTGCAGTTGACTGCTGTGTCAATGCTGTAGAATCACTTTTGAACATGGGTACAAATAGTAAATGGATTAGTGTAAACTGTTTGAACTGAAATTGGGGTTGGAGGAGTTCACCGCACGAATGGTGTCATCGTTGCCTGTCGAGCCACCAAGCATAATGCTGTAGTATCAATCAGCTATCGCCCAGCAACCTGAGGGCACTGGACAACACGAAGTCTATTCCTGCGTCCCATGCCTGCAAGATTCTGGATGTCAAGTTCGATTCTGAAGACGAGATAGAGTCTGGAGCAGGATGATACTTGGACGCGTTCTGGTCGTGGTTCACAATCATACTAAATAATCGTTATGTCAACAATGCAGTCCGTCTCAGGTTTGCTCCTGCTCACCTAGCTGTAAACTCTTGACGCGACGAACGACAAAGTCCTTACACTTGTGCTAAAGCAAACTAGTACAACCGCTTACGATGTCAGTCTGCATGCAGTTTGATCGTACGAACTCTAGAACTGAGGCTACAGTGCAGTAGTGCTTCAACTCGATTTCTAACTTCTGGACTGGTATTGCTGGAGCCTTCTTGATGAGGCCTCCAAGTCGGTCGCACTTCCAGTATACAAAAACAAATGGTAGAGGCTCACAATGTGTTCACTTTGTATGATATGGGATGGCGCCCATTTGATCGCCTCAAGAGAAGTGGATGCAGTTGTGATGGCCTGCACAATCGCCAGCGATGGCATCCGGCTGGACGATTGATTACCTAGCTCTGTGGCAATTGGGAGTTGAATGAACATGCTTTCCACATCCTCGACACTTTACAGTGCGCGCCAAAAGTATACGAAGAAAATCGATTTTTCTATAATTCGGTCAAAACGCGTCAGATGAAGCTGAAAATAGGCTCAAACGAAAGTGCGTTTTACAGCGAGTCGGTACATACAATTTTGTGTGATTTTGCACATCCAGCAAGAAATTACGACTGAAAAGGTAAAAGTTACGCTTTTTGACCGCGACAAAAGTAAACGAAGGGCAGTGTTATTTAGCCGACCGAGCCAATTCTCGAACGTTCGTTGGTAGAATGTAAAGAGCTGATCGAGACAAGTCTGTGCATAGTTTCGAATTCTTCCAAAGCGCAACACACGATGCCGAAGGGCCCTCCGCTTTCTGGTGTCGAGCAAGGCATCATTCTCGCACAACGCAAGGCCGGAGCGACGATTGAAGCGATTGCTGGGGAGCTAAATCGAGCTCCAAGCAACGTCAGCACCTTCCTCCAAGACCCAGACAACTATGGCACTCGAAAACGGCCCGGACGGCCGCGCAAATTGAGCGATCGGAGCGTTCGTCAAGTTCGCAAGGCAGCAAAGCAGCGCGGGATGAGCGCATCACGCATCAAGTCAACGCTCAGCCTGCCGGTTTCCAAGCGTACCGTGCAGCGAGTGCTCATGGCAAGCCCCAACCTCAAGTATATCAAGCGCAAGAAGACGCCGCGGCTCACTGCTCGCCACCATGACGCACGCGTCAAGTGGGCGTGGGACCGCGTCCGAGAGCGCACAGACTGGGCCTCTGCCATCTTCTCAGATGAAAAACGTTTAACCTAGATGGCCCTGATGGCCTTAACTACTACTGGCACGACATCCGGGACGAACCGGAGACGCGTTTCAGCCGCCAAAATGGCGGCGGCTCGCTGATGGTGTGGAGGGCCTTCTCAGCCAAGGCAAAGGCACGGCTAGCAGTGATCATCGGGCGCCAGAACTCTATGGACTACCAGCAGACGCTCACCACTCATTTGCTGCCGTTTGGTGATGCTGTTCACGATGGTTCCTACGTATTCCAGCACGATAATGCCAGCATTTACATCTCTGGCTTGACGAGAACGTTCCTGGGCGACTTGAACGTTACCGTTCTCGACTGGCCAGCGCTCTCACCGGATCTAATCCGATCGAGAACTTGTGGGGGATCATAGTGCGCAAGGTTTACGACGCGGGGACGCAATACAGCACCGTCGCCGAGCTCGAAAACGCCGTCAAAGCTGCGTGGGATGGCATCAGCGACGAAACTCCGAGAAGCTGGTGAACTCGATGAACGATCGATGCAGCGACGTCCTGCTTCAGCGCGGGAGAAAGACAAAGTACTAGCGCCAAGATGCTATTGATTTCGCTGCATATCTGAGCCGTATCAATGCAAAATCAACGCCCTTCGTTTACTTTTGTCGCGGTCAAAAAGCGTAACTTTTACCTTTCCAGTCGTAATTTCTTGCTGGATGTGCAAAATCACTCAAAATTTTATGTGCCTACTTGCTGTAAAACGTACGTTCATTTGAGCTTATTTTCAGCTTTATCTGACGCATTTTGACCGAACTATAGAAAAATCGATTTTCTTCGTATACTTTTGGCGCGCACTGTAGTTCGACAAACATTTTCGGATATACATTCTGATTGGTTTGCGATCGCGTGATCGAAATCGTGATTATGAGCGAAATGCTCCAATTTATAGCAATTGAGGCACAACAATGACCCTCGCAATCGCGAATGGGTCAAAAATCTGTGTAAAAACTATTTTGAAAACAATATGTGTCGCAATATGTAAAAACAACAAGCACTGATATAACGAGATGAGGGTTCTGCTGTTTACGCCCGACGGAGATGCGCGGCATCATCGCTGAACTTGATCTTTTTTGGGACGCTCGACAGCAAAACCCGCTGCGAACACAACCCATTCACAAACAAAACACGGTCTATCACAAATGCAGAACGCGGTGACCGCTTGGTTATTTTTCCGCCAAACGCTCGACGTCAGCATCAGACAGACACTGGCGCATTCTATCGGGTGATGGCCACTCCATCCAGCCCGAGCGGCGGCCATGTGCCGCCCCACGCGCTGCTGACGTTCCTGCGGGCGGGTAGCGACGCGCCTGCGATGCTAAAGGCGGCGGCTGCGTCCGCGTCGCCGTCCTCGTCCTCGTCGTCGACGGCGTCGTCGCCCGTGACGAGTCCTACGACCGCGAGGAGTCTCGAGCGGGAGGACGAGTCGATGAGCAGCGACGCCAAGACCGCGAGCGCCGAGGAGGGGAACACCGCTCCAAAGCGGAGGGTGAGGCCGAGAGCGGCAGCAGCGGCCAAGGCGAAGGGTAATGGAGGCAAGAAGAAGGCGGTGGTTGGAGTAACAGCAGCAGCGACGGAGCAGAAGCCCAAGAAGGTCCGCAAGCGGACGTACTACATGCGCAAGGTATCATTTGGGTGGTTGAAGAGGAGGAACCACTAGAAATGGAGTGACGTGGATCGTTGTGGTGTTAGGAGGAGCTGGGGCAGCTGACGGAGGAGCTGGCACATCTGCAGCGGCAGCAGCAGGCGCTGGTGAAGCGCGCGACGGCGGCACAACAGCGCGAGGCGCTCCGCTTCCGCGAGCGGCAGAACGCGGCCATCAACGAGGCGATCCGCGGCCAGCGGCTGCTGTTCGCCAACGCGCACTCGATGTTCACGCAGTTCATGGTGCGGTCCGTGTATCTCCAAGCTGTTCGATCTCCCGTCATCTAATGAGATGTATGTGTGTGTATGTGTTGATTGAGGCAGCGCGTGCAGGAGCAGAGTCCGTTCGAAACGTTCATCCAGCTGGGCCGCGACCCGCTCGAGCGGCACGCGACGCTGCTGACGATGAAGCGACAGAAGCTCAAGAACGCGCGCGACTTTCTCCGCGCTCGCATGCAGTTCCTGGACCCGACGGCCGAGTTCTGCGAGCACCAGAAGTTCGTCAACCAGCACGGCGATCTGTGCTACATGAGCTTCGACATTACGCCGCTGCACGGACGCAGCGTCAAGTCGGTCTTCGACGTGCTGCTCAACTTCGCCTACACGTTCGAGATGAGCATCTCGGAGGTGCTCGGCGACATCACGATCCGCGAGAACGACGACAGCTGGGACCCGTCCGTCTCGCAGCACCGGCTCGTGACGCTCGTGGCCAACCGCGCGCAGATGGAGACCAACCATGTCATGTTCTCCGAGTACTACCCGCGCGGCCCGGCGTTCCCCGGCGAGTCGGACTGTCCGCCGTTGGCCACGTACGACGCCAGCGGCGACGACCGCAGCGAGCTCGGCATCCTCGCGACCGACTTCGTCAACGAGGACGAGCTGTTCCCGTACCACACGAGCGAGCGACTCCGGCAGGACGTGACGGTGCTCTCCATGGTGATCTCGCACCCCGCGCCTCCAGGCACCGACGGCATGGACGGCGGCGAGGGCGAGCGGATCGTCGTGCTGTGTCGGTGGGCACTGATCCGCGTGCGGAGGTCGGACATCCCGCTGTCGAGCGACCTGCGGCGCCGGCTGCACGAGGGGATGCAGAAGGTGGACGAGGCCATGATCAACAACGTGCGCTCGTCCATCGGGCCGCGCGCGCCGAACGCGATCGCGATCCTGCACCCGCCGAGCGCGCATACGGTCTGCAGCTCCACGACCATGTTCCGATAAGGGCTGTGTGTTTCAATAGATAGACGTGCGATGCTTACACGCTGCTACAGCTGCTCTGTCATGCTCGGCGGCGGCGAGTAGTGCGGCACTCGGATCGACGGCAGTCTCGGCAGTGGCCTCATCGAGGGCGTCACGGGCGTCGGAGGCGTACTAGGCTTGGGCGACGCGCACGAGTCGCGGATCGAGTCGATCATCTCGTCGCCGACGCGGTGGATGCGCTGCTTGACCTCCTGCATGGCCGCCGTCGGGATCGGGAAGCCGCCGCGGTGCACCGTGATGAAGACCCAGCGCGTGAGCACGACGAGCGGCTCGTCCTCGAGGCAGCCTCGTTCGTTGCGACGTCGTCGAGATCGCATCGAGAGTCTCACCGCACCGCTCACGTCCTGCCGGAGGTAGTCCTGCGAACGGTACGGGTACAGCTCGTCCTCGTCGACAAAGTCGAAGACGAGCAGCCCCGAGGCGTGTGCCTGGTGCTGGTGATGCTGGTGTGGATGCTCCTGCTGGTGCTGGTGCTGGTCGCGGGGCTGCGTCAGCTCGGAGAAGACGACAAAGTTGGACTCGGTCGCCATGTGGTCGCTGCTCATGAGCACGCGGCGGTGCAGGATGGTCTCGTCGCCGTCGCGGCCCGAGCAGCGGTGGATGACGTTCGTGTTCTCCTCCTCGGACAGATCGGTCTGCACGCGCTGCAGGAAGCCGCAGGAGGCGTCGAAGACATCCTTGATAGAGTGCACGCCGTCGAGCGGCACGACGTCGAACCGCACGACGCACAGGTCGCCCCTGTCCGTGAGGAACTGCGAGCTCTCGGAGCACTCGCGCATCGTGTCGTCCAGGAACTGCGTGCGCCGGTCAAGCAGGTGCACGGCGTCGTGCAGCTTCTGCGGCTTCATGGCCACGAGCGTCGCGCGACGCGCGGACCAGTCGCGTCCGAGCCGGATGAACGTCTCGATCGGGCACTGCACGGCGTGCTGTCGGTAGCAATAGGGCTTCGGTCAGTTCATACTGGAGTTGTCTTGAATACTTTGGACCATATTGAACGCACCGTGAGCTCCGAGAGCGCCGACTGCGCCGTGAGCAGCTGCAGCTGCTGGTTGCGCATCGACTCGCGCATGAGGTTGTTGTGCACCTCCTTCTCCACGAGCCGCCGGTCGTGCAGCTGCCAGTCGACGGCCCCCACGTTGCGGTGCAGGAACTGCACCTGTGCTTCCAGCTCCCTGATCTGGCCCAGCAGCACGTCCTTCTCCTCCTGCACCACCAAACAACAACAACAACACCATGTCAGTTGGGTTGTTGACTATACATCTCTCTCAACCTATCCACTTCAATATGTACGCACCTTGCGGACGAGATACGTCGGCTTCCTCCACTTGGTCTTGGGCCGCTTCCTCTGCCTCGGACTGCCCTCGCACGGCCCCCTCGGCGTCGACAGCGCGTCGTCGTCCGCGTCTTCACCTTCCGACGCCGAGTGCGGCCGCTTCCGGTCACCGTCGGCGCTGCTGCTGCTGGTTGACTCGGTCCGCGCCAGCAGCGACCGTCGCACACTGGGCGTCGACGTCTCCTCCTCAGTCGGCGACTCGGCCCTGTCGAGTCGCAGCGCCATCAGCGTATGGGCTGGTGGACTGCCCTTGGCCTGTGCGACCCGAAGCGCCTCGAACGTTCGCAGTAATGCCTCGCGTTTGGGCAGCAACGGCACGAGCCGAGGCAGTGTCGGTGGCTCGCACTGACCGCCGGCCGAACGCAGCGGAGCCACGTCCGGTGTCACGGGCACGGGCTCCTCCGCCGCCATGTCTGTTTGGTCGATTAAATCTGTGTGTGACGGCCGCGCGGTGCCGCCTGAAGTCCGAAAGTGATCGCTCGCCGAGCGTCAACCGCAGCCGGGAAGAAAGCCGAAAGCCGAAGCTGCCGCTGGTGTTTGGTCGGGGAGGATGGGACGGGGCTTCTCTGGAGCACGAGGGACTCGACTGGCGCCGGCCAACACAGAGTTTGGCTGTGGGGGAGCTCCGCTGCATCGATGCGCCGCCCCGCGCGCCGCCCTCTGTCCGCCGCCGGGTACGTCGCGCGGCAGCTCTCCATGTGGGCATAATCAACGCGGGCGTGCCCTGACCCTGGCTTGATGCTGATATACAATAAATACAGTGATGATATTGGAATTGGGAGTGTTTTAATGATGGTTTATTAACTAAAATATTGATAGATTACAGATTTGTATGGTATTACACAGTGTAAAACGTGTGAAAAACGCGTCGCGTTTTGCTTGAACCTCAACGGCGGGTGCCGTAATCCTGGTGATGATCAATCCCTGCGAAATCTGATTTACAGCAATTGCGGCACTGTTTTGCTGATTCCGAGCCACACGCTCAGCCTGTTTTTGTTGATCACCAAAACCGGAACGCTAGTTTTCGTCGCATTTGCTGGCTCTAAAAATTATTACATGATCTCTGTACAGTACGAAAAATTACCGCCCAAAAATTCGAATATTTCTTCAACTTTTAAGGTCAACTGCCTGCACAGATCCGCTGCCGCAACCCGAGCATCATTGAAGTTGCGCCGCCTCCGCTCCTTCGACGTGTGGCCATGCTGCAGCCCGACACTTCCTAGACGCTGCACATTCTGCAGGCGTCGAGCTTGCTCGAGCTCGACGTCTCTTCTTGTCGATGGTGCTTCGGTCCCGAGTGTGCTGACGAGCAGCATCATCCTCGGCATCATCATGCGGAGACATCACGCCAGGTGTCACGTCGTCCAGTCTCGCGCAGCAATCCACTGCTGCTCAGACAGACAGACAGACAGACAGACCGATGCAACACGTTGCAGGCGGTTGATGACGCCGCCGGATGGCCCCGCACGCCAGACTTGATGATGTCCACGAGGCAATACGTTTACGATTTGATACTTTTTGCTCCCCTCTCACCAGACCAGCGAGAGCGCGCCGGGCTCGAGGTGGAACGGGTGTCGAGCCTCTTTCACCGCCTGCAGGATCGCGTTCCCCGGCTCGTTGATGCGGTCGCGCATGGTCTGCATCACGTGGCTCGGCGACTTGAGCTCAGTGTGTCGCAGCTTCTGCAGCACCCAGCGAGTGAGCACGATGACCGTTTCCTCCTTGACAGCGCCGCTTGCAGTTTTCACCCGTTTCTTGCACGACTCGATCGCCATGACGCCCGTCAGGTCGTGCTGGATGAACTGGCTCGGGTTGTACGGGTACAGGTCGTCCTCGTCGACAAAGTTGATGACGAGCAAGCCAATGTCGGAAGCGGGCGACACGTTCCGCTTCTTGGCACAGTGGCCACGAGAACTTGGCCGCATCTCCGAGAACATGACGAAATTGGCCTCCGTGGCGATGTCGTCAATGGAGGACATGATCAGGCGGCGTTGGAGGATGCTCGCGTCCTCATTCGCGCGATCGGAACTCGCCAACTTGGTGAGCGACTCGGACGCTGCACGGGACTTCATGTGGCGGATGTAGAAGTGGACGAACTCGAACGCGTCCTTGACCGTCGTGAGTCCGTCGAGTGGTGTCACGTCGAATCGGATCGAGCAGAAATCGCCGCCGTCCGATACGAACTGCGCACTCTCGACGCACTCGCGCGGCTCGGACGTGAACTGCGTGCGGCGCTCCAGCAGTTCGATCGCTTGGCGCATCTGCGGCTCCTTGAGCGCCATGAGCGTCTCGATACGGCGTGGCCACTCGAGTCCGAGATGGATGAAAGTGTCGATCGGACACTCTTCATGCATCTTGGTCTGTGTCGCATAGCGTCAGGACTCGATTAATCTTTGAACACTCAGAAGTGGATTAGGACAACGACACGAACCGTGAGCTCACAAACGGCCGACTTGGCCGCGAGCACCTGGAAATGCTGGTAGCGAACCGAGTTGCGCAGCTCGTGGTTACTGATCTCCTTCTCGATGAGCTGTCGGTCCTTGACCTGCCACTCGTCGACCCCCGTACGACGCTGGAGGAACGCGACCTGATCCTGCAGCTGCTTAATCTCGTCCAGCAGCTCCTTCTTCTCCTCCTACACATCCAACCACACGTGTCACCCACATCCGCCAAGCCTCCATCACCGCTCATCTGGTCACTACGCACCTTTCGGACGAGGTACGTTGGCTTCCGCCATTTGGAGGGGCGCTTCCTCGACGGCGACGACTCGCACTGGTTCGCGCTGTGCTCGTCCTCTTGCACCTCGTCGAATGACCGCTTCCGGTCGTGCACAGCCACGGGCTGTTCCTCCGCCAGTGTTAGCGGCGGTGGGGTCGTGTGGTCAGGGAAAAGCATCGGCAGTCGGTCGTTGGTCACGTCGCGCGGGGTCGAGATGAATGCGTTCCGCTCCAGCAATTGCGAGAGCTTGGGCAGCAACCCCGGCGTCGGAGGCGTCGGCGACGGAGGAACACTCTGTCGCTTGCTGCCTGTCGTGGTGGCGGCACTGGCGGGCTCGCTGCCGCCTGTATTGGCAGCGTCAGAGGCTCCCATCAGCGCGCGGCTGGCCTTTCCTGCGGAAACAGAATTGAGTGTTTTCGCACCGATCGATTTCGATAGTGGCATTTTGTCGTGTCATACGACAAAATTGTTGGGTGTGGATGCCGAATTAGCTAATTATTTGGGGATTTAAGGCTAATTGACAGCGATTTGCTCTTTTCGTGAGACGAGCAGATCCCATGGGCGTTATAATCTGTCCAGTGCTGTGCTTGATTGTGTTTTACACCAAATCGATGATGAGCAGCTTGAATTTTAGGTCGAGGTAGAATGACCGACAATGGAAGAGGTGCGGCGGGGTCCGTGACAGCCGTCGAAGGCCCGTTCGCGTCGGTGGAGGCGCTGGACATGACGCTGACAGGCAGCGCGGGGATTCTGGAGCCGCTGGGCGAGCCTGTGGCGATGCACACGGACGACACCGAGATGCTGGACGCCGAGCTCTTCCGCGAAATCGAAGACCTGCTCGACTCGGGACGCGCCGACATCCAGGAGGCCTTCTTCGCCGCCATCGACTCGGACGAGCTCATGCAGACTGCAGTCGACGACGGTGAAGACGACCGAGCTTCGATCGAGCTGAGCACGCGGTCGGTTCATTCCGATGGTGCTGATCGAGACGCCGAACTGCATACTGTACGTTTCGCCTCGACGAGTGTTGTGTATTACGTCAAATGATGCTATATTGTGTATATGAATTGTTTCAGCGCGAGCGGGAGCTACTGGAGCGCGAGGTCAAGTTCCTCGAGGCGCAGCGCGAGTTTCTGCAGTTCAAGACGGACGCGGCGAGCTCGACGCTGCGTTTGCTGGACCGAGCGGACCACGGCGGAGTCCAGAGCTGGGAAACGAGGCTAGAGGACGAGCGGAGGCGGCTGGAAGAGGTGCGGCGGCAGCAGAAAATGCTGTCGGAGCTCATGGCCCAGCAGCAGAAGAGCGCGTGCGGCCTCGAGGTGCTGCTCATGCAGGCGCCGGTCAACCACTACGTACGTAGACTTGCATTGGATGCTCTGGTGTCTTGCTGATGTGAACTGTGTGTGCAGCGGATGGCGCTCATGACGCCAATGGAGTCGCACATTCGGCTCGGGAAGGACCCACTGGAGCGACGAGCAACGCTGATGGGACTCCGCGACAGCAAGATCGCGTCCGTGCGCCACTTCGTTGAGTACCAGTCGCAGCACATTGACCCGCGGCGCGAGTTCTTCTACCTCGACACATTCGAGAAATTTGGCAAGTTCTACACAGTCGACCTGAGCGTCTCGTTCCTCGCGCGCGCGTCGATCGCTGAGGTCGCCGACATTATCCAGGACCAGTTCGTGATCCCGCTCGACGGCGTCTCGCAGATGCTCGGCTGCGTCTCGAACCGCGAGTACTTTGACGGCGTCGAGGAGACCTTCCTGCACGCGCGCATCGTCGACCGCGTCGACGTGCCGCAGCGCAAGTTCGGCGACCGGGGCTTCGTTGTGCAAGAATCGAACGCCGTCTTCTACCGCAAGTGCTTCCCCGAGGACGACGACTTCACCGTGCTGGCCAGCGACTGCATCGACGACGACGAGCTGCATCCGTATCGCTCCAAGAGCCGCATCCGCAAGGACATTTGCGTCGGGTACGTGATTGGACCGAGTTCAACATCGGTTGATCGTCCAGATATCTAACTCGTTTGCTATTTCGTCAGTATCACGCTACGGAGACACCGAGACGCTGCGACCGGCGTCGACGGCGTCGTGATGAAGCGGTTCTCGTTCATCCGCCACCATCTGCAGCACCGCGAGCCGACGCCCGAGCTCGTGCACGCCATCTCGACGCGCGTGATCTTGTGGGGCCAGGCCATCCGGTTCTTCATCGCCGGGCGGCACCACCGACCCGAGGGCAAACGCGTCTGGAGCAAGTACCGTTTCCCCCGGCTGCCTGCCGCTGTCGAGGACTCACCTCTCACCACACCGACCGAGTAAAATATTGATGCAAGGGTGACAAAATCTCATGTGAGTCAGCGTGTAGCCCTGATGTTCAACCGAATACCGCATTGGATCAGAAAGGATTCGGGTATAGACGAGCGGCTGGGGCTCATGCGAATGGATCGTGAGCCTGTTCTCGCTGGAGATCGGCAATCGATGGAGAAATATGGAGAGGAACGAGAATGTCAGCGGGACGATGCGCATTTTCACAAGTTTGGGTCGGCATAACCCTTTGCAGTCCGACGTGGAACGATTATTCCTCCCACACGATTTGCAAAAACGTGAGGCAACGGCCAATCGGCGACTCGCAACCTAGATATCGGGAAATCCATTGGGTGGTAAATATATATTTTGGCCAATCATGATGATCAAATCCAGCTGTTGAGACAGAGCGGAAAACAGAATGTGGGCTCTCTGGCGAGACTTGAGTGATGGTACGAGTCTACCGTGGCACATCGGTTAGATCACCCCCGCATTTTGAAACCAGTGAACGCTGCAAGGCTCTAATCGAATCTTAGCAGGAGTTGACTTTATCAGGGTGTTACGCTGGCTGTTCCAACCGATCCCAGCCTGATTACGCTACCATAGCGAAATTGAGTCGGTTGGTCGCCGCTCACTCGAATCAGTACCCTCCCACTGCTCGCCTTTTTGTCCAATCGCGACCGAGGGGGTTGCCGCCGCCGCCACTTGTCTCGCCGGCACTCGCTCTTCGATTTCCTTCGAGAACTCTTGAGGCAAAAGGGAAACGCCCACAGGCCGCGAACGACTGGCAGGCTTCCTCGCTTTATATGGACGGGACGATGGCGGCGGGGCTTCCGGACGACCTCGTGCTCGAGTACGACCTGCTGCACCTCGTGGACGCGGACGAGAACGGCGGGTTCCTGGACCCGCCTGCCTGTCCGAACGCATTCAACGTGGATGATTTGTTGGGTAACTGCACGGTCGGCGTGGGGATCGCGGCGCAATCCGGGGCCGGCGCGGCCTCGCAGGCGGATGTGTGCGCGACGAGCGCGGATCTGCTGGCGGACGTTGGCGCTCTGGACGTCGGGGTGGTTGATAAAGGCGGTCCAGTAGCAGCAGCAGCGGTGACAGCGGATCCAAACACGGCGGACGACGATGTGGCCGCGTTCATCATGGACGGCGAGGAGTTCCTGCGTGAGATGGAGAAGTGCGTCAAGCTGGACGATTGTGAGAGGGCCGAGGGGAAGCAGTGCACGTGTGGGAAGCCGGACGGTCGCTGTGTGTGCAACCCGATCGACCTGGACGCGTTCACGGACATCGACGTGCTGTCGTCGCCGTGTCCGAGCAGCTCGTGTCCGAACAGCAGCCAGAACGGCTCGCCGTGCAGGAGCGAGCTGGACGACATTGAGATCGACTGTCCTGTGCTGAAGGATCGGCAAGCTCACGATGCGTGGGTTGCGGCGGCGCTGGCTTCTCGTCCGACGTCGCTGCCGCCGATGTCTCCGCCTGCGCCGCTCGTGCACTCGCTCTCGAATGTGTCGACGCTGTCTGCTAGAACCGACACGTCGTCGCCGATCGATCTCACAACTGATGATTCCGGCGCCGACGAGTCGGAAGGGATGGATGACGAGGCCGACTCGCCAATTTCCAAGGACGGCGAGCCGGTGCTGCCGATCGTGGAGGAGGAAAACGACGAGGAGATGACGGAAGAGGACGTGCAGCGGGATGCGGAGCTGCTGGAGAAGGAGGCCAAGTACCTCGAGGCTCAGCACGACTATCTGGTGTCGCGAGCCAAGTCGAGCAAGCCTCAGCGCACGAACATCAAGTCTGTGCGTCGCGGCCGCGACAAGAACGCCGTGGTCGCGAAGCAGCAGCTGGTCAAGTCGACGAAGGACAACGCCATTTTGACGGACCTGGTGTCGCAGCAGCAGGTGTACATGGACAACTTCAAGGCCATGCTGGCGTTCGCGCCGGTCAACGATGTGGTATGCGTCACTGGTTGCTTTGCTTGTGGCGTAGCGTTCTTGTATATCTCACACATGCACTTGCATTTACCAGCGCATGGCACTGATGACTCCCATCGAATCGTACATCCACTTGGGGAAGGACTTTGATGAGCGGCGAAAGACGATCTTGGCGCTTCGTGAGGAGAAGCTGGACATGACGTACAAGTACATTGAGCAGAAGTCTCAGGGGCTGAACTGGGACCAGCCGTACCAGTACTCGGACATGTTTGAGAAGTTCGGGAAGCAGTACTGCGTCAACTTCGCCATCTCCAAGTACGAAGGCGTGAGCGTGTTCCAGGTGGCGCGCGCAATCTACGAGCAGATTGCCGGCAAGGACGAGGCGCTGTGCCAGTCGATGGGATGCATGACGATCCGCGAGGTATGTTGTTGTTGTCCTGAATGTGCTGGGGACGATTGGACTGGAATGCTAAGCGGTTGGTTGTGATGGTTTGCAGTCGTACGACTCGATCAAGTGTAACTTCATGCACCAGCGCATCGTCTCGAGCATGAAGTGGAAGATGGAGACAGTGACGATCTGCCGGAGCTCGAGTCGAACGCTCTCTTCTTCAGCCGCTTCGGCGACAACAGCGCCGTGATGGCGACGGACTACATTGATCAGGACGATCTGCACCCGTACCAGACGTCGAACCGCATCCGGAAGGACGTGTCGAGCGGCGTGGTGCTGACGGGCCACGAAGACTTGGCGGGCAACAAGTTCGTGATCATGAAGCGGTTCTTGATGGCCAAGTACCACATGTACCCGCACAACGTGACGCCGGAGCAGCACGAGAAGCTGTTTTCTCGACTGCCGATGTGCCACGAGACGATGAAGTCTCTGATCGTGGACAAGATCGCGCGCGCCGATCCGGGGAGCTGTTGCATGAGCGAGAAGGCCAAGGAGACATCGATGTAAATTGTGAGGTGATGGACTCGTCTTGGCGCTGTGTCGCTCGGAGCTGGCGGTCGCGCACTTCCTACTCTCCTTTTCATATCTACTCCCGTGTCGTCGGTGGCAGTTCAAGTGTCGCGTCGCTCCGAAGCCGCTGCCAGTCCCCGAAGCCTGGCAACTCGTACGATACTTAGCGAGCGAGCGTGATGTTGATGAACCTGTTGGTCCGTTGACCCTGTGTCGTTCCCAGCCAGCGCGTACCATAGCGGCTTGAGGTGTGTGCAGGTGCGACCCGTGGTCCTCTTGGCGGCGAGCCTGCGCGTACCGCTACGCTTTCACATTCGTGCCGTCAATATACATATTTATTTGGTAAGTCTGCGGTGTTCGTCATGTTGGTCGTGGATCAGGATCGACAGTCAATCAAGTCGAGCTTTCATGATAGGAAAGTGTCAAGAAGTCAAAATTGGTGTGGCCCACATGCCTTATCGCTAGCCAATCATACTGCTGCATCCATCCGTTAAATGACCAATCATCGCGCACCAATTTGATTTCTCGGCGTCGTATAGGCTGAAATTGCCGCACCTTCTGCTCGTGGAAAATCACCGAACGAAAGGCAAGCGGAGCGACCAAGGGGAACCGACCAGCAATGCCGCGCGACGACGACAGCAGCACCAAGCGCCGTACGCCCTTCCCCTCCATGTGCCAATGCGTGTTCCACTACTGGATTGGTTGCTGATGCGGTCCCCATTGTTCCTGCTGCAGGCTCGCGGCTCGTGGACGACGGCGAGGACACAGCCGACATCGAGTTCACGACGTCCAAGGACATCCAGGTCTTCCCGACCTTCGAGGCGCTCGGTCTCAAGGAGGACCTTCTACGCGGCATCTACGCCTATGGTTCGTGCATCATCACCTATTGCTGTCCTTACAGACCTTGGAACTCTATGGGGCTAACGGTGTCAACACAGGGTTCGAGAAGCCGTCGGCGATCCAGCAGCGAGCCATCAAGCCGGCGGTGCAGGGCCGCGACGTGATCGCGCAGTCGCAGTCAGGAACGGGCAAGACGGCCGTGTTCTCCATCTCGATCCTGCAGACGCTCGACACGGCGAGCAACGAGACGCAGGCGCTCGTGATCTCCCCCACGCGCGAGCTGGCCGAGCAGACGCAGAAGGTGCTGCTGGCGCTGGGTGACTACATGAACGTGCAGTGCCACGCGTGCATCGGCGGCAAGAGCATCGGCGAGGACATCCGGCGGCTGGACTACGGCGTTCAGGTCGTGTCGGGCACTCCCGGCCGTATCTTTGACATGGTCCGGCGCCGCAACCTGCGCACGCGCAACATCAAGATGCTGGTGATCGACGAGGCCGACGAGATGCTCAACAAGGGGTTCAAGGACCAGATCTACGACATCTACCGGTACCTGCCGCCGTCCACGCAGGTGCTGCTCGTGTCGGCGACCATGCCGCAGGAGGTGCTCGAGCTGACGCGCAAGTTCATGAACGAGCCGGTTAAGGTGCTCGTCAAGCGCGACGAGCTCACGCTGGAGGGCATCAAGCAATTCTTTGTGGCCGTGGAGAAGGAGGAGTGGAAGTTCGACACGCTCTGCGACCTGTACGATACGCTCACGATCACGCAGGCCGTCATCTTCTGCAACACGAAGCGCAAGGTGGACTGGCTCACGACCAAGATGCGCGAGGCCAACTTCACGGTCTCGTCCATGCATGGCGACATGCCGCAGAAGGAGCGCGACGCCATCATGCAGGAGTTCCGCTCGGGCGGCTCGCGCGTGCTGATCACGACGGACGTCTGGGGTCGCGGTCTGGACGTGCAGCAGGTGTCGCTCGTCATCTGCTACGACCTGCCGAACAACCGCGAGCTGTACATCCACCGCATCGGTCGCTCGGGTCGCTTCGGCCGCAAGGGTGTGGCCATCAACTTTGTCAAGGACGACGACATCCGCATCCTGCGCGACATTGAGCAGTACTATAGCACGCAGATCGACGAGATGCCCATGAACGTCGCCGACCTCATCTAGTGGCCCGAGCTCGCCTCGACTCGACCAGCATAACGCACCAGGTTTCGTGAATGTGAATGCATCTGATTGACTTGATTTTGAGGTTTCCTTCTTGCTCGCTCACAGCTCGTCGCGGTTGTCGGTCACCTCCTGCTCGTGTAGCTGCTTCTCGAGCCGCTCGAGTCGGTCCAGCCGCTCGTCCAGCACGACCGCGACGGCCTCGCGCAGCTCTGGCGTGCTCACGGGGCTAGTGAGCAGAGTGCGAAGCTGCTGGGTCGACATGTTGGCCAGCTCGTCGAGCGACAGCGTCGACTTCTTTACGTGCTTCTTCGTCGCGACTGGTGCTGCTGCTGCTGGTTGATCGGTCGAATGGCCCTTCTCCCAGCTCGCGAACAGCTCGCGCCGGCGCTGCCGCCGATCCTCAACCTTGCGGATCCAGAACTGCTCGATCGCGGCCTCGTCCATGGCAGGGAACTCATCGATCGCGATGGTGCGCGTCGCGTTCCGGCGGAGCGCGGCCGTCCGCCGCTCCCCTGGCAGTGGCTTGCTCTCGAGTACCATCATGTCAAACTCTTCGCTCGACTGCTTGCTGCGGAAATGCGGCGACCCGAGCGCCACGCGCAGGTGCGTGACGTAGTGGAAGTCTCCAAGCTGCAGCAGACACTTGGGGAGTTAGCAGGCTCAATCCCTGTCCAAAGTCGACTGATCTCGGCGCTTCACCTGAGTGGCGGCGTCCACCACTGCAAGCAGCGAGAGCGTCTCATACACGCCCGAGTCGGACAGCGCACGCAGCTCCTCGATCGCAAACTGTTCGAGTAAGTGAGTGCGTGCATTAATCTCCGTACAAGATCCTCATGGAAAGGTTCAAGTATCATTTACCTGTGCGGACTCTTGGACGAACGGATCCAGCACTGACTGGGGCGTACGCTGCTCGCGAAAGTAGCGGCGGCGGTCGTCGACGAACGAGTGCACCGAGCGGACCAGGCAGAGCGCGGACACTGCAGCGAACAGCAGCCGCCATCCCGGCAGCGACCGTGGCGCCATTGCTCGTGAGCAGACTCTGTGCGCTGGTTGATGTGCGACTGGAAAAGATCGCTCGACATGCTTCAAGTACCTGTGGTTCTCGATACAATACCTCTTGAGCAAAGATACCAATGATAGAGAGGTCATACAAACATCGATATTGATCACTGTTCACGAAATCGAAAATGAAAGTGTGAGGCGGTGACTTTTTCCTCCGTGCTCACATAATGCTGTGTCTTAGGAGCATGACCCTCGCGACCACCGCCCGGGCTGACACCCGCCTCGCTCATGCTGCCATGCGTACAGATGCGCCGCTCCGATATCCCGCGCGTATCGAGCGTGGTTGCCCGACGAGATTTCTTTGGATCGGAGATGGCAGGTGCACTGCACAGCGCACTCGCAACCATCCATCGTTCGGAGAGAGCGTACCACATCCACCATCTCGCATCAATAACCAACGTCTCTAAACCAACAAACACCCCACACCGGCTTGGTGAAAGCACGGCTCTATTCTTGAATCCATTGGTGTCGCCATGAACGCGGTCTCCATCGAGGACTGGATCGTTGCCGCTGCTGGATTCACCTCGTAGCTCGCAGCACCGATGTCGACGCCGATGCCATCGACAAGCAGCTCAGCTGACGACAACGCCAATGGGGGGTCGGCTTCAGTTGAGGCCGCGCGGACCAGTCGCAGACTTCAAGGTCCCTCCGAGACGTTTCTCGCCGCCTCCAAGCGCGAGGGCGGCGCCAGAGTGCATGCACATGCAGCGCGGTCAGAGCCGAGGCCGCCGTGAGCTCGCGACGGTAGTTGAAGTAAAAATAGCGAGTCGCGTTGATGCGCATGGCCACTTCGCATCCGTCCTCGCAGGTCATCGATTATTTGGGTGAGTCCACTATTACTAACCACCAATATCTGAAATAGAAAACACGCATTATCGAATACAAGAGGTTTGGCGAACATGGATCAGGTGCTACAATCAAGGGTGCATGGCCGCGCACGTCCAAGCAGCCTCAACCTGCGCCGGGGGAGTGCTCGGACCCGCGTCATGCCTGCTCCGCGCTTGCAGTCTCCCCTGCGAGTCCATTCCGCGATCCGCCTCCAAGCTCGCAAGCTCGCCAGCCCGCCAGTCCACCCACAGCCGCCGCCTCGGCCATGTCGTCGCCCATCAATATCCTGCCGTTCGGCGCCATCGTCAACGAGTTCACCGTCGGCGGCCGCAACCTCGTGCTGGGCTTCCCGAACGCGAACCACTACGTGCAGCACGCGGGTCCGCACTTCGGCGAGACGGTTGGCCGCGTCGCCAACCGCGTGTCGGACGCCAAGGTCGAGCTGAACGGCAAGGTGTACGAGCTGCTGGCCAACGACGGCAAGAACTCGCTGCACGGCGGCCACTCGTGGGGAGCGCGCGAGTTCACTGGGCCGACGGCCGTCAAGGACCGCGACGGCAATGACGCCGTGCGGTACTCGCTGATCAGTGAGGACGGCGACGCCGGTTTCCCTGGACGCGTCGAGTTCTCGGTCACGTACACGACGACCGTCTCCAAGACGGAGAACGGCAAGGAGCTCGTGCAGCTCGCAGCCGAGTACGAGGCGCAGCTCACGGGTCCGGACGACGTCAAGGAGACGGCCATCAACATCACCAACCACAGCTACTTCAACCTGTCGGACCGCGAGACCATCGACGGCACCGAGGTCACGCTCGCCTCGGACCGGTACCTCGTGCCAGACGAGGGCAACATCCCGACCGGCGCGATCGAGAACTTCCCGGGTGTCAAGGCCGGCGAGAAGTTCACGCTGGGCGTGGCCGAGCCCAACATCGACCACTGCTTCCTCATGACCGAGGACTCCAAGTCCATCCCGCTCGACACGCGCGCGCGGCCGCTCCAGCTGCTCGCCACGGCCTTCCACCCGGACAGCAACGTGCACCTCGAGGTGCTCAGCACCGAGCCGGCCTTCCAGTTCTACACGGGCTTCTGGAACGACGTGCCGGCCGTCGCGGGCCAACCGGCGCGCGGCTCGCGCTCGGGCTTCGCCGTCGAGCCCTGCCGCTACGTGAACGCCATCAACCGGCCCGAGTGGCGCTCGCAGATGCTGCTGCCCAAGGGCGAGACCTTCGGCTCGCGCATCGTCTGGCGCGCTTGGACCGCTTAGCCTGCTTGCTCATGCAGACGAACAACTAGCTCGACAAGCCTAATGCAATGTAGTTTTGTGTCCATCATGACTCCCATTGTCTACAAGTTACACATACACACACAGGATAGATATGCTACACCACCTCGACGCCACCACCTAACATCTATAGCCTTCAGCAGGCGATCGACGCCCGCGCGGCCCCGCCCTCGGCGAGTAGCAGCTTGGCCTGGTCGATCTCGGCCTCGATCACCTCGCCCAGCTCGCCGAGCACCGCGCCGTGGTCCAGCAGGAAGCGCGCGACGTCGCCGTGCCGCTCCGTCACCGCCGACACCAGCGGCGTCACGTTCTCGGCGTTCGCGCCGTTCACGTCGGCGCCGGCGTCCACCAGCACGCGCACGACCTCAAGGTGGCCGCGGCCGGCGGCGATCCGCAGCGCCGTCGACCCCTGTCGAGTGCGGGCGTCCACCTGCGCGCCGCGAGCCAGCAGGAACCGCACGACCTCGACGTGGCCCAGCGCCGCAGCCACCACGAGCGCCGGCCAGCCGTCCGCCTTCCGTTGTGTCTCGACTGTGACGTGGCCGTCGTCCACCAGCGTCCTCACAGCCGCTAGGTGACCCAATGCAACGGCGCGCTGCATGGCCGTCGCACCTTCGGACGTGACAGCGTCCGCGCTGGCGCCGAGAGCAAGCAGAGCCTGCACGACGGCCGCGTGGCCGCTCTCGGCCGCGGCGATCAGCGGCGTGCGGCCCTCCTGGTCGGCCGCTTCGATGCCAGCGCCGGACTCGATCAGCGTCCGCACGATCTGCAGGTGGCCGTAGTACGCGGCCAGCACGAGCGCCGTGTCGCCTTCGCCCGACCGGGTCTCGAGCCCGGCACCACGCGCCACCAGCAGCTTGACGACCTCGAGGTGGCCGCTCTCGGCCGCGCACATGAGCGGCGTCCACCCATCGTCGTCCGCGGCCTCGACGTCCGCCCCGGCGGTCACCAGCACCTCCACGACGTCCACCGCGCCGTGCAGCGCAGCGACGTACAGCGCTGACGCTCCATCGGCCTTGCGAGCCGCGAATGAAGCCCCCGACGCCAGCAGGAACGCCGTGATCGGCGCGTGGCCCTGCTTGGCTGCAGCCATGAGCGGTGTCCAGCCGTCCGCCGCCGCGGCATCCACGTCGGCGGCGCCGCCGTCCACCAACGCCCTCGCGCACTCGAGGTGGCCCTCGAACGCGGCCACATACAGCGCCGAGCCGCCGCCCTTGTTGCGCGTCTCGACGCCGGCGCCGGCCGCGACGAGCCACCTGACCATGTCGAAGAAGCCGTTCTTGGCCGCGGCCATGAGCGGCGTCCACCCGTCGTGGGTCGCGGCCTCCACGTCCGCTCCAGCGTCGACCAGCACGCGGGCGGTCTCCAGAAAGCCCCCGTCGCCCGCCGCGAGTCGCAGAGCCGTGCATCCGGCGTTGTTCTTGGCGTCGATGGCGTCCGACCCCATGGCGTCGACCAGGAAGCGGACAATGTGCGTGTGGCCTCGAGCCGCCGCCGCCATCAACGGCGTGCGGCCGTGGCGGTCCGCCATGCTCTTGCCGTCCACGCCGCTGCCGCTCGCGACCAGCAGCTGCACCAGATCCGCGTGGCCGTTGCGAGCCGCCAAGTGCAGCGGCGTCGCTCCTTCCAGCGTCGCGGCATCCACCATCGCGTGGCTCACCAGCAGCAATGCCGCGACTTCGAGGTGGCCCGTCTCGGCCGCGCAATGCAGCGCCGCTCGCCCGCTCTGGTCGATCGCCTGGACGTCCGCGCCAGCTCCCACAAGCAGCTCGGCGACCTCCAAGTGGCCGTAGAAGGCGGCGAGTGCCAGCGCCGAGTCGCCTTCGTCCGACCGAGCGGACAGCGAAGCTCCAGCCTCCAGCAGACACCGAGCGGCTTCGGCGTGGCCCTCGGCCGTCGCGCACAGCAGCGGCGTCCACCCGTCGTGCGCGGGAGCCTCCATGTCGGCGCCGGACTCCAGCAGTGACCGCAGCGCCGGCATGTCGCCGTGGGCCGCGGCGACGCTCAATGTCGTGCCAGCGAGCAGCGGGTCAGTCTCCATCATGCGCCGTTCCAGAGGATCCGCTAAACCGTCCAGAGGATCTGCTAACCCGTCCAGAGCACTTGGCGGCGACCGGGAGAATGCGGGAATGGGGAAAGCTGGAGGCACCGGGGAGACGGCGGAGCTGGAGGGAGCGGAGCCGAGAGCGGAGTCGAGGCCTTTACGACGCACCGCAGCGGTCGTGGCGGCACGGCGCGCAGTGGCGGAATGAGGCCACACCCACGGGGCTGGTCAGGCCGCTCGCTTGTCCTCGGCCGGAGCAATTGCCCTCGAAAGTATTTCAATCCAGAAGAGTTGCGCTGGACAGGCCGCTCCCCGAGCCCTTGCACGTACCTGCCATCTGCGATGTGTTTGCTATAAGTTGTGGCTCAAACGGGTCTGTCGCGCGTGTCTTTGGGGCGGCGTCGCTCTAGGGGTATCAGCATTGGAACGCCCTGCGGTCTTGGATATCTTTATGGGCTTTGATATTTGAAGACTGGCCGCTCACTAACCCACAACCTAGTCAAGCGTGGCGGCGCATGTACCCAGCAACTAGACCTACCGTTCGTATAGCAAGTGCAATGCACATGAGACCGTCAGCATTGGATGGATGCTCCGCCGCTACCCACAGCTTCCTGCAAAGGGGGATTGAAGCTCGCTGATGCGGCCAGGACACGCTCGCCACTGTGGTCGTTGAACAAACGGATATCCTTGGCACGCGGCACGAGCCGCTTAACTCACAGCCCGGTCTCTTCGCCCCGTGAGCGCTTGGCAATCGAAGCGATGGCTTGGCGCCGCGCCATAGAGAAAGGTCACGGACCCACTCACGGACCCACGCTTCACTGGCGTGGCGTGGCATGGCTGCGACTTCAGCGCGTGAAGTCATGGACGGCTGGTTTAACCCGAGCGCATCCCGCTGACGGACGTCAGTCGATCCGGAGAGGTCTCGGAATGGCGGCGGAGGTGCACTGGGAGGAGATTCGAAGGTGCTGCCCATCTCGTTAAACCCTCGGACGTCCGCCTCTCGCTGCAGCTGCGGGGAGGAGAGCTCCTCCCCTTCCTCCGATCGGTGCCGGGCAGCAACTTCGACCGCCGCGTTCGCTTGATGACGGCCACAGACCTTGAACCGATACGCTCGCGGTGATGACTACATCATCGGATCAGCACGCGGTTCGACCAGCGGCGGTCGACCGGCGCCGGCCTCGCCGCGCGATTGGCGTGACGCTCTGCACATCGCGAGATCCTTGCATGCCAGCTGGGAACGACGCTCGTGTGCGTCGAGGCAGTCGCAACCAATGTGATCATGGTTTGTCCATGCGCTGCACGCTCATGTAGTATATCAGTGGATGCTGTGACGTGACCCGCGACGAAGAAGGCGGCTACGCCGTCATGAAGGACGACCCAAGCGACTTCCAGAGTGGATATTTGGCAGCGCCATGGAGCAAAACCGACGACAGCGGCTCTATGGAGCGAACTGTGGCGCTCTACTCGTCTCTTGCGATCCGCATCGCGGACGCAAAGACACGAGCGCCGTTCGGCCGGTGCGCCATTGGCGACGGTCGCCGCTGGTCAACTGCCACGCTCCTCTATGCCGTCGCGCAGGCCGCCGGGTTCGCGTAAAAGCGCCTCGATGCTCGGTCTGGAAGCGATGGCGGCCATGGAGGGCGGTTGCGTACCCCCGCCGTGGATGGGAGTGCGCTGTGCTCTCTCCTTGGCAGCAGCGCTCGAATGGTAAAGACCACGCGCCGAGGCGAGAGGGACGGCGATGAGTTGACAAGGAGGTACAGCTCAAAGTTCAAGTGTGCAGTGCCACAGCTTTCAAACTGCAAGGCTGTGTGGTTTGAAGGCGGAGCATTCGCACTCAACACTCACCTGCATGGCAGCTTCCTGCACCATGCCGAGTCGAGTCGACTTGGCGGCTAGTTGACGAACCAGAGGTCGTTGACGGAGAAGCCGTCGGGGAGCGACTCGACGGCGAGCCCGAGCTCCTTCGAGAAGACGGGCGGCCGGTCCTGGTGCTTGTTGACGGCGGCGTAGTAGGCGGCGAAGGCGTCCATAGAGCTCGCGTGGTCCTCCTCGATCTCGACGTCGTCCACTGTGCGCGGCTGCTTGAGCGCCTCGAGCGCCGCGGGCTTGTCCTCGAGCTCGTAGTCAACGCCGTAGATGGGACTGGTCGAGAAGACGCTGTGCAGCGACTGGATCTCGCGGAAGAGCTCCGTGAGCCGCTCCTCCGGGTCGACGCGGAAGCCCAGGATGTACCCGCCGCTCGGCACCGAGGTCTCGATGACGAGCGCGGGACCAAACTTGGACGAGCGGATCCGCGCCGAGTTGATCTGCATGTACGGGATGCTCACATTGAAATTCTCGGCCAGGTTGGCGTGCCACACGACGCGCACGTTGGTGACGAAGAAGGTGCCGAGATTGCCCTGGTCGGACGAGAGGTTCCAGACGCCGTTGAGCCGCGTGTAGACCTGCTCGTGGGGAAGCAGCAGCAGCTCCTTCTCCTTGATGATGGCGCCGCGCAGCTTGAGCTCGCGGTACAGCTTGGTGGTCTCGTACGAGCGAAACACGGCCTGCACGGTCGTGAAGAGCCGCGGACTCGCCTTGACGAGGCTCGTGAAGATGAACTCGAAGCGCGAGTTGGCGTACTTGGTCATGATGTACAGCGCCTGCGTGTTGCCGCGCAGTTTGGACGTGGCCGTGCGGATCTTGATGGTCTGCACGCAGTTGTACCCAATGCTCAGGTTGGTGCGCACCGACTTGTGCGACGCCCACAGCAGCCGCAGGTTCGTGATCTCGAGCGAGCCGCGCTCGCCGTTGTTGCCCTTGGTGTCCTCGACCGAGTTGATGGCGTCGATCGTCGCCTCGCCCTTGCGCAGCTGCATGGCCGACGCCGGGATGTCGAACCGGATCTCGCGGTCCTGCCACGTCAGCGACTCGGGCGACGCCTTGATCTCCATGTTGCTCAGCTCTGCGAACTGCTCGGGTCGATCGTGCAATCTGGGAATGCGACCTGAGGGACTCGAAACGACGCGAGTCGGAGTGGTGTGGCCCACCTCACCTCGACTTCAACTTCAATGTCGTGCATCTCGGTTGTCGGGTTTGTTGCTGCTATTCCCGCCCGCACTGTCGTATAATGCCGTACCACCGGTTAGATCAATCTTTTGTTTGAGCTCATACTGTCCAGAGCATCGATTAGCACGTCGAATAGGTCGACTTCGACCGGATCAAGAGATCTCGGCAGGAGGTCACGATCATTGTGGATGCCCGAAAAGTACCTGAGCCGGGAGTAGCTAACCTCGATCTGCCGTGCAGTCACTGTATCTCATCAGGCGGTTGTGCCCAAATGCTTGGTGTCTTACATGCATCATGCCAATGCATACATTCGGCTGCTGATTCATAAAAGCACATATCGTTTCACCAGGCTGTGACCCACTGCTGCTCTGTGTGCAATCGTCAAAGCCAGCTCCTGCGTAATGAGGTCAGCACTCCAGCAATGGAATCTCGACGATCCAAGCCTTGCCTTCCACCTCCTCAACCATTGACGATCAAGTTGAAGCAGTCCCCCAATTCATGTGGGTCACACTATCTTTGAATAGCGAAATTCATTTCTTATCTGCGGCTGTTCTCATTGGGCGACGGCATAAGTGCACATAACAGACAGAGCGCTGGCGTGATGGCTAACAACGAAGAGAGCGATGCCGCTACCCGCCGTCCGCGCAAGTCGACGTACCTGGTGCGGAAGGAGGAGAAGGCGGCGCTCGACACAGAGGCAGCGGCGCTAGAGAAGCGACGAGAGCAGCTGCGAGCCGAGCGCCGAGTCGCCAATGCGCTGCTGAGACTGGCGGTGCAGCGACAACACCGTGCGCTCGCTCACGCACAGGCTGCGGTCTCCGCGTCCACTGTAAGTCGCTCGTTAACTATCTGTCGCCTCCAAGTTTGGCGCTAATCGCCTCAGATACGCATTCAGCAACAAGCTCTGCATTTGGTGTCACCGCTCGGACCGGGACTGCAACTCAGCGAGGACGAAGCTGAGCGGCAAGCCCAACTGCAAGCACGCCGACCTGTCAGTGTTCGCGATGGTCTCGCGTACATCCGGACACGGTCGCAGTTCCTCGACAGGTCGGTTCCGTTCGCTGAGCAGAGCGCTAGCGAGACGACTGGAGGTGACTGTTTCATCACGAGATTCGAGGTGGTCCCTTTGCGCGGCGTGACTGCGAGCGTCGAGCGCGTGCTGGGTGCGCTGGTCCATTCTCTCTCTCACGCGGAGCTGACCATTTCGGAGACGTCCGAGTTCATTACCATCCGTCAGGACGGCGACTGGATCCTTGAAGACGACACGATGCTAGCCAAAGGTATGGCAGTGCAACGCGTGTTGTCGTCCAGCGAGCAGGGCATGCTCGTCGAGTCGGAGATCGCGAGTTTCGTCGAGTATTTCGACAACGTCGATGGCAACGATGGCCCCGTTGGGATTCTCACAACTGATAGTGTCGAGCACGATGAACGGTACCCGTACCAATCTCAAGAGCGGTTCCGGCGCGATGTGTCATCGATCATCATGGTGGATCAAGTGGCGCGATCTGGCATGGAACCCGTGGTTGTATTGACGCTGTGGTCGCTTTGCACGTTTCGGCCTCCGGCGGGGAACAAGTACATGGGGATCGCCAAGGCGCTGCCGCCGCGCTACCCTGGATGGGGCGGCGGCATGGTCGAGGACCTGAAGCAGATCTTGCAAGCCGAACAATAGAAGTTGAACGGATCAATCGGTAGCCTGGGACTCAACATCGATAGAAGTTCCAGCAAGCAGCGACCAGTGTTGCATAGAGGTCGATGACAAACAGATTCGAGGAAGCCAGCAGCAAACCCGCTGTGTGGTTACACGTCAAGCAATTTAGTCTATTCCAAGGCGACTGTCGTCACAGAATTCTTGGCATAGATAGGGACCACGGACGACAGTTGGTGATGTGGAGCGCCGACAGCATAGAAGTCGAAGGCGTAATGCTCACCGCCAATTGACACCTATTCTTGTCTGAGATTCGATGAGCTTGATCTACTCAATGTCAGCGGCGCCGCACACGTGCAGGCTTTGGCCTCGTGGCGTGTCGAGCACATGCCGCCAGTCGAGTGCGTCGAGAGCGAGCCGAGTCTGCTCAACTGCGGCAACATCACGCCGAGTCGCCTTTGTAGATGGTTCATCTTCGCAACGAGTTGGAGAAGACAAGTTTCCAACTCCGAGAGATCTGCGTTGTTTTTAGTTGCTTGAGCTGTTGCATCGATTTAATGTTTGGAGAAGAAGAACCCGTCTGAATTCGCCTCAACAATCGACTTGTACCAAATGCTGCAACGTCCAGTTCCATTGTCACAATACGCACCAGAAAACAACCTGCAGTACCTTCAATGTCTGTCAATCGTCTCGGTCAGGCTCAAACTCAGTTGCCTGGTCCGCGCGCCTCGATGTCCCACACGTGCTCGACCACACCGTTCCGGAACCCCACGAGATGGTCGTACATGTTGACGGTCGGGTCACAGTGGCCGGGGATCAGCAGCAGCTTCTGGCCCAGCGCCGGCATCGGGATCTCCGACGACCAAACTTGCTCTGGAACGAGGATGCCGTGCTCGTCGCCGCCGCCTTGGTACTCGAGCTGCGGCAGCGGATTCGCGTCGATCGACGAGTACACGACCGGCGCGCCGGAGTCCAACGAAACGGCTTTCATGCCGGCATCAACAACCGCACGAGGGGTGACAGTGTTCGTGCTCATAACGGTCGTGAGAACAAACAAGCTCTGTTCCCACTGGTGGACTGATACAAGAGTCCATGCATCAACCTCATCAGTCACAGTCCAAATCGGTTTAGCACGAACAAACTCACCTTTGTGTCCGTCTGGGCCGAGGTTCCGAGCGTAATCGGCGTCGTTAAACAGGTACGAACCGGGCTGCACCTCCGTAAAGACACCACTGGCTGCTTCCAGCAGGTACGTGCCGGTGCCGCCTCCCGTGACGACGTCGCAGTTCAGTCCTTTCTCCACGAACGCGTCGCGCACGAGCCGCGCCTTGTTGGCGACCGAGTCGATCACCCGCGTCTTATCGGTGTAGTCGCGAATGTGCTGCGCCGCGCCATGGTACGCCTGGATGCCGCGCAGCACGAGGCTCTCACACGCGTCGATTCGGTCCGCGAGCTCAACGGCGTCCTCGATAGAGTCGACGCCGCAGCGGTTCTGGCCGACGTTGACATCCACGAGCGCCAGGAAGATGACGCCGTTCGCGGTGGCGACCGCCGCCGCCTGCTGCACGGCTTCAACGTTGTCGAAGATGAGCGTGACAGTCGCCCCCAGCTTGGCGAGCCGTGCCATCCGCTCGAACCTCGAGACGCCGACGATCTCATTGCTCAGCAGCAGGTCGCGCACGCCGCCGTCGAACATGGCTTCGGCCTCGGCGACCTTCTGACAGCATAACCCCGTCGCCTATTGCCAAACAACCATTAGACTGGCGACACATGCACTTGAACGGATCTCGGAATTGCTATCATTACCTTAGACAAGCGGAGCTGGAGCTGTCCAACGGCCGAGGTCTTGTGAGCCTTGGCGTGCGGTCGGATCGCCACGTTCTCGAATTGCTGAAGCGATTCCGGCAGGGCCACGAGGTTCTTCTCCATCTACGAGCGAGCACCGTACGGCCGTTAGAACACTGCACAAACTTGATCTGCAGACTACTGGCGCGTACCGCGTTGAGATCGACGACGAGGCACGGGGTTTCGATCGCTTGGATTGGGTCGCCCACACTGGCGGGTCGCCGGCGGACAACCGTAGCTTCCTGCGCCTGCTGCAGCCGCCCGCGCACCGCCGACGCCGTCGCAAGGTACCTTCGCGCGCTCTTGGCTGTCACCGCCACGGCTGCGGCCGCCGCCGCAATGCCCGCGGCCGTGGCGACCGTCGCCGCCGTCGAAGTCGCTCGCGCCATCTTCGTGGGTTCCGAAAATGAGAGGATCACCTTGAACGTTTGGAAATAGTGTTCGATACACCACTTGGATGCATCCATTGACAAAATCGGTCGGATAGGAATGTCAACCGGACCGATGCACCACGATGGAGGAGCTGAGCGTCGCCAACGCCGAGCTGCTTGCCGGCGAGGGCGGTGTCGCCAGTGCTCCGGACATGTATGACAACGGGGACGCGCTCGTGCCGCTCGAGGCATCCAGCCCCCAACGAAGACACCCAATGCCGTCCACGACAATTTTCAGACTGATCGTGCGCCAGCCAACCGCAACTCGGTCATCGAGTGGATCACTGTCGACGGCCGCAACCACCCAGACGTGAGCGGAGTGGGCGGAGAGACAGCAGTGACCGCGGCCTACGCGATTGTGGTTGGGGAGTGCGAGGTGCGGATTATCAAGGGACCGTTCGCGCACGTGGCGAGCGTAAGTCCATGTTGGGTTTTACTTCCGCGAAGGCTCGGGCGGGCCGGTTCAGACGCCGGAACGGCCTCGACCTCTGCTTGTGCTAGCGGACTCAGTGCAACTCGCAACAAAACGCACTGCGCTCGATGGCGCGGCAACGAGGAAATTGCTCCCCGAAAGCGATGAATATGTACTTGATGAGATAAAACAGCGGTGGACCCAGCGATTCGATCAGCTCACTGAGCGTATTACTGGGTTGGTTGATGACACTAGGAGACGGCAGCGCGCTCGCGTTGTTCGCGCACGAATATCTTTCAGCGTTACTTCTCTCAGGATCTGGCATGTCGGACAAGGCCCATGACTTCCTCGTCCAGTTTTGTCTATAGGAGGCGCGTTCGCTCCCTTCTTCAGCACCTTTGTGCAGCACTGGATACTCTTCACATTGCTCCAGGCAGGAGGTGACCAACACGCGGGACGCGACTCAGTGGCCGACACACTTTGCCGAGCACCTGGTCGAGGACGAGTTGATGTAGACGCTGTGCCAAATGTGTCTGCGCGGCTGAAGCATGGATAGCGGGAAGCATCAACGCGAACGAGTCTGGTGGAGGGTACTTCTCCATTTGCCTCCACCAACTCAGCCGGCTGAATCAAGACCTTTTGCAGCTCGCCAGCATCATGCAACGTGATGGTCGGGTCGTTGGGCCGGGCGGCAAGACGCTGGCCTCCGACGAGAGCCATCCCCGCCCGGCCAATCGACCCAAGAGAGACGACCACCATGATGACTCACTCCCACCCGGGGTGGGATTCGACGAACAGACTGTCATCCGCCTATGGCGGTGGAGGGGCCTCCACCGCCGCCAGATCGAGGAGCTGCGCTCGCACCATTCGACCTTGCTGGTCAGCATGCAAGAGCTGGAGGCCAGGTGCCTTCAAGCGGAGGAGAGCGCGGCTGCCGCGCTCTCGCGTCAACACGTACTCGAACAACGGCTGGGTAGGGTAGGCCTAGCCATTGAAGAGGCCAGACAAATGTACGAACGGCTGCGCGACGGGCAAGAGCAACGCATCCACAACCTGGAGTTGGTTCGAGAAGCTGCGAAGGATGTTGTTGAACGTGTCAAGGTCGATCAAGACCTTCACGCTGTTGAACTTGCCCGCGTCCGGGGGCAAGTGGAAGTCCTGAGCAGGCGCCGTCAGCGCAGAGTGTCAGAAGATATCAAAGAAGTGGGGACGCGGGCAAGTTCCTTGGCATGCAGATCTTGATCGACCTTGACACGTTGAACAGCATCCTGCGCGATTATACGGATCTTCTCAATGTCGTTGATTCGTTGTTCGTGGTCGACGCGTAGAGTCTCGAACATCTGGCCGGCCTCCTGAACGGCCCGATTGATCCTGGCCAGCCGTTGTTCGAGTACGTGTTGACGCGAGAGCGCGGCAGCCGCGCTCTCCTCCGCTTGAAGGCACCTGGCCTCCAGCTCTTGCATGCTGACCAGCAAGGTCGAATGGTGCGAGCGCAGCTCCTCGATCTGGCGGCGGTGGAGGCCCCTCCACCGCCATAGGCGGATGACAGTCTGTTCGTCGAATCCCACCCCGGGTGGGAGTGAGTCATCATGGTGGTCGTCACTCTTGGGTCGATTGGCCGGGCGGGGATGGCTCTCGTCGGAGGCCAGCGTCTTGCCGCCCGGCCCAACGACCCGACCATCACGTTGCATGATGCTGGCGAGCTGCAAAAGGTCTTGATTCAGCCGGCTGAGTTGGTGGAGGCAAATGGAGAAGTGCCCTCCACCAGACTCGGCTGCGCTGATGCTTCCAAGCTCTCTTTGTTCGATCAATCTGCGCGAGCGGCCGCTCGCCTCCAACGTATTCCTTTCTGCTTCTCTCCAACGTACCGGGACTCTCGCTCTGAACCCATTGGCGTGACCCGTCCGGCGATCCAGCGGCGGTCGCCTCCAACGTATCTCCTTCCGCTTCCCTCCTACGTACCCCCTCCGCGTCTCGCCCGGCTCCCCCCAATGGCAACGCTCGCAGCGCGGGGACGCCAAACCGCAGGAGATCGGGCTCCAATCAGGTCGCGCGTTAATGGCTGAGGGACCGGAGAAGCAGCGCGAGCTGATGGCGACACGGTTTGAAACCGCGCTGTGCAGCCCGTTCCCACAAATGTACGTGCCACCGTGCGTGAGACGCTCGAGTTCGCGCACGAGTGCTGCGGCGGGGAGCTGCTGCGCCGCGGCCGCAAGCTGCTGAGCCACGGCAAGCCCAAGGAGAACGCCGAGGCGCTCGAGCTCGTCGACTCGCTCTTCACGCACTTCCCGGAGCTTGTGGTCGAGCAGCTCGGGCTCTCGCTCTGCCAGAACACGATTGTCGGCGACGCGCTCATGCGTGGCATCTCGCGCGGCGAGCGGAAGCGCGTGACGACCGGCGAGACGGAGTTCGGCATGAAGCACGCCGACATTTGGTCCAGTTTCTTCGTGGTGCTGGCGTACATCGTTGGCTTCCGACTGTTGGCGCTGGTATTCCTGCGCTTTGTCAACAGCCAGAAGCGGTAGATCGACGACAGCATGTGCCAGTCATCGCGCCGAGTGCATGTTATTCGAGAGTGTACAAATGCATCAAGTGCGAATCAATGTGAATGTGGTTGTTTGCCCTCAACTACAAGATCGACTGAACCATCACACGCCTCATGCATTCAGCGCACTCCTGGTCTGTACTGTGCGTGGGCGTGTTGAAGTGATGAAGACGTCGCCTCAGTAGCGCCACATTCAATGGTCCAGAGTCAACACAATAGAGGGTTAGGACGAACGATGTGCATTCAACACGCATCGAGTAGCTGACTTGAGCGCTAGACTGTCCTCTACAAACCTCAATACCCTCCTCCTACTGCTGCTTGGCGTGGCTGTCGCTGTCCCCAGCGGTCTTGGCCCGCACCACGACCGACTTGTGCTGCGCCTCGTCAAAGAGTGTTCGGAGTCAAAGCGCATCGAAATCCTCAGTCGTGCCGACTGTGCACGTGTTTTCGTGCTTGCCCTCGTCGTCCTTGTTCTGCCGCGTCCAGCTCGTGCGCATCTTGCTGCCTTGCACGACCTCACCGTCGTACACAGCCTTGAGGCGGCCGGTCGATTCATCGTACCACTGGCGCGTGCTCACGACCGGCTGGCCCTTGTCGTCGAGCACGGTCGAGCTGCTGAACGAGTAGGTCGAGAAGGCGCGGTCGGCGTCAGCGTCCGACTGCGGCTGGTGTTCGATCGATTGCAGCGTCTCATGGGCCGAGCGCACGAGCAAGTCGCGGAAGAACTCGGTGTCGTCCGATTTGCTCGGCGCTGCCAATAGCCCGTGGCGGAATGGGATGTTGGACCGCACCATCGTGTCGTTCACCTAGTTGAGCTCCATCATGGACTGCTCGAGCGACGACATGGGGAACCACAGGCGCGGCTGGACGAGATCCCATGTGCTGTACATGGCTTCGTCTTGAAAGGAGTTGAAGCGAAAGGAGTCGAAGCGAGTGGAGATCGCAGTCATTCGACATCGTCGTCATGGGTGACGAGACAGGGACTAGTGCGACAAGCCAACGGCCAGCGTTTCGCTGGTGGTGGGTGCCATCCCGGTCGCATGCCATTTTCCACCAAGAAGCTCGAGACCTAGTGGACGTACGTACCCCGCAACCCAACTCATTTGTTCGAGAATGGGAATCGAGAATAAAAATGGTGGGAGATTTGAGTCCGTTGAGGGGTAGCGTGCCACACTCGCGATAACCGACACCTAAACCCTAATCCCGAATCCATTATCCCTATATTCTAGAGAAACGACCATGTGACGCAGCCAACGTGTCACTGCGGATTCAGGTGAGCGACCCGAACCAATCATGTCGCGAGATGTGTTCCACAGGGCTTTGTAACGGGACGCTGTTCGCACAGTTCCCGAAACACGGCACACACGCTTGCGCTGATGAGGAAGACTTGGCAGAGTCCCGACTTGGAGGGACGAAGAGGGAGGAGAAGAGTGAGGAGGAGACTTGAGCAGAAGACGGCAAATTTGCAACTGAATTGAAATGAGCTTATGGTTCCTGAAACCTCTCCCTAGAGTCCTATGGGGTTAAATGCAATCACCCTACAAATGCAGAATAAACCTTGGGTTGAATCAGGTTGAACTTGGAGCTGAGCGTGAAGAATATTCTCACTTGAACTTGAACTTCAAGGAGAAACTTGAACTTGAACTTGAGATTCTTCTCCGAAGAATCTTCTGTGCACGGGGCGTTGTGATTGGCTGATATCAACAACATTGTACCCACAATGACACGTCGGCTTCGTCAACAGATAGTTTCCCAGCAGGAACCATCACCGTGCGCAAAGACATGTGCGCAGGCAGAGAACACTCGAGAATGTTCGAGAACATTCCGTGCGGACGTAATCAATGATTACTCCGTAAGTGTCGGTGTGTAGACATGAATCAGGGATCATGTCTATGACACCTGGCGATCCAAAACAATTAGTGGGAATCACTAATCCGTAATTGGACATCGCCATGTAATGGCACTATTGGATAGGCCCATTACACGTCTGCTCTCAAGACCCGACTCCAAGACCAAGCGATCGGCTCGCCGCGGTGCAAGATCCGCTTGCTCGGCGCTCAAGTAACTGCTCGCGCTCGTGCAATACCGTGCAGTGATCGGCTTCCTCTTTCCAAGTGCTAAAGACAAGGCCAGCCACCTGTTCGCTTTCCGGCGGCAGTCTCGAGGTGCAAATCAAGATGGCGCCGAAGAGTAAGCGTCGCCAAGACAAGAGCCCCACAAGCGGCAAAAAGAGGAAGTGTCGTCGCTTTCATCCGGAAGCTCCGGTAGACACGCAGCAGACGTCAGCCGTGGACGACAGAGGCCTAGTTCATCCTCGTGAGTGGTTCACGCGCGAGGTTGCGCAAGATCTGTGGATGCCGAACCAGCCGCTGCAAGTCGTCTCGAAGCCTGATTGCTCAAGTGGCGTTCCTGGCGCTGAGCTATCTCGCCTACCGGAGCATCAGCGTCTCGTGGAGCCTTTGATTACGTCATGGTTCGACGCGATCAACTTCTCCGACTTTGCTTGCTCGGCCTCGTGGAGGACAGAGTGCATGCCAAGACCGTCTTTGCGCGAGGAGCAGCAACCGCTAACAGATGCACATGACCTACCAGCACATTTGCGTGCGGTAGGAGATTTGAGCGAAGAGAACAAGCGTGATACCAAGGCGATCAAGCTCATCAACAGTTCAATCAAGCTGCGGTTGTACCCTTCAACTGATCAACGGACCAAGCTGGAGCAGATGTTCGCGACCAGCAGAGCGGTCTACAACAAGCTGGTGGCCTATTCAAAAGAGGACTGCGCTGAGCGACTGGTGCTGCGTGGCAGAGCTAACAGGGACAAGAAGATGACGATGAGCGAGCTGGGCCGGAAGTATCGACCCATCTCAACAGCGGGGACAATGGCAAAATTCTTCCGCAAGAAGAAGATGCTGCAGCGCCACCTCGAGGTGCACTCTGAGGTCTGTGCATCTGCCTTCCGAGACTTCCTCAAGGCCGTCAAGTCTTCCATAGCGCTCTATTTTGCCCTTCGGAGACAGAACAAGTCGACCACATATCCCGAGTTGAAGTTCAAATCCAAGTTCGCCCGCTCCAACACAATTGAACTGCGATTCAGTTCAATCCGAATTGTTCACAAGAATGGGAAGGATTTCATGCGGTTGCACCCAACATTTTTCGGATTTGGAGAACAAGACGGAATTGAAATCCGCGAGCCGCCTCCGGAGCTGACAAGCTCCATCCGACTCCTGCGCCTTCGGGAAGGCGAATACTACATAGCAGTTCCTCGACACGTCCAGTACCAACCGTTGATGGCGACTCGAGTATGCTCCATCGACCCTGGAGTGAGATAATTCGCGACCATTTACGATCCTGATGGACGAACATTGAGCGTCAAAGATGCGTACTCCGTGCTCAAGAGACGGTTTGATGCAATCGACGAAATGAAATCCAAACTGGCATTGATGGACAACGCCTGCAAGGCCAAGCACAAGGTGAAGACCAGACAGCGGAAGAAGATCAAGGGCAATGCAAAGACGAAGCTGCACGGCCAGCGGCATCGTCTGCGACGACAAATCAGATTCACTTATCGGCATGTGACGCGGATGGTCCGCGACCTACACCACAAGCTCTCAAGTTGGCTCGCTAACAACTATGATCAAGTGCTTCTCCCAACATTTCAGACAGCAGATATGGCGCGAAAGTATGAGAAGAAGGCGGTCGCGGACGGCACCCCTGCGACTTCATCGGGCGAAGTCCCGCAGCCGCCAGTCCGCGGACAAACCCAGAAGCAGCGGAAGATCACGAGCTCGACAGCCCGAGCAATGATGGCTCTGTCCCACTACAAGTTCAAGGAGCTGCTCAGGTATAAAATGGGACGCATCGGTGGACGTCTCATTGAATGTGGAGAAGAGTACACGTTGAAGACGTGCTCCAGTTGTGGCGTGATCAAGGAAAATCTTGGTGGCAGCCGCATCTACAGCTGTTCTGACTGCCACGCCGTGCTCGATCGAGATGTGAACGCGGTCAAGAACATCTTCCACAAGAACATGCGGATGCTACGCTAGACACGCACGTGTCAATCGGCGATGCCTTCGTCGAGGAGTCCTGTTAGCTATGCTAATGTTACAGGCCCAAGAGATGGAGCTTGGCCCCTGGTATTGCGGTATTCGGAAGTTAGGGCTAGGATCTCATTAGGTGATGAAAGCCTCAAGCATTTTCGAGCATTTCGCCAACACATTGTGCATACTCGAGGATACACATCACTTGGTTATCGTACCCGGCTTAGGTCGTATTATGTCTCCTGCGACGGCAGTCGCCGTGAAGCAGAACGAGTTTTCCAGACTCATCTCAATCGAGCGTTATGCAGTGCTTGAGTCCTCCTCTCGCCAAAGCATCCACTGGTGCTGAGAAATTGCTATCCCGACACCCAGCTAGTCGATTGGTTTGCTGACTTATTAAACCTCTGCTCGCAGGATGTGCTTCAAGTCCTCGATCATGCCGCCGCACCAGCCGGTGTATTGCTGCCGAAGAGTCTTGGTGGCCTTCGCTTGCTTGTCGTTCGTCGGAGGTCGAAACGTGCAAAGCGACCACAGCGTCAATACAACCACGGACTCCTCGGTGCGAGATATCATGCGTTCCACCATGATGATCGACGATACATCGCGCCGGAACCGCTCTTGAGATCGATACGGGTACCGTTCATCACGCTCCACAAACTCGGTCGAGATGACCCCGATTGAAGTGTCGCTGCCACCATCGCCGTCAAAGCATTGAACAAAACTCACGCTCTCTGTTTCGACCACCACACCCTGCTCGCTGGATGCCAGCAGACGATGTAAAGCCACGCCGTCGGACACCGCAGAGTCATCATGCAGCATCGAGTCGCCGTCCTGACGGATGGTAATGAACTCGGACGTCTCCGAAATGGTCAGCTCCGCGTGAGAGAGAGAATGGACCAGCGCACCCAGCACGCGCTCGACGCTCGCAGTCACGCCGCGCAAAGGGACCACCTCGAATCTCGTGATGAAACAGTCACCTCCAGTCGTCTCGCTAGCGCTCTGCTCAGCGAACGGAACCGACCTGTCGAGGAACTGCGACCGTGTCCGGATGTACGCGAGACCATCGCGAACACTGACAGGTCGGCGTGCTTGCAGTTGGGCTTGCCGCTCAGCTTCGTCCTCGCTGAGTTGCAGTCCCGGTCCGAGCGGTGACACCAAATGCAGAGCTTGTTGCTGAATGCGTATCTGAGGCGATTAGCGCCAAACTTGGAGGCGACAGATAGTTAACGAGCGACTTACAGTGGACGCGGAGACCGCAGCCTGTGCGTGAGCGAGCGCACGGTGTTGTCGCTGCACCGCCAGTCTCAGCAGCGCATTGGCGACTCGGCGCTCGGCTCGCAGCTGCTCTCGTCGCTTCTCTAGCGCCGCTGCCTCTGTGTCGAGCGCCGCCTTCTCCTCCTTCCGCACCAGGTACGTCGACTTGCGCGGGCTGCCGACCTTACGGCCCCCTACCTTCGTCATCGTCTCTCTGGACAGTTGCACTACAGAGAACAGTATAATGGAGAGCACTGAAAATGTCCGAGTGGTTTGTATTAATTTATGTCAAGGCAATCAATCACTGATCGATCCCTCCCTTCAAGATGCCCTCAAGGATGGTGCTCTACCTCGTCTGGTGGTTGACGAAGCGCAAAACCAATAGCTTAAGCACCAAGAAGAGCGCGATGAAGGCGATCTGGACGCCAAAGTTGAGCGCGAGCTCGTCGTGCTTGGTCAGGAAGACCTGCTCGACGTACTCCTTGACCGTGAGGTCGGCGTATTTTGTCGGTGCATTCAGCAGCGGTTGGCATCCGAGCGACGAGCTGTCATTGTCGGGGCAGTCAGCGAACACGAGTGCAGAGAAGACGGCCATCGAGTACTTCTGCGGTGTGATGTGGTACAGCCATTTGAGACCGATCGGGATGGCGCTGCTCGGCGGGTTGAAGCCCATGACGAGAGAAACGATCGAGAGGAAGAGCACGCCGATCATCATAGCGACCTCGAGGCTCGGCACGGCGTACACCATGAGCTGGCCGAAGTAGACTTGTGAGAGAATAGCCAGCATGTTGTTGAGCCAGTAGAGAATGCCAGTACCGAACCCAGAGAAGCCGACCATCGGGAAGAAGATGACGGTGAACAGCAGCGAGTTGACGAGCGCATACGGCACCTCAACGAGCGAGTCGGCCACGAAGAACCAGAACGTGCTGTACGTCTGCGACGCGCGTTCGCGGTAGTACGAGCCGCGCTGCAGCGACTCCAGCGGCAACACGCTATTGAACGAGATCATGCCGTTGAAGTACGCCGTGATGAAGATGACTCCGACGCCAGCGTTGATGCCCTGGTACGTATCGTAGTCGACATCAACGTAGAGCACGCCGAAGATCAGCGCCAGTCCGGCCGAAATCACGAAGCGCGTGTTGTTGTACGACGGCGTTCGCCAGTACAAATCGAAGAAGCGACGCGACAGTTGGGTCAGTTGAGTCATTGAACTCGCAGCCCGCTTGCGACCAAATGAGATCACTGCAGAATCGGGGGACGGTCGACCGACGCCGTCACTCTCTAGTTGCTCGAGAAGCTTCGACTTTTGCGCGCTGTTAGCGAAGCGATCGACGAAATCGACGTCAGCCACTGCAGAATTATCAACGCCAGCGCCGATACACTCAAGCATCCACGTGGCTGGGTTGTAGTCGCTCGGCAGCGACGAAATGCCGTCGATCGACTCAAAGTAGTCGACCAAATTGCAGCTTCCAGAACCGAGATCACCGAAGAAGACAGTCTCACCGCCACGCTTCAGCAGCAACAGCGCGTCGAATAACGAAAAGATCTCGGCAGATGGTTGGTGAATCGTGCACAGCACTGTGCGTCCACTGTCAGCGACACGACGCACACCATCCATGACAATCTTGGCGGTACGTGCGTCTAGACCGCTCGTGGGTTCATCGAGGAACAAGACGCTCGGTTGCGCTGCGAGCTCGACACCGATCGTGAGACGCTTGAGCTGCTCGGCCGAACAGCCGCGCACAAGGTGGCCAGCAATCCCACGGAGATCCAACATGTCGAGACACTCTTCAACAGCGCCAAGCTTCTGCTCCGTCGATATGGTACTGTCTTGGCGCAGGAAAGCGCTGAAGATGAGAGCCTCACGAATGGTGGACGCATCCGAGTGGACATCCATTTGCTCGCAGTACCCGGTGCTTCGTTGAATGCTCAAAGCGTCCGCGTCGTGACCATTGACCATGATTTGTCCCGTCATCTTGCCGGCGGTCTTGCGACCAGCGATTACATCCAGTAGCGTTGTCTTCCCCGCTCCGGTCGCACCCATCAAGGCCGTCATCGTACCAGGAAGAGCGTATCCACTGATGTTCTTGAGCAATTCCAGCGTCGCCTTTGCGTTGCCTGGCTTGGGAACAGAGTACGAAATGTCTCGAAAGGCGAACGCAACGGGGACGACCGTCGGACGCTCGTACTTCACCACAACGCCGACTGTGTCAGCTCTTGGTGTCGCAATAATACTGTACTCGTC
The DNA here is from genome assembly GCA_003413675.1 of Phytopythium vexans. Classification (NCBI taxonomy): domain Eukaryota; phylum Oomycota; class Peronosporomycetes; order Pythiales; family Pythiaceae; genus Phytopythium; species Phytopythium vexans. The sequence goes on from QLOC01000026.1 coordinate 197,579, forward strand.
GTCATCCTTGCCATCACGTGTCGTCACGCTCGGCAACTTGATTGAAATCGTGTCTGGGGTCTCGTACCGCTTGTACTCTAGCATGATGTAACCCAGACCCATGAAGAGCGCGTAAGTTGCCACCATGAAGATCACACCGTACCAGATCCATTCTCGTCCCGACTGGATCCCGTACAGACTCAGCGAATACTCGCCAAATGTCATGTCGTACTCATCGCAGTAGTTGAGGCCGTTGTATTCGCACACATCAAGCGTCGGGGACCGCAGCTGGTTGACAGCGAGCGAGCGAAAGCACCACGAGAGCGGATTAATCCAGTAGAACCAGACCAGCCAGTCCGGGATTTGGCTCTTGGCGATGATGAAGCCCGCAAACACAATGTAGAGCAGGTCGGTGACTCGTGACAATGGGTGCAGTACATTGGCGTTCGGCGCCGCAGCGGCCAGGAAGAAGAACCACGCCGCGAATGACACATTCGTCATGAAGAGCAGGAATAGATACATGAAGTACGCTCCAGCGTCCGCGACGAACCCACACATCCAGTACACAATCGTGCCGAAGAAGATGCTCTCCAGTGCCGCAAGCGGGAAGAAACTAGCAGAGCAGGCCATCACATACGCAGCAGTCTGGTAGAAGTTGGCGCGTCGCTGCTTGTAGAAGATGGGTCGGCTGGTTGTGTATGGCGTCACCATCGCGCCTTGGCTGAGCACCAGGAACAAACTGGCTTGGAACGCGACACCCAGCATCACTTGGGCGTTCGACGGGTTGAATTGCCAGAAGACAAAGCCGAAGACAATGGCCATGAGCGTGATCGTGAACGCGCGGCTCTTGATGTACGCTGTGTTGCGCATCGTCATCATCGCCTGGCGACGAGTAAGAATCAAGGTGTTCGCGAACAGTGATCGACCAAATTTGGGGATGCGGTCAAAGTCAAAAGACTTGGTAACTGACGGCGGGAGTTCATCGTTAATTGATCGGAAGATGTCGCGATGCAGTTCCGAGTTGCGGAACAATTCAGCAAACTCGTTCGGCAGATGCGGGAGCTGTAACGCGACTCTCTCAGTCGGAACCTCGTACTGCGCCTGCTGCGGTGTTCCGATATCCAACAAAAAGTCAGCGACGTCGCGATCTGGCGGCCGATGATAGCCGAGATCAGCGAAGTACTGCTCGGCTCGAGTTGTAGGTCCATAGTACATTACTTCGCCATCATTCAGCAGCATCACGTCGTCAAACAGCTCAAACACCTCAGGTGCCGGCTGCAACAACCCAATCACGATTGTCTTGCGAAGATTGTCGGCGATACTGCGCTGCGTCTTGATGACATCGAACGTCGTGGCGCTGTCCAGACCGGTACTGATCTCGTCCATGAAGGTCGCGGAGCGCAGTCCAAACTCCATTTCACCCAGCGTCACACGCTTCCGCTCGCCACCAGAAACACCACGGAGCATATCGTCACCAATGACCGTGTCTTGACAGTTCTGCAGCCCGAGCTGCTGCACCATGACGGATGGGAAGTGTTCAACCAGATCGGTCGTCGCCTTCAAATCGACGCCTCCAGCCGCGTCCCCAACCGAACCTGGCGGACAGAAGCTGTTGGCGAAGTCGAGCGTCTCATTCACGGTCAGCAGGTTGAGGTGTTCGTCGCGCTGTGGGACGTAAGATACGACCTGCGGCAGACGGTCGAGCACCGCGGCGTGATCCTTGCCGTTGTACGAGACTTCTCCATCGACCTGAACGTTCTTGGCCGTCGGGAGTCGGCCGCTCAGCAGTTTCATGAGTGTCGATTTGCCCGATCCCGGCTGTCCGAGCACCAACGTCATCGTGCCTGGCTTGAATACGCCGCTGACGTCGTTCAAGATCTGCTTTCGGACGTGACGCTTGGTGGCCGTGAGTCTCGCGAACTTGCGCTTGAAGTCGTTCGCGAGTGTCGGCAGCTCCACTCCTTGTCCATCCTCTTCGCTGGTCGAGTTCACTTGCACGTTGGCGACGACTGACAGGTTCCTGAATCGTATTTCGACCTGCGGCAGACCATGTTCGAGAGCTTGCTCCATCTCCTTGCCGACCTGTTCGTAGACCACCTGAGGTCGATCAGGCGCAAGCTCCACGCCAGCGTCCATCTCGTTCTGCGATCTCAGGTCGGGGTTTGGAGTAGGAGGTGTCACCTGCGGATGCTTGAACCAATGCGGGAATGGCTGTGCTCGAGTTTGGACGGAGTTGACACCGAGACCGCGATAGTGGGATTCCAAGCGCGGCGATACAGACCTCGTCGTGACATCGCGCCACCGCACGGATTGTGCGCGGATTAGTCTCTGCGGTCCAGCTGGCGGAATTGTGTCTGGCGGGTTACGATTGGCGAGGAATCGTACCTTCAGGTGTACACCGATATGTAACCGGGTTATGATTACGATCCTGTGACGTGTGAAAAAGGGAAGCTGATTATTCGTACATATCAGAATATATCCTCTGAAATCTCATCAAGTCGATGATGACAAAGTTCTGAAGACACTCGGTTGCAGATTGTCACTTTCGCCTGCAAACTGATCCGGCGATTGGCGTGGTCTCGCTCATTGGAGACGCCCTCCTCGAAAGAAGATAGCCACCAGTAGGGACCCGCAGGGGATTTCTTGCTCGTACCGTCACTGGCCGCATTGCAGTCGTCCAATCCAAAGTTCGTCCCAGGCTTCCCGACAAGCTCGAGGCAATTGCGATCCGGTTGACTTCCTTCGAGTGCGCGTCAGCGAAATTTGAGAAAAATACTTGCGCGGCTCGCAGTATGAACGACGATGGCTCATTGGGACAACTGCAGGTTCAGGGACGTGCTGACGACGTCCCGGTCAGCGCGAATTGCCACATCGCAGTCAACGCCAATGATTGGAGGGTTGCGAGTTCGCCGAATGCGACATCAACTTGGTTGACTGGTCGCCAGCCGATGCTTGAGGGTTGGCACTTACAGCTCTCTGGTCTCGGCGGCTACCTTCACTAACAAGCTCCGGCCGAGAATGAGGTTCATCGATGTCAACGCTTGACGCCCGTCCAGTGGTTCTGGTATCCACCGTAATCACGTTGGCCGCATCATCGCCTGCTCACAATCGCCGCGATCGCATCAACATTTGATGATGAGGTTGTGCTCCCACCGTGATCGTCACCACCACGCGATCCCTTGCCTCTTGGCATTAATTTGGATCTGGAGTCGTCATTTTTCAAGCTGCGCTTTCTGACGCAAGTCACGCTCGGAGTTGACGGCGACGATGGCTCTACAGGATGCGAAAACGACTCAAGCTGATGTCGAGAATGGGAAGCCTACAAGTCGGCCGCTCTACGAACAGGTCGGCAAGGAGATGGAGCAAGCTCTCGAACATGGTCTGCCGCAGGTCGAAATACGATTCAGGAACCTGTCAGTCGTCGCCAACGTGCAAGTGAACTCGACCAGCGAAGAGGATGGACAAGGAGTGGAGCTGCCGACACTCGCGAACGACTTCAAGCGCAAGTTCGCGAGACTCACGGCCACCAAGCGTCACGTCCGAAAGCAGATCTTGAACGACGTCAGCGGCGTATTCAAGCCAGGCACGATGACGTTGGTGCTCGGACAGCCGGGATCGGGCAAATCGACACTCATGAAACTGCTGAGCGGCCGACTCCCGACGGCCAAGAACGTTCAGGTCGATGGAGAAGTCTCGTACAACGGCAAGGATCACGCCGCGGTGCTCGACCGTCTGCCGCAGGTCGTATCTTACGTCCCACAGCGCGACGAACACCTCAACCTGCTGACCGTGAATGAGACGCTCGACTTCGCCAACAGCTTCTGTCCGCCAGGTTCGGTTGGGGACGCGGCTGGAGGCGTCGATTTGAAGGCGACGACCGATCTGGTTGAACACTTCCCATCCGTCATGGTGCAGCAGCTCGGGCTGCAGAACTGTCAAGACACGGTCATTGGTGACGATATGCTCCGTGGTGTTTCTGGTGGCGAGCGGAAGCGTGTGACGCTGGGTGAAATGGAGTTTGGACTGCGCTCCGCGACCTTCATGGACGAGATCAGTACCGGTCTGGACAGCGCCACGACGTTCGATGTCATCAAGACGCAGCGCAGTATCGCCGACAATCTTCGCAAGACAATCGTGATTGGGTTGTTGCAGCCGGCACCTGAGGTGTTTGAGCTGTTTGACGACGTGATGCTGCTGAATGATGGCGAAGTAATGTACTATGGACCTACAACTCGAGCCGAGCAGTACTTCGCTGATCTCGGCTATCATCGGCCGCCAGATCGCGACGTCGCTGACTTTTTGTTGGATATCGGAACACCGCAGCAGGCGCAGTACGAGGTTCCGACTGAGAGAGTCGCGTTACAGCTCCCGCATCTGCCGAACGAGTTTGCTGAATTGTTCCGCAACTCGGAACTGCATCGCCATATGCTGTGTTCACTAGATACCGATGTGCAGCCAGCGCTAGCTGAATCTGTGAATTTCGATCGTGTTCCCAAATTTCGGCGATCCACTGCGACGAATGCGTGGGTACTCGCGCGCCGACAGATGATGGTGACCTTGCGCAACTCGGCATACCTCAAGAGCCGCGCGTTCACGATCACGCTCATGGCCATTGTCTTTGGCTTTCTCTTCTGGAAGTTCAACCCGTCGAACGCCCAAGTGACGCTCGGAGTCGCATACCAAGCCAGTTTGTTCCTGGTGCTCAGCCAAGGCGCGATGGTGACAACCCACTTATCGTGTCGCGATGTGTTCTACAAGCAGCGACGCGCCAACTTCTACCAGACTGCTGCGTATGTGATGGCCAATTCGGCGAGCTTGTTCCCGCTTGCAGCCATCGAGAGCGTCTTCTTCGGCACGATTGTGTACTGGATGTGTGGTTTTGTCGCGGAAGCCGGTGCTTTCTTCGTGTTCTTGCTGCTCCTCTTCTTGACGAATCTGGCGTACGCGGCATGGTTCTTCTTCCTGGCTGCGGTATCGCCCAATATCCACGTGCTACATCCGCTATCCATGATCTCGAACCTGTTTTATGTCGTGTTTGCAGGCTTCATCATCGCCAAGAGCCAAATTCCGGACTGGCTGATCTGGATTTACTGGATCGATCCGCTGTCATGGTGTTTCCGCGCGCTCGCAGTTAACCAGCTTCGGTCGTCGAAGCTCGATGTGTGCGAGTTCAATGGGTTTAACTACTGCGACGAGTATGGCATGACAATGGGCGAGTACTCTCTCACCTTGTACGACATCCAGTCGGGACGAGAATGGATCTGGTACGGCGTGGCCTTCATGGTTGCTACCTATTTGTTCTTCATGAGTTTGGGGTTCTTCGTGCTCGAGTTCAAGCGCTACGAGTTGTCAAAGTCTAGCTCGGTCCGTTCGCCTGCTGTTTCGCGTCGTGATCCCGAGAATGACAACAATTACTCCGCCATCGAGACCCCAAAAGCTGTGAAAGCGCCTGATGTCGTTCAAGTCGAAGTCCAGCACGAACGTCCGACCATTGCTCCGGTTGTATTTGCCTTCCAGGACATCTGGTACTCGGTCCCAAAACCAGGAAATGCGAGGGAATCGCTAGATTTGCTCAAGAACGTAAGCGGATACGCTCTTCCCGGTACGATGACGGCGTTGATGGGCTCCTCTGGTGCGGGGAAAACCACGTTGATCGACGTCATTGCCGGGCGTAAGACAACAGGGAAGATCCAAGGCAGAATCCTGCTGAACGGCCACCTTGCGGATCCGCTGAGTGTTCAACGAAGCACCGGGTACTGCGAGCAAATGGATGTCCACTCGGATGCGTCCACAATTCGCGAGGCTCTCGTCTTCAGCGCCTTCCTGCGCCAAGACAGCGCAGTGTCGACGGAGCACAAACTTGCTGTGGTCGAAGAGTGTCTCGACATGTTGGATCTTCGTTGTATCGCCGGTCAGATGGTCCGAGGATGTTCGGCCGAGCAACTCAAGCGTCTCACGATCGGTGTCGAGCTCGCAGCGCAACCGAGCGTCTTGTTCCTCGATGAACCCACGAGCGGTCTAGACGCACGTACCGCCAAGATTGTCATGGATGGTGTGCGTCGTGTCGCTGACAGTGGACGCACAGTGCTGTGCACGATTCACCAACCATCTGCCGAGATCTTTTCGTTATTCGACGCGCTGTTGCTGCTGAAGCGTGGCGGTGAGACTGTCTTCTTCGGTGATCTCGGTTCTGGAAGCTGCAATTTGGTCGACTACTTTGAGTCGATCGACGGCATTTCGTCGCTGCCGAGCGACTACAACCCAGCCACGTGGATGCTTGAGTGTATCGGCGCTGGAGTTGATAAATTGACTACCGATATTGATTTCGTCGGCCTCTTTGGTATCAGTACTCAGAAACAAGCGCTTACCATGACACTGGAGAGTGAAGGAATCGGTCGGCCATCTCCGCGTTCGACTGAGATCACGTTCGGTCGCAAGCGAGCTGCGGGTTCAATGACGCAGTTCGTGATGCTTGCGCGTCGCTTCTTCGATTTGTACTGGCGAACGCCGTCGTACAACAACACGCGCTTCGTGATTTCGGCCGGACTGGCGCTGATCTTCGGCGTGCTCTACGTTGATGTCGACTACGATACGTACCAGGGCATCAACGCTGGCCTTGGTGTCATCTTCATCACATCACTTTTCAACGGCATGATCCCATTCAACAGCGTACTACCACTCACGTCGCTCCAGCGTGGCTCGTACTACCGCGAACGCGCGTCGCAGACGTACAGCACGTTCTGGTTCTTCGTGGCCGACTCGCTCGTTGAGGTGCCGTATGCGCTCGTCAACTCGCTGCTGTTCACCGTCATCTTCTTCCCGATGGTCGACTTCTCTGGGTTCGGTACTGCCGTTCTCTACTGGCTCAACAACGCTCTACTCATCCTCTCACAAGTCTACTTCGGCCAGCTCTTCGTCTACGTTCTGCCGAATCTTGAGGTCGCCGAGATTGTTGGCGTGCTCGCTGTGTCCATCTTGGTGCTCTTCATGGGTTTCAATCCGCCCGGCAGTGCCATCCCGATTGGATACCAATGGTTGTACCATATCACACCGCAGAAGTACTCGATGGGTGTCTTCGCTGCACTCGTGTTCGCTGACTGCCCCGACAATGACAGCTCGTCGCTCGGATGCCAACCGCTGCTGAATGCACCGACAAAATACGCCGACCTCACGGTCAAGGAGTACGTCGAGCAGGTCTTCCTGACCAAGCACGACGAGCTCGCGCTCAACTTTGGCGTCCAGATCGCCTTCATCGCGCTCTTCTTGGTGCTTAAGCTATTGGTTTTGCGCTTCGTCAACCACCAGACGAGGTAGAGCACCATCCTTGAGGGCATCTTGAAGGGAGGGATCAGTGATTTTGATTGTCATGGTTTGACTAAATAGAGTGTGTATTTCACTATCAATGCGGTCCGTAGACAAGCGACTGGCGGATGCAGTCAAGCATAATCTCACCCCAGCGCGCGATGTTGTCGCGCAGACGTCCCAACAGCTCGCCCGAGATAGGAAGATCGGTGTGAAGAAACTTCCAGAAAGCCCAGCGTCGCAGCACCACGACGAGCTCCTTGCCGTCCTCGGGTTGCTCTCGAGATGGACCGAAGCGGACTTCACCCGGTCGAATGCCGCCGCGACGATCAATGTAGTGGGGTGTGAGCGTCATGATGTGCGTCGCGTCCCGACGAACTCGCTCGTGTGGACGATACGGGTACAGCGCGTCCTCGTCGATATAGTCGCCCGCAATGACACTGTAGTCGCCGTCCGGATAGTACTCGGAGAAGGAGGCCGTGTTGGATTCGACGAGGCTGCCGTCTGCGTTGGTCGATACCAGCCGCGCCTGCATGAGGCTTGCTTCGCCGTGGTCGTCGTCTTCGCGGATCGTGATATTACCAGAGATCTCCGAGATGATGATCTCGGCATTGGACATGGCGCGGCGAAGCGCGTGGAAAACGGCCTCGAGGCTCGGCACACCGATGAGCGGCACGACGTCGAAGCGCACGACGCAGTAGTCGCCCTCCGGCGTGTTGTAACGCTCCTCCTCGTAGTACGCGGTGGTCGGGTCGAGGTACCGGCAGCGCTCTGTGAGGAACCGCCAGGCCTCGTCCAGCTTCGCGTCCTTCATGGCCATCAGCGTGCGGTGGCGCTCGAACCGGTCTAGACCCAGCACGATCGGCGTCTTGGTCGGATGCACTCTGGGGATGTTTTGTTGCTACAAGACAGGCACGGCAAGCGGTTAGATCTGCAGTTCTCCTGACTAGAACCCTCGTTCACCCATAAAGAGACGCACCACGTAGCGCGAGATGAGGCTCTGCACGCGCGCAAAGGCGACGTGGTGGTGCTCGATCGACTCGCGCAGCACGAGGTTCGCCTGCTCCTGACGCGTGACCGACTTGGCGGCCTCGCCCTGCTCCACAAGCGCCTGGAACTTGAGCTCGCCCAGCTGCGCCTGCAGCAGGTCGATCTGCGCGAGCAACGACGCCTTCTCCTCCTTGCGCACCGTGTGCGTCGGCTTGCGCTTCTTGAACTGCCGCTTCTTCTTGGGCTTGTCCGCCATCGGCCCGCGCTTCCTCGGCGACTCGTGAGTCGCCATGGCCCGCAGCGCATCGTGCGCTACTTCCTCCTTTATCGCCACGTGCTGCTCCTCGTCCCGCGCGCTCGCGGAACCGCTCGACTCGGCGTCTTCATCGTCCTCGTCGTCGACAGCAGTCGCGACCGTGTCTTCGCTCGCCGACGCCTCGAGCGCCGCTGGCCTCGCCGGCGGCGGCCACATCCCGCGCGCGTCCCACAGCTGCAGATCCCGCGGGCCGCAGACCGACAGCGCGCGCGACGGCGCCAGCGACGGCGACGCGAACACGTCCATGGGCGAGTTAGTCGACGCGACGCAGGCAGATACCTGACGCAACGAGAGAGACCGGACCAGCCAAATTCCAAGTGAACTGGGCGTTGTCGGGGTTTAGCGCTCTATTGCGGCGCGGCAGGCTTTTTATGGCTGCCGGCTAAAGTTGATGTGACGTAAAACACGGATCGCCGTGAATGCATGCGAATGTGCGAATATCCTATTTTGAAGGGCATTTCCACAGATCTTGCATAGTGACTGCGACATCGATAAGCACGAAGGGATGCATTTGCGCAGGATTGTGAGACGAGAACCAGTAAAAACGATTGCGCGCCAACAGTACGCCGACCTTCTCCTCCATTCACAGTGCAAGAAGTTATCCGGCGGCGTAATCACCGTGTCCAGTTGGAGCATTTGGGCCAGATTACGCGGCGAGTGATTGTATTCTAAATGCACATGAGTTACCCACCATAGTGTTCCTCCTGTTTAGAGCGAGACACAGCAATGGGCAGACCCTTTTCATGGTTACGAAACATATCATCGCGTATAGATTGCGCGCCGAACCAGCAGCAGATGATCTCCGACAAAACGAGACTCCAGCGGTGTGCGCTGCCACAATGTCCCAATGGTCTCATCAAATATGCTGAATTTTTGTTGACTTTCAAATATGATAAATATAAAACATCAAATTAGAATCTCGTCGAACCTTGGACGAACTTAGAGATCACCAACTCATTTAGGATCCGATCCGAATTCGTCTTTAACGGCATTTATAGGGTCCTCGTTTTGGCAGGTAACGGCCAAATATGGGTGTCGACTCTATCATTACATTGTCACAAAAGGGTACTTATGTAATTCAATTACATTATTTTATATCAGTGCCTTAAAAATATAATACCTTATACCAGTATTTTTTACGCATAAGTTGGCTCAACCCCTCGATTTAGAGACTCTCGGCATTGCAGATTGTGAAAATTAACCGTGAGAGCTTACGTTTTGGACGAAGAAACGATTAATTTACACGTCTACTGCCAAGAACCAAGATACGGGCGACTGCCGCCCCCGACTGCACACCCCCGCAAATGGTAAATAAATAACTTGGGATTCGTAAGAGTACGAAACCGTATAGCATGTACAGTATATACTCTGTTAGTTACGAATGTATAGTCTCGTGCTGTAGTCTGATAGTGTAAAAAGCTAACTGAGAGTCTATTTCCAGAGCTAAATACTGTATAATCTCAGTCAATAGTAAACGCGGTCATTAGCTTGATGACAGAGCTATGACTGCCGCCCGCGAAAAATTGTGTACAAATTTGTGTTGACTGCCGCCCCCGACGTGCATTGCAAAATACTGTTTTTACCGGTAGAAACCGCGCTTAAAACTGTGATAAAACGTGAGGAAAAGCAGGTCAGATGTCGGCTACGTTAGAGCTCTCTATTGAGGCAGTCACAGTGTACTCGACTGCCCTCGAACTGCCCTCAAACCGACCTCATGACATCGATGATCGTCACTTGGCGACTGTGAGGGCGAAGAACCGCCAGCGCCGCCAGCGTCACCGCCGCGTCGCAGAATGGAGTCCGAGCTGCTCGAGCGCGTGGAGAAGTGAGCCAAGGAGGCGCCGACCCGGGTGCGCGGTCTAGTTCTCCGTTGCTTTCCGTGCAGAGGACGCATTTCTGACAGGTGCTTCGCTTGCAGGCGCTGCTGTCTTTTGTCGATGACAAAGGCACAGCCACCGCCTCACTCTCGTGCTCGGTGCGTGGACTGTCGCGTCGGCGATGGCGTTGATATCGTCTGACCTGTTGTGCGCGCACAGGAGCTGAACCGGAAGGTGCAGAATCTCGCGGCGCTGCTGCGCATATCGCCGAGCCAGCACCCGAAAGGGTAACGTAACTCTCTTCTAACGGCAGGGAAGGCTTACGATGACGCTGATAGTGATTCCTGTCGATAAAGACTGGGACTGCAACCCGGAGCGACCGTGCTGCTCGTGTATCCTCCCGGTCTGGATTTCATCATGGCCTTCTTGGCATGTCTCCGCGCTGGTGTCGTCGCTGTGCCCGTGTATCCTCCCGGTATTTCGCTGCTGCTGCTGCAAGAGCGATCGGTTAACCAAGTCAGATCAAAAGTGCTCTGCGCTCGATGGCGCGGCAACGAGGAAACGTCCCGCTACGCGCAGCTATTGCTCCCCGAAAGCGAAGAAGATGTGCTTGATGAGATAAAACAGCGGTGGACCCAGCGATTCGATCAGCTCACTGAGCGTATTACTGGGTTGGTTGATGACACTAAGAGACGGCAGCGCGCTCGCGTTGTTCGCGCACGAACATCTTTCAGCGTTACTTCTCTCAGGATCTGGCATGTCGGACAAGGCCCATGACTTCCTCGTCCAGTTTTGTCTATAGGAGGCGCGTTCGCTCCCTTCTTCAGCACCTTTGTGCAGCACTGGATACTCTTCACATTGCTCCAGGCAGGAGGTGACCAACACGCGGGACGCGACTCAGTGGCCGACACACTTTGCCGAGCACCTGGTCGAGGACGAGTTGATGTAGACGCTGTGCCAAATGTGTCTGCGCGGCTGAAGCATGGATAGCGGATCGCGGCAGTGCCACGGCATGTGCCAGTTGAACTTGGCCACAGTCAAGGTCGGCGTGTTCAGCAAGAATCTGCTCGAGTGTTCGCTGATCAACTACGCTTGCAACCGAATGGCGTACGCGCTCGTGCCGCTTTACGACACGCTCGGGCCGGACGCCGTGCCCTTCATCGTCAATCACACGAAGCTGAACATGCTCTTCTGCGACCAGGACCACCAGTTTCACATCATCATGGACATCTATCTGAGTGCGGTGGTGTTGAAGTGGCGCCAGATATGACCTTAGATAGGGACATGACGAAGAAAGTGGGAGCGATACCTGTACTCAATCGAGACCGAAAACTTCGCTCCGGTCCAAGTCATGCTTCAACGTCCCTCACCATCTCCCCATTTCCCGTGAAATGGACCTCTCAACCCCAACGTGACGGAGCCGTGACACTCGGCATCTCTCAACCGCGACGGCAGGTCTGGTAGGTAGCGATGGCGATCGAGCTGAAGGACCTCGTCTCGTTGCTGCTCAAGAAGGAGCGCGCAGGCGGTGACATCAGCCCGGCGGTGCTCACGACGGTGCTGCGCGGCAGCGACAAGGCCAACGCGCGGCGCAAGGAGCTGCTGCAGGTGATTGAGAACCACCCGGTGCTCTAGGACCGCGACATGATGTACCGGAACCACGGCGAGCGATACAACTTCGGCATCAAGAAGGCGTACCACTACATCAAGCTGCTGCAGGAGGGCAGGTACACGGACCCGGTAGACCAGCAGATCCTGTACGCGGCCATGGGCGAGCCGACGGCCATCGAGGTGCACCGCACCATGTTCACGCCCACGCTGGACAACCAGGGAACGGATGAGCAGCGCGCCAAGTGGCTGCCGCTCGCCAAGAGCTTCAAGATCCTGGGTGCGTACACGCAGACCGAGCTGGGCCACGGCTCGAACGTGCAGGGGATCGAGACGATCGCCACCTACGACAAGGCGACGCAGGAGTTCATCATCGACTCCCCGACGCTCACGAGCCGCAAGTGGTGGCCAGGTGGCCTCGGCAAGACGTCCAACCACGCCATGGTGCACGCTCGGCTGTTCCTGGACGGCAAGGACGTGGGTGTTCAGGCGTTCCTGGTGCAGCTTCGTTCGCTCGAATACCATCAGCCATTGCTGGGTATTGAAGTGGGCGACATTGGTCCGAAGGTGGGCTTCCAGCTGATTGACAGCGGTTACTGTGCGTTCCACAACGTGCGCATTCCTCGCGAGAACTTGATGATGCGGTACGCGAAGGTGTTGCCTGACGGGACGTTCGTGAAGTCGAAGAGCGACAAGCTGGTGTACCTGACGATGGTGCTCATCCGCTCGGGACTCGTGCTGAGCTTCGGCCAGGTGATGGGCCAGGCCGCGACGATCGCCACGCGGTTCAGCGCCGCGCGCGTGCAGGGCCGCACGCCGAGCAACAAGGGCGAGTTCCAGGTGCTCGACTACCAGAACCAGCAGCACGCGCTGTTCCCGTACATCGCCGCGTCGTACGCAGCGACGTTCGCGGGCCGCCGCATGATGGAGATGCACGACGCGGCGCTGGCGGTGGTCACGAGCGGCCAGAGCTCGTTCGGCGCGCAGCTGGCCGAGCTGCACGCGACGTGCTAGGGTCTCAAGGCGTGGCTGGCCAACCACGTGAGCGACGGCACCGAGCACTGCCGGCGGCTCTGCGGCGGCCACGGCTTCTCGAGCTCGAGCAACCTGGGCCACCTCTTCGCCGAGACGGTCGGCGCGTGCACGTACGAGGGCACGTTCGACGTGCTCGTGCAGCAGCACGCGCGCTACCTGCTCAAGATGCTGGCGACCGCCAGCGCCGGCCAGGCCACCGACTCCTCCACGGCCTTCCTCGCCCACGCCAGCACCAACGCGAGCTCGACGCTGCGCTGCAGTGCTGTCAAGGCGACCGACCTGGCCGACCCGGCGCTGCTGCTCGAGGCCTTCCGAGTGCGCGCCGCCCGCGTCATCCTGGCGCTGGCTGCCAAGATGCGCGCGACCAACGGAGACGCCAACGCCTGCATGGTGCTCATGACGCGCGCGTCGGCCGCACACGCCGAGCTGCTGTTGCTTGAAGCGCTCGTGCGTGGCGCCGACCAAGTCCCGCGTGGCAAGGAACGCGCGGCCGTCGAGCTGCTCGGCGCGATCTTCGGCGCGTGGCTCGTCGTAAACGCGCTGGGCGACTTCCGCGAGAGCGAGTACCTGTCGTCGACGCAGGCCGAGCTCGCGCGCGATCAGCTCGTGGGTCTGCTGCCGCACGTCCGCAAGGACGCCGTGCTGCTCACCGACGCGTGGGACTTCACCGACTTTGAGCTCAACTCGACGATCGTCCGCTACGACGGCGACGTCTACCGCGCTCTGGTCAAGCGCGCGCAGGACGAGCCGCTGAACAAGTCGCAGGTGCCGGAGTGCTACGAGGCGTACCTCAAGCCGCTGCTCGCGTCGAGCATTCGAGCCCGGCGATTGTTAATGCGAAAATATATGCGTAATTGATTTCGCAGTAGTGTAAATGAATTATTCGCAAAATCGTATTTTACGGTTTTGAATTGTGCCGCGTCATGATGACGGCCACATCGACATGGGGCAATCACACTGTCGCGACAACAATTCTGCTGTGCCTTGAGGTTTGGCTCAGCTGTTCGACGCGATAGACAAGCGCGCGCACCCGCGACACATCGGCCGTCGAGTCTGAAGCGCTCGTCTGCGGGGCGGTGCGTCCGCATTATCGCAAAATGCGCGCCGTGAAGAGACTGATTGAGCCGCTTCCTCCTCGAGGAGAGAACGCGCCGAGTGCCGCGGAGAAGCCCCTCAAAGTCCGCAAGTGCACCAATGCAGCGCGGAAGGTATGATATGGATGTAGCAGTATGGAAGCAGCAGCGAAGAGGGAGCAGCGTTACTGACGGACACTGCTGCTGGGATGTAGGAAGAGATCGCCGCGCTGACGGGCGAGATCGAGACGCTCCAGGCCGAGCTGACGGTGCTGCGCAACCGCGCGCTGTTTGAGGACGAGAGCGACGAGGAGCGGCCGCAGCCAAAGGCCAAGCGCGAGCTGACCAACTCGCTCCTGAGGCAGGCGATCCGCAAACAGCAGCTCTCGGTGACGAGTCTGCAAGGCGCGCTCTCCGGCTATCTGGTGGGTTGCGTCGATGTTTCCAATGTTGGATCCTTAGCTTACGCGTTTTGTCACTGTCGAACGAACAGAGTCGTCAGGAGCTGAGTCCGATCAAGTCGTCGATCCGACTCGGGACCGACCACGACGACCGGCGTGCGCTGCTGATGAGGCTCAAGACGCCGAAGCTGGCGGAGGCGCGGCGATTCATCCTCGAGCGAAGCCGCGGCATGGACGAACTCAAGTACTACAAAGAGGAGGAGCGGTTCGAGTCGGACGCAGGCGATTACCACGTCGTGCAGTTCGACATCACTCCCTTCTACCGCGCGGCGAGCGTCCGGTCGATCTTCGAGGTGTGTCTCTTCCTGGCGATGAACGTCGAAATCAGCATCTCGGAGACGCTTGACAACATCACGATTCGCGAAAACGACGACCACAGCTTCCAAGAGTACGGCAAGGGCATCACATACCACCGCCTGGCGTCCATCAACGACGAAGGCGCGATGGTCGAGTCGAGCTTTGCCGTCTTCCACGAGTTCGACCACGACAGCTTTGACGGGCTTGGCAGTGGGTTGTTCGTGGTGGAGCCCATCGACGAGGACGAGATGCACCCGTTCAGGTCAGACGAGCGTCTGCGACGCGACACGAGTGCTGTGATGCTCATTTCTCCGCACCATCGCAAGGTGCATCGAAAGAACCCGGGCGGCGTGGAAGTCGAGGAGGACGAGATGGTCGTGACGCTCAAGCGCTGGTCGCTGTCCACTCTGCAGCACACGTCGCTCGCGATCGCCCCGGACGCACACCAGCGGCTGATCGACATGACGGGCCAGTGGATGAACGAGATGATCATCATGACGCGCAAGCGGCTCTCGGTGCACAGCCTCTCTCGATAACCATCACGGACAGAGCGCGTGAGCAAGGGTGAAACGCTGAGCGTTGGATCGCCTCATGTTGGTCATAGACAAGATGCGTGTCTTGCCGTGTCTGATGATTGTACTTGAAGAAGCAGCGCTCGCGCAAGCGCTCTGTTCTCGACTGCTGAACCGAGGCTTCAATGTCGCAAGGCAACGCGTTGCAGCTGGATATCGGGTTGCGTGCGTGATGCTGGGTCGTCACAATCGGTGGAGGAGCTCGATCTCGTCGTGGCGAAGCCGGTCCAGTCCGCCCCGAGTGGCATCGACCATCCGCTTGCTGGTCGCAGAGCGTGGCCTGAACGCGAGTCGTCCAAGGAAGCACCGCACGCAAGGAGATGGATGGAACTGCTCCCAGTTGGCGCGAGGGAGTTGGAGGTGGTGAGAGGGGGAGCCAGCCAGGACGAGTCGACTTCAGGTTTCCAGAATGAAGCTCAGGGATGCAGCAGCAAAGACAAGCGGCCTGGCGTTGAATTAGGCGACCGCAATTGACAGCGTGAGCGAAACGACAGGGCCAAGTGTTCCGTGCCTCCGAGCACGACGAACACGAACCGCCAGACCGCGCCGTGATTGCGCTTGGTGTCCAGTGCCGCAATAAACCTGTGACATGTGTCAAAAGTGGCCTTTCCGCGTTATGTCGACGTCAACTGTACATTTAGCAGCTCTCGTTTACTCTCCTTGGTCGTGGTGACGCCAAGGCAGCATCGTCTCACGTCGACCGCGCCGAGCTCGCCATGACAGGCAACGAGCGCATTTTCCCGTCGCGCGAGGCACGCTTCAGCAGTCCGACGCTCGGTCTGTCTTCGCGCCCGAGCTCCGCGCCGCCCTCCTCCTCCAGGCGCGCGCTCTCGCCGCGCAGTCTGCTCGCGCACTCGGTCCTCCCGACTCCGAGTCCTCCAGGCATGCAGCACCCGCCGCTGGCGCCGCCGAACGGCGCCTACGACCCGCTCCGCGGCTTCCAGCCGACCTTCGCGTACCGCGAGCACCAAGCCATAGGCCCAGCGAGCTACACGGGCAGTGTGAGCGACGGCGAGAGCAGCGACCCGCACGCGGCGCCGTACTCGGCCGAGGAAGACGACGACTCGCCTGGCAGCCACCTCACAACGTTCAAGACCGAGCTGGAGGACGTACAGGATGGTGCACGGGCGGTCCCCAAGAAGAGAAGGCGAGAACGCAAAGAGCGCAAGCCGACACACCTCGTGCGCCGAGAGGAGAAACTTGCGCTGGAGCAGCAGATCCGCGCGCTCGAGGGACAGCTTGAGAGCCTCAAGACGCAGGCGCTCGTCAACCGCTCGCTCCACGTCAAGGAGAAGACGCAGGCTCCCGTCATGAACCGCATCCTGCGCGAGTCGGTCCAGGCGCGGCAGGTCGCCGTGGCCGACGTTCAGGGCATGCTCTCGTGCTATGTGGTGAGTTTCACTTTGTTGTTGCCTGTCGACCCCTCATTGCCAAACTCACACGCTTCTTGACATAGCGAGAGCAGCACGACATTAGCCCAGTTAACGCCTTGATTCGCCTCAGTCACGACCGAGACGAGCGCCACGAGACGTTGCTGGCCATGAAGGCGGCGCGGCTGGAGGCGGCCAAGAACTACTTGGACCATCGGTGCCGTGGGCTCGACCTCACGCGTCTCTACTCGGAGGTCGAGCGCTTCGAGACAGACCGGGGCGACTACTGCTCGATGCAGTTCGACGTGACCCAGTTCCACAGCGCGCCAAGCGTGCGAACCGTGTTCGACGCCATGCTCCAGCAAACCTACAACGTTGAGATCAGCATCTCGGAGATGCTCGGCAACATCACGATCCGCGAGGACGACGACAGCGGCGCCGACGGTATCCAGCAGTACCGACTCGTAGCGTCCAACACGAACAGCCGGCCGATGGAGACAAACTCGATCCAGTTCTCCGAGTTCCGAGAGGCGACCTCGCACGGCGGCGGGTACGAGAGCGGTCTCATCGTCGGGGACTTTGTCGACAACGACGATCTGTACCCGTACCGCCCGAACGAGCGGCTACGCAGAGACGTGACGGCCGCCATCGAGGTCACGCGGCTACCGCTGTCGACCAGCTCCAGTGCCAAGAAGGTGGACGAGTTCATGGTGGTCGTCAAGCGCTGGTCGCTCGTCAAGTTGCACCACTCGGATCTGCCCATGACGCGCGAGATGGTCCAACAAGCACGAAACGAGATTGGCCGATGGGCTGACGACGTCATTCGCGCCATGCAGGACACGCTCGCTCGGTAACGACGAGCTTGAGATGGAGGCAACACGTTATTTACTGGTGTTCACTATCATTGATCTGTCTCTTTCGTCGCCCGCGCTGTCGCGACAAATTCTTGAATGTTCGTGAGCAGGCCGTCCATGCCGGACATCTGCGAGTCCATCACCGCAGCCATCTCCAATGGTGAAAGCTCGCGGTCTTTGAGCTTACACGCGTGAACCTTGAGGAACAACCATCGCGTGAGAGCGACAGCCAGTTTGCCGTCCTTGTCGCGGTGCGTCGATATCTGCATCATGGCCGTCAAATCCTTGCGGAGGCGTTCACTCGGCACGTACGGATACAGGTCGTCGCGGTCGATGAAATCGCTCGTGATGAACGCGAACTCGCCGTCGATGGATGCGTCGGATGAGCGGCAGTGGTCCACGAACATGACGGCGTTCTTCTCGACAGTCGCTCCGCCAACTGAAGTTGTGACAAGCCGGTGGTGCAGTACGTCCGGGTCGTCCAGGTTGCCTTCGTCGTTCTCCTTAATCGTCACGGTGCCGTTCATCTCAGACATGGCGATCTCAGCGTTCACCACGTAGAACAGCAGCGCGTCAAACACGGATTTGGGAGACTCCAGCCCGCGAAACACCGAGATGTCAAACCGCAGACCGCACAGATCACCGTCCGAGGTCTGGAACCTCGACTCCTCCCAGTTCTCGCGACCTGGCGTCATGAACCGCGTCCTGGCCGACAGGAGCTTTCTCCCTGCCGCGAGTTTCTGCGCTCGAAGCGCGAGCAGCGTGTCTTTCCGCTGTTCGGTGCTGGTGGTCAGGTGGATGTACGAGTTGAGCGGCGTTGACGACTGTCCATTCTACTCCAGCACACATCGGCATTAGCCAGCATCCATCCCCTTAGTGTTCACAGCATCGCACCATGAACTCGGTGAGCAGTGACTGTACGCCCGAGAGTACGTGATACTGCTCGGTCGCCGCGTCTCGAAGCTTTGCGTTCTCAAACACTGCGGACTGAGCGATCGCCGCGCCGCCCACAGCAACACGGAGCTCAGCAGCGCGTGCCTCGAGCTTCTGTATCTCCTGCTCGAGCTGCTCGCGCTCCTCCTACTCGTACCGCACGTCGTGAGTCCAAGAGAAGCCTTCACTTCCCAGTACCTAGCACAAAAGGCAGACCTTCCGTGCAACGTAGCTGTATTTCTTCTTCTTCCGCTTCGGTTCGCTGTCATCTTTGTTCTCAACACCATTCGGCTGGCGAGCTGCCGTCATCAGCTCAGGGAGAACAGGGGCGTGGAAGGCCTGGAACAGCGACATCACAACCGCGGCGTTCGGCGACGCCGTCGTCACGACAGGGAGAACTGGGAGACCGACCAGCGGCGCCACGACGGGGACAAACGCGGGGCGATCCCGTGCACTCGACGGCATCTTGCTCATGATATCGACCTTGGCTCGAACCAAGTAGCTTTGGTGTGACTATTTCAATAAACGCACTGGGGTTTTGTTTATTTTATTTGCTAGTTTTGATCCAAACGAATCCAGTGCATCTGGATCTACTTGGCGAGCTGGAGGTGCCACTTGACCTCTTTGACCATTTGGCCGAGCAGACGCAGCATCGAGTCCTGGATAAGCTCCTTGGTGCTCTCGGACTGCACGAGCGCCGAGCAGTGCAGCTTGGCGTGGTACCATCGCGTCATGACGGCGACTAACTCGCCGTCTTTGGTTCTGTGCGTTCGAACTTGGACAATGCCCGTCAGGTCGTTGCGGGTGTAAACGTTAGGTCGGTACGGGTACAACTCATCGCTGTCGACAAAATCCATCGTCATCACAACAACCTGGTCATCTTTACCACCATCGAGGTCGGGAAGCCGGCCGGTGAAGCCGACACCATTTTTCTCGATCCGCTTGTCGGTTCCGTTGACCGAGACGATGAAACGATGCGTCGAGATGCCTTCTTCCATGACCTCCTCCCCCTCGCGCGTCATGATGGCCCCGCATGCAGCCGAGAGTGACACCTCGACTTCCTGAGTGTAACTGCGCATGGCTTGCAACACATCCCCCATTTTGCTCACGCCGAAGAGAGGCGTGTTGTCGAGCTTGACAACCACGTAGCCGCCGTCGGGTGTGGTGAACTTGGACTCCTCGCAGCTCTCCTGCAGCGGGTCCATCGTCCGCGTGCGCTCCATGAGGAATGCGTGCGCAGCACACACCTTGGCGTCGCGCATACTCACGAGGATTTTCCTACGCTGCTGCCAGTCGCGGGGAAGGTGGATGGGTGTCGAGAGCGGACTGTGTATCAATCGGTTCTGATACAAGAGATTGAGCTTCGACACGTGGGTATAACGAGATCAGTGTGCGTCTTACCGTGTAGCTAGACATGGACGCCTGCGTGTTGGCGAGCAGCATCTGCTGCTGGGCGACTGCGTCTCGCAATCGCGCGTTCTCGAGCGCCATTGCCTTTACCGTTTGCAGTTCATCGAGGGACGGGGCCCCCGCTTGCTTGCGAAGGAACGACACGCGTGACTCCAGCTCGTGCATCTCCACCACCAGCGACTCCTTGCGCTCCTGTTCGTACACACAGCGCTCAGTTAGCCAGTTGCACTGGATCGAGACACAGAACATTCGCACCTTTTGAGCGATATGGCATGGCTTCTTGCGCTGACGCCGCTTGGGTGCAGTCGCGTTCAGGCGCTTGGCCGGGAGGGACGAGGGGGACGGAGAGCCATCCTCCGCACAGGGCGACGACGCGTCAATGGACTCGGGCTCCGTATCGTCGAAATCGGTCGGAGCCATGTTCCCGACTTTCTGGGGACCAAAAAACAGAATGCGTAATCTTTGCAGACTCATGCTGACGGGCCAATCGAAGGGGGTCAGTTTACAGCGAACAAATGCCCACGTATGACTCATTACGTTCACCACATACAAATCGCTGATATTGAATGGGCATTCAACTGATCCCGCGGATATATTACGAATGCACAGTTTGTTCCTGCCCATCATCAAGGCATCTCAATCAAGCGCAGAGGCACGGCCACGACCATGACGGAGCCGCTCGGTGCCCGAGGATCGAGCCGCAGCGCCGCCACGCAGTCGCCTCCCGCATTCGGCACCTCTTCAGCCACGCCACCGCTGTTCTCACGACCCCCGGCGATGCCGTCGCTCTTCCCGCGCGCGGCTTTTCCCCAAGACGACGCCGCCTCGCGCTTCGGTCAGCACCGCTCAATACTTAAGTCCCCGACGTCCGCGACCGCTGCGGACAATCTGCTGTCACTGATCCACTCGGCGCCGCCGACGCAAGCGCCTCCGATCTGGCAGAGTGACCGATCGGGGGACAAGGAGGCCGCGGACGATGACAGCGACGGGAACACGTCGGAAGAGCAGCAGGCAGGAATGACCGAGTCAGCAGC
This sequence comes from Phytopythium vexans, assembly GCA_003413675.1. Taxonomy (NCBI): domain Eukaryota; phylum Oomycota; class Peronosporomycetes; order Pythiales; family Pythiaceae; genus Phytopythium; species Phytopythium vexans. The sequence continues at coordinate 218,630 of QLOC01000026.1, forward strand.
TGCACCAGGTAAAAAGCAAGTGAAGCAAGAGAAGAAACGGCAGGAGAAGGGAAAGAGCGAGGAAGGCGCGACCCCAAAGCGGCGGTACAAGAAGCCGACGTACATTGTTCGACGAGTGAGTGGCAGCATCCGTCGCGTTGGGTGAGGGGTGACTCTGTTGACCAGGTTCGCTCAATGGCCGTTCGCAACAGGAGAAGAAGGAGGTGCTAGAGGAGGAGTTGCGTGCACTCAGCGCGGATCTGGCGCGGCTGCGTCGCGAGAGCGGCATCCCAGACTGGTTCTTCCGACAGAAGGAGCAGATCGCCGACAAGTCGCAGGAGAACGTGCAGCTACGCGACGCCATGCGCAGGCAGGACATGTTTCTCTCCAACGCCATGCGCCTCATGCTCGCTGAGTACATGGTTCGTCTCATCGATGCAATAGTCGCTTATAAAACGTGCTAATCTCGTGTGTTTTATGCAGTGCATTCACACGGAAAGCCCTATCGAGACGTTCATTCACCTCACAGCGGACTTGAAGCTGCGACGTCAAACGCTGATGCACCTCAAAGACTTCAAACTCGAGCAGGCGAACAGATTCATCACGGAGAGCTCAAGGCACATGCACCCGGTGAAGCACTGGTGCCAGGAGTCCAAGTACGAGGCCGACAATGGCGACTTTTGTGCCATAAAGATGGACAACACGCCATTCTACAACGTCAAGTCAGTGCGCCAAGTGTTCGACGCGCTCCAGTTCTTCTTCCGCAACATGGAGATCAGTATCTCGGAGATGCTCGGCGACATTACGGTCCGCGAGGACGACGACACGCCGGACAACTCGCTCTCGAACCACCGACTTGTGTCGGTCATGTCCCACAGTGTCAAGGTCGAGAAGAACATTGTCAAGTTCTTCAAGTACGTCGAGCCGGAAGATGGCAGCGTGCCGTACGCGCTGGTGGCCACCGACGCTGTCGATGTGGACGAAATGTACCCGTACATCCCGGAAGAGCGCATGCGGATTGATATCAACGCTGCTATGAAGTTCACGGAGCATCGCGTGCGGAAGTCCCGGAAACGCTCGAGAACGGACGCTTCGGCCAGTTCATCGGCTGAGGCGGCGAGGAGGTCGCAAGGGACGACGAACTCGGATAGTCCACAAGGAGGACGCGAGAAGGATGACGAAGACGACGAGTTCGAGCGCGTCGTGGTGCTCACTCGGTTCTTCCGCGCCAAGCTGCATCACACCGAACTGGATCTGCCGCCTCATGTGCTGCAGGAGATCCGGCAGGGGCTCGCGTGTTTCACCGACACGATGGTCAAGACGATGCATCGTATAATCTATGAGACCAAGCGCGGGTAATTGTAGGTTTGGGAGTAATGTTGCAAATACAAGCGAGCTTTGATCATTCAAGTGTGTACGCATAACCAAGTAGTGTTCATGGCGAGGAGTCGAGCCCGTAGAGCGTCTGGTTCATGCTCGTGACCGCGTTGTTCGTGAAACTGCCCATTGACCGGCGAATGTCCTGCAACACGTGACTTGGCAGGCTCAGGTCGCTTCGGTACAGCTGAACGTGGAACCACTTTGTCAACACCACGACGAGCTCTTCCTGGTCCGTGCCAGCACGTTTTTGCTTGATCCCCGAGAGCTTCAATACAGCGGAAATGTCTTTGCGGAGCCGATCGGACGGTGAGTAGGGGTACAGATCGTCCTGGCTGACCGGCACGGCAGCGACCAGTCCATACGGAGATTCTTCATCACCGTTGTCATCGCGGAACTCGAAGAACTTGAGCGCGTTCTTCTCGATAAGCGCGCCGTTCGAGAGCATCGTCACGAGGCGATGCACCAGGATGCTCTGGTCCGGAGTGTCCATGTTGGTGTCCTCTCTGATCGTGATCTCGCCGCTCAATTCCGAGTTGGTGATCTCGAGGTTGAGGAAGTAGAACTGCAGGGCGTCGAACGCCTGCTTGACGCTCGTCAGTCCATGGAAATGGGCGATATCGAGCTGGGTGACGATGTAATCACCCTCACCGGTGACAAACCCATTTTCCTCGTGCAACATAGCGCGTGGGTCCAGCGTACGCGTGCGTTCCCGAATGAACCGATTCGCCAGCAGCAGCTTCTCGTCCTTGAGAGCCTGGACGGTCGCTCTACGATCTTCGTACACCTTGCCGAGTCGCACGAATCCCGCCAACGGATTGTGCGAGTGTGAATTCTGCGTTAAAGATTCCATTAGATGATATGCTTTGTAAAGCACTGGATAGAGAGAGAGAGAGAGAGCGGTCGCACCACGAACGCCGAGAAGACGGTTTGCGCGTTCGCGACGAGCCGATTTTGAGCCTGGATGGCATCGCGCATCGCGGCGTTCTCGAGCGCCACGCTCTTCGTCTTGGCCACTTCCGCTGGGTCAGGAACCCCTGCCTGCTTGCGCAGGAGTGCCGCTCGCGCCTCCAAGTACTCGAGCTCGTCCCGCAGCCGCTGTTGCTCTTCCTAAAGTCGGTCAGCATCGTCATTCAGTCTCGGTTAACTCGACACGAACCCATAACAAGGTCGATGAGCGCAATTCTGACCCTGATCATCACGTGGCTCGGCTTGCGCTGCCTGTGCTGCTTGCGTGGCCTCTTGGTGCGTCCATCGCTGGTGCCGCTGTCGTCGGATGTGGTGCCGTCCTCCAGCGGCGGGGAGCGGCGCTTCTCGCTCGCGCGAATGTCGCCGAGCGGCGACTCCGATGCCGACTGCGAAAAGGACTGCAGCAGGGAGAGGACGATCGTCTCGGAGAGGGGGTCTGGTGGCGCCTGGGCCGACGCGCGAGGCGATCGGAGCAGCTCAGCCATGCTCGACTCGGTCGCTTAGCAAAGTGGCGCAAAGCAGCAAACGAGCAAGTGATGGTCAAATCGAAACATTTCCTCTCATAACGGTCGACATTATGTAAAATGGTATATATTATATTTGACTTATCGCTTCGATTTGGGTGAGTTGTCCCAGAATCGCATCAATACAGCTAAGTTAAAATTAATTCGAGTTTTATATTGGTGCATTAGTGACATCAATATTCGAGGATGCTATCCCAATGCAAAAACATGCTGATCGCAGCTTCGACTCCGCTCACTGCGAAGGTGCCGTGTAAACGGACTCGACAATGGCGTTCGTCATGACGTCTCCCCACCGCGGGAGCTGCTGTTGCAGCTGATGCTGTACGAGAGGAGACTTCGTGGTGCGCGTGCCGTGAAGCTTGATGAAGCAGATCCCTGTGAGCACCACGACCTGCTCGTCCTCCTCCACGCCCGAGACCGGATTGACCCGCTTCCTTCTCAACGGCCGGACAGCAGTGATGGACGTCACGTCGAGGCGCATGCGCTCGTTCGGGAGGTACGGGTACAAGTCGTCGCGGTCGACAAAGTCGGCCGTGATCAGTCCGAGCGGCCCGCCGTGTCCATACGTTTGGTCGTCGTCGCAGAACTCAAAGTTCATGACTTCGTTCACCTCGATCTCGACGCCGCAGCTCAAGTTCGAGACCATGCGCGACTGCCGCACGCCGACGCTGTCGTAGGCCATGTCGTCCCGAGTCGTGATGTCGCCCAGCTCGTCCGTCAGCGACAGCTCCATGTTGTTGAAGCTGTGCCGCGCGGCATCGTACACTTGCCGCACGCTGGTGACGCCCTCGAACACGGTGACGCTGAGCCGCTGCACGCAGAAGTCGCCGTTCGGCTGCATAAACTGTGCAGACTCGGCCTGGGAACGCGAAGTGTCCAGGAAGCGCGTGCGCTCAGTGAGATACGCCAACGCGGCTCGAAGTTTGCACGGTTTGGCCTTCAATAACGCCGCTCGCCGCTGCTCTGGGTCTGCGGTGAGATGGATAGTCATGTCGTGGGGAACAGATTCTTGTGTGCTCTGTGAACGAACAATCGCAACAGTGTTTTTGCCGTGAGCAAGCGGCCAATTCGCAGAGCTCACCGCAGAGAGCTCACCACGTAGCCTGAGACGGCTGATTGCACGCGGACCAGCGAGAGCTGTTGAAAACGCACGGCCTCGCCAAGAAGCGACGTTGAGAGTTCATGTTGCAGCAGCTCTGGATGCGCGGCGGAGGCTGTGGAGAACGATGCACTTGAGCCGAACAGGTGGCTCTTGCGCCGTTGTAGCAGGCGAAGCTTGAACTGGAGCAATTGTAGCTCCTTGAGCAATCTATCCTTCTCCTCCTAGAGACACCATGGCGCATACACGCATCAGTGAAGCACTGCATGATCGCATGTGCGACCGATGGGCACCTTTCGGACGATGTACGTTCGCTTGCGCGCAGGGGCTTTCCTGCCTGCGCGGTTGGACGACGACTCGCTGTCGGTGGCTCCGGACAGTAGCGACCATGCCGTCGTTGCTGCTGTGCCTGTGTCCTGGGTCGGTAAAGGAGGAGCTTGCATCTTGATCGAAGCCGATTGGAAAGTGAAGTGAATCAGCAGAATTCGCACCGCGGAATGTTGGTACTCTACAGGCCACACAGGCGTAAACTTGCTGAATGAAAGGTTGTCTATCTGAAAGAGATGACGTGGCGTAAGATGACATTCACCAAGACCAACTCGGTTGAACTGCATGCTGCTGAAAATGTCGAGGTCCGCTGATAGACGAGTTCGACCGAGTTGATCATCAGGTTGGCCCAGTTGCCGTAGCTGGTGCGAGTATTGTACGATTATGATGACGCTTGACGACACACGACCGAGTCAAGACGACCACCTGATAGAGTTTGGTCATGTCTAGTTGCACAGTTGCAGGATAATGCAACGAGCAAACTTATATTACACGAGGTCGAGTCACATGGACTACAGTGCATGGCGGTACAAGGTTCACGCCTCGCTAAGCACCGAGGTACAGGCTATCCATGACGCAGTCGACCATGACGTCGCCCCACTGGCCAAGCTGCTTCCGCAAACGGTGGTGTACAAGCGGCGGCAACACGATGCCGTTGTTGTGGACTTTAAGGAAGCACGCGCGAGTCAGCACGACGACTTGCTCGTCCTCTTCTTTCCCCGTGGTTGTGTTGAACGTCCTCCGCCAGTAAGGTCGAATCGCAATCACGGCCGTGACGTCTTGGCGCACTCGAGTCTGGTGATACGGGAACAGATCGTCCTGGTCGACATAATCGCAGGTGATGACGCCGAACGGCCCGCCGCCAGCGTACTCGTCGCTCCGCTCGACGAACTCAAAGTTCATGATGCTGTTCATCTCGAGGTCCACGCCGCACGACAGGTGCGAGATGATGCGGTTCTGCTGGATCCCGAGACCGTCGTACGTCGTCTCGTCCCTCGTCGTGATGTCCCCCAGCACGTCCGTCACGCGGATCTCGACGTTGCTAAAGTAGTGCAGTATCGCGTCGAACACCTTCTTGACGTTCGAGATGCCCTCGAGCAGCGTCGTGTCGCAGCGCAGCGCGCAGTAGTCGCCGTTCGGCAGCTTGAAGCGCGAGGTCTCAGCGAACGGCCGCGCCAAGTCGAGAAACCGCGTGCGCTGCTGCAGATACGTCAGTCCCGCACGAATCTTGCGCGGCTTGGCGTTCACCAGCGCGTCACGTCGCTGCTGAAGGTCTGAGCTCAGCGCGATCATCACCTCATGCGGCACATGCTCCTGCTCGCTCTACAAGACACGCAAACACGGTCAGAGTCGCAAACGCAAAAAAAAAACTCCACTGCCAGGAGAACAGCTCACAATGTAGCCAGACACGGCCGACTGCACATTGACGAGCGAGAGCTGCTGCGCGCGCACGGCGTCCCGGAGCAGCGACGTGGCCAACTCGTGCTGCAGCAGGTTGTGCATCTCACTGGCCGCGTCGTATGCCTCGGCGGCGTGGGGCTGCTGGAGCTGGCGCAGCTGCTGCTGCAGCTCGTCGATCTCCTTGAGCAGATCCGCGCGCTCCTCCTATCAAGACCACATTGCCACGCTCGTCAGGGTCGCCTGGCTCAACCACGTCGTCCTTTCCCTCGAAGCGACGCCGCACCTTGCGGACGATGTACGTTGGTTTGCGCGCCGGCGGCTGCGTGCTCGCGGCGCGCGCGCTGCTCGGGGACGAGTCGCCGTCGGTGGTGGCGCTTGGCGACCCGGTGACGGCCGTCATATCCACATCGGGGACGGCCACGCGCTGCTGGAAGAGCACGTCTGGAAACTGCATTTGTTTTCCGAAACTGTGAAATTAGGTGGGTGGAAATGCAAAAACCAGAGTGTAGGTCACGTCCGTCGTAATCAACGAGCGACAGGCAAAGATTACGGAAGGCGACATTGCAGGTCACACCATTGACCGACCTCGGTTGAAGTGTTTGTTGAGAAGATTGTTCTCCGCGCCAAGCCCATTTGTTACGGCGCGGCGTCAACTCCCCCCCAGAGAGTCTGCACACGCTGTGGAGTGGGCCACCGTCATCATCGTGTGAAGGAGGCCGACTCGATCGTCCTGTGAGAGAATCCAACATTTGCCTAGAATGACTGCTCAAGTCGAGCGAGCAGTAGACAAGAAGGATGGACTCCCACTTTGCTTGCACAAGTGTGATCAGCACACGTTGGCTTGTAGTTTTGGCCAGCAAACAGCTAGAACTGGCCGAGATCGCGCTCGATGCTGTGGCAATGTGAAATATTGTACTAGTTGAATCAGCTCTGCTATCACAGAAACCCACACTGCTGTTGGCTGTTGTCAAAGATACTCTCCAATACCGAGTCCATCATTACGTTGCCCCACTGGCCCAGCTTCCTCCTGAGCCGATGGCACACCAGCGGCGGCAGCGGGATCCCATTGTTGTGGAACTTGAGGAAGCACGTCTGGGTTAGCACGACGATCTGTTCGTCCTCTTCCATGCACGTGCACGGGTTGAACGACGACCTCTTGCGCGACCGGATAGCAATCACGTCGGTCACATCGTAGCGCACTCGGTCGCAAGGGTGGTACGGGAACAGCTCGTCATGGTCGATGTAGTCGCACGTGAGCACACCGAATGGTCCACCGTCGGCATGCTCGTCACTCCGCTCCACAAACTCATAGTTCATGACGCTGTTCACCTCGACGTCGACGCCGCAAGACAAGTGCGAGATAATCCGGTTCTGCTGAGCGCCAATGTCGTCGTACGTGGTCTCGTCTCGCGTCGTGATGTCGCCCAGCTCGTCGGTCACGCGCATCTCCATGTTGCTGAAGTACCGCATCACAGCGTCGTACACCTGCTTCACGCTCGTGGCTCCCTCGATCGGCGAGATGTTGCACCGCAGCACGCAGTAGTCGCCGTTCGGCAGCTTGAAGCGCGTGGTCTCGGCGAATGTTCGCGACGGGTCGAGAAATTGCGTGCGCTGCTTCAAGTATGATAGACCCGCGCGAATCTTGCGCGCCTTCGCGTTTGCCACGGTATCGTGCCGCTGTTGCGGGTCGCAGCCCAGCACGAGCGCGACTTCATGCGGAACCCGTTCCTGCTCGCTCTACCACAATGGCAATCAGGCCAATTTCATCACGCTGTGACCAATCGTATGGATCGTACCACATAACCCGATACAGCCGACTGGACTTTCGCGAGCGAGAGCTGCTGCGCGCGCACGGCGTCACGCAGCAAGGACGTGGCCAACTCCTGTTGCAGCAGGTTGTGGATCGCTGACGCCGGGTCTGGTGCTTGCGCCATCTTTGGAGACTGTAGCTGCTTGATCTGTTGCTGCAGTTCGTCGATCTCCTCGAGCAGATGCGCGCGCTCCTCCTGCATGACCATTGACAAACAGACATGCACACACTGAGACTCGGTTTCCCGTTCGCCGCGTCAATTTACCCCTCCTCAATTGCCTTTCTGGCGATGTGTGTCGGCTTTCGCGGCTTGCTGGGACGTTGCTTTGCAGGCGTCTCGCCATGGACCAAGGAGGTCGGCGACCCGCCTGCTGGATCTACGACCATGTCCATGTCTGGCACTGCGATATGGTACCAATCCGGGAGGGTGAACTGCATTGCTGGTCGCTTGGTACTGGACTGTTTGGTAATGATAGTGCCATGTCCGACCGCTCGTTTGAGGCAATTTGCGGCCTCGTTCGAGGTTTCGAACGTAATCAGCGCATGGGTGACGTGGTTTGATTACCTCATTCGATAGATTGCAATCAACGAGAAACCTCGGTGGTAAAATTGACCTTCAAGTTGAGACCAGCGACGCTGCGCTGTCACCACCGTCATGTTGATAAAGAAACTCGTGCGCGGTCTCTAGGGTTGAGACGTATAGGTGCACATCTCGCTACACCCAACACCGGCAATAGCAGCGTGACTGCGGGCGGTGCAACTTGAGGAAGGACTTGTTTCTTCAACCGCTCGACCTTTGGCGTCGCGGAGCGGCCGTGATTGAAGCTGCATGATGCTGGCAGTCGAGTCACTTTGATTATGTTCAGCCAACGAAGCATACACGGACAGCACGTTGCCATCGGTAAAAGCGCGCTCGCGAATCTCAGGTGCTCGCCGCTAGAACCGTCGAAATGCGAGTCATGGTGAAGTCATTCACGGTCAGCGCGACGTTATCCTTGTGCGAAACAGCCTACTGTGTCGGATGATCGGGTCGGTGACAGCGTCTTTCTCGTGGAGTCGCCAAGGCATTCGGCCGCATACCCATCCACGATCGAGCACCTGAATCGCATCATTTCACACTCATTTTGACGTCCCTAGCTACTCCAGATAACACGACTCCGGGCTCTGTAGCCTTCTGTGAGGATTTCAAACCGCGCCACCAGGTGACGAGCTGTTTGCTGAGATGTGCAGCCTCTTCAAGAGCTCGGAATGCGAAACTCCCCTACAAAAAGCAGCTTGAGGGGACACAGGAGCACCAGCACCTCGCGGCGTCGGCTCGAATCCGTCACTCGCGTACAAATTGCTGTGCTTACACTAGTCGTTCTTGTGATTTTGAGGAGCACGAGTTGTTTCGCGTGCAGTTGTCCACCCGACGCTGAACTTCAATGATCAACATGCACTCGAGGTCAACCGTGATGCAGGAAATAGTACCCCATGCACTCGGCTGAACACCTTTCCAGCCAATCCAAGCGCAGCATTTGACCATCCTGCATCCATTTCTTCCAATCTTTGGACGGCATTGCAGTTCAAACAACAAACCAGTTGAAGGTGAGCAGAGACCGCCGCCACACATTCTTGATCGCGCTGCTCCTGATCAAGCGACTATCATAGTGGCCGCTCACCGAAGAAGATTTCAGTGCACCACCTTTGCGTTGTTTTTGTCGATTTCGGCGGTCTTTGCACGGACTGTGAAGGAGTCGGTCGAACTGCCCCCGGGGATGCAAATATTAGCATGCAACTCAGTCAAAAGGTGTTCGTTTGCGTTTCCCACCGAGCCCAAAATTGGGGAACTTTTGACGTGAAAACGCGGTTTGGTGAGGTGGGCGTCCCCAATGTGGCCGCGTCGAGCTGACGCCGCGAGCAGCTCGCCATCCAGCGACTCGAGTGCCAGTGACACGACCGGAGCGCAGGCAGCCGGCGCATCAAAGCGTCATGCCAACTTGCCAATCGAGCCAATGGAGCAAAGGAGAGCTCGCAATCCGAGAGCCGAGAGCTTGGCGAGTTCCACGCAAGACACCGATGAGGAACGGACCGAGTCGGCGCACCGAGCCACCGCGCCTGTAAAGAAGCGCAAGCGCAAGTACCGCAAAGGCACGCATACGATCCGCAAGGTCGGTCGCGCCACTGCTGATCCCAATCATTCGATCGAGTGTCTGACGTCGAGTTTGCCGTCGTAAAATGGCCAGGAGGAGATCGCAACGTTGCAGAAGGAGATCACGGCACTGCAAATGCAAGTCGAAGCACTGAGAACGTCGGCGCTGCCTGTTGTGACCGCCGAGGGCGAAGTCGAGCATGACCAGCAGTATCGAGAGAAGGTGTTCTCGAATCGCCTGCTGCGACGAGCGCTGCGCCAGCAGCAGAACCGCTTTGCTCCAACCCACGCGCTCATGACGCAGTACACATTTTGGGTATGTTGTCATTTCTTGTGAGATGGTCGCTTCTCGCAGCTACTCATCGACTCGTACTACGTCGCTTCTGACTCGCAGGAGGCGGAAGGCGGCTCACCACTCCACCAATTCATTCACTTGGGCAATGACGAGCCGCTTCGACGAGCGGCGCTCAATGGTATGAAGACTGCCGCGATCGTGCGAAGCAGGCAGTTCCTTCGGAAGCGGTGGCCACACTTCGAGCCGTGGCGGCCGATGAAGCAAGAGCACTTCTTCGAGTCGTCCAACGGCGACTACATGGGACTGTCGCTCGCGACGATGCAATTTCGCGTGATCACGAGCGTCAAGCGCGCGTTCGACTCGGTGCTCACGTTCTTCAACAACATGGAGATCAGCGTCTCGGAGCAGTTTGGCAGCATCACCATCCGCGAAGACAACGACTCACTCGACACTGGCATCGCACAGAACCGGCTGGTGACGACTTCGCCGAGTGGCCAGCGAATGGAGTCCAACACGGTTTTTTTCTCGTGCTTCTACGAGCGCGACAGCGGGTGGGGCGACCAGCCCGAGCACGGAGTCGTCATGTGCGACTACGTCGATCTGGACGCTCGCTATCCTTATCATTCCCAGGACCGGATCCGTCGGGACATGTGCGCGGTGGTAGAAGTCAAGGCGAGTACGGTGCGAGACGGTGGAGACGAGCGGGAGGCGATTGTGTTGACGCGGTGGGTGCAAACCAAGTTGCATCGCCCGGCATTCGAGCTGCCGAGCGATCACTGGGACGAGTTGTGCGACAAGATGGAGCGATGGGTTCACATTGTGCAGCCGTCCCTGCTAGAGACGCTCGTGTAGAGTATTGAACAAGCTCTAGGCGATCAAGCTCGGAGAGATTTTGAAGTAATTGTGTTGTGAATCTGAAGTCGACCGTCTTGAGACGGTAATATGAGTGCTCTTACCAGTCGGACCACTTCCAAGCGTGAATTACCGTTAGGTTGGTGCAAGCAGGAGAGTCTTGTTGCGAACATGGAGATTGGATGAGCCACGAGCTCGGGATATGCAAGATGAACAAACCGTTTTCACATTGTCATGCAATCGTATTCTAGTTTTTATCCAGCAAAGCGTTCTTGTGCACACCCAACGGCGATTGCAGCGCTGCATAATGGCTCGCCTCTCGTTCCGACTGTACTCGGCTTGTTGATCTGGACGGTTGCGGAGAGACGACGACAACCGAGATCGATGCCGCCTCGCTGAACTCTCCGTGGTGCATCTTGTCGATCTCGTCCAGTTGGACCGCGACAATATGCTGCTGAAGGTGTTTGCCTGGTCGATAGATGAACCAGAGCACCACTTGGGCAAATCCCAGCGCAGAGCCCGCGACGTTCGGCGCCAGGATGAACATGTCGTCGATCACGGCCGAGTAGGCGACCCACAAGGAGCAGTTGATGGCGTTGCATAGGCAGAGCGCGAACGGCAGCGACGCCGCCGACTTGGTGCGGAGGATCTTCTTGATGGTCGCGAGCGGCGATGCGAACATGGCGATCGAGGAGAAGATCGTGACCCATCCCGTGACCGTGGCGATCTGGTGTTTGGACTGACCGGTGACTCCCGCTGACGCCAAGATGGCGTAGATCGTGTCCAACGCCATGAAGGCGGCAGCTACTGCGCAGATCTTGTGGATATCGGGCCGCTCGGCGCTCCAGTAGTAGAAGACGCCGATGAATGTGATGGAGGTGAGCACGCCAAACACCGACACGCTGAAGACGGGGAAGAAGTTGTTGATGTAGTAGCCGTAGATGGCCACCATGTAGCAATTGGTGCAGAGCAGCACGACGGGGAGCACGGCCACCTCGCCAGTCGCACGCTGTTTGTGCACACGGTAGAAGTCGGGAAATGGCGAGACGCGCATGGTGATAGAGGCGATGATGGTCAGGACGCTGAGCACAGTCGTTACCGACGCCATGGTGTGTAGTGGCTGGCGATCAAGCGAGGAAGGGGCCAAGTGACAGCAGCGGTCGCTAGAACGCAACTTGCGGAATGACGAGGAAGTCGGATTTGCGCTGGCTGGCCACGAAAGGGTGAACACGTCGCTGATTGCGCGCCAGCTCAAACAAAGCAATACGTTTGCGCGGCAATATGTGCGCCGACCAGTTTCTGTTCGTTAAACGCAATGCTAGCTGGCGAAGAGAAAGCCACCAAACTGGTTGCTAGACTAGCGCTGCACAGCATCAGCTCCGGCAGCTCCAGGCCTCTACAGAGTTCTACAGGCCGCGTGTGGACAAGCGACATGTGAATGGTCTCGCACCAGACAGCACATGCACATTGCACAGTTATCTCCCATTGCGCGGTTGTATTCAGCGTGTGCATTGCTGACACCGCGGCCCCGATCAGCGGCCTTGCAGATCCGAGTCGAGCGGCCGAACCAAAGCATGGCGCCATGTGAGAGTGGCTGATAGGAACACAGTCAATTGTACTGTAGCTGTCCTATTCATGTTTAACGAATCATGGGCAGAATCTCAAGAGCGAGAACAGACTCGATGAGGCGTGAATGACGCAGGCGCAGTGGCTGCATTACTCTATGTTGACGCGCACAGCGTCCTGGTTGCCAAGGGGCCATTGCAATCGTGTTGGTCAGCCTTGACAAAGAAGGAGGCTCAGGATGTCGCTTGTATGCTTGCCCCCTCCAGCGCGCTACAATGTCTCATTTGGTGCCCAGACCCAATCTGTGCTGACGTCGGCGCTGCAACATTTGTCATCCGTAAATATGTATAGGGCTAGGTAATATTGCCATACTTTTAGTAGTAAAATACGATGAATAATTAAAACACATCAAATTATGCATAATTCGCCGTTGAATTGGTGGCGGGAAGGTGATGATAGGTGAGCAGGGGTTGTCGTTGAGCATGATGCGCCTTTTGTCTCTGGTCCGTCCGCCTGCCTAGCGCGAGCGAGCAACAGCAGCAGCAGGTTCGAACGACACAACACCCCGGCCCAGTGTTTGCGCGCGTGATTGTGCCTCGCCCAACAACAGCAGGCCTCTGACAACGTCCGAGCATCATTTCGACAAGCGGACCAGTCAGCCATTCCACGCGGTGGCGACACACAGCTCGCAGCGGACGAATGGCGGCGAGAGACGCAGTGACAGCGCCTCCAGGCTCACCCCCGACGCTGTCGACCGCCGCGGACGCGATGCTCTGGCTCGCGGAGCTCGAGGCCAGCGAGGCGGCAGGCAGGAGCGACGCGACCGCTGGTCAGGGGAGCCAAGCACCTCCCTCGCGAAAGAAACGCGCTGTTAAGCCACCGAGCAGCGCGAGCGGGTCAGCGGACGCGTCCGCTTCAAGTCCAGACGAAGCGACTCCGCCCGCGGCCAAGAAGGCGAAGCGGAAGCCGCGGAAGGCCACGCACACCGTGCGCAAGGTGCAAACCAAGCCACCAGAGCGGGCCAGGATGTTGCAATACGTGACGCTCACATACCTCGCCGTGTGGCGTAATCGATGCAGGAGGAGAAGGCGCGGCTGCTGAAGGAGCTGGCGGTGCTGCATACGCAGATGGAGGACCTCAAGGCGCGCGCACTGCGCACGTACGAATCGGAGGAGCAAGGCGCCAAGGAGAAGATGGTTGCCAACCGCGTGCTGCGCCGCGCGATCCAGAGCCAGCAGATCGAGTTCGCACGCGTCCATGGACTCATGTCCGAGTATTTTCTGTTTGTACGTCCACGTCGTGGTGGCTGCTCGATTGCTCGCTGACGGGCGTGGCGGATATTGCTGCAGGACACTCAAGCTGGAAGTCCGCTGCACCGGTTCCTCCACCTGACGCGCGACCGCGAGGCTCGCCATGCGATGCTCATGGGGATGAAGAGCAGCGTGATCGCGGATGCGGAACGGTTCCTGCGCGACCGGTTCCCGCGACTCGATCCGTGCAAGCCGATGCGTGAAGAGCACTGCTTTGAGGCGTCCAACGGCGACTACTGCGGCACGTTCGTGTCCATCACGCAGCTCGAGGGTGTGCGCAGTGTCAAGCAAATGTTCGATGCGCTCCAGGGGTTCTTCTGCAACATCGAGATCAGCATCTCGGAGCGGCTGGGCAACGTCACGATCCGCGAGGACGACGACCGCCGCGAGTCCGGACTCGCTCAGAACCGGCTCGTGACGTCCACGACGCCCAACCACCTGCTCATGGAGTCCAACTCCATCTTCTTCTCCCGGTACGACGATGTGCGCGACGAGGACGGCCGGAGCTACGGCATCATTGTGTGCGACTACGTCGACCACGACGACCTGCACCCGTACCACCCGTCGAAGCGGACGCGGCGGGACGTGAACGCCATCTTGCAGCTCACAACGCACTTGCGGCCGATACATCGCGTACATATCGAGAGCGAGAGCGATGAGGACCAGGAGGACGAGCAGGAGATGGAGGAGGTGATTGTGCTTACGCACTGGGTGAATTCGCGGCTGCAGCTCCCGAGCTTCCAGGTCTCGCCCGGCGGCTGGCGCGAGCTGCGCGACAACTCGGAGCGCTGGATCCGCGCGCTGCAGACCGCGCTCCACGAGATCAATTTTTCCCGCTCACAGCCGCTCAGCGACATTGAGCTGCTTTGAATATAGTGAAGGTAGTGAGTGGCGTGCAGGAGATGGAGCAGGTGATTTTGGTGAGTCACTCGAATGGACTCGCGGCAGCAGCAGCCAAACTCTACACTCTCATCCAGCGGCTGGCGCAAGCTTTGAGACAACTCGGAGCGCTAGATCTCCGTGCTGTACGAGGCCATCCGCTCTCAGCACGGCGGCGAGATCGAGATGCTGCGAGGTTCAACTTGATTTTCACGATATATTTAGTCGAAATTCGCACCTTCGGGTGATTGGGTTTTTCCTATTGCTGTTGTATTTTTGCTTGTCTCTCTACCGGCGAAATCGTTGGTCTTTTTGCGCAACATAGTTGAATTCGCCAGGTTGTCGTCAGATGGTGGATGCGGCGTGGTGGTCCATTCCCGGCAGCGGTTCTGAGCCTGGCGGGGAGGCCGACGCGATCTGTCGGCAGCCTCCGGCGGTCGCGGCCGCGCTTCGCCCTCCGGCGGAGCGGTCCGGAGCATCGGCGACAGAGGACAAGCCGTCGTTGAAGCGACGCCGACGTGCGGTCGTCTGCGAAGGCTCCGAGCCGTCACAACCCGATGCCAGCGGACACGGAGGCGTAGCGTTTCGTCGAGTTCTAGATAGCCAAGTGTCGAGTCCCGAGGCGGGCCACACGGACACGAACACGAGCGTCAAGTCGTCCGATTCGCCAGCTAAGCGGCCGAAGCGGAAGCATAGGAAGGGAACCAACACGCTCCGCAAGGTACCGACCTTTTGCGGCAATATACCGAGGTTCCAGGTTGATATTTGACTGTCGGGACTTCTCGTGGAGCAGGAGGAGAAGGAGCGGCTGCTCGACGAGCTGGAGCAACTCGAGGAGCAGGTCGCGATAATGAAGCATCGCATCGCCGCAAGCAAGTCGAGCGAACGGTCGGCCGATTTCGGCAACGCCGTCGCGCTGCAGACGCTCCACAACCGCGTCCGCGACAACCAGCTCGAGTACGCCAACGTTATGTCTCTCATGTCCGAGTACAATCTCTGTGTACGTAGTCGAACGCATTTGGTACATGTTTGAACCCAGCGAATATGATGGTAACAAAGGATGGCTCACGACAGAACATCGAGGCTGGCAATCCGATCCACGAGCCGATCCACCTGAAGCGCGAACGGGAGTCCCGGCTTGCGACGCTCAAAAAGATGAAGCAGCGGCGACTGCGCCACGCCAAGCGCTTCTTCGAGAGCCGCCGTCCGGCGCTGAAGCCGTGCCAACTGGTTCGAGAGGAGCACCGGTTCGCGACGGATGACGGCGGGTTTTGCGCGGCGCGGTACTCGACCTTCCACTTTGACGGCCACAGCACCAAGCGCGTGTTCGAGCTGCTGCTATACTACATGTCGAGCGTCGAGATCAGCATGACGGAGAAGGTGGGGCACATCACAGTGCGCGAGAACGAAGACTGCTCGTTCGAAGGCATGTGGCAGAACCGGCTCGTGTCGACGACGCACCGTGGCGAGAAGCTCGAGTCGAACGCGATCATCTTCTCCGAGTACTACGAGGCGGACGCCGAGTTCCCAGGGAGTCCCGAGTACGGCATGCTCGTTGTCGACTCGGTTGACAGCGACGAAAAGTACCCGTACCGTCCGCTCGAGCGCGTTCGCAAAGACGTTGGTGCCATCATGGAAGTCCGGCCGTTCACGCGAGCGCAGCTAGGACTCTCTGGCGCGCAAGACGAGTTGGTCGTGGTGCTCACGCGGTGGATGTACTCGCGGCTGCAACCGCCGCAATTCCCGATGGCCATGGAGAGCTGGGTCGAGTTCCAGTACACGATGGATCTTTGGGGTCGGTCGATCCAGCTCACCCTCATGGAGAGCCTGTGTTCTGAAGGTTAGCTGCAGAACTTCAACGAAAACATGCCGTGGTTTGTAGTTGGGAGCGTGCATCATTCGATTGCTTTCGTACTCTGTGGACCATGCGACATTGACCTCGTTTCGACCGTGATGAGTGGCGATCTAATCGACTGGTCGGTGCACCGCAGTGTGGTGGCGTGATAAAGAGCAAAAGGAGCGGCAGGAGAGATGGGGAGTGTTCGCATCAACTCGCAGCCGATTACGCCTGATGCAATCCTGCTTTGTCCATGACTGGAGTTATAGCACCATCACGAGGGTAATTTTTAAAATATGGCGATGAGCACCCCAATGTGTCCATTTCTTAGGCCATCACTATGGACCGCGGGGCTTCTGGCGCCGCTGCGAGCCGCGCCTCCGTCGCGGCCGCCAGCGCGCAGTCATTGCTGTATTTGTCCGCTTCCGCGCCGACCCCGCCTTCCGCCGAGTCCGCAGGGCTCCAAGTTCCCCAGCGCCATTCGCCCAAGCGGCAGGGTGTGGCTCGGGACACGGCGTCAGCGCAGACGCTCTTGGCGCTGGGTGAAGGCGCTGGCGGCGCCGACTTGGAGCCTACCAGGAAAAGGAGAGCAGTGACGGACGCACTCGATCATTCGGTCGTACTGAGCGGGCGAGAAGCCGAGCTGGAGCAGCAGCGAGCGCGGCAGGAGGTCCGCGTGGCGACTGAGAGCCAAGGCGACGGGAATGGTGACGAGTCGGTGAGCGACTCTGGCGGAGAGGAGGAGGGAGCGACAACCACATGCAGCGCCAGGTCGGACGATGATAAGCCGCAGAAGAAGCGTAAGCGCAAGTTCCGCAAGGCAACGCACACGATCCGAAAGGTGCGGCTCGTGCAGGTGGGTGGAGGGCTCAACCCGGTCTCATTGTTGACGAGTTCCCATCGCTGTGCAGGAGGAGAAGGAGCGTCTCCAGGTGGAGCTGGACGAACTGAACGCCAAGATGATTGACCTGCAGCGTCGTGCGCTCAACCTGAACAGAGAGAGCGAGGAGGAGCAGACATTGGAGGAGAAGGCCACGTCGCGGAACGTGCTCTCGCACCTGCTGCGGAGACAGCAGCTCGAGTTCGCCACTATCCGCAAGATGATCACCGAGTCCACAGCTAGTGTACGTTGTGTGGGTCTTTGCGTGGAGGCGTGGTTGCAGCCCGGTGACGCTGAGGTTCGTGATTGGTGAAGGCTCTTCGCGGAGGCTGTCCGATTCAGCAAATGATCCACCTCAAGGAGGACCTGCGGTCGCGGCGAGACGCTTTGCTCGCTGTCAAGGCGTCCAAGCTGCGAAGCGGCCTTGAGTTTTTATACAACCGCCTGCCCGACTTGGACCTGAGCGCTCCGATCGACGAGGACTTCCGGTTCGAGTCACCCGACGGCGACTTCATCGCGAGCCAGTTCGCCATCATCCAGTTTGAAGGCGTGAGCAACGTCCGGCAGGTGTTCGACCAGCTCAACTACTTCCTGTCCAACATTGAGATCAGCGTCTCGGAGAAGCTCGGCCACCTCACGATCCGCGAGGACGACGACGTGGACGCTGACGGCATTGTGCAGAACAAGATCGTGTCCACGACGGTCCACGGGGTGCAGATGGAGTCCAACACGGTGCTCTTCTCGCAGTTCTACGAAGGTCGCGATATTCGCGGCTGTCGCGACGAGAGTGCCGATCGAGGACTTATCGTGTCCGACTTTGTCGACGTCGACGACCGCCACCCGTACCTCCCGTCGCGGCGCGTCCGCAAAGACGTCAATCACGTCATGGAGCTTCGTTCGCTGCGGTGCAAACCCCCAGTCGGAGGCGCTGACGGCGGAGAGCAAGGAGTCGTGCTGATCCGATGGGTTCAGTCGCATTTGCACCACCCGCAGTTCCCGATCGCGCGCGTCGCCTGGCTCGACCTCCGTGAGAAGATGGACGCGTGGAGCAAGAACATGCACAAGATGATCGTGAACACCCCTGAAGGCGCTCCGCCCGCCGAGAGACCGCTCTTGCCTGTGCTGCGGCCACCGAAAGACTTCCATCACGAGTTCACATGGAGCTGAAGCGATCAGCAACTCGAAATTCCTGCTCTTCTTTGTCTAAATAAATACTTGGATCGTTTGGAAGCGTAGATATCTATTTGTAACCACTGAATTAAATTATCCATTCAGCCATTTTGGCGAGGATGGTGAGATTTTTGAGTTGACAACACGAACAGTCGAATGGAGGAGGAGCTGGATGTGGGTCGCAGCGGCGCCAAGAAGCGCAAAAAGACGTCGTACCAGCGCACCAAGGTTCGCTCACAGCTCCTGTAGCCTGTCGGCACCGGCGCTGATGGCGATGCGACCCCAATACAGGAGCAGCACGCGGCGCTAGTGGAGCGGATTCGCGATCTCGAGGCAGAGCTCGCGCAGATATCGACAACCAGAGCGGCGCAAGACTTCTTCGACAGCCGCAACGCGCGCCAGGCTCTCCAGGCTGCCACTAGCGACAACTCGGCCCTGCAGAGCCTCATCCAGCAAAACCGACTGACTGTCGCGACGGTGCAGTCCATGATCCCCAACTGGCTGGTGCGGTGCTTGCTTGTGATCATATTGCTGTGCCATCCGAGCTGATTGTCGTCGAGTTTCTCATGGACCAGGGCAACGAAAACCCGCTGAGCTCGTATATCCACCTGGGCAAAGAGCGAGCGCAACGTGAGCAGATGCTGCAGGCCATCAAGCAGCAGAAATTGGAGGCCGCGTTCCAGTTTTGCGTGGCAAGGAGCCGGCACCTCGATCGCTTCAAGCCGCACACTTCCGACGAGCGGTTTGAGAGCGCGCGCGGGGACTTTTGCTGTTCGCGGTTCGAGATCGTTCAGTTCCCAGGCGTGGAGTCCGCCAAGGTAGTGTTCGACGCGTTGCGTTTCGTGCGCGACAACCTCGAGATTATCATCTCCGAGTCGCTGGGCCACATCACGGTGCGCGAAGAGTACGACTGCGGCCGCGACGCGACCACCAACATTGCCAACTACAGACTCATCTCGGGCAGTGTCAATGGCATCACGCTCGAATTCAACGAAGTGGCCTTCTGGCAGCTATTCCAGGACGAGGGCGGCAAAGAGTACGGGGTTGTGGCAATCGACTTTGTCGACAAAGACGACCTGCATCCATACGACTCGCATCGGCGGCTTAGGAAGGACGTGTCGGTGGCGATTGTGGTGTCCATGGAGACACCGGGCGGACGAGAGCACGACGTTGTCGTATTGCGTCGAGCAGTGTTCCGCAAAGTGCACCGTCCCGAGTTTGACGCGGACGACGAAACGATCCAGGAAGTGCACAATGGCACCACTGGCTGGGGCCAAGTGATGCTAGATGCGGTGCGGCGTATCGTTTATCCGCAAGATCAGGAAACGAGCCATAAGGAGCCGTCGTGAGGGTGATCATAAACTCGTAATGCGTGGTGAGTTCCGAAGTAATTTTGAGCGAGTCGGCACCTCGCATCTTGTCGAGTGCGGGTTCTCAGTCCTACAAGTTGCCAAGTGAAAGCACCACACGACTTCCCATCTTCCAAATGTGATACTGAAATGACCATTGATCGCTGGTCACTACCCAAGGAATTTTGCTAAGTGATCTTTGACAGCTGCCCTCGCTCATATTCGAACTATCACCATCACCATCATAACCTAATGCTTCAAAGCTGACAGTCCCCGAAATCTTGCTGCTGCAGCTTCAGAGCATGGTGGATCTCGCCTTGAGGCTCTCCACTAGCGTGCGATGCATGGTCTCGCCCCACCTGTCCATGTTGTCTCGCAGCTCCTCCCACTCGCCGCGCGGAATAGGGAAACTCGGGTAGTGCAGCTTGGAATACACCCAGCGCGTGAGCACGACGACGACTTCTTGCGCTTGGCTGGATGGCATGACGGGGAAGTTCTTGCCGAACGACTCGACGTTCCTCGTGTACGCTGTCAGCTCGAGCACGGCGCTCACGTCGCGCCGGATGCGCTCTTCCGGGTGGTACGGGTGGCGCTCATCGTCGTCGACGAACTCGCAAATGATGAGTCCGTGGCCCTGTTGGTGGCCGGGACCGTCGTCTGGTGCGTAGAACTCGGAGAAGAGCACCGTGTTGGATTCCATGGGTAACCCGCCGTTCGTCCTGGACACCAAACAGTTCTGCGTGATTCCCACGCCGCTCGTGTCGTCGTCTTCGCGGATCGTGATGTGGCCGAGCTTCTCCGAGATGGAGATCTCGATGTTGCAAAAGTACACGACGAGCAGGTCGAACACCTGCCGCACGCTGGACACACCCTCGAACTGGATCATTGTGAACCGCGTCGAGCAGAAGTCTCCATTCGGGAACTCGTAACGGTGGTCCTCGCACAGCGGCTTGCACGGGTTGATATTCGGCCGCCTCCGAGCGAGAAACTGTTTCGCGTCGTGCAGTTTCTGGCGCTTGAGCTCCAGCAGCGTCTCGCGCCGCTTCTGCTCGTCTCGCACGAGACAAATCGCCGTCTGTACCGGACTTCCCGCGCGAATATTCTACAATTTCAAGCCGATGCGCGAGTGCTCAGAGGTAGGCAGACACAGTTGACTAGAAGCAGACGCACTCACGCAAAAGGTGTACTCGGACATGATGGCCTGGATCTTGGCGAACTCGCGCTGCTGCGTCTGCACGGCGTCGCGCAGCACCCGGTTCGCAATCAGCTTGTCCTGCTCACTCTGCCGGGGAAGCTCGCTCGCCTGCAGCGCGCGCTTCTTGAGCTCCGCCATGTGCATCTCGAGCTTCTCGAGCTCCTTGAGCAGGTGCTCTTTCTCCTCCTGCACAAACAACAGCTCCGTGTCAACCACAACAGCATCGAGCTCGACTCTTTCGACTGGCAACATCACCTTGCGGATGGTGTGCGTCGCCTTGCGGATACGCTTCTTGGTCGCCCGCAGCGGTGTCGACGCTCCTGTCTCGTCCTCTTTTGGAGTGTCGGCGCTCGTGTAGTCCTGCGAGGAGCGAGCGCGCGTCTGGTCTGGTTCGGATGGCGGCGAGTCCATCGAGCGTAAAGCGTCCATTTCTCGGCCAGTCTGCTCAACTCGACCCGCCTGCTGGCTCCGCGCTTTGTCTGTGGCTTCTTCTCCTGTGGCCTCAACCGCCTGCTTGCGTTTGCGGCTGCGTGTCGCACTGACCAGCTCCCGATCTCGAGATGGCTTCACGGTTGGGTGAGCCGGGACTAACGTCCATTGGCCCGGTGCCTCGCCCAGCAACGACGAACGCTCACCGGGAACGTCATTCCGACTGCGCGGGGGCAGCGGCAAGAGCTCGGACGCATTCGTGAAAGTCGATGGCGCCTGGCTCGACGGTGCCTTGCTGCGGGAAGGAGCAGAGATCGAAGGCGGCGCCGCACGACGGCAGCCCAGCAGCAATGACGTGTAGAAGCGGTCGTCGCGGATTTTCTCGGCCGAGCCGCCCATGCTGCGCGGCGCTCTCGGTCGTCCAGGGCGGCGGCGGCGGCGGCAGCTGCGACGACGACGATGGAGGCTTCAGTGCGCAAGTCTGCCCGCACAAACTGACCTGTTTACCGAAAACCCAAATACCCACGACAAGTTCTGAATGCAAAAACCCATCCATAAAACATGAGACGGGGCAATCGATTTCGTGTTGCATGTTTCTGTTGGGCTCCATTCTTGTGTTCTCTCCCTCTCTCTCTCTCTCTCTCTATCTATCTCTGCTCACACTAAGAGCAAAGTTGCCCTTGCATCAGCGCACCACTGCCTCAGTAGAGCTAACGAATCGAGCTGCTCCACATTGACTCGTTGCGTTGCGTGCTTTCAGCGTCAATTGGTGGGCATTGCTGCGATTGCCAACCCAATCGATCTGCACACCACAGTGCGCCGCTGTTGGAGGCTATTTCAAGTGTACTTGCATGAATTTGTTCAACCAACGCTGCCACCCAACCATTGGCAGCGCAGCTCTACGTCGAACGCCAGCCGCACGTTCAAGTGCTGGACAGGTAATCATCAGTGTGTTCACACGCGCTCATCAACGTCCACGTCAGGTTGCGACCGTTGACGTGAAGGAGCTCGAGGAGTTCAACAGGCGCCGATGTCATTTCCAGATCCGTCACCTACGCTTCACGCCTTCCAACCATGACCAAGCCGGCTGTTACGCTGCTGTTCGGACACGGCGGCGGCATGTGCAAGGAGATCTGGGAGCCCATCGTGCGTCGACTGCGGCAATCGCCGCTGCTGCGCGAGTGCACGTTCGACTTGTTCAACTTCAAGTACCACGGCACTCGGCACGACGAGTCAGTGGCGCCAGTGGTGGACCTGAGCGACCCGCAGGCTCCTCGCGTTAAACACCCGTCAGTCGACGCTCGCAGTTGGGCGTCCGCTGATCTGCAAGAGTACATCAAGGCGACGTCAAGCCCTGGACGAGTGTTGATCGGCATCGGCCACTCGCTCGGCTCGCTCGCCATGTGGAACACGGAGGTGCACCATCCGGGAACGTTTGACGGACTCGTGCTCTTCGAGCCAATCTACGCGCCAAGGAACCAGCGGAGCGATGCCGTGCTCAACCGCGTCGTGGCCATGACGCTCATGCGCGAGTCAACTTGGTAAGATCGTCAACGACTCAGTTGTCAAACAGTTGAGTGACCATCACTGTGCGTTACTGTCTTCAGGTCGTCGCGAGAAGCGGCTCGCGAGCACGTCGAGTCGCAGAAGTTCTTCGCTCCATGGGATCGAGAGTCACTGACAGCGTATCTTCGCGGAGGACTCATGGACAACGCTGACGGCTCGGTCAGCCTGGCGTGCGACCCGAAGATCGAGGCCGCCATCTACTGCAACGGGCCGATCTTGTACTCGGACAGCGAACTCGGGCGACCGAAATGCAAGGTGGCGTTCGAGTGGGGACAGACGACACGCATGTTCTTCCCAGAGGTGTACAAGGACATTGTCGACAAGCACCCGCAGACCTACTCGCTGAGCGAAGGCATTCCCGAGTGCTCGCACAACATGGTGGTCGAGAACCCGGCGCTCGCTGCGTCCAACATCTTGCGCGATCTCCAGGGATTCCCAGCGTTCCAACAAGCACCGACCCATTCCAAAATGTAGCAGAGGTCCGATCAGCGTCTTGAACGCCGACTCGGTCGTACACGAAACTCAAAAGCTCAGCTTACAGTTCTCAGATTTCATCGCAACGCAATGCATGTTCACCTTCACGAGTCATGCCTTCGTCTCGGTCATCTGGACGGCTCCATTGTACTTGGTTCGAAGATCCTTCACGACAGCGTCGATCCATTTGCCAGTGTTATCCTGCATCGTCTGCCAGGCGTTAGCCGGAACTTGGATGTCTGTGTGGTGCAGTTTGGACAACGACCACCGAGTCATCGTCACAGCTAGCCCAGCGTCGCCCGACTTAATGGTCGTCTCCGCTGTTGGTGAGATCGTCACGATCGTGGTGAAATCCCGACGCGCTCGTTCTTGAGGTCGGTATGGGTTCAGCGCGTCCTGCTCCACATAGTTCGCCACGCACAGGCCGCGGCCCAAGCCACCGCACGCGTCGTCGTCGAAGCGCGAGAACATGATCGTGTTGGACTCCTCGACGACCCCGTAGCGGTTGGTCGCGACCAAGCGGTGGTGCGCGATCGAGTAGTCGCGCTCGGTCTTGGTGTAGTCGTCGTCCTCGCGGATCGTCACGGTCTCAAGCGTCTCGGACATGCTGATCTCGACGTTCAAGGCGATGCCCAGCATGGCGTCAAACACGCTGCGCACGCTTGGCGCGCCACGCAGCGGCGAAATGTCAAAGTGCTGCACGAAGAAGTCGCGCGACTCGCTCTCGAACTGGTCCTCGGTTTTAACGAACGCACCCCGGTCCAGGTCGAGGCTGCGCTGCTCGATGAAGCGCTCGGCTTCCTCCAGCTGCTCGCTGTACAGCGCTCGCAGCACGTTCTTCCTCCGGGATGAGTCGTCATCGAGTCGGATCGCCGAGCTGAACGGACCGGCACGCTGCTGGGTCTTTACCATCGAGTCAACACCACAAGCCTTCAGTCCACCGATGTATCAAGCAGAAGTAATAGAGTGTCTTCGAACCGTGAAGGCGGAGAGCGATGCCTGCACCCGCGCGACGGCAACTTGCTGGTCACGCACTGCCTGACGCAGCAGTCGGTTCTCCAGATCTCTCCGCTCTCCGCTCGCGTGCAGCTCGCTCGCTCGATCCGGGAACAGCGCGCGCCGCTTGAGCACCGCGAGCTGGTCCTCGAGTTGCACGAGCTCCTGCAGCGTCTGCCGCTTCTGGTCCTGGACAAGGTCGGCAACATTCGCAATGAGCTAGAGCACAAGAGGTTTGCACATTGGCGAGCTCCAGTCCGAACCCTGCGGATGTCATCGGCCGACCGCCGCCGTTTCTTGACCTTGACAGTCGCCACGGCCGCTGGGGGCTTCGCGCTGGGCTGCTGGCGCTGCTGCCGCGCGGCGTCCGCTCCGCTCGCTGCCATCTCTCGTCAAGTCTGACGTGCCGGTGGCTGTCAGCGGCGTCAACATGGCTCGGTAACCGAAACTCCCAAAGAATGGCGCGTTCTACATGTAGAGAGCGATATTGAAGTTCGCAGCGGTCAGGAGTAGATTGGTGGAAAAGCGGATATCACACGCAGTTGATTCGCTGAAAGTTCCTCTATACAAACATGAAGGGCTCAGGCAAAATTGAAAGCATGACCGGCCGAAGAAAGCATGAGATGGAAGACCCAGTGCCGCCCGAAACCAAGAAACGAGTCCCATCGTATGTGCTGCGGAAAGAGGAGGCGGCGGAGCTGCACGCGCAGGTGGAGACGCTCGAGGCGCAGCTAATCGTACTGCAGCGCCGGCTAGGAGCGCTGGGCACGGCGTCGGCGCTGGCGGTGGATGAGCGGCTGGAGCGCGCCAAAGGCGAGAACGCGCGCATCAAATGCGCCTTGTACCGCCAGCAGCTCGCGTTGGCCGGGACGCAGTCGATGATGGCACAGTGTCTGGTGCGTGGGGTGGGATACAGTCTGTGTGCACTGCTCGCTGACAATTGTTGGATTGATCCAGGAGCACCAGTTCCGCCACCCACTATGCGCGTACCTCCACCTGCCAGCGAGGCGTGAGGAGCGCCGCGAGGCGATTTTGAGCATGAAAGACGAGCAGTTTGCTCGGGTATACGACTACCTCGAGGCTCGCGGCCGGTATTTGGACCTGAGCAAGCCACATTTCTCCGAGCACCGCTTCGAATCGGCCGACGGCGCGACGTGCTGCGTGCGCTACGAAGTGATCCAGTTCGAGGGCGTGCGGTCGCTCAAACAGGTGTTCGACGCACTGCTGTACTACCTGTTCAACATGGAGATCAGCATCTCCGAGACGCTGGGCGATATCACCGTGCGCGACGACTACGACATCGTCGACAGCGACGCCAAGATGTCAAACCATCGTCTAATCTCGAAGGACCAGGCTGGCGTGACGATCGAGTTCAACGCCGTCGCCTTTGGCCAGTTCTTCCCTCGCGATGAAACAACTGGCCGCGAGCCTTACGCGATCGGCGCAACCATCTCGGTGGACGAGGACGAGTTGCACCCGTACAAGCCGCAGGAGCGGATCCGCAAGGACATCAACGCCGGAATCATGCTGACCGAGCTCGGTCCGCCTAGCGATGACGGCACCGTCGTGGTGGTCTTACAGCGCTCGGGCTTCATCAAGCACGCGCGCCAGCAGTTTCCGCTGTCTTCAGAGACGGTCAAGGAGCTGCAAGATGGTATGACGCGATGGGCTGATGTCATGCTGCACGTCATGCGCGGCATCTTGTACAAGTCCTGAGTCGTCGAATTTCCAAAATGACACTTCAACCAGGATGCAAGAACATGTGGTTGTTATGCTAGACACGCCCGTGTCAATCGGCGAAGCCTTCGTCGAGGAATCCTGTCAGCTCTGCTGATGTTACAGGCTCAAAAGATGGACCTTGGCCCCTAGTATTATGGTATTCGGCGGTTAGGGCTAGGATCTCATTAGGTGAGCAAATGAAGGCTCGAGCAAGCGGCACAGGTGGTGGGGCGGACATGAAGCTCGCGGTCTCAGAGCGGCAGCTGTCCACCTCGGAGCGACGCCGGAAGGAGATCAAGGAGCTGCGCAAGCAGGTCGTCGCGCTGCAGAGCCACCACGCGCAGCTGCTGGGTGCCGATCGGCCCGACGAGGTGCTCGCGGCGCTCAACACCCAGAACGCGGCGCTTCGGGACATTGTGCGCGGGCGGCAACTGGTCGTCGAGCGTGCCCAGCTCATGCTGTCTCAGGCGATGGTACGGCTTGATTGGTACTTGGAGAGTTGCCTTGCTCGCTGCTAATTGCTGGCGCTGTTTTTGTGTGGTGCAGGGCGAGGTACGAGCTCACCCAATGTACTCGTACATCCATTTGCCGGAGGACTGGGCCGCGAGGCGAGAGGTGCTGCTGGGCATGAAGAACGCCAAGCTGACGCGAGTCTACGAGTACATTTCGGCTCGCAATCACGGGCTGGATCTGAGCCGGCCGCATTTGTCAGCTCGACAGTTTGAAGGACCCGACGGCTCTTTCAACGCGATCAGCTCTCAGGTGATGCACTTCGAGGGCGTGCGCTCTGTGCAGCAGGTGTACGACGCGCTCGTGTTTTACCTGAGCAACATGGAGATCTTCATCTCGGAGCGACTCGGGCAGACGACGGTGCGAGAGGACTTTGATGCCGTCGACGTGGACGCCAAGATCTCGAGCCATCGCCTCGTGTCCGACACCTCCAAGGGCGTCTCGACGGAGTACAACGCCGTGGTGTTCACGCAGTTTATCGACCAGGGCCATCCTGAGTTCGGTTGCCAACCGTGCGGCCTGGTTGCTACTGATGCAGTTGACAGAGACGACAGGTACCCGTACCGGCCGCACGAGTGCATTCGAAAGGATATTACGGCCGGCATCGTCCTCTCACCACTCTATCGGCCAAGAAAACAGAATTGTAGCAATTTGAACGGTCAGAGTGAAGACTACGAGCTGGTGGTGGTTATGCAGCGGACCGCGTGGCTGCGGTTCCCGAGGACAGAGCTCAAGCTTTCGCCGCGAGTCGTGCAAGAGCTGCGCGAGGAGATCGGATGCTGGGGACCCATCATGATGAAGGCGATACAGTCCATGCTGTATGGCAAGAACTAGCGCTTTGGAAACCTGACAAATCCATTTTATACCGAGATCTTCCGAGCTACTGGCACGGGTCAGGGGGGGCGTAGACCATTCCTCGCATCACCTTGACCATGATGTCTCCCCATGCGTTGATGCCTGCTCTCAGCGCGTCTTCGGCCTCCCTGGCGACCGGCATCTGCGCTGGGTGGATCTTCAAATACGCTGCTCGGCGCATGATTACCACGAGCTCCTTCTCGCCGCGAGCGTTGACGATCTCCCGCGGCGTTATGGCAATGGCGGCGGTGACGTCGCGTCGGATGCGCTCGCTCGGGTTGTACGGGTAGATGGCGTCGGAGTTCACACAGTCGCTGGTGAAGAAGCCGCACGTGGACATCTCCTCGTCGTTGGCGCCGAGCACATCGGCGATGTCGTCAAAGTACTGGCAAAAGCCCACGAGGTTCATCTCGGTCTTGAGGCCGGGCACCTCGCTCGACACGAGCCGGTAGTGCGAGACCTTGTCGTCGAGCGATCCCTTGGTCATCGTCGTGACGGACCCCGTCACCGTATCATCGTAACAGTCGTCTCGAACGGTCAGGTGTCCCAGCTTCTCCGAGATGCTGATCTCCATCGACTGGAAGAAGGCCAGCGCGGCCTCGTACACCTGTTTGACGGACTTGACGCCGAAGAACTGAATGATCTCGAACGAGTCGCAGCAGAATTTGCCGTCGTCTGTCTCGTACCGCTCCTCCGAGTGATGCGGCGTGAGCAAGCCCGGGTTGGAAGCGTGCAGCCCGCGCGTCCGCTCGAGAATGTACTTGTACGCTGTCGACAGCTTGGCGCGCTTCATGGCTCGGAGATACTGCTGGCGGCCCTCCCACTCGGCACCCAGGTGGATCGGCGTGTCGAGCGGATGTCGGGTTTGAACTCTCTGTTTGCCCAAAGCACCACACTCAATTAGTCCCATGGGAGTGGCAACAGTATCTTGAATGAGAAGATCGGGCAACGCACCAAGCAGTCCGACACGAGTGACTGTGCACGCGCAACAACGCGCTCGTTGTGGTGCGCGACAGCTTCCAACGCGCGGCGGTGTGCCTTGGCATCGCCAGGCAACGGGCTCTGCACATTGAACCGCGGCTGCTGCACGACATGGGCTCTCAGGCAAGCTGACTGCAGCTCCAGCTCGAGGATCTGCGTCTCGAGCGCCTGCTTCTCCTCCTTCAGGCAGGTGCAAGGTCATCATCAACACATTGTGCGAAGGACGGAACCATTGCTGCCTGCTCACCTTGCGCACGATGTACGTCTCCTTCCGCTTCCGGCTCGCCGGCTTCACGGAGGCAACGCCTTTTCCCATTGGGACTGCCGATCGGTCTGTGCGGTCTGTACGCTCGGTCGGGAGCTGCAGGAAGTGGCAAGTGCGTTCAAATACCGCTGGTCGCGGCAATGATGGATGCACGTGTCTGTGGAGCGACCTACAGTACCAGAATGTTTGTAGACAGTCAGTTGGTCAACTTAATCAAGTACATACACAATTCAACATTACATTCTTCCACCTACTGTATCGTGTACGTACTCGAGAGCGAATTACTTACCACCATTCTGGGAGTGTGTCTGCCTTTCCGTCACTTTGCAAATCGCGAAACACGCTTGCGGATCAAGGCGCGGCGATCCGATGGCGGACCGGACGCCGGAGCGGGACGAAGCCGACCAGGCACTCATGTTCACGGTGCCACTCGCGGCGGTGTCGACGCCGTCGGAGGCCAGCAGCAGCGACGATGTAGCTGAGCTGCTCGTCGCTTCGCGGCCGTCCAAGAAGCGCAAGCCCACCTACGTCGCCCGCAAGGTGCATTTGACAACGTCTATAGTGTTAACTGCGACTCTCAGCTCGCTGACCGTGGCGGTTGGATGGACGACGATGGTGTGCAGGAGGAGAAGGAAGGGCTGGAGAGGGAGATCCACGGGCTCGAGTCGCAGGTGGCAGTGCTGCAGCAGCGCGCGTCGGGCACATCGACTGACGTGCTCGGGCTGGAGCGGGCGGCGGCCGAGAACAGCGTGCTGAGCGCGCTCGTGCACCACCAGCAGTTCGCGCTCGCGACCGCGCAGTCCATGCTGGCTGGGTGTATGGTAAGCCTCCTTGCTCGAGTGTTGAAACTCTGTGAGTTTACCGTTTTGAGGTGAAGTGCGTTGTTGTGAGTAGGGCGAGCAGCGGGCGTTCCCATTGTACACGCACATCCATCTGACCGAGGATTGGAGCGACCGGCAGCGCACGCTCGCTGCGCTGGGCGAACAGAAGCTGCGCACGGCGTACCACTTCATCCAGGAGCGAACCGCGCACCTCGATGTGCTCAAGCCGCACACGTCGGACGAGCGTTTCGTGGACAGCGAAGGCGGTTTCTCGTGTGTGCGGCTCGACGTGGTGCAGTTTGACGGCGTCGACTCACTCAAGCAGGTGTTCGACGCGGCGCTGAACTACTTGTTCAACATGGAGATCAACATCTCGGAGCGGCTCGGGCACCTGACGGTCCGTGAAGATTATCCCGCGATCGACCGCAACATCTATAACTTTCGCATGATCTCGAATGACGACAACGGCGTCAGCACCGAGTCGAGCGCTGTCTCGACAGCGCAGTACTTTGACACTGACAAGCCGTTCGGCCAGCCCGTCGCCGTGTGCGTCAGCGACTGCGTTGATCAAGACGATCTGTTCCCGTACGATCCAACCAAGTATGTTCGCAAGGACATCTCGGGCACGGTCATCCTCACCGCCCACCGACGGCAGCGCCATCCCAGCACAACAGTCCACGACGAAGGTGGCGAGCTGGTTGTCGTCATGCGCCGCATGGCGTTTCTCCGGCTCCACCCCGCCCAGTTCGAGATCTCGCCGCTGGCGCTGCAGGAAATGCGGGAAGGTATCGCACGGTGGGGGGACGTGATGCTCAAATCGATCAGGGAACTTGTGTACCCGAGACATTAGGTTGTAGCTTCTTCAGTTCCAGTTGTTACACTCCTCGCTGTGTATGTATGAAGGAGTGCGTTGCGTGTGAACTAGGGTAATGTAAATCTTGCCGATCTCACGGACATGGATCACGCACGCAGACGTTGTACCTGCGACGCCTGCCGAAATCAAGTTGGGATGTCGCAATCATCACGCGCACATACCGGACACCAGTCGTCTAAACATGGATTTTAGTATGACGGAGTGAGGAATAGAAAGGCCGTCATGTGCGCATCACTAGGTCGGGTTTGCCACTTGCATTTGCTTGAGCACAGCGGCGCAACTGTGCCGAACGAGCAACCGATGCACGGGTGTACACTGCTAGACAGCGATGCCGACAGTTCGCTGGTGTTTGCGATGCCGTCCACGGACGCCTCAGCCTGCGTGGGAATCAGTGACGCCATCGCCCCAGGCGCGTCCAAGAAGCGCAAGCCCAGCTACATTGCCCGCAAGGAAGAGAAAGAGTGTCTTGAGGAGCAGCTTCGCCGACTGGAGACGCAGATAGACCTGCTCAAGAAGCAGGCAACGGCGGCAACGGTGACTCGATTCGGCCCGGACATCTTGCGCATCTCGGCAGAGAACCGCTTCTTGGCCGAACTGGTGCTTCAACAACAGTTCGCGCTCACGGCGGCCCAGCCCATGCTGGCAGGGTGTATGGTACGTCGAACATTTTGAATTTGGTAACGGGATTACATATTGACCGCATCCATTCGTTCGGTGTTTGATGCGCTTCAGCGTGAACAGCACGCCTTCCCGTTGTATTCCCGGATTTGCCTCGGCAAGCAGCGGAGCAACAGACAGCAATCGCTCACAGATGTGATGGAGCAGAAGCTGCGCGCTGCTTGGCGATACGTAAACGAGCGGACTGCAAGCCTCAACCTGCTCGAGCCGTACACGTCGGAGGAGCGGTTCGTTGACAGCGAGGGCGGGTTTTCGTGTGTGTACGCCGATGTGATTCAGTTCGAAGGGGTCCAATCGCTCAAGCAGGTACTCGATGCGGCGCAGTACTACTTCTCCAACATGGAGATCAGCATCTCGGAGAGGCTGGGACACTTGACGGTCCGCGAAGATTATCACTCGTCCGAGCGCAACATCACCAACTTTCGAATGGTCTCGAGCGACTCGAACGGCATCGACAGCGAGATGAACTCCGTAGCTATGACCGAGTACTTCGACGGTCCGGACCCATTCAGCGAGCCAGTGGCGATCAGCGTCTGTGATAGCGTCGATGAGGACGAGCTGTTCCCGTACGAATCAGCCACGCGAGTTCGCAAGGACTTTTCCGGCGCCATTGTGCTCACCGCTCATCAAAGGAAACGCTCAAGTACCGCCAACGACAGTTCAAATGTGCGTTCAGGTGAGGCGACCAGTGATGATCAAGACGAGCTGGTTGTTGTCTTGCGCCGAGCGGGGTTCATCCGGTTCCATCCCGCAAAGTTTGCTGTTCCACCGTTGGCTCTCCAAGAATTTCGGGAAGGCATTTCGCGATGGCTGGGTGTGATGCTCAAGTCGATCCGAGAAATTGTATATCTAAAGTGACAATCGGCACACTTGTGCTTAAATTCTACACACCGGGTTCAATTCCTCCGTCAACTTCAGCAAAGACCTCGCTCGATTCCATCTGAATCAAGAGACCCTCCGTATCTCCATCGGATTGTGCCGATTCGGAGTCCAGCTCTCCAATTATTCGTCCACCAAGAACGCGATCGCAGGTGCTGATGGGCGAACTGCACGGCTGGTCATCGATAGGCTCGACATGTGTGCCGGAGATTTTCCCGATCGCCACCAGACCGCTTTTTGGAGCCGAAAACCAATGAATCTTCTCGTGAACAAGAAACACTTCGCCGTCTCCGGGGTCAACAGTGCGCATGAGACCGAAGGCGGCCAACGTATCCTTCGTATAATACAGTCTGCCGTGGTTCCAGCTGTATCCGGTCAAGACGATGAACTTTGCGCGTCTCCCCAACGCGTCGTCGACACAACAGGGTGTGAACAGCGGCTTGAGCGATCGATACTTCCACCAAACACTCCCAATTGCTCCGAGAGCTCGCACGGACAATAAAAACACCGTAACACCGATGACGAAGAACAAATGACCGATCAGTCCCCACAGGTAATACGAGACAGCGAGCGCGACGGGGAGCGAGTCTTTCAGCTGGGAGTGGTTGAGTGAGGTCAAGAACATTTGAAAGACCGTCATGAGTCCCAGCTCGCCGATCAGCGTCGTTTCTTGGTTGAAGAACAGCCGCTTGAGTGTGCGTGTCCGGTGTTTCATGCATTTGCAGCTCTCGATCATCTCAAAAATGATGGAGAGCGCGCCGGCGAGGTTGTAGCCAAGTGAGACGCATTGTATTTGCGCGACGAAGCCGTCCTTGGTCACGATAAGGAACAAATCCGCCATGACGCCTTCAACGAGGAGGTAGAGCAGCCCCGCACGATGGTACTGGTGGGCTCCATGAGCTGATAATCGACCAATCTCCTGGATGTAAATGGCAGCGTCGCGAAGGCGAATTGTCTGGTGCCATGCGAGGTTCCGCTCGACGTACCGTGTGAACAAGATATAGCTCCTTCGGATCACGAGCGCGCGGTAGATGATCCAAATCAACCCTATGCAGCCGAACCAGTACGACTGGCGGTAGTGTGTGTCGCCGAGGTCGTTGGCGAGTCTGGCGCCGTTCAGGTCGATCGAGCCGAGCTTGTTGACGATCAAGTTGGCAGTAAGCTCGTCTGTGCAGTACGTGCCCTCGCCTTCCTCGTAGAACGAGCAGTAGCCGAAACTCCCGTGATAGAAGTAGTACGTGAGCGGGTAGACTTTGCCATTGCAGACTGGCGCGGTAGGCGGCGACATTGTCTCGATCGAGCCGTCCGTGTAGATGCGGTACGCGCCATGCATGTTGTACTGCGGAAACACATAGCGACAGATGCGACCCGAGCTCGTTGAGTAGAAACCTGTCGGCCACACGTTCCACCAGACGCCAGCGATGCGCATGCCTTGCACTGGACAATTCACCGCCACCTCTGTGTCGTTGTAGTCGGCCGAGTGAGCGAGCAGGTCTAGCGAGATCTTGTGCGGCGTCACCAGCTGAATGTAGCTGCGTATTTGCAGGAGCCACGGTACGAGCATGACGCAGGCCCAGACGAGCATCACCACCTTGGTGGGGGACAAGAGCCCCGTCTCTCTCGGTCCCGGCGACGCGCTGACCACGCGCGGGGTCGTGGGCTTCGGCTTGACTGGGCCATCAGGAGCGTCGTCATTGCGCACAAAGATCTTCTTGGTGCTCATGCCCTACGCCAACGATCACGTCGATCAGTAGGTAATCACTGCTGTTCGCCGAGCGATTGCCCGAGTATCTCGCCGCTTTTTCGCTGTCAACGACCCCTGGCGGACGGGGCACCGCGCGGCAGTTTCGTGCTGCCGTCCGGGGATGGATGCGTTATCGAAAGAACAATCTTCCCCCAAAGGTTCTTTTGGGCGGACGCATCGGAACAACACGAGTTCGAGTTTACACAATGCGTCATTTGCTTTCTCGTTCGAACGAAAACACTTGACCAATCAATGTTTGACCACCCTATTCGGTTTGAGTCAATCAGTAAAAGAGGATGTGGTATGCCGATCGCCAGTGGGAACCGGAGGTATCGCCCTTGGTGTCGTCGTGGTGATCTCATTGCAGTTACCGTTCTCATCAAACCACCATGCTGCATACCGCGCTCCTGGTAGAGCTTGGCCACAATGGACAAAGGCAACCACCGACTGGTGCCAGGGATAAACCAATCCGTTCATTTTGACTGTCCGCGCCGAGCTGAGCACGCCCAGCATCGCCAGTGATGTCTGCGATGTCGAAGTGGGCTTGATCATGACTTTGGTACATGGTACCACATGTCACTTCAACTTGGTGACGAGTAATCGTGTTGCATCCGCGTCAACCACTTCGGATATCCCATCGAGCAGGGTCGGAGCGCCGAAAACCTGAAACCAGCGGGGAGATCACACCGCTCGGTGTTTCCACACACTTTGCGAGCCATCCGCTGTCGCCAACTCAATGGCATCAGCTTGTTGTCGGCTGCGACCGCTGTCCCCGGTGAACTCTGCATGCGTCGACGCTGCATCCTCTTTCAGGGCAGGATTTGTGCTGGCTGACCCCACGGTAAGTGTGCTGACACATTCGGAGACTCGCTCTCAACTGATCGGGCCTGGAGGAATGACATCGGTTCCATTATACCCGTTACATTGCGGACGGCGATTAACCCTCAGCGAAGGCGAAAGCCATGATGCGTGGGGAACAGACCAATTCCAAGTGCAGAAGCCGATCAACGGCCGCCAGCAGAGCATTCGCGCAGCCAAATCGGTCGATCCCCCTCGTTCCAGCAAGGGACACAGGAATGATCGATTCAATTCACTGATTTCCAGTATGGCATACCGAAACCTTATCAAGTCAATCCATCGCGATTTGTATTGGAGCATTCAGCTGCTGACGAAGCTGTTGACAAGCGCGAGGCACAAGCGACTGTGCAGGCGGCAAGCGATGAGCGCTGTTGGGGCAAGAAGAAGGTCGGCTCGGCAGGCTGCGGGCCGAGCAGACGTTGTCATCGACGACTCAGGCGCGAAGCTTGGTGCCGCCGCCCTGCTGGAAGACAGCGGCAGTGAGCGGCAGGAGCATCAACCGCTCGCCAAACGTCGGAGGCGCACCAAGCAGCGCGCAACGTACCTGCGCACCAAGGTACTGCGCACTCTACATCTCCCACCCCAATTCGCTGCGTGCTTGTTAGTAACCAGTTGCGGGGCTGTTGATCTGTGTAGGACGAGCAGGAGATGCTGAGTGGGGAGATCGCGGCGCTCGAGTCGCACCTCGCGGTGCTCAAGAAACGTGCGGGAATCGCGGGCGACTCCGAGCTGGAGCAGACGGCGGCTCACAGCGCGCGGTTTCGGAGTCTACTCCACCAGCAGCAACTGGCGATCGCAAACGTGCAGTCCATGGTCACCACGACGCAGGTGAGCGGATGTATCGTATTGCCTTCAGTCAATCTACTCATGCCAAATGCACCACGGGTGATCCTCAGAGCGGATATGAAGCGCATCCAATGTACCTACCGATCTACCTGGGCAAGGACCCAGCTGCTCGCCGCCAAACGATGCAAGCGCTCAAGCCTATCAAGCTACGCAACACATTCGAGTACCTGATGGAGCGCTCGCGGTTCCTGGACGAGCTCGTGCCGTATACGACGCAGGAGATATCGCAAGACGCCGACGGGAACATCCTGTTTGCACAGTTCCAGGTGGTCCAGTTCACCGGTGTGCGGTCGCTGCGCGAGGTGTTCGATGCCTGCCTGTACTTCTTTGCCAATGAAGAGATCACTCTTTCGGAGCGAATCGGCCACCTCACGATCCGCGACGACCACAACACGCTCGATGATGGGACGCTCAACGCGCGCTTGCACTCGATTGATGAGAGCGGCGTCATCACCGAGTGGAACTCGGCGGGGTTTTGCGCGATCTCGAGCGGCGATGACGCCTTGAGCAACAAGGAGTATGCCATACTGAGCACCGACTGCGTGGATAAGGACGAGTTGTACCCGTACGATCCGGCGACTCGCCTTCGCAAGGATCGGTCCGGCGGTATCGTGCTCACGACTACAAAGCGGAAGCGGCTAAAGCGCAGCGCTGATGGCACTGGTCTACTCAGTAATCAGCAAAGGAGTAACAAGGATCAAGAGGAACTCGTAGTCGTCATGCGTCGTGGAGGGATCAGCAGACTGCATCGACCGGCGTTCGCGTTGTCGCCGGATACAAAAGAGGGCATCATGAAGACCATCACGGGGTGGAGCGATGCGCTCATCGACACTATTCGAGACCAGTTGCGTGCGCATGCAGCCTAGGCGCTCCATCCGCCACAGGTGTTGTATTCGGATCTGACCCGAAGATATTTGACAGTACACATATGCGATGATAATGATTGCTTCAACGTCTTTCCGTGCAACGCGCTGGTGTGCGATGGTCCGCCCGTACAGTATATGTGTCGCGTTGCGTATTTCGCTGACGAGCTCAGCTTGTCACGGTCATACGCAATCTCAGTCTCGACAGGTGAAGAGTAAGCGAGCCAGACGCGCGTAATACACGACATGTTGAGTCAATGCTTGCTGAAGCTGTCGAACACCAATCTTGTAATCTTTCGAGTGTTGAGCTCACTCTCCGATTTACCAGCTACCGACCAAACGGATCATCTCAAGCTCTCCATGACGACCACAGCTTCCCCCGCTAGCAAGGTCTGGCTCATCACCGGTTGCTCCAGCGGCTTCGGCCGCGAGATCGCGATTGCCGCTCGTGCGCGTGGAGACAAGGTGATCACCACAGCGCGGAAGGTCGAGACCCTCGACGCTCTCAAGGCTCTTGGATGCGACGCGTTGTCGCTCGACATTACTGCGGACGACACGGCCGTCGCTCAAGTCATCGCCGCTGCCCACGCTCTCCACGGTCGCATCGACGTGCTCGTCAACAACGCCGGCGCGATGGCAGTCGGCGCGATCGAGGAGGCGAGCGACAAGGACGTGTTCGCCATGTTCAACACGAACGTGTTCGGGCTGATCAAGGTCACGCGGGCCGTGCTGCCGTTCATGCGCTCGCAGAAGTTTGGCACGATCGCCAACGTCGGGTCCATCGCCGGCTACCTGGCGCTCCCGTCGTGGGGCATCTACAGTGCCACCAAGCTCGCGGTGGCCGGCATTTCGCAGACGCTCCGCGTCGAGGTGGCGCCGTTCGGCATCACCGTGACGGACATCGAGCCGGGCATCTTTACCACCAGCCTCAAGGGCAACACGGGCCGCTTCGAGTTCACAGTGGACGATTACAAGCCCGTATTCGAGTCTGCACTGGCGGCACGCATGAGCCAGCGCCGCAAGCCCGGCGACCCGATCAAGGGTGCGCAGCTGATCGTCGAGGCGCTGACCGGCACCGGCCGCGCTGCCGGTCGTGATCTCCCGATCCGCCTCCCGCTCGGAGCTGATGCGTTCCCGGTTATCAGCGGCGCGCACGCGCTCGGCCAGAAGGAGCTCGAGGCCTGGAAGGATTTCACCAACCCCGAGCTGTTCTAAGGGTAGAGGCAGTTGCAGCTTTGCAGGTGCCGTCACATTGGCATAGACTTCAGCATCGTCGGATCTGACACAGCAAGCATGGGTTCAGATAATGGCTACACAGGGAGTGTATGTTCAGAGTGGAATGATGGCGCATGTCAAGAATAGTCTTTTCTTGAAGAGGGTACGGTACCCTCAATCGCATTAGCACAACACAGAGCTGGCAGACAAAAGAGAACTGACTGCTAGGCACGCCATGGAGGGGCTGAGCGTCGCCAACGCCGAGCTACTTGCCGGCAAGGGCGGTGTCGTCAGTGCTCCGGACATGTATGACAACGGGGACGCGCTCGTGGCGCTCGTGGGCTCGAACGACCCGGCGCTGCTGTTCGGCGCGACCGAGAGCGATGACAGCGACCTCACAGCACCGGACGCACCACGACGAACGCGCAAGAAGCGGCGCGCGACGTACCTGCGAACCAAAGTAAGTCAGCAGAAGAGATTGAGAAGACAGAACAGGAGCGCTGACGATGTTGCGGACCAAGGACGAGCGCGAGAAGCTGCAGAGCGAGATCGACGACCTCGAGCTGCGGCTCGCCGTGCTCAAGAAGCGCGCGGGCATCGGCGGTGACGCTGAACCGGAACAGCCCGTCGTGTTCAACTCGGTGCTGCGCAGTCTGGTGACTCAGCAGCAGATGGCGATGGCAGGCGTGCAGTCCATGGTCGCCAAGTCGCTGGTTGGTTCAGCTACCGTCGCTTCCTGTACCTCAAAAGACGATGAACTGACGTGATTGTCATGCTGAGTTGCAGTGTGAGCAATCGTCCAACCCGCTGTACTCGCACGTGTACCTCGACAAGGACTGGACGAGCCGCCGCGCGACCATGCACGCGCTCAAGCCGACGAAGCTCCAGAACGGTCTGCAATATCTGACCGAACGCAGCCGCCACCTCGACCCGCTAGTGCCATACGCGACGACAGAGATGACGCAGGACGCGGAGGGCAACGTGCTGTGCTCGGATTTCGAAGTCATCCAGTTTGTAGGCGTCAAGTCCGTGCGCCAACTGTACGACGCCACGCACTTCTTCTTCATTAACGAGGAGATCAGCCTCTCAGAGCGACTCGGCCACCTCACGATCCGCGACGACTACGACAAGGTCGACGGCGCGGGGATCAACGCGCGCATGTACTCGATCGACGAGAATGGGGTCATGGCTGAGTGGAATGCCGTGAGTTTTGCCGAGTGCGTCGACGGTGACGGCGTGCTGCCAGAGCAAGCGTACGCGGTGCTCGCCACCGATTGCGTGGACGACGATGCCTTGTACCCGTACAGCTCGGCCAACCGCGTCCGCAAAGACCGATCCGGCGCGATTTCGCTCACTGTTGCCAAGCGGCCAAAGTCGCAATTGAGCGCCGCCGATGGAGAGGAGGAGTTCGTCGTGGTCATGCGCGCAGCGTCGATCTGCAAGCTGCACCGGCCGCCGTTCCCGCTCTCGGTTGGCGCGAAAGAGGGCCTCGTGCGGGGCATGCTTCGCTGGAGCGACGCCATGCTGGACACGATCCGCTCCAAGCTCAGCACATCCGGCGTAGTGCTCAAGTGATGGATGTGATGAGCCGCAGTGGTATGGAGGGCGAGCGACAACAGATCTGGTCGAGTGCCACACTGTTATGCTTGGCGAACAGGAAGTGCAACACTTCGATAACACGGATCACAGTTTAACCCGACTGATTTTCGACAGAACCTCGCTGGCGTGGGGCGAGGGGGAGGGGGAAATTTGGACATTCTCCAATAAGTCGGCGGTTTGACGAGCTGGATGCAGACGGTGAGCTACGAAGGCCAGTCGACCACCGACGAGAGCCGAGGCAGCAGATGCGAGGCGTTTGATAACGACGAAGCGCTGGCGTCGCTGCTGAGTGTGAGTGACTTGTCGACGCTTTTCGGCGTTACCGAGAGCGAAGACAACGACGAGCTGACTGCAGACGATGCGCCGCGACGGACGCGCAAGAAGCGACGCGCGACGTACCTGCGGACGAAGGACGAGCGCGAGAAGCTGCAGAGCGAGCTCACAATGCTCGAGTCGAGGGTCGCCGTGCTCAAGAAGCGGGCTGGGATCGCCTGTGATGACGGCGCGGAGCAATCGGCCGTGTCGAACTCGCTGCTGCGCAGTCTGGTGACCCAGAGGCAGATGGCGATGGCGAGTGTCCAGTCTCTCGTTGCGCAGGCACAGGTGAGAGCCATTTCGAATTGTTTGGGCCGTGCTGCGACCGTTTCACGCGTAGCCTTGGACAGAGCACTCAAGCGGCCAACCCGCTGTACGTACCGGTACATCTCGGCAAGGACTGGACGAGCCGGAGAACGACGATGAAGGCGCTGAAGCCCGTCAAGCTCCGCAATGCGCTGATGTATCTGCAGAAGCGTGCGCGCCACCTGGACGAACTGTCACCGTACGCGTCGCGGGAGGTCACGCAGGACGCGGAGGGCAACATGCTGTGCTCGCAGTTCGACGTGGTCGTGTTCGCAGGCGTGCGGAGCATCCGTCAAGTGTTCGACGCCGCCATCTTCTTTTTCTCGAACGAGGAGATCAGTCTCTCGGAGCGCCTCGGACACCTGACGGTCCGCGACGACTACGACATCATCAACGGCGGCGGGGTGAATTCGAGGATGTACTCGGTCGATGAGAACGGCGTCATGAGCGAGTGGAACGCCGTGAGCTTCAGCCAGTGCTACGACGCGGAGAACACGCCGCCAGAGCAGCACTACGCTGTGCTGGCGACCGACTGCGTGGACGACGACGCCTTGTACCCGTACCATTCGACCAGCCGCGTTCGCAAAGATCGGTCCGGCGCGATCTCGCTCACAGTCGCCAAGACACCGGCGCGGTCTAGCAGCGACCCACAGCGAGACAACGATCCGAATGAAGAGCTGGTGGTCGTCCTGCGCCGCGCGTCCATCAACAAGCTGCATCTCAAGGGCTTTGAGTTGTCAGCTGCCGCGAAGGAAGGCCTTGTCGCAAGCGTTTTCGCGTGGGGAGAGGCGCTGATGGACACGATCCGCGCTCAGCTCAGCGCCTCCAATGCGGCGCCAAAGAGCTGAGCTGATGAGCTGTGCGTTCAAGGTCCTTCAAGCGTGGTACGGAGAGCACCGGAGATATCCTACTGGCCTCGTTGTATCTTCAATATTTGGCTCGCTGTCATGTCGTTGGTTATGGATCTCCCACACCGCAGGCGCTGCGAGTTCACAGCGCCAGGAACGTCTTCAACGTCAGCTTCACCATGACTTCACTGACGGCCAGCTTGATTCCCGTTGAAAGTGACATTCAGTTATGCGATTGCGTCATAGGGGTGTTTTAAACTTTTGGTCCTCATGTTGGGTGGGAAGGTCAAGGTCTCACAACTCAACCACTAGCGAGTGTCGCCCGCGAGCATGCACTACATCGACCGGACGCACAAGCGTTCGCTGGCCGTGGCGTTCCCGCACGGCTATGCCTTCCGCCAACCCCGCGACGAGTGTCCGCGGCTAGTTCCGGTTGCGCTCGACGGCTTTGAGGTCCTGTTTGGCGCCGGTGAAGACGACATTTCCGACCTGCTGGGGTTGCTTGAACCGGCTGAAGATGACGAAGACAAGGCGTTGAGAGCGGCGTGGAGCGACGAGCTGGTGATACCGGATTCGCCAGAGCCGACACAGAAATCGCCGCCGGAGGCACCTCGATCCAAGAAGGTGGTCCGAGTGCAACAACGCCGCAAGCAGCAGGCAAGGACATCGAGATCGGCGACCACCACTCGACTGAGTGGGAAGAAACGGCAAAACTCGCAGGACAGTTCGGAAGAGCGTCATGACACGGGGAAGACACGGACTTACACCGCTCGAAAGGTGCGTTTTGATGCTGGTTACACTGCCTTATTGCGATCGAGTAACGCCTGTTGACTGTGTTGTTCTACTCTGCAGGATGAGATCAAAGCACTGCTGAAGGAGTTGCCGGCGCTCGAAGCGTACGTGAGCCACCTAAAGCACCAGGCCGCGGGTGCCAGTAGCGACATCAACTCTACCCAGAAGCAGCAGCTCGTGAACTCGTGTCTCCGCGACACGGCCTTCACGCAGCAGCTAGCGATGGCCCAAGTCGAGTCGGCGCTGTCGAACTTTTCTGTTAGTGGCTTCTTCAGTGTTGCGAGTTTCAGATCGTATGTTCTGACATTGTTGCTGTTCAACTCGTGTTTGAAGGCGCAGCAAGAGAAGGTCGTTCCGCTTGACGCCTACGTCCACCTGAGGAAGAAGAAGCAGCAACGATTGGAGGCGTTGCTGGATGCCAAAGCACAGGTGCTGCGCGACGCTCGACGGTTCATGAAGGATCGCACAGCGCACACCGACTTCAGCGTCCCCAGTTCAGAGACGCACAGCTACGTGTCGCCGTCTGGCCATCACTGCGTGCGCCAGTTCGTGGTGATGCCGCTCGAGGGCGTATCGGACGCCTGCCAAGTGTTTGAGACGCTCAAGCAGCGGTTGCTTGAGCTGGAAGCCAAGTTCTCGGAGGCGACGGGGGAGATGACGAGCTGCGACGAGGATGTGTTTGAGAAACCAGGCGTCTCGCAGCACCATTTTCTCCGTGACACTTCGACCGGCTATCGCGTGCAATCCAACACTGCGACTTTTGCCGAGTTTGAAGATCGTAGTGGCGAGTTCGGTGACGGCCGCGAGTGCGGCATGATCGCAATGAACGCCATCAGCGCCGACGAGCTATACCCGTACCGCCCTGATGCATACTTGCGCCAGGATGTCTCGACGGTGCTGATGGTACGCAGCTACAAGCGCCAGCTCCCGAGCTCCGGAGGCAAGCCGCAGTTCCGCGTGGAGGTGGCGCTCGTGCGCGCGAGCCTCGTCACGCTGCACAAGACGACGCTGTGCGTGTCGAGGCAAGACATGCACGACACGATCGAGGACTTGGCTCGGCGTGGCGACATGCTGTTCAGCTCCGTCCGTGCTGCGTTCGCTCCTCGCCGAGGCCTCTCGGCGATGAAGCGGATGAAATTGAGCTTGTGAAAAGTGTTGCATAATTCAATATTTCAGTACTCGTCGAAGAATGCGTCTCAGATCTGGTTCGTGAGAATGTTGATCAAGTCAGTTAGATTTCCAGACCACTTCATTTCCTTCGCTCTGCTCCAAGACCGCCACGACAATGCCCGCAGACGACACGATGGCTGCTGTCGTCGCGTTCATCGACGAGTTCGACGCTGCCTCTGCGTCCTCGCAGTCGCACGAGGGGTCCGAAGTCCACGCTCTCTCGAGACAGAAGCGACGGCGCAGCGAGGCCGACGCGGTGCATCGCAACCGCTCGCGCGATCGAGAAAAGCGCGAGCTGCTGCGACTGCGGCAGGAAGTGGATCAGTTGACCGCTCGGCTGAGCGCATTGACGACGACGACATCGACTTTGGAGGCCTCGGGCGGACGGCTTGTGCGTCCGGAGGTGGTGACGGCGTGGAAACGTATTGCGGCGCGACAGTACCAGCTCCGAGCCGAAGCAGAGACTGAGAACAATGACCTCAAGGACCGCATCGCGGAGCAGAAGCGCGTGGCCAAGATCCTGGAGCGGATTATCCAGCGCGAGGTCGCCAACACATTTGTACGTGGTTGCTTTTCGATTGTTTACACTGCGAGTGTTCTCACCTTCGAGACGACTGAACAGATCAAATCGAACATGAAGAAAGTGTCGAACACTCCTTCATGGAAGTCCATTTGTGCCGGCACCAACCCGCGTGAGCTCACGGATGCGTTCGGCGACCTGCTTCACGGCATGTGCGCGCTATATCGAGAGACGGATGAGCGGCTACGCGCTCACGCTGTCTCGGGCACACCAGGGTCCTTCTACGACTCGCAAGCGAAGCCCGTTTCGGCCACGGCGATCGCGGTCGATTTGGTGGACATGCGTCTGGTGCCGTTTGAGTATGGCGCTGCTGCCAAGGTGTATTGGGGGTCAGGCGTCAATTTCCACTGCAGTCAGTTCGACTATTTCCACGAAGTGGTACGATGTGGATGACATTTGAGGGGATATGCGCGTTGCTTGAGCACTAAGCATCGATTTGCTTGCAGTCTGTTAAGGACGGCCGAGAAACGGTGCTTCGTGGCCAAGCGTTCGGCTTGGACTCTCGCCGCTCACTGCAGATGCGCATGGTCGGGTGTGCTAGGAGGTACGACGAGAGCCAGCGCGTTGTCATGATCACGTCGTCGCACACGGACTCGGTCCACGTAGGCGACACCAAGTTTCACGGCATCGAGTTTCGCGAGCAGTACTGGAACATTTTCCAGCAAGCAGATCCGAAATCGCCGGATGTGTGCAGCTTGATCACCGTCGGCCGCGTCACGCTGGAGCTTGGTGAACATGCTGCCAGCATGCCAGAATGGTCGCCAGAGCTATTGGAGTACTGCAAAAGTCGCATGCATCAATTCCTCAACATCATCGTGCCAGACATGGAAGACAGGCTGATGCGCCAAGCGAGCTGAACTACGGGTCAATAATCCTTTGGCTTTGCCTTGAACATTTGCTACCATCACTGCCTCAACACTGGAGAAGCAGAATGACGATCCTATTGGAGAATACGCTAAGCGCGTCCACCATCAGCCGCGAACTCATCTCAGATCCCTCTCCTTGCGTAAGCTCAGCAGTTCGTGCGGCCATGGAAGCGACGATGGGCTTATACTCTGCAAGTGTGTCTTCGAGCCGACGCGAGATCCGAATGCTGCTTGTTTGAAACGAACCTGGCTCAATGGTTGCCATTTCAATGCCGACCGGTACCGTGTCGTCACATAGAGCGTGTGCTATGACGGTGATCGCGAGCTTCGTCTTCTGCCATGCGGGAAGTTTTTCGTAATCGCAGCTCGAGCCAATGGTTGCGATCGTGCCTGATCTTTGTGCTCTCATATGCAGCGCCACGGCCGCTGTCACTTTGGCTAAGCCCAGCACATCGGGTTCGAGTGAACGAAGCATCTCAGGATGACCCTTCTCTTCGTCTGTGGCGTTCGACGCTGAGCTGATCGTGTTGACGAGGATATCGATACGACCATGAATCGCCTGAGCGGCAGCGATGACTTGCTCGACAGTGTCGTCGCTGGCAGTGGCATCTAGCTGCAAGGTTTCGCATCCAAGATGTTCGAGGTCGCGAATCGAATCAATCTCCTTCGCTGCTGCGATCACATGACCTCTGCTGCAAGCAGCAATGGCGAGAGCGCGTCCGAGGCCTCGAGAGCAGCCAGTAATGAACCAGACTTTACTGTCGGGGGCGATACTGTCGGTGGTCGGTGAGGCGGACGCAGCTACGCTCATGGCGGTCAGCACTTGTCGCGATGTGTGGGGAATGCAACTTGGGTGGCCATAGGGTTGAATTAGCGAACGTCAAATACGATCTGCTGGCGTTTACGCGTTTGCGCTGCGTTTACTCTTCACCACCTTGAAGCAACGAGTACAATGCCGTTTGCGTAGACCGGAATGGGGATAGCAGTGA
This sequence comes from Phytopythium vexans, assembly GCA_003413675.1. Lineage (NCBI taxonomy): Eukaryota > Oomycota > Peronosporomycetes > Pythiales > Pythiaceae > Phytopythium > Phytopythium vexans. Next base: position 263,618 of record QLOC01000026.1, read on the forward strand.
GATCATCTTGCACTGGGATATTGGACGGATGTTGACGGGTGATGATACTGCTGTTCATTCGATATTAGTATGGTCTGCATTCGTTTGATGTTGGGTTGTGGAGATCAACCAATCGCTCACGGCACATTTAGTGACCTCAATTTTTGGCTTCTGTTTCGAATCCCAACGAGCTGGAATAAATGAAGCGTGTGTGGACTTCGTCGCAACGGCGGTTAGTGAGACGGATCTCTTCGCTGGCGAACTTGGGGTGTTGGTCCTCGTCCATTAAAGTGAGCTTCAGATGGACACTGATGCCTGATGTTTGCCGTCAACTAGATTTGACATGATTGCGTAATCGATCGTGTTCAGATGTGTATCCAAGTCTGAGTCTGAGACCACGAAAGTGTTGCTCACCTAATGAGATACTAGCCCTAACCGCCGAATACTGTAATACCAGGGGCCAAGGTCCATCTCTTGGGCCTGTAACATTAGCATAGCTAACAGGACTCCTCGACGAAGGCATCGCCGATTGACACGGGCGTGTCTAGTTTAGCAACCGCACGTTCTTGTGGAAGATGTTCTTGGCCGCGTTCACATCTCGATCGAGCACGACGTGGCAGACGGAGCAGCTGTACGTTCTGCTTCCCCCGAGATTGTCCTTGATCCCACCGCAGCTGGAACAGGTCTTGGACGCCATTGAAGAGGCCGGACAATCCTACGAACGGCTACGCGACGGGCAAGAGCAATGTATCCACAACCTGGAATTGGTTCGACAAATTGCGGAGGATATTGTTAAACGCGTGAAGGTCGATCAAGATCTGCATGCCAAGGAACTTGCCCGCGTCCGAGGCCAAGTCGAAGTCCTGAATAGACGCCATCAGCGCATAGTGTAAGAAGATATCAACAAAAAAATTGTTTGCGTTTATTGTGTCTGATGCGATTGTCAGTGTTGGCAGCCACCGTCGTCTGTTACTGTGGCTGGTGCGGCCGTGTCGAGTTGATGCGAACGCTCGCCACGTGCGCGAACGGTCCCTTGATAATCCGCATCTCGCACTCCCCAACCACAATCGCGTAGGCCGCGGTCACTGCTGTCTCTCCGCCCACTCCGCTCACGTCTGGGTGGTTGCAGCCGTCGACAGTGATCCACTCGATGACCGAGTTGCGGTTGGCTGGCGCACGATCAGTCTGAGGATTGTCATCGACGGCATTGGGCGTCTTCGTTGGGTGCTGGTTGCCTCGAGCGGCGCAAAGCGGCTGCTGACCCGCGGGGTACTTTCGCGGACCCTTGCGCGCGCAGAACGGCGGTGGTGACGACTCGCCCGCTCTCGATGATGTAGAGGCTGCGCTCCATGTCGTCAAAGTCGGTGTGCATCGGTCCGGTTGACATTATTTGACCATGGCTCCGGCCAGCTCTGTGTTGTGCTAATGCGATTGAGGGTACCGTACCCTCTTCAAGAAAAGACTATTCTTGACATGCGCCATCATTCCACTCTGAACATACACTCCCTGTGTAGCCATTATCTGAACCCATGCTTGCTGTGTCAGATCCGACGATGCTGAAGTCTATGCCAATGTGACGGCACCTGCAAAGCTGCAACTGCCTCTACCCTTAGAACAGCTCGGGGTTGGTGAAATCCTTCCAGGCCTCGAGCTCCTTCTGGCCGAGCGCGTGCGCGCCGCTGATAACCGGGAACGCATCAGCTCCGAGCGGGAGGCGGATCGGGAGATCACGACCGGCAGCGCGGCCGGTGCCGGTCAGCGCCTCGACGATCAGCTGCGCACCCTTGATCGGGTCGCCGGGCTTGCGGCGCTGGCTCATGCGTGCCGCCAGTGCAGACTCGAATACGGGCTTGTAATCGTCCACTGTGAACTCGAAGCGGCCCGTGTTGCCCTTGAGGCTGGTGGTAAAGATGCCCGGCTCGATGTCCGTCACGGTGATGCCGAACGGCGCCACCTCGACGCGGAGCGTCTGCGAAATGCCGGCCACCGCGAGCTTGGTGGCACTGTAGATGCCCCACGACGGGAGCGCCAGGTAGCCGGCGATGGACCCGACGTTGGCGATCGTGCCAAACTTCTGCGAGCGCATGAACGGCAGCACGGCCCGCGTGACCTTGATCAGCCCGAACACGTTCGTGTTGAACATGGCGAACACGTCCTTGTCGCTCGCCTCCTCGATCGCGCCGACTGCCATCGCGCCGGCGTTGTTGACGAGCACGTCGATGCGACCGTGGAGAGCGTGGGCAGCGGCGATGACTTGAGCGACGGCCGTGTCGTCCGCAGTAATGTCGAGCGACAACGCGTCGCATCCAAGAGCCTTGAGAGCGTCGAGGGTCTCGACCTTCCGCGCTGTGGTGATCACCTTGTCTCCACGCGCACGAGCGGCAATCGCGATCTCGCGGCCGAAGCCGCTGGAGCAACCGGTGATGAGCCAGACCTTGCTAGCGGGGGAAGCTGTGGTCGTCATGGAGAGCTTGAGATGATCCGTTTGGTCGGTAGCTGGTAAATCGGAGAGTGAGCTCAACACTCGAAAGATTACAAGATTGGTGTTCGACAGCTTCAGCAAGCATTGACTCAACATGTCGTGTATTACGCGCGTCTGGCTCGCTTACTCTTCACCTGTCGAGACTGAGATTGCGTATGACCGTGACAAGCTGAGCTCGTCAGCGAAATACGCAACGCGACACATATACTGTACGGGCGGACCATCGCACACCAGCGCGTTGCACGGAAAGACGTTGAAGCAATCATTATCATCGCATATGTGTACTGTCAAATATCTTCGGGTCAGATCCGAATACAACACCTGTGGCGGATGGAGCGCCTAGGCTGCATGCGCACGCAACTGGTCTCGAATAGTGTCGATGAGCGCATCGCTCCACCCCGTGATGGTCTTCATGATGCCCTCTTTTGTATCCGGCGACAACGCGAACGCCGGTCGATGCAGTCTGCTGATCCCTCCACGACGCATGACGACTACGAGTTCCTCTTGATCCTTGTTACTCCTTTGCTGATTACTGAGTAGACCAGTGCCATCAGCGCTGCGCTTTAGCCGCTTCCGCTTTGTAGTCGTGAGCACGATACCGCCGGACCGATCCTTGCGAAGGCGAGTCGCCGGATCGTACGGGTACAACTCGTCCTTATCCACGCAGTCGGTGCTCAGTATGGCATACTCCTTGTTGCTCAAGGCGTCATCGCCGCTCGAGATCGCGCAAAACCCCGCCGAGTTCCACTCGGTGATGACGCCGCTCTCATCAATCGAGTGCAAGCGCGCGTTGAGCGTCCCATCATCGAGCGTGTTGTGGTCGTCGCGGATCGTGAGGTGGCCGAGTCGCTCTGAGAGGCTGATCTCCTCGTTAATGAAGAAGAAGTGCGTGGCGTCGTACAGTTGGCGCACGGACTTGACGCCTACAAACTGGATGACTTCGAAATCCGAGCACAGCACGTTGCCCTCCGCGTCCTGCGTCATCTCTGTCGTCGCGTATGGCACTAGCGGGTCGAGGTGGCGGCTGCGTTCGGTCAGATATTGCAGACCGTTCTGGAGCTTCGTCGGCTTGAGCGCGTGCATGGTCGCGCGGCGGCTCGTCCAGTCCTTGTCGAGGTACACGTGCGAGTACAGCGGGTTGGACGATTGCTCACACTGCAACTCAGCATGACAATCACGTCAGTTCATCGTCTTTTGAGGTACAGGAAGCGACGGTAGCTGAACCAACCAGCGACTTGGCGACCATGGACTGCACGCCTGCCATCGCCATCTGCTGCTGAGTCACCAGACTGCGCAGCACCGAGTTGAACACGACGGGCTGTTCCGGTTCAGCGTCACCGCCGATGCCCGCGCGCTTCTTGAGCACGGCGAGCCGCAGCTCGAGGTCGTCGATCTCGCTCTGCAGCTTCTCGCGCTCGTCCTTGGTCCGCAACATCGTCAGCGCTCCTGTTCTGTCTTCTCAATCTCTTCTGCTGACTTACTTTGGTTCGCAGGTACGTCGCGCGCCGCTTCTTGCGCGTTCGTCGAGGAGTCCTGTTAGCTATGCTAATGTTACAGGCCCAAGAGATGGACCTTGGCCCCTGGTATTACAGTATTCGGCGGTTAGGGCTAGTATCTCATTAGGTGAGCAACACTTTCGTGGTCTCAGACTCAGACTTGGATACACATCTGAACACGATCGATTACGCAATCATGTCAAATCTGGTTGCTCGCAGTCACGCTCATTCCACCAGCCTCCTCTTCGCAGCTTTGCCATGTCGATTGCTTCAGGCGACGATACGCTGGCTGCGGTCGTTGCCTTCATCGACGAGTTCGACGCGCGCTCGTTGCAGTCGCCGGTGGATTTGAGCGTCCGTGTGGGTGTCGAAGCAGCAGATCTGTCCACCCGGAAGCGACAGCGCAGCGCGGCAGAAGCAGTGCACCACAACCGATCCCGCGACCGGGAGAAGCGCGAACTGTTGCGTCTACGACGGGAGACTGAGCAGTTGAACGCTCGATTGATCTCGCTCAAGACTTCCGCGGCTTTGGCTCTTTCGGGTAAGCGAACGACCCGGCCAGAGTTCGTCTCGGCGTGGCGGCGGATTGCGATGCGCCAGTACCAGCTCCGCACGGAAGCCGAGACCGAGAACATGGAGCTCAAGGACCGCATCGCGGAGCAGCGTCGCGTGGCCAAGATCTTGGAGCAGATTACTCAGCGCGAAATCGCCAACACGTTTGTACGTAACTGATGGCGGTTGGTTGTGTGGATGGTCACAAGAAGTCGTGACGTTTGTGGCGGTGTGCTGTAGATGAAGCCGAACCTGCAGAAAGCACCGAAAGTCCCGTCGTGGAAATGTATTTGTGCCGGCGGTGATCCGCGCGAGGTGATGGCTGTGTTTGATACACTGCTTCACGGCATGCGCGGGCTCTATCTCCAGACAGACGCGCGACTGAGTGCTCATGCGATTCCGAGCACTCCCGAGTCCTTTTACAGCACCAGAACAGAGCGCATTTCGACCACAGCAGTCGCTGTTAACTCGATCGACACGCGTTTTCTGCCGTTCGAGTATGATGATGTTGCTGAAGTGTACTGGGGAGTTGGAGCCAATTTCCACTGCAGTCGAAACGACTACTTTCACGAAGTGGCAAGTACTGACAGCTGCATCAAGACTGCAGTTGAGTTCATGCATCCCCACTGAGTGCTAACCTGTTGTTCCATTTGTACCGCAGTCCGTTCAAGACGGCCGAGATACTGTTGTCCGGGGCCAAGCTTTCGACTCGATGGACTCTCGTCGGCCGCTGCGAATGCGTACGATCGGGTGTGCTCAGAAATACTACGAGGAGCAGCGCGTCGTGATCATCACTGCAGCACACACGAATGCGGTTCGCGTCGGCAACACTAAGTTTGACGGCATCGAGCTTCGCGAGCAGTACTGGCACATATTCCAGCGTCCCAACCCGCTTAGCCCAGGCGCGTGCAGCATGATTACGGTTGGACGGGTCGAGCTGGAGCTCGGTCTGCACGCTGCTCACACGGTGGAGTGGTTGCCGGGCTTGTTCGAGTACTGCCAGGATCGGATACGTCAGTTCCTCGACGTTGTCGTACCCGACATGGAGGACAAGTTGCTCCGACAAGTGAGTTTATGAATTGTCCCGAAACGTCGATGAATGCCAGTGAGTTCGACAAAGTCGGGATGGGTAGAGCAGGACAGCACATCGGCGAGCAGGTGACGGCGTCTGGTTTCACTTTGAAAAGCAAACGCTTCAATATGGTCTGTGGTAGCTTCATGTATGACAACCCAATAGATTGACGCGCGTAACCGGTGATTGTGTCGTTGAACCACGTCGCCGATTTGATCGCTGAGACTGCTTCGCTTGCCCCTCTAATCATTCTGAACTGCCATAGAAGGTGCAGCTTTGACCTGTCCCTCCACCTCGCGCAGTTTACGCCATGCGGTTGCCTTGCACCGATCCGTAGCAGCTGCAGGCACACAGCATAGCAAAGGATGTAATACTCGCCCCTCTAATCATTGAGCATTGTTGCACGCAACATGCCGAAAGCTAAACAGAGCAAGATCGATGCACGAGACACTCGAAGAGCATTGAGAGTCAACGGAAGCTCCGCACGAAGGAGTGTGTTCACTTTCCAATTGTCTTCGCACCAACCACAAGCAAAACTCACCGCTCCAACTCGACTTCGTCATGGCTACGACCGTCGACTCCACTGTCGCCAAGGTGTGGTTCATCACGGGCTGCTCGAGCGGGTTCGGCCAAGAGATCGCCATCGCTGCGCTCAAGCGGGGCGACCGTGTCATCGCCACCGCTCGCAAGCTCGACGCGCTGAATGACCTTCGCGCTCTCGGGTGTGACACACTGGCGCTCGACGTCACGGACGACGACGCCACCATCCAGCAGGTTGTCGCGACTGCACATGCGCTCTACGGACGCATCGACGTGCTCGTCAACAACGCCGGCTACGCGCTCAATGGCGCAGTCGAGGAGGCTCAAGTTGACGAAGTGCTCGACCTGTTCAACACGAACGTGTTCGGTCTGCTCAAGGTCTCGCGCGCCGTGTTGCCCTTCCTGCGCGCGCAGAAGTCCGGTACTGTCGCCAACATCGGCTCTGTCATTGGGCACGTCCCTATGGCGGCTTGCGGCATCTACGGGGCGACGAAAGCCGCTGTCGCGTCGCTCTCGCAGACGATGCGCCAAGAGCTCGCGCCATTCAACATCGAGGTCGTCGTGATCGAGCCGAGCCTGTTCCGCACCAAGGTCATGGCCAAGTCGGCTTGGTCTGAGCCCTCCATCGATGCCTATGTGCCACTGATTGACGCCGTCAAGCAGATGATCCCCAATCAACCGATGGGCGATCCTGTCAAGGCGGCGGCGCTGATCGTCGAGGCGCTCACCAAGACTGGACGCGCCGAGAACCGTCCGCTTCCGAACCGCCTGCCTCTCGGTGCTGGCACGTACGAGCCAGTCTCTGTGGTGCTTAAGCAGGAGGAACAGGATCTGAACGCGTGGAAGGACTTCGCCAACCCGGAGCTTTTTGCCTAGGAAGACTAGGCGAGGATCGGGCGAACCTTTGAGCTGACAACTGTGTGGATATTGAGAATTATCTTTCTCGATTTTCAATGCAACTTCCTATGCTCTGCTTGTGTGTGCTTTCCTTTGAGCTCCAACACTTCGAGTCACGGAATGAACATGCTATGTCGTCACTTCACGACGACAGCGAATTGAATAGAACCAGGCGGAAGTCACACCTCAGGCGACTGCGGGAGCTGATCGATCGTGGTCACTTGGTCATTCTTGAGCGGCGCGAATTCGGCGGCAACCGAGTCGTCCACTGACGCCTGCACTGTGTCGAAGAGTACGTTGCCCTCAGCCAGCAAGCGATCGCATACGTCCGAGAGATCGCGGTTGGAGATGGCGACGTTGCCACGGTGGAGGCGGTGGAAGCTGTGGCGCACCATGACGACGCCGTACCGACTGCGGCTGTCCTTGCCGTTCCGCTTCTTGCTTGGATCGCCACTCTTGGCCATCTCGCTGTCGCTGCGGACGTATGTTTTCACCAGCATGACGGACGTCAGATCCCGACGCAGCCGCGTATCGGGCGAGTACGGGAACTGATCGTCCTTGCCCACGGCAGCCGTGATGATGATCCCCAGAGCGCGACCGCCGCCGAACTCGTCATCCTGGGGTTGATAGTCTGCGAAGACGATCGCATTCGACTCGACCTGGAAGCCATCGGCCATCGAGCGTAGGAGGCGGCTCTGGTGCGCATTGCTCACACCGCCGTCGACAAAGTTGGTGCGGTCTTCGCGCGTGATCACATCTCCAGTCGCTTCGGTGATCATGACGTCCGTGTGGCCAATGTAAAACCGCAGCGCGTCGAACGCCTGCTTCACATTTGTCGATCCTTCGATTGGTGACACGCAGAACTTGACGGCGCATCGGTCGCCTGACGCTCCAGTGAAGGCGGTTTGTTCGGTGCACGGCACGCTGTGGTCGACGAAACAAGTGCGCTCGCGAATGAACCGCAGCGCATCGCGCAATAACCGCGGTCGGAGAGCTGCCACAGTTGATAGGCGCTGCACAGGATCTCGACTGAGGTGGACGAACGTGTCCATCGGGATCATTCGCTCTTGTCTGGTCTGTATCTCCAATTAGTTGCAACCCAACGATCAAAGGAACTGAGAAAGAGAACGTACCCTGTAGAGCGAAATGGCCGACTCGAGCCGCGCGAGCGTGTACTGCTGGCGGTGGATGCTGTCGCGCAGCGTGGCGTTGATGAGCCGCGTCTTCTCGAGCGAGTCCGTCTGGTTGTGCGCCTTGGCGGCCTGGTGCTTGAGCATATCGACGTAGCCTTCGAGATGCGGCAGCTCTTTGAGCAAACTCGCTATCTCTTGCTGTGGATGGAGGGTGATCAGACACGGTACAACCCCTGTCAAACAGACCATGCAATACCTTTCGAGCAGTGTAGGTGCGCACGCGGGTGGCCTTGCCGTTCGCAGCTCTCATATCAGAGGTTGGCACGTCCTCAAAACTCGGTTTCTCGGCCTTGACATCGTCAGTGTCGTCGATCTGACAATCGGTCGAATCCGCTTCGTTTTCATCGCCATCAACACCGTCGAGGGTGTGAATCAGCTCCATCAAGTGCTCTTCGGACAAATCGTTGAGTCCGCTTGGGCCAAGCGGGACAGCACTGTCGCCGAGCGAGAGGAATGGGAAGAGTCCGGCAAAGTCGAGCGCGTTGGCGGCCGAGGTGTCATTCATGGTGGATGTATTCTCGTGGTGGGTCGTCGGCATTTTGAGTTATGGCGCCAGATGGGCAAAGATCGGCGTGGACGCTTCAACTCCCCACATGACTTGGCTGCCAATGGCAACCTGCCGCAAGAAGCAAGCAGCGCGTGCGTGAACGCACACACACATATGCACATGGACATAACTGTGTCCTGCTTGGCGCACACGCGATCCGCCGGTTGCGGCCTGAAAATGCCGCATTTCGAACGCGGCAGTCAGCGAAGCGAGCGCATTGGCGCACACGCGATCTGCAGTTGCGGGATGAAGCTACAACAGCCAACGCAGCAAACCGCAATGGCGCACACGCACACTGCCGAAGCAGCCTGAAGTTGCCGTGGGCGGTGCAGAGACCGAACACGCGAGTCCGCTCGTCATCAGCGCGAACCTCGGTTTGTGGGCTGCGCTGCGCGGCCGTTGGCGTGGCGTGTATTGACTGATGCATCAACACGAGTGATGCCGTCGCCGGTCGACGACTTTGATGAGATGATGACTTTCGAGCGGGAGTTTACACGACAGTTTTCAGGCAAGTGTCTAAAGAAATTAATATCCAATATGGTACAATATGTGTTATGGTGGGATATTGCTCACCTTCCACAAACATCACAATCGAGCTCATACGCACAAATCGATGAAATAAATTATGAATCGGTATGCGATGGGGAGGGAATGTCTTTCAATGGTCAAGAGAGTTGTCCTCGAAAATCTGAGACAGCAAACTCTGCAGCAAAGCAACGCGACAAGTTGGCATCTGAACGCCGGAGCAACTCACGCAATATTCGTTCGCGGTCGCGGTCGCGTCTCCGCTGGCGCAATCCGAAGCCCACGCGAGAGCTTGGTGACGCGGCCACCCCAGTCTGTGCGCTTTGGAGGCGACAACGTCGTTCAGTTTGCACTCGTTGGCACGTTGAGCGATCAAAATTGACTCCAGGACATAGAATGGGGTTCTCCAGCGAAAGGACTAACTCGGGAGAGTACTGCTCAAACCTTTGAGGGCCTGTCCGCACGATACAATGCGGCCTGCCAACGAAAGGAAGATGCTATGCTGCACATACTGTGGCCCATCAACTTCAGCCAGTCGGATGCAGCTCAACGATTATGGCGCGCGTCGGACTTGATCGCCTGATCCAAATCTCCTCAGCATCCGTTTGGCGACAACTGCGCGGGTACAGTACGAGCACGCCACAGTCGGACAGTCAGGATCAAACGGCTTCCCCGAAACGCAGCCTCGGCCAAACATAACAGATCGCCTACAGCATTGCGCATCTTCATTCAGCTTCAACGTCAACTGGACTTTCGCTCGCGTCGTACAACACCCGCTGCAAAGCGCCGCAACCAGTTTGAAGTCACTCGAATTCATGCGATACTTGCTGCCGCGGTGACGTAGCCGCTCTGAGGTGCGGATGTGCACGTCCTCGCACTCAACGATTCAGTTGGAGACGCGTCAGAGCTGGTCTGTATTCGCCCCTCACTGCAGCTTGGATCGTCCTGTCGGTATTCGTATAGTTCCGCAGCGGAAGCTTGTCGATTGCTCTTGCATCAAGCAATCAAGCAATATGTGCACAACGACTGCAATCCCTCATTTTAGCCACAATTGTTGACCACCAAAAGCACCCAATATACAAGATTTTGCCTACCCAATTCTACTCCTCCCCCGATTTGTTCGCGATGAAGTTGCCTTGGCGCCAACTCATGAGCTTCGAGACGCGCTCGTTCCTGCCCGCGGCGGGCGGCGCCAGCGGTCTGCGCGGCCCCTACGCTAAAGACCACGTGCGCGTCCGTCTGTCGCCTGCGTTCAACCGGCGGCAGCATCCGGACGCTGGTGTCGAGGCGGCCGTGGACAGCACATGGACCGAGTACCTTCGAGCATCGCCTCGGCTGTTCAACGCGACCAAGTTTCGCCTGCAAGACTGGAGACCGTCGGCTGGCGGAGGACTCGAGCTGCAGTTCGGACTCACTGACTACAAGACGTACCTGGGCACGTGTTGCTCGACTGCAGCTCCGCGCCTGCTGCAAGACGGCGAATCAGGCGGCGACCGGTTCGCGTTCTTGTCGCGCAAGGTCGGAGTGGCTGCAGTGGTCGAGACGGCGGACGCGCAGGTCGCGCTCATCCAGCGCAGCAAGTCCGTCGGGCTGTACCAGAACCTGCGCGACACGCCCGGCGGCCATCCAGAGCCTTCGGTACGGAGTTGCGGTTTGCTTGGATCCGTGGTGGGATCGACTTTTTAACTTGGTGGAGATATCGAGCAGCATATCGGAGTGACATGGGAGGTGCTGGACGCACTCTCTAAGGACGAAGCGCAGAGAAAGGAATTTGAGATCGCGGCGCGCGACGAGTTCTTCCAGTCGATTGTCAACGAGGTGCACGAGGAGATCAACCTGGCTCCAGCTGACCAGAGCGCGCCACTGCTGCTTGGCGTCGTGCTGCAGACAGCCGCCTGCACGCCGAGCTTCTGTACGTAGTACCGGGTGTTGAGTCGGTGTGTTAGAGTGTCGAGCCTCATTATCACTCCTGATGCGCTGTGCAGCCTTCTACATTCGAACTCCCCTCTCAGCCGCCAAGCTCCACGAGCTCTACCGCGCTGGTCCAGCCGACAAGTTCGAATCGCAGCGACTCGACCTGTTTGATGCCGCCGATTTGCTGACACAGGGATCGTCGTCTTCATTGCTGTACGTATGTTCGCAGTCGGTTGTCTGAAGGAAAGGTCGCGACTGATGTGCATTGTGTATTGATCAACATAGAGACTCCCTGCAACTGACGCCGTCGGCGCGCGGCACACTCTCGCTCTGGCAGCAGTACAAGCGCAGCGACCGTCACAGCTGATAAACGAATGCAGTGCAACTAGACAACGTCCATGATGAGCGCGACGCCAGCAAGGATCCACCTGGCCGGCGGTGACTTGGTCTTGAGCTGCGCCGAGAAGACGTAGGTGGGGCCGCGGAACTCGGTCTTGTAGCAGGGACAGAGGAAGGAGCCCTTGAGGTCGAGCTTGTCGGCGGCCACAGCCTTGCAGTTGATGACGGGCATGGGCGAGAACATCTCCTTGGGCTGCGACTTGTCGACCGTGTTGTTGGTCGCGTCCCAGCGCGCACCCATGAGGAACAGTCCGTGCACGTACGCGCCGTCGCGCGAAGCCGCGTCAATCTCCGAGTGTTTGCGCTTGAGTACGTCCGTCTGAATGACGAGTTTGTCGAGCTCCCATTGGTTCTTCTGCGCCGTCACCTGCATGATGGCCGTGAGGAAGGACTGCGGGTTGATCATGCCCGAAAGCCACGTGACCTTGGGGATGTCGGCCGGGTTCTGCGTCCACTCCTCAAGCTGGAGTAGCCTCGCCTCGAGGTTGGCGAGCCACGACCCGAGCGGTCTCAGCGACGGGAACGCCAGCTTCTCCCACGACTTCGGCACGCGGTCCAGGAAGAGCGACTCCTGCACTTGCTCCATCGCGTCCGACATGGTGAGCTCTCCCGCGAAGCCCAGCTGCAGCTCGTTGAGCGAGCGCACGATCTCCTGCAGCAGCACGTTCATGGCCTCGCACTCCTGCAGGAACACGTTCTGGTACGGTCCCATCTCCTCGAGCGCGCGCGCGATCTCGTCACACTCGAACTTCTTTTCCCCGACTCGCCCCATGACAGTCTCGAGCGCTTGCTTAGCCAGCTCGGTCGGGCTCATGGCTGCATCACCAGCGCTCGCGTCGCGCGGCTGCAACTCCATAAGCGTGCGGAACAGATTGTCCGACTGCGTCGTGCGAAAGTCGATTTCAGCATTCGGATGCAGCCCGAATGCCAGTGGCGAGTCCGTCTTGAGTTCTGACTCGATGTGCTCCAGGTACTTGTCGTAGCTCGACGGCGGCAGCGACATGAACGACGGACCCTTCTCGTCCCCCACGAACGGGAACATGTCCATTTCGTCCAGCAGCTCGTCACGCATGTAAAACTCGAGGTAGGTGTTCGCCAGCAGCCGATCAAAGTCGTTCACGATGTGCCCGCCGTACATGATCTCGCCAAAGATGTACCGCAAGTCCGCCCACGGGATCTTCCCGCCCGCCGAGTTCTCCAAGTAATTCTGGAGGCAAATGCTCGAGTCGCGCAGGTCACCCAGCGAGAACGGATACATCATGTTGAACCCCAGCGGGCCGTACATTTTGCGCTCCATCATGACTGCGTGGAAGTGGCAGAGCCCGAAAAGGATCGACTTGACCTTGCCCTCGGCCTCCTCGATGTACTCCTTCGGGAAGCTCACGAACGCTCGTTTGAGATTCGCCTTGAGTCCCGATGGCGGCTCGTTCGTCAGCTTGATGCACCGGTTGAGCACACCGATCGGGATCGAGTTCGACGGGTCAGATGTCAGGAACAGCCTGAAGTTCTTGTGTGAACCCTCGAGCGCAAACTCATCCAGCTTCTTCTCGAGCGCGAGCAGCCAGCGCGGCATGAGGTGGATGTTGTTCAGGATCACCCAGTGGCCGTTGCGGTGCGCCACCTCGAGCCGGTCCATCGCGAACACATCCTGACCCTGACCCATCGACACATTGTGGTAGCTCACGCCACGCTCGAACCCGTACTTGACGCTGAGCTTGTCCACTCCCGCCACCACATCGGCACCCGGCGACAGGATGAAGTATAGCGGAGTGGTCGGCGTCGAGTCCAGGTACGAGTTGTCCATCACTTGAATGGCGTTCAGGGCCGAGTCGCAGTCGCAGTAGTTGCTGCCGTTCGGCAACACGTGGCGCACAAACTCCGTCACGGCAACCGTCATGCGATCCGGACGCAGACACCGAACAACCAAAAGCTTGAGGAACGGTGTGCGGTCCAGACCGGCCCAGTCCAGCGGCAGCTTCTCTGACTCGGGTGTGACATGGTTGTACCACTCGCGGAAGCGCGACGATGCCTCCTTGAGGTCCTGCGGCATCTTTTGGAACTCGTCGAGCGCTGCAAGTGCATTGATGGAGTTCCACTGCGCGTTGGGAAGCCACTCGATCGGGTTGGGTTCCGCCTCGCCTCCTGCCGTCTTCTTCGGCCCTCGAAGCAGAAACTGCATGTAGTTCTCCTGCACTCGCGCGTCCTCGCCGAGAATCCCGCGTCGCATTAGATTAAATGTGAGTTGCGAGAGGAAGATGAGCTTGTGCGCCTCGAAGAGACCGCGGGACACCCACGTGTAGATAGTGATGCGAAGCGACTCGCGCAGATTGAGCACGCGCTCGCTCTGCTTGTCGCTCTGCACAGCGCGATCAATTGCGTTGTAGAAGAATGTGATGAACGAGTCGAGACTGTAGCGGTACATGTGGTCGATAGCGCTCAGCGTCGTGAGCAGGAAGTAGAGCATGGCGCCTTCAGCCGCCACGGGGCGGTAGTGCTCGCGTGTCGTGTTGATAATCACCTCCGTCTCTTGGTTCTTCTTGACCGATATCGAGATGTCGATCGCCTTCTTCTTGGTCTCCTCGAGACTCTCGATCAGTGGCACGTCGCTCAAAATGTCGTCTGGCGCATTCGCCAGTCGCTCCAGCAGCTGGTCCTCAAGTTCGACAAGATCGATCTTGAACTTCTGGAACGCCAACACGAGCTCCTGCTTTTGTCGCTCGAGCTCGGGCTGTTCCTTCTTGACAACCTTTTCGAGCAATTGGTCTTCAAGACCACTCTCAGTTGCGATAAAGTTGATGAGTGTGCACTGCGCTGCGATTTCAGGCTTGTAGTGCGGGTTCGACAGCTTGGTCTGCAGGTACATGAAGAAGCCCGGATCGTACTGAACCTCCTCACCAGCGAGTTTGAGGAACAAATTCGAGCCCTTCTTGTACACCGCGCGACCGAGCACGGGATCGAGCGTCGCGTCGATTTCCTCGCCAATGTTCTCTACAATGATAACGTTGCCATTCACGATCGCACTCTCTGTCTTGCGCAGCCATTGGTTCTGAGTGAGCTGCATGACAATCAGCCCGCGATCCTTCTCCTTCTCGCGCAGCCACTTGATGCCCTGGAGCTGAGGATCGATCACGAGCGGCCAGCGCTTGCAACTCGTAATGATAGCGCCGTTCTCGATCGAGATACGGTCAGCCGGTAGCCCCTCACTCATCATCTTGGCGTTCTTGCCTTCAGTCGTAAGCATTGACAGCGGATCAATGCCGTCTGTGATAGGGATGTTCTTGGCGACCAAGTCCGGGAACCATGTCTGCTGCCACAACTCCTTTCGGACGACTTGATCAAATGCTCCTATGTACGACACGAACGCGGCAGCGAGAAGCGAGTTGCCGATGACCATGACGCCAGAATTCTTGAGTTGCTCGATCTCAATCCCCCAACGCTCGTTTTCACTCGCGAGACCGTTGACTAGTTTGCCCGCAAGCAACAGCCGGTTCTCGCACGACTCCTTCATTTGCTCGACCTTGAGCTTCTCCTCGGTCGCTTGTCGCAGTGTGTCCTCGAGCATCTCGAGTCGCTTTTGCACTTCGGCGACCTGGCCCATCGCTCGGCTAAGCTGTTCCTCGGCGTCCGCTTTCGTCTTCTTGGAAGCCTCGAGCGAGTCCATGAGGGGCTTGACGCGCACGTAGATGCGGTTAAACGTGTAAATGTTCACGACCCACGAACACAAGTTGGCGGCAGCTGAACTCTTGGACGCCATCTTCTCAGCCGTGAACTCCGGATCAGCAATCAGTGGCTCGATCCGCGCAATATCCGCCTCCGGAATGTCCTCTCCCTTGAATACCTTCAGCGAGTCCAAGAACGCGCCAGCATTGTTCATCATCTTCTTGGCGCGATCCCATTTGTGGTTCTTGTACTCCTTCTCGACCAGAATCAGGCACGCTTTCGTCACATTATCCACACCGGCGGGAGGCTTGGGTAGACTCTTGAGCTCAGTGATAGCAGGTTTGGACAGGCAGTCGACTGCTGAGGCGGCAGCATCCATTGCAGGTTTGGCAGCGCTCAGCTCCTTCTCTGCCTCGGCTGCCAGCTGAGCTGCAGCCGCACTCGCCTCTTCGGCCTTGGCCTTCTCCTTGTTCGCGTGTTCTTGCTGGACTTCAGCACCAGCCTTTTCACGGCCCATTTGCTCGAGCAACAAATTGGTCGACGCCTGTTTCTCCGCCACCTGGACCATTGTATGTTTCAGGTCGACCTGAAGCTCGGCGACATCGGCCGACGTCTTTCGCAGTGTCGAGAGACCATCATCCAAGCGAGTGATCTGGCGCTGGATCTCCTCCTTCTTCTGCTTCAGCAGGATCTCGTAGAAGTGGATCAGCTCCAGGAAACTCTTGGGCGTCACGTAGTTGTACCGGCGCTGCGTCTCAAAGTACTTCTTGCTCATTTCCGTCACAGAAATGTGCACGTCGGCCATGTGATCCGCCAGATTCTTTTGCAGCGCTGCGTCGCCAATGTCGTCCATTTTCTCAATGAAGCTCCCAGCCACTCGCACCAGTGCATCGCGCGGCCATGGGTGGAACCAGTCGATGACTGTGCAATTCACAAGGCCAGGGAACCGGCGTGCACGAACTCGGAAGACGGCGCCGACGGGGGAAAAGCACATAATGATTCGGAAGTTGAGTCGAATTCGCAGCAGCAAGAAGTCCATCAGCGTGTCCGGTGTGTCTGGCACACCGTTGGCCTTGGCTTCGTTACGTAGTGCGCCAAGCAGTCCATCAATATCCTCTTTCGGGAACAAGTCCGGGATCCACCCAGACGAGAGCATGTCGTTGATGTAGACCAGGAAGCGCTCGTTCACGATCTGCGAGTCTGTGATGAGGAAGACAAGCGGCAGCCCTTGAATGCCTGTGATCTTGAACATCTCCGCCAATGACTCCTTGAAGTCTTCGATCCGAAAGTTGGACGTGACCGACAACTGACGCACATCAAAGCCGCAAATGTGCGACGCTAGACGGGACAGCGACTGCTTGCCACTGCCTCCGACACCGATCAGCATGGCATTGCCGCCTGGGTTGCCGATGATGCGGCAAATGCGCGTCACATGCTCCATTGCATTGTCGAACAGCTCTAAGTTCATCATCGAGTACTTGGAGTTGTAGTCGTCCAGCTGTTCCACCAACACTTTGTTCAGGTGCTTCATGGACGTGATCGGCAAGTAAGCACTATCGACTCCAGCGACTTGCGTGGCGAACGACGTGAAGATGTTGACGTTTGTACCAGCTTCGTCCGTGGCGCTAGGCGGCTGGTCATCGAATAACACAACCTGATCCAGATCGGGCAGCGTCTTCTTGGCGATTTCACGGATACGGTCGTTGAACTTGTGGATGTCTTCGTCGTTGATCAGCCGGTCACAGAACACGCGTGTGGATTCGTGAACCCATAGCCGTGCCACGTGCATGACCGTCGGGAAGAAGTCGCCCTTGGACCGAGTCAGTCCCTGGAAGATATTTGACAGCTCGCGCATGTTCCAATTGTAGACAAACTTGGTCGCGCTTGGGAGGAACTTGGCGGCCATGTCTTCGTGCAGAAGGATGGATACGTTCACGATAGCATCGCATGCGGCTGCCACGTTGGGTGGGAAGCCACTGTTCAACAGATGGCCCTTGAATATCGACGAGTATATGGTCTTGAGGTCTTCCCGCCCTGGCATCATGCACGCGAACAAAGCGTAGTGGCGCTGGAGACGCTCGTCAATGATAAACGATCCTGCCGTCGGGTTCATGGATGAGAGGTACTGGACGTCCACAATCTCCTTGCGGAACCCCAGGTCCGTGCGATCGAAGATGGTGCGGTAGTCCATGTGCTGCCGGAGCAACGCGAGCGAATTCTGCGTGCCGTACGTCTCGATATAAGGGAGGTTGAGGTCGTCGATGAAGTAAATGAGTCGCTTTGTAGCCGGCGGACCGAACATGCGTCCGGATCGTTTGTCGATAACCGACTCGAGTTGCTGTTGCAGCTTGGCCGAGTCCGTGTAATAGTTCATGTTGATCATTGAGAAGAGCATATCCTCGTCCAGATCACGTAGGAAGTTTTTCAGAATCGTCGTCTTGCCAGTTCCACTACCGCCAACGAGAAGGACAGGCCGCTGCCGAGAAACGAGCGTCTCAACAAGGAACCGAATGCGCACCGAATCGTTGGTGCTGATGACGATCGAGTTGAACGGCGTGTCGGTCGGACCGTTGCCGATCGTGTTGGGAACGTACTTGGGCACCTTGCTGTTCCAGTTCTCGAACTCGTTCGTCTCCGTGTTATAGAAGTAGTCAAAGCAGAGACCTTCCTTGGGGTACTTGACGTTCGTGAACGCCGTGGTCCACAACTCGTGGAAGTTCTTGCGGTAGTCAACGTTCTTGTCGACAATGAGCGGTCCGCCGAACGCCCAAGTCGAACAGAAGACGAAGATGGACTCGATAATCTCCTGCGTCTTCTTCTCCGGCGGGACGGTGCAAAGCAACCCCTCGAGCAGGTAGCAGATCGTTGACACTTGGTTGATAATACGAACAGGCGCGACTTGCTTGTAACCTTTGCGCATGAGGTCGTACGTCGGGTCGATGTACTTGTCGAACAAGCCGGGGAGGTACGTGCGCTCAATCTCCTCCTCACGCTTGGCAACCCACGATTCCATGAACGGACGCCAACCAATGTCCGTCTCGTTGATGAATAGAATGCCAGCGCGAGATACCGTTGCTGGCGTCGCATTCTTGAGCGAGTTGATCTCAAAGAACATGCGCATGGCATTGCTCAGCGGGATACGCTCGTTTGAAACGAGTGTCAGCACCTTGTTGTCATCCATGACAGTATTCATCGACTCGATCCACACAGCGTCAATGTCGCCGTCCAGGACGACCCATTTGTAGATTTGCGACTCGTAGAACCCTTGCTCAGCGTAGTTCTTGGCCATGCCGCGCATTATGATGGAGAGCACACCATCCTTCCAGTCTTTGGATAGCGTCATGTACCCGTACAGCTCGTCAGACGTTACCGCCTTTGGGTTGAGCGTCTCGTAGACGCAGATCTTCTTCTCCTTCCCGAGGTTCCAGCATTTGGCCAATGCTTGCCAAGTTGTCGTTTTGGCGCATCCAGCTGGTCCGAGCAGCATGACAGAGTGGCGAACATCAATGAGCTCCTGGAGCTGGCAAACCTTGAGGATGAAGCTATCGTCGTGCTGGAGGTTGTTGGCCTTGCACACTCTGACCACCTTCTCGCGCAACTCCACGTTGACTTTTGGCGCAACGTCAATACCGATGAACAGATCGCTAATCAACCGGAGGAAGATGGGCGTGTCGTTGTGCGGGATCTTTGGCGTATTGAAGTCTCGCAGCGCGCGCATAAGCACCTTCTCCTCCTCCACATCGGGCTCGGCACGTTTCAATATGCCAGCCACACGAAGCACCGACTTGACAGCACGAAGACCCCAGTCGTAGTGAAATTGCTTGGACAGCAGCTCGCTGCTCAACTGATACAGCGTCACAAACTTGATTGCAAGCGTACGCGCCTGCTGGAACCCCTCCGACATGAGCATATTCTCGCAGATGGGCTTCAAGTCCGGACGGATCATGGCGCATGATCGGAACAGCACCTTGAGATTCTCCGGCAATTCGGTTCGGCCCGCGTACCCTGGGTTCATAGTGATGAAGAACCCACAAGTGGGAATCAGCGTAATGCGGTCGGACGCCCCCATGAACTCGAACTCTCCGACGACGACTGGGGGCGTTCCGGCAGGAGCCGTCTGGTATTTTTGTTCGCGGTTCGCAGGGATGGCATGGAACACAATGGCGTCCTGCACGCACTTGACCTGAGTGGCCACGACACTCAACACTTCAATGTTGATGCGGTTAAACTCGTCGAAACACCCCCAAGTGCCTGTCTGGCACAGCCCGCGGAAGATGTCGGCCATCGTCTGGTAGTTCATCTGATCCGAGCAATTGAACACATAGCAACACAGCGCCATTGCTCGCGCCAAGTCCTTCGTGGTTTCAGTTTTGCCCGTGCCGGCCGGGCCAGCTGGAGCGCCGCCGAGGAAGAGGCGCAGCGCCATCGTCAGCGTAATGTAACAGCGGTCTGTGAGCGGCGTAATCACCAAGCGTCCGGTATTGCCAATCCACTCGTAAGAGTACTTGGAGCGGAAGTCCGTGATGCGAATGTCAACGTCGTAGTTCTCCTGACGCCAGATAAATCGAAGCTGTTGCTGCCACAAGAAACTGAGTGGCCCCTCCACTTTCTCGTCAACAAGGCGCTTCACGACATCTCGAGAGTGCACATCGAGAGTGATAAGAGCGATGATTTTGCAGCGATCGGGGCTACTGAGATCGCCAAGGACGAGGTTGATTAATTGCTCGAGCCGCTGGTTGCACACTTGCAGGTAGCGCTTCACGGAGTCTTCTTGGCCGTTTTCAAACTCTTCGAGAGCGAGCTCGGTCTCCTCAGTCCAGTAGATTTGCGTCGAGTTGAGCACAACCTGAGCAGGGTAGTCGAACAACCACTGATGCCGCGGCTTCTCCACGTCCCAGTTCGCAGCCGTCTCGATGGCATCATGCATCTCTTTGCGGATGCAGAACCGCATGGCTTCGGTTAGATCATTCAACCAGCTTTCAACGGCGCCTGCCATGACGAATATCTTTGGGAGTTTCACTGCTTCGGAATCCTTGGCGATCATCGTATGCGCCGTGTTCGGCGAACCATCCTCGAAGATCAGGTTGCACAGCGAGTCGTAGCAGTCGCCGAGGAACGGCATGATCTTCTTGGGGTTGTTACCGTTCGAAAGAATCTCCAACAGCGCCACGTTCGACACAAAATAGAACCGTGGGAAGATCTTCTTCTTCTTGTCAAGGTATTCGTTCAAGGACTTTTGGCACTTTTCCAACATGGCCGTCATCTCCTTGAGCGACTCGAGACGGTTGTCCACGGTACAGGCAAGCACGACGTTGGGCTCGAGCACCGCATTCTTCATCAGGTCTTTGAAGTTCGAGTCGATTGTCTCGAACGTTCGCGTGTCATCTGGCAGCTGGTTACGGATATCAGGTGAGCTCAAGAAAATGCTCTCAAGCGAGGCCCACTGCTTGGAAACGGATACCCACTCCTTGAGCACTTCTTCGACGTGGCCCAGCGACTTTTGAGAGGCCAGCACTCGGTCCTTGAAGAACTCGACGAATTTACCCATCCCGATCATGGTCTGTAGCTCGAGCTGGTTGCTTTCCAACGACTCGACGACCTCTTCCGACGGCTTGACGACAAACGTGCCAGAGTCCTTGTGTGGGACGTATTCGAGGGTCAGACGGCGCCACAGCTCCTCGATCATGGCCAGTTTCTTCTCAATCTTTTGCTCCTTGTTGGCCGTCTCGATGATCTCGCCCACGTCGTCCACGTGGAGGTGCAAGTTGAGCTTCAAAAGGTCTGCGAGGCAAAACTTTGGGTCTTTTGGCTCGATGGCCTTCACCTTGCAAATGTTCGACAGCGCCTTCCAGTGGCGGTCCTGCATCGCCTCCGAGTGCAGATCGTTGATGAGCGGCAGTACCGTCGACATGTTCTTCACGATTTGCTCCGTGTCCTTGTAGACTTGCCACCCCTTGATGATCTGGTGCTCCGTGCCTTCCATCTTGAGCTGCTTCATGAACGCCCGCGTGTACGTTTCGAACGTATCGGTCTGAATCTTGGCCCACAGCGTGCTCTTCCAGTCATCAAACGTACCGAGTACCAGATCTTTTAGATCCCAGCACTTCTTCAGCTGCTGCAGCTCGTAAAGAGTGTCAACTGTTTCCTGGTATCGCGAGACCTGCAGCTCAAACAGCTCCTCGAGTTCGTTGAACTGCTTGGCTTGGCGGATCTTCTCGTGCAAAGCACTGGCAAACTGGTTCATCTGCTTGTACGCGTCGTCCGGTGGACCTTGGAAACTGAAAGGCGCCGTTGTGCGGAACTCGTTCCGGAATTTGCGCATCTCGAGGTAGAATGACTCGAGGTCCTCCTTGATAGACTCGACTTCAGCCATCTGCAACGGCATAATCGCTTCCTTCTTCTTGAATGTCTTGTTGACAATTCCCTCCCACTGCATTGGAGCGGCCTCCAAGTAGTCCTGGATCGCGTGGTCAGCGATTTTGGTCTCTTCGACGTTGATGCCGTGAACTTTGAGCAAATAGACGGCTTCACGCAGAGGTTCGAAGATCTCGTTCGTCGAGTCCATCTGCTTTCGGACGTCACGAATGTGCGTCATCACGCGCATGAGCGCTTCCTTATTCTTCTCCACGACCTCCTCCTCCAGTCCCTTCACGACAGTGTCCATGAACACATGCAAGCCACTCAGCTTGTTCACAACATGGGAGTGCAGGTACGTTGTATACTGGTAGATCCACTTGCTGACCCAAGTGATCATGGCTGTCTTGATTGGCTGCGAGTTCACTCGGAGCCATCCAATGTCCGTGGGGGTACTCAGGTTTTCAATCTCGCTCGAGACTTGCTCGTACTTGGTAATCTCTGCGTTGAAGCTCTCGAGATTCAGCATTTCGCTTCCATTGGCGCTCGTGAACTTGGCGGTTTCGAGAAACTTTTGAAAGTGAACATTCATGTCCGACTCCCACAGATACGCGTACCCGTCGTACTTCTTCTTGAAAGTGTCCGACATGACTTCGTTCTCTTCCAGATACTCACTGATCGTCGCCAAGTTCATGGCGATGTTCATGTCCGAGTACATCTCCTTCAAGTAAGACCCGCCGCCGTCCGAGTCAAGCCGCTTCACAGCAGTGGCGACATTGAAGAACGAGCTGATCCACGTCTGGATCGTGTCGCGCAGTCCCTTGCCGTTGTTCTCGCCAATACTCGGGTTGAACTGGACACGGTTGGCAATCAGATCCAGCTTGATCTCAAGCATGGGCAGCCGACCAGCTCCAGCCGACGGATCAAGCTGCTTGGCGAGAAACTCCAACGAAGAGCAAATGACGCGCGAGAGTCCCGTGACAACAATGTTGTTGACATAGTCGACGTACGCCTTCCACTGAGCGCTATTAACGCCGACGATGCTGGTGTTGGACTGCTTGAGGCGACGATGAATCTCCGCGGCACCCTCGCGAATTTTCACCGTGCGTTGCACAATATACCCTTTGTGTTGCCGCTCATGCTCTGTGACGGCCACAGGCTTCGCCTGACGCTCAATAAGCGGCATGTTCCAAGCTGCGAGAGTCTCTTGGATAGTGCTCAAGTTGTCCTTCAGGTTCGTGACAATCTCGTTCGCGCCTTCGACAGCCTTTCGGCACTCATCAATGAATGCGTCGATGCCGTTGCTCTTCCAGTTGAGCTCTTCGATACCACGCCCAACGCAGGCATCGATATTATTGATATGTCGCCTCACCAGAGGCTCTTCGAGCGGATGGAGCCCCTCAATCATGGCATTATATGGATCGACAATGTACATGAGCTCGCCACGATATTTGCGGAATGTCTCTTCCTTGGCGGAGATTTGGAGTGCTGACTGCGGCACGTCAATGTTCAACAGACGCAAGTACTTGATTTCACGAAGCAGCTTCTCCAACGCCGGATCAAAGTTCACGCGCAGACAACGCGTCTGGGGGTGGCGCACGAGCAACGGGTATTTGAGCTTCGCCTGCGATGAGGACTCGACGTCACGGCTCCACTCCTCGACTTTTTGGTTTTCGTACTCTTGCAAACTCGCAATCACCGTGCCGTATACCTTGTACACCTCTTTGGCCTCCTCGCGCTCCATGACGTTCTGGTTCAACTCCTTCAGCTTTCGCATCGGGTGCTCGATACGCTCAACCAGTCCACGGCACCACGTGAGCGCACCGGCAACAGGAGGTAGATTCCAGCTAATGGGCGGCGCATCCCGCGAATGCAGGAACAACTCCTGCACAAGTTTGAGATCTTGTCCATAGTTCTGGACTAGCGACACGTGCTTCTTCTCCAGTTCGTCCTGAATGATTGGGCGATTAAGCAGTCCCTCGAAGGAATCCAGCAGCTTGAATCGGCCGTAGATGGTTGAGCAGTCGTCGAAACCTTGAGTAAGCACGGACCCGAGTCGACGCTCGAGCTCCTTGATTTTGCAGCGGAAATCATAAAAGTTGTCGTCGAATTTGGAAGCGCCGACGTCCATGATGTCGTTCGAGACCTTCTTGAACGTATTCACCGCATCTGTGAAGTCCGAGTGGATTTGCTGCACGCTCATCGTCAACGTCTTGCCTTTGGTGCCGCCCACTTCGATCTTGGAGAGCTTGCTGAACTGCACGATGGTCTGTGTCAGGTCCAAAATGTCGTGACATCGCTCGAGGAACGAGTCGAGGCGAACAAAGAGCGCGTTGCCCTGAATTCGCCACGGGTTCGACGGACACTCGGCGTTCGCCGTCGCCTTGTAGTCAAAGTAGGTGCTCTTGAAGGCGCTGCAGACCTGGAGCGTCGTCTTCAGTTGCTCAACCGCCTGACCAGCCTCGTCTTGGTCGATGAGCGAGAAGATGAGCTCACCGCTCAGGTACTTGCGAGCCTGGTTGATGAGCGAATTGCAGATCTCGCGCATGAGCACCACGAGTCGCGCTGGCGTGTTGTAATGCTTCGAGTTCTTCCAAATCAGCAGGATGATGTGCAGCATCGGCTTGAACAGCTCCGTCAGACTCGGAAAGTCGTCGTCGTTGTTGAGCCGGATAAACCACTCCTCGAGTGTGCGTAGATACTTCATGTTGTCGTTGGCCTCAATGCGTGCTGTAAACACTTCCTTGCACAGGCGAGCGAACGTTGAGCAGTACGTGCTCTTGGATCGGTCAAGCGCAGTGAGGATCTTGCGGACTTTCTTCGACTGGAGTTGGTCGAAAATGGAGTTCAGGTTGGCCGCTTTCAGCTTCCAAAACTCAATCTCAGCGTCGGGAGTCGGATGGAGCCCTTGTTTGAGCAGATCCTCGGGGTCCTGCTTCAGTACATTCTTGATCTGTTTGGTCCAAATCACGATCGACCCTTCCAGCAGCGAAATCTTGTTGCTGAGGTTCGCGGCGTTACTGTCCACCGGCGGGAGCGGCAGACATGTTTCGCCCTTGGTTGCGCCGCTGATGATGGAGACCGTCGCCATGTACGAGTGGAACTTGTCGACAACCTCGCGAGACGCCACCTCGCCCCATCCCTCTTGGTTAGCTGGGTTGGAGAACAACGGCAGGTAAATTTCGGTGATCATGCGTTCGAGATACTCTACGCAGTTGTTGGTGATCTCGTTGACAAACACGTCCGTCGCCACGTTCTTTGACGTGAGGACTGTCTTGTGGAACTTCGTGAAGCAAATGGTTTTCCCACGCTGCAAAGAACCTGGCATCTTGATAGATGCGATCATGTTGTCCCCGGAGAAGATGAGCAACGTCACATCCTCCGACTCGATGAACTCCTTCACACATGCCCTACACAATCCCAATGGCTCACTTCAAACGATCGGTCGCCCCGGCACGAATGAAATGATGAACGTACTCGTTGGCTTCTGTGGCGTACTTTGCCGTGAACTTGGGACCTACTAGTCCGGGAAACGACGTCGCCACGCGTTGCTCAATGTACTTGAGCGGGTTGATCTCCTTCTTGCCCGCCGCCCCAGCAGCGGCTGCAGCCTCGTCGCCCATGGCCTGCTCGGGCCTTCTTTGCTCGGGTCTTTGCTCGCTACACCCTGCGCCTTCGCCTCCTCCTCAGAGGTCTCGCTGCTGCGCGGACGCTCTCGGTGTGACTCTTCAAGTCTCGAGAGAAATGGGAACGAAGGCGGCAGCAGTTGCTCGCGACCACCCCTTCGGAAGCGCCACTGACGAAACGGCAACTCACATGAGGAGCCTCGTGACACATCTCGTACTGGTCCAACTTGCCAATGCATGCTCAATTCAATCGCGGACTACAGTCGCTAAAGCAGACGGAACGAAACAGACTTAAAACTTGCCGAGCAGCGATGCGTAGACTGCCATGACAGTCCACAGTCGGTTCTCGGCCTCGTCGAAGACGAGCGAGCGGTCCGAGTAGAACACCTGCACGGACAGCACGGAGTGAGCATCGCAATACCGGTAAGCGAAGCGATCAAGCAGCCGGGTGGGTATCCGTACCTCGTCGTCCACTTCTTCCTGGTGTCGAGGCAGGCAGTGAATGAAGACGTGGTCCTTGTCCGCAGCCTGCAGCATCGCGTTGTTCACCTGGTAGCCGGCAAAGTCGCGGAGACGCTTCTGCGACTCTTCCTCTTGGCCCATGCTGTGCATTTCGATCATATCAGCTTGCCAGCCCAGCAAGTAGTTCGGACGACATTGTACCCCACCTGATCCACGTATCGGTGGCGATCACGTTGGCGTTCTTGACAGCTTCGTTGGGGTCTGTCGTCGTCACCACCTTAGTGCCAGCAAGCTGTCGCAAGATTGGCAAACAGTTAGCATCAGAGGGTATGAACTGACATGCTGCAGCGAAATACCTTTGCCAGTCGCTTAGTCTCAGCGAGAACATCAGCGTCCGGCTCGTAGCCGACAGGCGTCGCAATTTGGATGTTGGCGCCAACTTTGGGAGCGGCGAGCATGTAGTCGTGCAGCACATTGTTGCCGTCACCGACCCACGAGAACGTAAGACCCTCCAGCTTGCCAAAGTGCTCCTGCAAAATAAAGGCATCCACCGTCAAAATAGCACCCGCCATCCTAGCTACAAGACGCCTGCGCACCTTGACAGTCATGTAGTCGGCAAGCATCTGGAGCGGATGGTACTTCTCGCTCAGTGCATTGATCACTAGAATCGCGAGCCAAGACAAATGTCAATCAATCACTTGACAGCACACTCACGACACCACAGCCAATTTTACCGGGGACATTCGCGAGCTCAGCTAGCTCTTGAACATCCTTGTGCGCGTACACACGCGCCAGAATGATACTGTTGAACCGCGACAGCACCAGGGCCGTGTCCTAATATTCGAACAATGTCGAGCAGGTTAGAATTGTCACCGTGCAGCAGTTCATCGACACGGAGCTTAGCATTTGACCTTGAGCGTCTCGTTCACGCCGAGCTGGATGTCATCCGAGGACAGGAACAGCGCCTTGCCGCCGAGCAGGTGCATGCCCACTTCGCTCGAAATACTGCAACAGCACAGAAGAAGCAGTGCATCAGACGATCAACCCGAATGCGAGAGCTCGACACCTCCAAACTCAATGTACCGCGTGCGCGTCGATCGCTTCTGGAAGATCATGGAGCAGATCTCGCCAATCAGTGGCTGCACACCACACGGGGATACCACCACCATCAGCACCAATTGTTATCCTGCAACCACTGCAAGTCGGATGCACCTTGGGGGCCGTCGCCTTGGTGTTCGGGTCCGAGTACGTCGCCTTGAACTCCTGCGCCTTCTCGATCAGACCGAGCAGCTCGTCGGTTCTACCAAAGGGCCACACAGCAAACGGAAATCAGTCAGAAAGCGTGTCTGGAGGCGGTGGAGAGCGCCAAGATCGTACGAGAGCTCGGCCGTCGACATGAAGTCTTTTCCGCGCAGCGACGCGATCTTGTCGTTCGTCGACGACGCGAACCCGCGCGCGCCGGTCACGCCCAGCAGCGCGCTGCCGCGCGGGGCAACGCCCGACGCGGCTTTCTTGAGGACGTTCATCGCGAGCGCGCGCACCATGTTGCACCGCTTTCGTTCGGCGAATCAACAAGTGCGGAAGTGCAGGTTTGCTGGTCACGTGGTGCGCCGTAAGAATCACGAAATTTTCGCGAAATGTTTCATGTGACGGAAAGTTACTGTGCTGATGTCCACAAGAATATTTTTCACGGTAACCTTCGTCGAATTAGACGAAAGATTCGTATACTAACCTGTTTTAGCCGGTAGTTCGTATTTTTCATGTTTCACGTCTGGGCACTACCCTACACAACTTTGTAGGCAATTGTTCGTGGGCAGTAGTCCAAACAGTGCCAATTATCTATTGACAAGATCTCCTATTGACCGCGATTAAAGGATAAAAATCGCGGGCAATAGTCTGTAGCTTTGAACTATATGCTCACTTAGTACGACCTGTGACTGAAAATTCGTACATATCAGAGCATATCCTGTTGCACAAATGAGCATACAAAAACCAAGTGAAATACATTCCTGACCGTAAGTTTTTTATTGCGGGCACTATCCGCCCGTATCTTCAATCGCTGGCAGCAGTCCGAAGATACTAGCAATTTCCATGTATAAACGCGAATAAAAAAAATAACAGTCGAAAAGAGAGAAAAAAACACCATATTCAATCGTCAAAATACTAGATTTTTTTCACGGTAACTTTCGCCCACCATAAGATTTTTTTCATGGTAATTTTCGCCACCACAAGATTATTTCGTTCCGGTAATCTTTCCAATGTAAAATAATCTTGTGGCGAATCTTTTTTCGTCTAATACGGCGGAACGATCGCGTTTACGCTTGCCCATCTCCATTTTGTCAAAAACAAGAGTGACACGGCACTAAATGCAACTCGATCTTGAAAGGTCGCGGATCAGATGAGGTCGCCGACGAGTTGGCACTTTCCAAGTCGGAGCGGTCGGACCACATACGCAACCGTTTGCGATTCAGAGTTGCAGCACACGTCAGGAACATGGACCCGATGGAGGCGTTCGACATGGAGCGACGCACCGGCGTCTCGAAGTCTGACGTCGACGACTTCGCCGAGCGGATGGACCTGGTAAGGTTCAGTGTCATGACTTTCGCTGGGAGTCTGCGGCTGTTGACCAAGAGTGCTGTTCGATTGCCAGATTTCACAGGCCATGGAGGAGATCAAGAATGGCACGTTCGATCCGTCCAAGTGCAAGGTAAGCGTGAGTAATGCATATCCACCCTCGAACGCTCTCTGACGTGCAGTGGAATGCTGGTTTCTGCAGATTCCAGGGTACAAGACACCAGAGCAGGAAGAAACCGAGCGCCAGGAGCGAGTGAAGAAGGAGGCAGAGCGCAAGAAGCGCGAAGACGAACGCAAGCGGCGTGT
Organism: Phytopythium vexans; assembly: GCA_003413675.1. NCBI lineage: Eukaryota > Oomycota > Peronosporomycetes > Pythiales > Pythiaceae > Phytopythium > Phytopythium vexans. Next base: position 292,196 of record QLOC01000026.1, read on the forward strand.
CAAGCAAGAAGAACACGACAACTGGTGGTACAAGGCCAAGTTGCGGCACTCTCTCGAGGATGGTGACGGCAGCGACAGCAACTCCGAGGCGAACGAGAGCAGGAGTGCGCAGTGGGCGAATCGCGTCTTGAAGGCGTACAAGGCTCGCGACGCGAACGACTACTCTGTCTGGGACAATTGGGTGCCAGAGGATCCCGTGTCGACTGCTGAGCGAGCCGAGCGCGAGGCCGAGCTCGAGAAGCTCCGCAACCGCGAGTTCGAGAGCAACAATCCTGAGTTTTGCACGCAATTCAAGAAAGATTTGGAGGAGCGACAGCGATCCCAGCACGAGAAGGAGCGCGCAGCCGAAAGTGAGTAACCACTGCTTGGATCTCCTGCTGTCGTAAGATGTCTAACTCGTTCGGTGGCTGTCGTGCTCATCAATATCACCAACAGAGCTCAAACGCCAGGGAAACGCGAGTTACAAGCGCAAGCGTTACAACGACGCAATTGAAGCCTACATGAAGGCGCTCGAGCTCGCGCCATTCAACGTCGCTGTGCTCGCCAACATTGCGCAGTGTTACTTGAGGCAAGGGCTGCAGGACGACTGTGCCGAGTTCTGCACCAGAGCACTGTTTGTCGATCCAAATCACGTCAAAGCTCTCTCGAGACGCGCCAACGTGTGGCATCAGCAACGCAAGCTGAAGGAAGCTGCGGCAGATATGAGGAAGGCGTTGGCTCTAGATCCCGAGAACCCCGATGTCGTCGAGCAGCACTCGATCATTGTCGGCGACTACGAGGACTCGGTGATGAGCAGCAAACTGGATTCTGCCATCCATGGTATTGGTGCCGCACCAGACGATTTGAACTCCAATGTCGTGGAGGAGCTGCGGTTTGTACAAGAGGTGCTTGAGAAGATGGACGAACACCATGACGAGCAAAACGCCAGCACAGCGGCTGACCAAACTCCTGTGGAAGCTGCTGACGAGATTGTATCGTGGAAGTGGGTAGCGTATGAGCTTGTACTTCCAGTAGTTGAGCGCAACAGACATGTGCGAGACAAGTTGCGCACGTCCGGAGACCTATTCAGATTGTGCGACCGCCTGTGTGATGTCTTTGAAGCGGCGACGGCGCATCCGACTGATTTCAGCCACAACACGAAGAACGCAAGCGAGCGCGAATTGATCGTCTGTGCAATGCTGAACTGTGTCGCGGCGGCGGTGACCAACTCGCCCCGAAACCAAATTGTGCTGTATCGACACTCGCGCTTTCGCGACACAATCTTTGCGGTTATGACATCCATTCACCGATGGATGTCATTTGATACGTCCTCACTGCTCAAATCGTGTGCAATCCACGCGAGTGTCGTTCGCGTCGTCGAGGAACTGGTAGATTCGAAGGCGTGGCGTCAAGCTGTGATCGCTTCCTCTGCTTGTTTGGCAGTGTTGCTGAAACTTGTCCAACTGGATGGTAGCGACTCGACACTCTTGCAACAAGATTCTCAAGCTGTCAAGAACTGTTCGCTCTCGGCGTCTAGTATCTGCTTCACGCTGAGCAACGAAGCCACTGGTGTCAAAGAGTTCAACACCCTAGGACATGAGGTGGCGATTGCTATTTCTCACGCCATACAAGCTTTCTCCGCTGCAGACTCGGCGACTTTGTGCAATTTGCTCGGCTTCCTCACCAACTTGAGCTCCACTGAAGGCTTTCGGAGTGTAATCGAGGCTAGCGAGTGCGAATGTGAGCGAACAGCACTGGTTACGAGTCTCCTATCCATTGCGCATCAATGCTTTGTGACTCCGCGCAAACCACTGGACTACGCTTCTAGCGAACGCGCCTTGGCAGCGCTGTTGAATATGTCGTTCCCTGAATCCTCACACATTCGACGACATGATTTGCTGAAATTGGAGACCATCGACACACTTCGCCGCATTCTTGCGCACTGGTCGTCACAAACTTTCGCTCGTGCCGTCTGCGTGCTCTCGCGAACCGTGAGCCTGCTATGTCGGCTGCAAGTCGTGTCAAAGGTGCTCGACAAGAACGCGCACACTGAGCTCTGTGAGCGAAATCTCTCGACTGAACCCCTTCTGAGTGAGCTCTGCAGGATCTGCAAGGAGGCCATCTCGAGCCACAACAGCGGCATCCTCATCTCGGACGAGATCTGGCAGGTCTGCGCGCAGGTGTGGTGCCATTTCGGGTGGTGTGCACATCTACCCGCTGTGCGCGGGTTTCTGCGACAGCAAAACGCGTTACGGATGCTCATGCAAGCAATTGGCTTAGCCAACAGCCAGAACAGCTACCGATCAGCGGCTGGTGTGACATCAGGCCGTGGCAATAGTGCCTCATCGACGACCAGCACCGAACGCCTGGTCGGGAACATCGTGAAAGTGATGATCGCACTCCACGGTGACCATCATCCAGAGGATTTCACGGAGTTCAGCAGTAAGCAGCACCTGTCGGTACTGGTGGCAGCCCTGCAGCATCTCCCAGACGGACTCGCGAGGAAGAATGTGGCTATTCTTTTGGCCAAGCTCTGCCAACGCGACTCGGGTATCAAGGACACAATACGATCATTCCGCGGGATCGAAATGATGATGGCTGTGAGTCAGTCGCTACAGAAGCCGACGACCCTAGCGGATGCCAAGGCAACTGCAGGACCTGCATTTTGATTAGTTCGTCGCCACTAGTGCTTCATTAGGAACTCCAGAAACACCACTCCATCGGCATCGATTCCTGATTGTTTAGAGAAGGTGGTAACTCTGACAATAGAGCAGGCGAAAATGGCATGAACCTAAGCCAGAGCGGCCACGCATTTACTCGAGCTGGTGACCTTCGACTGCGACCGCAAGACAGCAGCTACAGGTGTCACAGAGAGCAAGCACAGTGTGAATTTCGCGACATGCTGCAAGGCAATAGTGAAAACGTGGATCACCTCAGGAAAAGGGAGAATGGGCGTGCGTAGGTGACAATAAACTTCTCGGACCCAACATCCTTGATGCATGCCGAACGCGAGTTAGATCACTCCGCAACCAAATACAGCGAGAACCAAAACCACGTACGCCTTCCTTCTCGATTTTGAACAGCGTCGTGTTGGATTTCGGGCAGCGCACGTCCACGATCGGGTTGATGAATTTCTGCAGTCGAGGACAAATGTTCGAGTAGGCATGAGTTCTTCTCACTCCTTGTCTACAGACGCGTCTTCCTACCTGGATGATCGAGCGATGGGTCTCTCCACTCGCGTCCTCACCGGTGGAGCCTCTGCGAAATAGGCTGAAGCGCCTTTGCTGCTTCGACAGGTGATGTTAGGTTCGCAGTGATCATCCCGTCGTCGAAGGTGTTCTACCTGCGTATTGAGGCGGACTACGAGCTCCTGTTTGCGCGCCTCCTGCTCGATGTCAAAGTTCACGCGGGCTGCGTTCTTGGACGCGACGAGCTTGTAGCGTTTGGTTGTGCCCGAGGGCGTCATGACGACCTTGCCGCCGTAGCACGGGTTGTTCCACTTGGACATGGCAAGCTCGTCGAGGCTGCAGATCGAAAATGGCAACGGTCAATATTCGAATCCCGTATGACAAACAATCGCCGCGAAATTGGAACGAGTTGCCATACCTGAAACGGTACTTGTACTTGTTGACTCGCTTCCGCGCAAACAGGCAATTGTCCGTCTGGCTGTCGTGCACCTGCGGGATATAAATCCGAAAGAATTTCGAGCCGTAGCGCCGCTGCATGACCTATCCTCCACCACAGCAATTCGTCCATTGATGCAGAAGGTCAGCGAATAAACCAGATCGATCAAGCCACAGTGAGGCGAATAGCAACCTGCTCGCCCGTTCCCAGCTCCATCACAAGGATGCCAGTGGTCGGTGGGATGTACTGCAAGAACGCCGTCCGTCCGATGCTGTTGACGCCGTCGTCCACGCTCTGGAGAAGGCAGTGCCGTCAGAACAACCGAATCGGCATCATCTTCCATTTCAATGGGGATATCGACATCGCGACAAACCTCCTCGGCAGGGTTTGACGTCGGGTGTGATATGCTCGCTTTCGAGGCTGGTGACGGGATAGTGCTCGGAGCCAGTGGCACTGGAGAAGCCGCGCTAACCTCTTTGTTCGCATCGCTTGTTGGCGACGGCGGGCGTTCGTCCTCCCGCTTGTCGTTCACGAACCAGTCCTGCGACTCGTTCATGTCGCTCGTGTCCGACACATTGTCCTCGAACTCGTGCTTGAGACGGTCGGCAAAGTCGTCAACGGCGTCGCCCTCCATCGACCACACGCCTCCAAGACGAGGCAACAGATCAGAACCTCCTGTGTACTGCGGTCTGCCAGAAGATAACGATCGCCGCAACACTCGGCTCCCCGACAGAGAGGTTTCTCGTCAGAGCTGTTCATGCCCAAAATAGCCGACCGATTTTGGATATGCACGGGGTGAACATTGCTGTCTGTGCATCAATTTGATCGGGCTTTGAGGTGATGACATGACTAGAGACAAAGCACTTGGATTGTCTAATGGTCGAAGAAAACCACTACGAGCTGCTGCGCGACGCCATTTTCGACAATGACATTTCTCGAGTCAAGGAATTGCTAGCCATCGATGGCGTCGACGTGGACCATTTCGACGCTGGCGGACAGACGCTGCTCCACCTCGCAAGCTTCTGGGGACGCATGGAGCTCGTCAAAGTGTTTCTGAACGCGGGTGCAAGCCTCAAGACTAAGAATGCGGCAGGCTGCACGGCTCTCGATCTGGCCATGCACTGGGGCCACTCGGCCGTCGCCGAGGTGCTTCGACTGCGTGGAGGAAGCAGTGTCTGGGAAGACAAACTCGGCTCGCTCCAAGCACAGCTCGAGGACGCTAACCTCCGCGTGACACATATCCAGGGGTTATACAACGACAAGTCTACCCAATGTGAAGCGCTGCTGAGCGATGTCCATGCGCTACAGACTCGGATCGAAGAAGTTAATGGCGCTCACTTGTTGACCATGCACCACTTGGACGAGGCACGACATGAACTTGACGTCAGGGCATTGCAACTTGAAGAGCGTTCTCAAATCATTCGGCGACTGACCGACGATCTTCATGCTGCTCTCGTTGCACGAGCAGACGCCGAACACCTTCGCGACACTGCCAACCAGGAAGCACGCGATATGCTAGCCCACAGAAATGAAATCCTCGCCGAGATGCAGGGGTCGGTCGCCAAGCAAGAGCAGGCGACCCACAATTGGCAAAGAGCTGAAGTCGCTGCCGCAATTGCCGAATCGCAGCGCAACTTTGCGCTTGGCGAGCGTGATCAATACCAAAAGCGTCATGCAGCGGCGCTCGGAGAGCTTGTGGTCGCCACATCGCGCCTTGCTGATGCGCAAAACGAGCTCACGGAGCTGAAAACCGAGCTTGCCGAGTACATTTACGAATACACTCGCATGAAGCGCAGCCAAAAGCGCGCGGCCAAGGCGCTCGAGGCACTGGAGCCTCGCAATACAACTCCACCAGCGACTCAAAAGACGGGATCGCCAGATAAACCAGCACGACCGTCAATTCCAGAGACAAAGCTGATCCTTGAAGCCTCGAGCGACGGGAGCTCAACGATTAAGACGATCACTGTGCGTGGTTTAGTGCTTCCCAAGCAGCCAAAGAAGCAATTCTCGCTCGCGGCGCGCGAATTTGGCAACAAGATGCGGGTCGAAGAGAAAAACAAGAAGGAGCAGCGCGAGAAGCAACTGCAACGCGTCGAAAACCAGTTTCTTGCCGATGGCCTCCACGTCCGAGTTGCGGACTCGGATCGGTTTCAAGAGGAGTTTGTGTCGACCGTGCGCGCGTTCACAGCCGCGAGATCGGATCGCTGGCGTGAGCTCAAACGCGAACGCGACCACCAGACGCGGTTCGCCAAGAACACTCTGGCGCGTAGCATCAGCACGGCCCCAACGGTTGGACCAGCTTCAATGTTGACAAACGCCGACGTTTCAAACGGAATGGAGGTCACGCCAGATAAACCACGACTGACTCGTGTGGTCGATTACCAAGTGTACGGCAAATACGCAGCAGTCACGACTGGCTCGGATGGAAGATTTGGGGTGGGAACCTCGCCAGTCGAGATGAAGATGCGAGCAGCATTCTTCGCGACACCTGAGACAGCCGACGACTCGAAGGTGGTGAAAACTTCGAGCCAACTCGAGCAATCGGAGCGAGTGAAACCCCAACTTGACGTCCCATTAGGCGTGTCACTACCGCTCGTGTGACGGTGCCGAGGTAGAAGCAAATGGCCGGACAACCGCTCCTCTTGGACTCGGCGCAGCACTAGCAGTATCCACGCGAGGAGAACGTGGTCGATCGACGCACGAGGGGGGATCAGATACTTGGCGGGCTTTTTGGTTTGGCGAGCGTAAGGGCAACGCGCTGTTATAGCAAACCAGCCGCGCTTTCGTGGGTGAAGACGGCGACTTGCCGTTCACACTAGTCCCATTATTGAGGTGCACAATCGATCGCCCCGAATGCGCGTCATAGCTCTTGACCGGACTCATCGGGTCCGCTCTTGAAGCCGCCATCACGCGCGTCACCTGCTCATAATTTGAATGCGCCAGGGCCATAAGCTGCTTGGTTTCTTTCTCGTGCATGGCGCACGTCAATGCCAGAGTGTTGCGCATTTGCTCGAGCTCCTCTTGCACGCTGGTCATCTTCCACCGACACTGGTCGCGCTCGAACGTCAGTCCCTCGACATGACTTCGCAGCTCGCGCTCTGCCGACGCCAAATCCCGTACACGGACGCGCAGTTTGTTGCACAAAAGAGCGTCGCCACCACCTTCTGGCGCACTCTCAAGCGCCTCGATGCGGGCTTCCAAATGCTGGCACGAGTGCTCCAGCTCCTCCTTGTCTCGGTCAAGCTGCTGCTTCTGCTCGACGAGCTGACGCACGAGCACCCGTTCATGCTCCAGCTGGTCTTCTAGCTCGGGCTTGATCAACTCGGTCAGGACTTCCGCAAGTCGAGCCCCAAACTCCTCCAGTTGATAGTTGAGCGATTCTGCGACGCGATTCAGGACGTCCAGAACGAGTTCATATAGCTCCTTGGCCGCTTGCTCGTGCAGCTCGATCGTTTCAATGTGGCTCTCCTGCAGTGCGTTTGGGTTAGCAGTCGATCCAGATCCAACCGTGTCGATGCACTTGAGGGTCTGGTACAGCGAGCGCTCCTTCCACAGCTGAATCTTGGAGAAGAGTTCTTTCGAGTGCACTGCGCTTGATGTTGCGTTTCGCTGTCCGTTGGCTCGAGAGTCTCTCCCAATCTCCCTGACTTGGGCTCGCAGATTGTCGACAAGAACTCGAACCTTCGGGTCTAGCTGAGCGACAGTGTCGGCGACGATGCCTTTCCGCTGGAACCCGATCGCCAGCGAGCGGAGCGCAGCCACTGGAGCGTTCATGATTACCTCGATGAGCACTGCAATGCTGCTGAAGCACGGTTGCACCATATATTTTTAGTTGCTTCACTAAACTATTGTGCCTTTCAACTTTTTTGGCGGATTTCCTTGATAAAATCACGAATTAATTCCATATTGAGACACGTAATCGAAGAATTGCTCCATAATTCTTTGTTTGCACCTCAGATTACCAATTGCATTTAGGTGACGATGAGATGAAATTATTCCTGGCGTAAGACCGCAAATTACGCAAAAGAAGGAGATAGAGGACGAATTGTGCTCAGAATGGCTAGAATGGCGGTTCACCAATCACCATTCAGCTTTTTTTAAATAACAACGTGTTGCCAAATTCACCCGGATTGGCAAGGAAGGAATTAATAAAACTGTAGCGCGCCGTCTTCGCCGCCGCGCGGGGTCTCTCAGCGACCGATCCTTAAGCCTGAACAGTCAGGCAATATGTTGTCTGGCTCTCCATTGGTTGAATCGATTCTTCTCAGACTCAGATATATAAGGGGGCAGAACTACGAGTTGGATGAGCCGGCTCATTTCGTTAGCGGTAGCTTCAGTCGGTTTGAACTTGGCAAGATATTCCCTCGTGATAGGCGCAGTCAGAGTCACCGAGTTCAAAGATATGGACCGAGACAGCGCCACATACAGTGTCTGTTGTGGAACGGCTTTTCGACGGTCGAGAGGAGTTACTACGATCCCGTCATGGCATGTCTGGCCTTGTAGCTTTTCAGTAGTACATGCAAATGCTGGAACTACTGCAAATTGTTCAAGTTTCACGGATGATTGCCCCAGGTTTCCTAGTTTTGATAGTTTGACTTGGGCACTGACAGGTGGCAACCCAATCACACCGTCCGGCAACCCTTCAATTAGGGGTTTATCACAGTTGTTAATCTTGATCAGCAACAAATCAGGACGAGAAATAAACTTCTTCACCAGAACACCATCGAGTTCTGCTGTCGAATGAGACAACGAGCTGGGCGGAGGGTGAATTCCAACGACAGTACCCATTGTCCCGTTCGCAATCACACCCGCGTCAATCAAATCTGGATGCTTTCGTGTTATCATAATTGGCATCCCGATATAGAACAGCAGCTTCATTGGTATCCGTTCTGTCAGGTTGTCCGTCGCATTGGCAATGCGATCCATCAGCTTTCTGGATCGCGCTGTTGGAACAGCCAAACATTCGAAGATCGGAACCCCATGAGACCGAGCAATTTGGAACATCATTTCGGTATTTATTGCGCACCGGAGTTTGTTCGTCGAGACAACGACAGGCCGGAAAAACTCTTTTTGTTGCCGAGAGTCGTTTCGGCGGAATGAGTTATTAGTCGTTGCTGACACTCGTGAATTCAAAGAGCCCAGCTGACAGTCAGTCAAATCTCCCCAACGTAGATTATCCAATATTTCAGTATACACTGGATCAGTTCGTGCACGCATGTTCTCGGTCAAAAAAATGGCAAGATTGAGCGACTGGTACAGCGCATAGCCCGCATGTCGAAGCCTGTGTCCTTCGCTTGGTGGAGTTTGAAAGCCTGTTCAGACGTTTCAACGTGTGAGTTAGGTAATTCAGTTCGATATCTGCCTTGACACAGGAGAAACACCTACATGGCGATCCACCAATTGGTGGAAGTTGAAAGAAGTCGCCAATCAGGATGAAATGCTTTCCCCCCATGAATTCTGTTGGCCGGGGCGACATCCTTCGCGACACCGAGTCCATGCCACCGAGAAGAGCTTGATCAGTAATCGATATTTCGTCAACAATGACTAGTACGACTCTGGAGAACTTGGATTTCATATCCAGCGTTGGTGGTGAGTTTGGCTCTGCACCGTTGAATCTCAAATTTCGAGCGCTGTGTATAGTTTTTCCTGCGATGTTGATAGCGGCCACGCCTGTAAACGCCATCGTCTCGACGCTGCCATTCCGGCCCCATAGTTTCGCGAATTTTAGTAGTGCATGCACGACAGTTGATTTCCCTGTGCCGGCTTCTCCCCCGAAATATGCTCGCAATTGAGAGCTCACTTGGTATGGCGCCCGATTGTGATTCGACGGATACAAAGGTTCATCTAGAGCGTCTCCAATGTCTTGAGAGTACGCATACAACAGATGCCGGGCTGTAGTCTCGAACATCACGTGTTGCCACATGTTTAGCCGGAATGCCTCTGACACTACGGCAATTTTCGGAAATGGCGGCAACGTATCAGGGGTCCAACGAGGTCGAGGTGTAGGAGGAATCCATTCAACAGGGCCAAAACATTCTTCCAGACGCTCCAATCGCGTTTGTGCACCTGGGAACGTTTTGATAAAGTAATGTGTGCCCATGGTGTCGTCTTCCGACGTGCCGATCTCCGGAACTACGATACGTGACGGATAGTTCTGTGTACTAAACTCAGGCTCCAGTACCAACGCATTTGCCGCGCCATATTGAGTCGCAATAGCACCAACAGTCTCTCGTAAGTTCGGTACTACGTCAACCGTAGTTGTTGCATCAGTGACCAATTTATCCGTCGAGACGTTCGGTGCTGTTACGTTGGTAAAGTCGAAGAAGTCATCAGGTATGTTCTCGTCCAAATCTTCTCCACCATCGTCAGTAGGACCTTCACCAACGCTTGGTTCACACCAAGGTGAGCTGGCAGAATTCCTAGTTCTTAATAATTGCGCTTCTTCTGACTCATTCGATGCTTTGGTGCTGTCGGTTTGCGACTTGTAGAAATCCCTCCACTTTGCTTCATAACCTTCGAGTTGCAGTACGTGCACAGCGTCACCGCAATGAAGAGATTCGCGGTAAGCAGCAAGTGGTGTTTGATTTTGACACATCAAATTCGACTGTCGATGCGGTTTGAACAACGTCAGCATCGCTCGGTAATAGTACTCGGTCGATTCGGGGTCATGATGGGTAGCGATGTCTGGAATTTCCTTGCCACATATCACAAGCACCTTAGGATGTGGTACTTTCGAGAACGTAACCTGCGAGAATGGTCGTGAAGCACCACTGTATGCTAAACGCTGAGTTGATCCACATTGAGCGTACTGCTCGCAAATCTGAATGAATGAAACTCCTTCAAGCGACGATTGACGTCTCCAATATTTCTCTAACAAGTTTTCGGATTGGACCACACTGGATTGGAGGTTGTTGCCGGAACACATCTCATGAGGAACAGTAATCTGCACTGAATCCGCCGGTTTCTTTAACAGTAAACCCAGATTGACATGCATGAAATCGTGCGAAAACCAGCACGGAGATTCTCTCAATATGAAAAGTGCCGCCATTGGTGCCGCCACTTCTTGTCCATTTGTCACTGAATACAACATTGAGCCCAGAATTTTGTACCCACGTTCTAGCAATGTCGCTTCAGATGGCAGCGAGTTAGTCTTCGCGGCTGCTTTGGCAAATGCTGCCAGCGAAAATGCTGCTTGGTTTTCGATCGGATTTTGGTTCTTCATGCAGTACTTTATCACGTAAGCTCCTGCGCCTTTTGCTGTGCTGTCAAGCACAATCTGTGCATCGTGGTTGCACTTGAGCGCCGCCATCACAACAGGACTATACGCATTCACATATTCACATCCAATTGGGCGGTGGAGCCGAATTTTGAGGTCCTTGTCAATATAAGTGCTGTCCGGCTGCACTTGCTCAGGTTTAAAAAAGCGACATACACTGCCCTTTGGCGTTCGAACTGTCACCTGTTTAGAGCAGTACGTGGTCAGCAGCCACGAAGACGTCCATTTGAGTGCGGTGAGATGTATGGCATCACCCGGTTGTCGTATCATTGCTCTTGTGCATGATTTGCCTCTGCCATTGATTGTTTCAGCTTTGATAGTCATTTCGGATTCTGTGGGGTGTCCGATATCGTGTAGTGCTGAATGGATTTTCAAATGTGCAATGATTGATACGTCGGTCATGGGTGCTGTGATGCGTGGTTGTTTGCCCTGAGGTACGAGGACACAACCTTTAAGTCCAATCTCATATGGAAGAGATGGTTGTAAGAATCGCTATCCGTCGTCAGCCGGAGTTGCGCGTAGCCCAGCAATTGCCCGATGCCAACAGTTTTGCCGCAAATGTCGGCAACATCTTGGCCAGAAATGTTGGTAACATTTTGGCCAGAAATGTTGGTAACACCTTGGCCAGAAATGTTGTCTACAGATGGCGGTCTTATCAACACAATAATGCTCTGAAACGCGCTTTTTACGCACACACTGTCCGTCTACACCATTACTAGACGGACGGCACAGATTCTAGTATCCTATCGGTCATCCTCGTCGTGTATGGTGTTCATCGATAGTCAGCAGCCTGCTTTTCGTTCTCCACAGCTACATCTAACTCAACAGTGCTATCAACCTCTTCTCCTAACACCTTGTTGCCTGTGCTGGTGGCCGCATCAATGCATTTGTTCTCCAGATTGGCACAAGCACTCCACGCGTCGCCGTTCAGCTGTGCTGAGCTATCCGTTCGTTTCGTGCAGATCCCCAGATCCCCCCCACCCCCTTTATGTATGCCAAAATCACGTTGTCGTTGATTGGGCGAAGCACTCGTGTATCTGTGTCTCTGATTGGTCAATGACCTGTGTGTGGCTCATCACCTGCTATATTATCGAAGAAGTGACGTGGTACCGCTGTCGCTGTGATAAGTAAAACTGGCGGGGGTGCATCTAGGCTATTGACACATACTTATATTTAGCGCGATGAAATGGTATAACTTTGCGAGATTATACAGCTACTTAAACAGAATTGGAAATTTTGGGTTAATTGTTCGCATATCTAGAAACCCGAGTAAAAAACAGGATGCGATTCAAAATCTCCATACTAGAGAGCAGTTATTGAAAACAGCAATTCATTTCAATACAAAAACCAAGTACAGAGTGTTTTTTTGATGCAATAATGAAACCAAGTGACGACTAGTGAATTCTGCTTTTCAAAAAAACACCTCCTGACCCCTACTTTCTCCCTTAGCTCTCAGCTATCGCTGAGAGAACAACCTCCCGTAAATATCGAATTTTACGCTTAATTCAAGGACGAATAAATGACAGAATTCAGTCGGCAATTTTATTGAAATGCACAATAATTTATATCTTGATTAAAATCCATAATGGGACAAGTTAGCGACGAATTGTGCTTACAGACACCGCTCTCACTTTGCCCCCCGAGCGGAGGCGGATAATGGCATGCTATTCTACCGACTTACGGACGGCGAGGCGGCATTGCGAGAGGCTAGCTGCGCCATCCTACCCGGCGACCTGCTGCTGCGCATCAACGACGCGGACGTGAGCGCGCTGGAGTTCACGCAGGTTGTCGAGGAGCTCCGAGCTGTTCCTCAGGGTAAAGTGCGCCTTACATTCCGCCAACCGGAGGCATTGGACGACTTCCTTGAAGGCGACAAGGAGGATGTGGCGGCCTTCAACCCAGCAGCAAGCAGTGGCACGTACCCAGGTGGATTAGCAGCCGATCGAACGAACCGGAGCCGGAGGTCTTTGCTCGCGTCCTGGAGCTGGAGACAGCGCTCGAGCGCGAGCGTTGTCATCGCTACCTGGCCGAGAAGAAGAACATCTCTTGTACCGCAACGAGCTGCTGCGTCTCACCCAAAAGAACGCGGCGCTGCACGACCGGGTTGCGCGTCAGGATGCTGCGCTTGAGCAGCGGGACGCATTCGAGACTCAGCACCTGCCTTGGCCATCTAGTCAACGCGCGTGCGACGATAAGGTGGTCTTGAGAATCGCATATCACCATTATATATCGTGACTCTCTGGAAGGTGACCGGCCGACAAGGCCAGGAAGGACGAGCTGCTCGTTCTTCTCGGCTCGGACCAGACGTCGCTGCACAACCAGATCTACGGCAGCTACTATACTTAGCAGCACGGATTCCACCAAACGCAGCCCTACAGTTGTATGATGGTGAGGGGCGATAGTGCTGGCTGGCATTGCAATGATGAGGGTTGCTTCTGGTCTCAGTAGTGTAGATCCTCCTGTGATGAAGTGCCCTCCGGAAAACGCGCGCTGTCTGGATACCCGGGGTTGCCTCGCAAGAGCGTCTCCGGGAACGACGCCCAAGGACCCCCAAGAGTGTGACCAACCCGTTATAATAAAACTCTGATCGTCTCTGAGAATCATTCTCAGAGACGCCTGAGTACCCCCTATTTAGAGGGCGGTCTCAGGGAAATGGTGTGGTAACACTTTTCTGAGGGTCTCCTCGGAGTCCCTTAAAACTCAGGGGAAAGGCGCTCAGAGATTCCATTAGGGATTTCGAAGGCTGAATGCGAACCGTGGAAACTTACCGAGATCGCCGGTAAATTACCGGCCCTTCAGAGTCACTCGACCCCAGGATTGCGATCTTCCACGGATTCACCGGTAATATTCCCGTCAACGGATGTACATGTAAGAAGATAGGAGGAAGGAAAATTAAGGACCAGCACAGCTAATACAGACTTCCCAATTTGCCTCCAACACTTCGCGTCTTAGAGTTTCCTCCTGCTAAGGACCCAAGGGAAGGGCCTGGCAGGGTAAAGGAAAGGAAGTCGGACGCCTAGACACCCCTCGACTCCCCCTACCATTGGTAAGCACATCTGTGCGTGTGTTTGCATAGTGGTCTTCATATATTCGCCCCTCCCCCAGAGTTGACGGGATTGTACCGCGCTCTGGAGAGGCAAGTGATTTCATATTATCGGTTGAGCCCTAGATAGAGAGCAACAGACAATTGGAACGTGGCAGGGAGCCTGGTGACGCTCCCGTTTACTAACAAAATCCACCGTTTGAGCCCTTGGGTCTGGTGCACGCACCGCCGAGAGGGCTCTCTGAGTGTTAACGACTTTGTAGTGTTTTTTTATATTGTTCAGGTCTCGCGTGACCGAGAGAACGCTTACGCGCAGGTTTAGCGCTCCCGATCCCAAGAACCGCTCAAGGGGATCACAACGCTCCGGTACTGACCGGGAGAGGTCGGTCTGACCTCTCTCGCCGCGGCACTATCGCGCTCTCGGAGACTGCTGCTCGTCGTCTTTCAGGCGACTCGAGCGCGTCTCCCGAAGAAGCCGCGTGCGCATCATCACAAACCCGCCAGTCGATTAACCGCATCAAGTGGACCCTCGGCACCCTGCTTGGACCTAGCCATCTGCGTTGACACTGCAAGTCGGTGGCGATGGCTAGGACCAGGCAGGATGCCAAAAGGTCCACCGGTGGCCAAGGCCCGAAGAGATCTATTGCCGTTAAAGCCGCAAGGAAGACTGCCGTTTGCAAACCCGTAAACCCGAACCGACGCTGGCTGATTTGGTCTTTAGTTGACCGTGATGGGCAACCCGGCAACTATCGCTACAGGTGGCGTGGGCGAACCCGCACGACCCGAAGCGCCGACATGAGGTGTAACGGGACGCTGTTCGCACAGTTCCCGAAACACGGCACACACGCTTGCGCTGATGAGGAAGACTTGGCAGAGTCCCGACTTGGAGGGACGAAGAGGGAGGAGAAGAGTGAGGAGGAGACTTGAGCAGAAGACGGCAAATTTGCAACTGAATTGAAATGAGCTTATGGTTCCTGAAACCTCTCCCTAGAGTCCTATGGGGTTAAATGCAATCACCCTACAAATGCAGAATAAACCTTGGGTTGAATCAGGTTGAACTTGAAGCTGAGCGTGAAGAATATTCTCACTTGAACTTGAACTTCAAGGAGAAACTTGAACTTAAACTTGAGATTCTTCTCCGAAGAATCTTCTGTGCACGGGGCGTTGTGATTGGTTGATATCAACAACATTGTACCCACAATGACACGTCGGCTTCGTCAACAGATAGTTTCCCAGCAGGAACCATCACCGTGCGCAAAGGCATGTGCGCAGGCAGAGAACACTCGAGAATGTTCGAGAACATTCCGTGCGGACGTAATCAATGATTACTCCGTGAGTGTCAGTGTGTAGACATGAATCAGGGATCATGTCTATGACACCTGGCGATCCAAAACAATTAGTGGGAATCACTAATCCGTAATTGGACATCGCCATGTAATGGCACTATTGGATATGCCCATTACATGAGGAGACGTGGGAACCTCAAGACAGACTACTGCAAGATGAGCCAGCACTTATATCCGACATGCAAATTGTTGACCAATGGAAAGCAGAGAACCCAGAGATGACCTTCGGCCAATTCTGCAAAAGCAAACAACTCCGGCTTTCTATTCGCGCTGATCCTGCTGGTCGCTGCGGGTTTTTTGCCTTGGAGATGGCTGCACGTGTTGTTGGGGCAGTTGGATGGGGACTACCGACGATGGTTACAGAGTTTCTTATCGAGCACAACCGCCCACATCATAGCGACACTGTATCATCTGAACCAACAATTGTGTGGCCAACGCTCTTCAGATTCGTTGAGCACGTGAATCGACAAACGATTGCCGAAGGTCGACCGGGGCTGTGTCAGAAAACGCTACAAACCAATTTGCTCAAAGACAGCGTTACAGGAGCCCGAGCAATTGGGTACATACCCACACTTGATTTACCGATTGGAGCATATACCGTGGCCGGGTTTCACCCATATCCTAGACACTACTCACATTGTTTCCTTCTCGAGATTGACGCCGAAGGACATTTCGCGACGGACACTGAGGGGAAACGGGTACCATTGTTAGAGTTTACTTCGTGGTGGTTAGCAGGACTGCAATTCATTAGAAGAGTTAAGCTGTACACTGCTCAATAAATTTCTGCTTCTACGCCAACTCGTGGTGAGATTGCGTTTGACAGTCTCGTCAGTGTGCGACTGGAGCGTGCGGCGGCGGTGCGTGCGCAAAGCATTCGCAAGCGATGACATGTGCGTGGCCGAATTTAATACAGTATTTTTATTGGTCGATATCCTGATACGTCAACATTTGATTGGTCGAATATCCATTATACTAACTTTTGATTGGCTATATCCCCATATCTATTACGCACTCCGCCCCCACATTGTCCACTATCATCGCATGCTATATGATAGTTCAACGAATTTGAGTAGGTGATGTGCTCTTCCAGATGGAGGACCTCGCCCAGTTGGCTCCGACAATATTCGTCTTGGCGCCGCGGCTCTTCGATCGCGAGAACAACACAATCTCTCAGAGTGTGGCAACCGCCGAACGGCTCAAGAAGCTGCGGTTCGACCACGTGTACGCGACCAAGAAGGCTGCGCTGAGCGACGGCGTCATGATGCACGCGCGTCGCGCTGCTGGCACTTGCACGTTCAACAAGTTGCGAGCGGAAAGAAACAAAAGGTGATGAGATGTTACTGTGTGGCTTCCTACAGCTGAGAAAAAGATCTCGAACAGACCTGGAAGGCACGCCAGAGGATTCAAAACCGTTGAAACAGCTCGATTTTTTGTCGCTCATATTGTGGAAGGAGGTCGGTGGGCTACAATTTAAGCAGCAGCTAGAGATTCTCTGGGCGGTCGCTCGCACGCAAGTGAGGGCGAGTGTACACCTAAGGATTTTGTATTTCTCCTGCCAACGCTACCCTAAAGAGCACCACTAAAGAGCACCACTGTCGTGTGACCATCCATGAGGGCACATGAACGCGATGATACATACGCACCATTTCCAGAAAAGCGCGATGACTGGCAAGCGCCGGCGCAAGCCGCCGCCTCCTGTCATGGAATGCGTCAAGCGTCTGTGTCCAGGTTTAGTGGACCCTGATGACGTGACCGTAGCTGATGACCCCGACGAGCCTGCTGACCTGGACGAGCACGAGGAGCACCAAGCAAGGACACAGTACTGTACTGCCAAGTGCTCACTGAAGTCGTTTTGTACGAAGATCACCAAGGATTTGCCTTGGGATGACATTCTTAAGGACATGAACAAAGCAGCGACCGAAGCTAATGTTTTCGCCAATCTGCACATGATCCGGCTCCTTCAAACTGGAAGGCCCATCCCAGTTATGGACAGTACGTTCTTCAACAGGTGCCTTACAGCAGTGACTGAGGGCATGACGAACAAGCCTGAGATTGATGACGAAGAAATGCGACAATCAGTTGCGATGTACCGGTCATGGCGTGACCCAAGAGTTCCACACGCGAACAGCGGTTATACCTCCGGATGGAAAACTTACATACGCAACCAAATGGTGGCTAATGCATCCAACCACATTGTCCACAATTTCTCCCGCCGATTCAAGAGATATATTATTCAGCGCTTCGGCATTACGGGTGTGGTGCGTTACCAGATGATGCGAGATGTGCTGTCGCCAGTGTATTCTGGCAGTGACAATCGCGTGCTGGTGATGAGGGAGTGGATCCCCCGCAATCAACATGGACATATTGACAATGCGAACCCGCACCTGATCCTACCGATTATGTATCGCTTTCTCCGATTCGCTCAGACAGAGAACTTTCGCCGTCGCCATCAACCCCATTTCCGCAAGTATCGATCTTTCAGTCTGCTCCCGTTGAAACAAGGGTTCAGATGTGCATACTTTACTATGGACAAGTTTGGTCTACACGACCTTTTGGCACGGGCTGGAATTCCGATCCCGCCGGTGCATTCGCAGGAAGGACCAGTTTGGAATGACATTGCTGGCCAAGCATGGTACGAGCTCTTCAACATCAGCAGATTTGAGACGGAAAACCGGAAATTTGCCCACATGATCGCGACGGATGGGAAAGCAGTCAGTGTTTTGTTGCGAAGACCAAAGAGGATCATTCCGGAGTACTCTATAGCGACCGAACACCCCCATTTCCCCAACCAGAACAACTTCGATGAAGTGTGGGGGCTGGATCCCGGTCGCCGGGACATGTTCGTGGCCACAAGCAACTCTGGCCGATCGTATCGCTGTTCGTCCAGGGAGTTTTATGAAGATGCTAAGTATACCTCCAGCAATAAGACTATCCGCCACTGGATTGACCACAACGAGCAGTTTTCGGAGGCCAGCCGACACATGCCCTCGGCCAAGACGTGCTCGCTAGTGTCCTTACACCGGTATGTGCGACACTTGATTCCTCAGCTCGATATATTGCTGGATTTCGAAATGGCCAAGCCATTCAGGAAGCTCAGATTTAAGCGGTTTGTGTTCATGACGAGGAAAATCCGGGAACTGTGCCTGGGTCTGACTGCCCGGGCTGGAGATAACACTCTCGTGGGCTTTGGGGACTGGGGTGCCACCGACTACGATGGCTTTATCAAGAGGTATCCTGGTGGCGGGCCTGTGAAGAGGTTCGAGAGGCAACTGAAGCAGTACTGCTCAGTTGCCTCCATCCCGAAATTTCGCACCAGCAAACTACATGCTGGGTGCCTCCAGGAGCTGAAGATCCAGCGTGCACTGTGGTTATGCAGAGATGGTATCGAGCGCTACATCAGGGTTCACAGCGTACTCCACTGCGGTAACAATGGCTGTTTTGGTACGACCGTCAACCGTGATCAGAATACGTCCAAGAACATCCTCCTCCTGACCGAGTATTACCTTCACCATCGAACCCGACATCCAGCGTTTACGAGAGGACTGGATTAATGCAAGGGGCAAGATACTCATCAGGATTAAGAGATAAGATCAAGGTCGGCGCTGTCATTCTCGAGCAAGAACGCCATTACATCGAAAAGTGTCTGCGAGTGCCCGCGGGTGGCTCGTGGGATTCGTTCCCAGGGACAGACAGCCGGTATACCCAGAGAAGGATGTGTGGGAACTCTGGCAGTATTGGTTTGACGGTTAGTGATTACACTTTAGGCCTACTTTCATGTAGGAAATAGCCTCCTTTTAGAGGCGGCAATGTGTATGAAACCTACAATACAAATTCCTCAGAGATGGCCAAGGTCCACCCTCCTCGTGTATGACTTCCGATGGCGTCGCAGGAGCAATATCGTCTGATGATCTTCTCATGAGCGGACACTTTGATGCTATGGCGAATGTAGTCGATTTGTTGTCGACTGGTTTTGTGAACAATGTACGGCAATCTTCTCTCGCATTAAGTTACAGTAACATACTTTGTGACGTTGTTGACATGCATGCCATCCGTACCATACACGATACAAACGGCAGCCATCCGAAACTCAGGGCCAAGAAGTGGTGAGAGCACTTCGCGCAGGATACAGTATATCCCGACCTTGGTGGACACCATTCTGACTGCCGGTCGGTTCGATGGCTCCAAATATTGGCTTCATACGGCAGCATTGACCGACCAATCGGTGCTGGGGAGGAGGGAGAACGCTCGACGCTTCGGTGACCATGGAAGAGTGGCGCTTGCTCATTCTTGTTGCGCAAGAATCGACAGCACCGAGTCGATAAGAAGGTTGCCTTGTTGCACGAGGCGGTCACGGGTCAACGCCATCTCGGTCAACGAAACAGCCAGGCTTGTCCGGTGCAGCTTCAGAAAGCTGCTTCGAGAGATAACCACCTCCTCGACATCTTCCCTGCTCTCCGGAGTTTCTGACGGGTCACGAGACGGACACATGCGGGTCTCCACACTGAAAACAGTCTTCACGTCGAAGCGGAGCTGCTGGTCGGTCAGGTACGGGTGAAGTTGGTCGTTATCGATCGCATGGAACACAATCAGTCCGTGGTCATGTCCATCGCTCGAGACGTCCTCGCGAGGGCGATATTCAGCAAACTCTGCAGTGTTGGACTCGACCAGCAGACCACCAGGAGCCGACCGCACAATTCGACTGTGCGTGATGCCTCTCTCAGCCAACTCGGACAATGGATCCAGCTCTTCGCAAACAGTGCAGTCGCCGGAGAGTTCCGAGAAGAGGCTGTCCCTTTTGGACAGAGCAGCGCGCAGTGTATCGTAGGCTCGCTTGACGCTGGAGACGCCTTCGAGCCGCGTGGCCGAGAAGTCGGTGGCGCAGAACGACCCATCGGGAGAAGTGAACGACTGCTGCTCGCGCACCGGCAGCACGCGCGTGTCGAGGTGCCACGTGCGCTCCTTCATGAAGAACCGCGCATCGCGCAGCACCCGCGGCTGCACAGCCATGAGCGTCGCGCTGCGAGCAGCAGAGTCTTTCGAGAGGTAGATGCTCCGATCGAGCGGCACCATTTGCTGCTGGTCTGTCTGCAACGATCAGCACACCACAGTCAGAACACTCGGAGCTTGACAGTCAAGACAACCGTATCCAAGCCTTACCACTAGGCGAGACATGGCGGACTGGACGCGGATCAGAGGGTACTGCTGACGATGCGCCAGGTCGCGCAGCTTGGAGTTGGCGAGGCGCAGCTTGTCCACCGAGCTCTGCTTGCCCGCAGTCCGCGCCGCCTGCTGCTTGAGCAGGTCCACGTACGCCTCGAGCTGCGGCAGCTCGGCGTTCAGCTGCTCGATCTCGTTCTGCAGGCGCAACATCGTCAGCATGGATCCATGATCGCTCGGCCCCACCCACCAGGTACCCACCTTTCGGGCCGTGTACGTGCGGACGCGGATCGGCGCGGCCTCGGCGCTGAGCTTCTTGCTCTTGCTCTTGCCCACGCGGTCGCGGCGCCGCCCTTTCCTGCGCGGCAGCTCCTTGACCGCCGCCGGAGACCACGGCTCGCTCTTGGCCGGCTCCATGTCAATCTCCTCCGCCTCGTCCCACGGCAGCAGCACCGCGTCCAGCGCGCTGTCGACATCGCTCGAGCTCGCGTCCGTGTCGTCGAGCAGCAGCGGAAAGTCCACCAGCTCGACGTCCGCCGGCGAGGTCGCCTCGGGCAGCAGCTTGTCCCAGGCGACAGCGGAGGCCATGAGCGCGTCGGCGGCCAGCATCTTGGCGAATGGCGCCGAGCAGCGCTGGCCACAGAGGGCCGCCAGGCAGCGACGGCGCGCCGGGGGGCACGCAGACATGCTTGATTGCTGGCAATTGAGGGCACAATGTTCAACGCGCGCGTGAGACGCATCCTCCTCCGTGATGGGTGTACCGTGGCGTATGGGAAACAAAGTCACGGGTCTGGGCGCTGGTTTCGTCATGTATGCTACCGCTGCTTATCATCTGATCAAGTATACATTTATGCTATAATAGAATATTTATAATAGGTATATATGTACCTGATAAGGTTTCTCAACATGGGCCTTACTCAATGTCGACTCACACGTGTCGCAATGCCCGTGGATGACGGAACTTGCCGGATTACAGGCCGAGAGCGGAGCGCGTCTGAACAGACCCGCAGCGTGATTGGCCCGACGCGCGTTGGCCAATCGCGCCGGAGAGCTCGTGGTTGAATTGGGGAGCTCGCGATGTCGCAGTGGGCGAATCTGCGAAAGTCCCGAGCCGCTTACAGTACGCTGCTATAATCGAGGTCCGCCCCGCCTTGGCCTCGCTTGGGATTTGCTTCGCCTAGACGAGATTCAGTGTGACGCCAACAGTCGAGGCACGTCAACATGGCTCAGTGACGCGACGTTTACGGACCGAGCTCCGAGAGGATTGTTTACAGCGTAAGCGGTGGGATGGCCACCTTGAAGCGATTGCGCGGTGCGACGCGGCACTGGTGACGGACAAAGTTGGAGCCACGCCATCCTGTCCTGGTGGACTGAGTAGGTCGGAAATCCAGCGCCAAACATATAAGAACGCGAGAACACGAGAACACGCGAGCTTACCGCGCTAGCAGGTAATCGTGCGTGGCGAGCGAGGATCCACAAGGACGACCACCAGTGCACACGATGCCTGTCGCTGGCACTTCAACACCACTTCACTTGTCGATATGCAGTCCACGGATCGGAGCAGCAGCAATCGCGGCAACATGAACGGTGCAAACGCAAAGGACGCAGTAGGATTCACGGAGCTGTTCCCTTTCCTGAACCCCAATGGAGTCGCTAGCGCTGAAGCGAGCGCGCCGAACGACCTCTCGGACGCAGACTTGTTGGAGCTGCTGCAAGCTCTCGACAGACAAGCACAAGGCGAGCAAGTCGAGGAGTTGACCAGCCAAGAGGACACAAAAGAGCGTGTCCACATTTCAACACCTGAGCCTACCAGCATGACGAGATCGCCTAACGAGACCAATTCGCCGGCGGGGACTACTCGTGTGCGCACGTACACTGCGCGCAAGGTGCGCGACTCGTGCTGAGACGGATCAGCGCATCTGAATCGACTAATGGTTGTGGATATGTGTTTGGTGCAGCGAGAGATTGAGCGACTGCTTCAAGAGCTCCCGCACCTCGAAAGTTACGTCGATTATCTGAAGCACCGGGCCGCCATGGCACACAACCAGACAGACTCGCTCGGGAAGACGCAGCTCGTCAACGCCACGCTGCGAGAAAGCATCTACCGCCAGCAGTACACGCTCGCGCGCCTGCAGTCGGCCATGTCTTTCTACAGGGTGAGTACCTATCCAGACGTCCTTGCGAGTGAGCGTCTCTAACTTGACCACATTGCTTCACCTTTGCTCTTCAGACCCGCCAGGAGCGAATGATCCCAATGGACACATTTGTCCACTTGTCGCATGAGACTGAGCAGCGTCATCGAACTGTCACTGTTCTTCGTTCGAGGATCCTGCGCGATGCAGTGCGATTCATCCGGGAGCGCACGTGGTTCGTCGATCACAGCAAGCCTTCGATAGAGGAGGTGGCGTTCACGGGAGCATCCGATGATCGATGTGCCGTCAAGTTCTGCGTGTCTCCTGTCGAAGGATCGCCAGACGTCAAGCAAGTGTTCGACGCGCTGATGTTCTACATTTCCCACACGGACATCATGATGACTGAGGCAACTGGGGACGTGACCACTCGTGAGGATGCGACCGATTTCACCGAGTGCGAAGCGAGTCAGAGTCGTCAGGTGCGATTGATGGCGAACGGCTACCAGGTCGAGTCCAACTCGCTCGTGTACGCTGACTTCCAGACTCAGGATCACGATCTTGGCGATGGACGAGCGCTGGGCATTATCGTAGTCACGGCGGTGGGTCAAGATGACCTGTATCCCTTTTCGCCGGACTCGCGCCTGCGCAAGGACCTCACGACGATCATGGTGGTCAAGACATTCGCTCGATCCGACAGCGAGCTCGGTGACTCAGCCAAGAAAAGGGCCATAAAGGACAACCGTTCACAGTACGGCGTCGTCATGGTACGCTACAGCTTTCTTCGTGTCCATCGTGGTAGCGTCGAGGTCTCGAAACGCAAGTTGTCGGATGTGTGCGATCGCCTGCTGGTGGAGGGCAACGTGCTGTTTGACACGGTGCAAGCGTCGGTCGACGACACAGCACCAGCCGAGGAAACATCGCAGCGCGCGTTTACAAACGCCGACGTGTCAGCCATTGGTCGTGTGCCACCATCCGCTGATGCTTGAGAGCTTCATTTGAGCCAGGTGTACAAGCTGGACTGGATATTCGGAGAGCCAACGTGTGCGATCCAGACTGGATTGAGAGTAAGTGAATGAGATAATCGAATTGAAACATGGCGAATTGGTTTGAATGAACGCGTTCTGCATGCCGCTCATTAGCGCCGTCAAAATGTCAACACTCACATGGACATGGCTACATTATTTACAAACAATCCGAGGTGATTAGGGGACAACAATGCTGAAGCGCCTCGCCGGCTAAATCCACCGTTCTACATCCTGTTGACATACATTTTCCTCCGTGCTGTCTCACTCGTGTGAACTGGTGGATGACTGCATCAAGCGATGCACCTTCGCTGTCGTTGTGGCGTCCACTCCATCACAGAGTACCTGCAAGTGTCCATACAGGTCACGGCAATGATGACTTCGTGTCAAGCTGAATGGTATCTCTCCTCCCTCCCTCTCTCTCCTCTCTCCTCCCTCTCTGTTCTGTTGATTGCTGCTGTCCCTCTGATGTGTGACTCCGTTTCATCGAGTACATTGATTTGGTTTGGGCAGCTCATGCCTTGGTTACTGCGTAAACGATGCGACACCCTGACGTGATTGTGCGATGTGACGTGGCATAGTGGAGCAAGCAACTCTTCCGACCGCTGGTCGAAGATGGAGGTCCACCTACAGTACTTGGATGTATTAACGCCACGAACATAGTCGGAAATCCAGCATCTCGGATATAAGAAAGCGAGAACGAGCGAGCTTACAGCCTCAACGAGTGATCATTGGCGTTGGGCGAAAACAATCATCATGGGGTGGATTAGTCAATCAGTGGGGCCGGCCAGCCAACTGCAAGCACCGTTTCGATCACAATTCAATCGTCGGAATTCAGCTAACTGGAGGTTCAGCATGAGCAGCGGACACGAAGAAGACGCAATCGACTTTGCGGAGCTGTTTCCGTTCTTGAACATCGAAGGAGACGCCGATGCGGATGCAAACTGGTCGAGCGAACTCCCGGACGGAGATTTGATGGAGCTGCTGCGGTCTCTTGACGACCAGCTCCAAGCCCAGCAAGTTCAGCAGACTTCAAGCCAGATGGTGGCCGACGGAGCCGGCACGCAGCGAGGAGATCGCTCCAAGGTCGAGCCGCTAACTGTGATCGCGCCTGCCACAAGGACCGGTCCCACCGAGTCCAAGTCGCCACCAGAGACTCCTCGCATGAGCACGTATACTGCTCGAAAAGTGAGTGTTTCGTGCTAATGCGATCGAACGTGACTCGGTTAATCCGCGCGTTTGAATGTTGCTAGCAAGAGATCGCGAAGTTGCTCAAGGAACTCCCGCACCTCGAAAGCTACGTCGACTACTTGACACACAAGGCCGCCAAGGCTCACAACCAGAAGGATTCGCTCGAGAAGACACGGCTCGTTAACGACACGCTGCGGGAGAGTATCCACCGTCAGCAGTACACGTTCGCGCGGCTGCAGTCGGCCATGTCGCTCTACAGAGTATGCTTGTGTCGTTGTCAACTTGCGCATCGGAGTGTTTTCTGACCTGATTGCCGATGATGTGACTCTAGACACGTCAAGAGCGGATGATCCCGATGGATATGTTCGTTCACTTGCCAACTGAGTCTGGCCAGCGCCATCGAACCGTCTCGGCACTTCGTCCGAAGATCCTGCGAGATGTGCTGCGGTTCATGCGAGAGCGCACGTGGTTCGTCGACCTCAGCGCATCTTGTATTGAGCAAGTGGCGTTCACGGGAGCATCCGATGATCGATGTGCCGTCAAGTTCTGCGTGTCTCCTGTCGAAGGATCGCCAGACGTCAAGCAAGTGTTCGACGCGCTGATGTTCTACATTTCCCACACGGACATCATGATGACTGAGGCAACTGGGGACGTGACCACTCGTGAGGATGCGACCGATTTCACCGAGTGCGAAGCGAGTCAGAGTCGTCAGGTGCGATTGATGGCGAACGGCTACCAGGTCGAGTCCAACTCGCTCGTGTACGCTAACTATCAACCTCAAGATTATGAGCTCGGCGATGGACGAGCATTGGGTATCGTCGTAGTCACGGCGGTGGGTCAAGATGACCTGTATCCCTTTTCGCCGGACTCGCGCCTACGCAAGGACCTCACGACGATCATGGTGATCAAGACGTATGCTCGCCGCGCCAGCGAAGACAGAGATTCGACCGAGGAGACGAGTGCAACGAGCAACCGATCACCATTCGGGATCGCTTTGGTGCGCTACAGCTTCCTCCGCGTCCACCGCGGGAACGTCGAGATATCCCAGCGTGAGCTATCGGAATTATGCGATCGTTTGCTAGTGGAGGGCAACGTGCTGTTCGACACAGTCCAGGCGTCAGTGGACGATACAGTGGTAGCCCAGTACCCAAACGACAACGCAACGGCTACTGGCCGTGCTCTAACGACTCTCGGAGCTTGAGAGATCTACCTACGGCTCCCAGAAGCGAAGATGAGCTACATGATGTTCAGAGTGGCAGGAACAGTGCAAATTGTTTCCAGAAATTGAATGGCAAAACAGTTCATGTTTGAGATTTACTGCAGCAAAGTGACTAGCCCATTGCCCACGTTCATTCATTGGGTGATAACCAACACATGTCGTAGTGTCCACCTAAACTGGACAAGCCGCAACACGACTAGAGGGCGGACACTCTTATTGAACTTGAATGACTTGTTGAAGTTGAAGCGCCTGTCTCATCGATTAATTGGTCTGGTTGCGCCTGTTTCAACTCTAGGATTACAGTACACAAATTTTGAATATGGTCTCCGTGATCACCTGGCTACGGTCGGGCAGCATGGCTGACATGTCGCCTTGCTCAGGCAGAAGTGAAAGGGCGGTACGAATGATCGTCGTCCGTCGAAGCTTTGTTGTGCTTGACAGTCGTCTAAATCGCAGAGCTGTCGAGCGAGACACCTGCATGTGCTCGCATACTAGTATTGAGCAACAAGGCATTCTTCGGCACAATGATTCGACGACAAGAGCACCTGCGCTGCATTATGCAAAGAAATGGAGACTGCAAACAGCATACAAACCACGGCACCAGGTGGCTCAAACCTCGTGCTTGAGCGACATCCGCAGATGACTGCCTCGTTGCGAAGTGGGTGCTTGCGAAAGCATCGAACGCTAAGAATTCAACTGCTGACCCGGCAACACATAAAGCTTGTACCCATTGCGTTTCTCTTGTGTCGGACGCGAAGCCATGAACGCGGACAGTCCGACGCGAACTATACAGCTCGCAGCGGCGATGAAGTTGAAGATGACGCGTGCTGACTGGGCTGTTATGTCGCCTGGGTCGGACGGAGATCCGCGTCTGAGATCCTGGCTTCCTTCATGCACTGTTCGACAGTGGTATCCCTCGCCGATTAGCGTGCTTGGACACTTCAACGGCACCTTTGAGCCAGCCGAGCCGCCTTGATGAGCAATTATTCTGCATCGCAAGAATGATTTGGCCGGGCGACGAAGTGCGTGTCGCTGGTCTTGCTGTCGCTCATGCCACTGCTCGGGGAGAACCATGACGATCGCCGCGCGTCAATGCAGCCGCGTCGAGGACGTCCATGCGAGGATTGCGCGAATATTTAGGTTTCCCCTAGTTTCTGGTGGCTCGGGCTCTCTCCCCCCGAACACATCAATGTCCGCCCCTATTGCGAGCAATTTTTGATGGACCACTCTCCGAACCTCTCGGGCCGGATCAATGCATAGCAAGCAATCTACAATTGATAGCCTTTGCAACCTAGTACAATCGTGAAATAATAATGCAGTTTACGAACCTGTAAACATATCGAATTAATTTATGATCTGCAGATGTTAATGATTGATCGCTCCGCTAAAATGCAGGATGCATAGACATCGAATCTGAAGTAGCCTAGCACGCACCAGGAAGAGGTGTGCTGCTAAGACGCGGAAACTCCTCAGGGCGGACAGCAATACCTACGAGCTGATATCGTACCGATACACCCAGCCATTAACACAGATCGCTATCCGGAGCGTGAGATGCGCGCCGCATGCTCGACACCAAGGTTTGCGCTGATGACTAGCGATCCGGTTCGTCCAGTCTCTGCTGCACTGACTGCTGCACTGACTGCGGGTTGCAAGGTGCCACTTGCTTGCTGAGAGTGTCATGCCATCTGACTTGTTCGCTGTGCAGCAAGAAGCAGCCGTCATAACTCAAAATGCCGACGACCGACCACGAGTCCGCCGCCAGCATGTCATCCGCCACCTCGCTCGACTTCGCCGGGCGTTTCCCGAGCCTCTCGCTCGACGACGACGCCTCGCCCCTCGGCCTCGACGACTTCTCTGAAGAGAACTTGATGGAGCTGCTTCATTCCCTCGACGGTAGCGCGGGCGAGACAAAGGAAGCAGAGCCGGCTGGTCTTCAGAGCGACGACAATAACGATATCAAAATCGAGAAACCGAACTACGAGGATGCACCGACCGTCGATGCGAGCGCGCCGAACGACAAGACCACCCGCGTGCGCACCTACACTGCTAGGAAGGTGAGTGAACATCAATTTGTGCATTGACACATTCCATTGCTCAACACAGTTACTTCCGACGACAGCAAGAGATCGCGAGTCTGCTCAAAGAGCTGCCACATCTCGAAGGCTACGTCGATATGCTCAAGCACCAGGCCGCCAAGGCGCACAACCAGACGGACTCGCTCGAGAAGACGCGGCTCATCAACGCCACGCTGCGCGACAGCATCCACCGCCAGCAATACACGCTCGCGCGGCTCGAGTCGGCCATCTCGCTCTACAGGGTACGTCCTCTTCCTCAGTTCCTTTGATCGTTGGGTTGCAACTAATTGGAGATACAGACCAGACAAGAGCGGATGATCCCGATCGACACGTTCGTCCACCTCAGTCGAGATCCTGCGCACCGCTTGTCGACTGTGGCAGCTCTCCGACCGCGGTTATTGCGCGATGCGCTGCGGTTCATTCGCGAGCGCACTTGGTTCGTTGACCACAGCGTGCCGTGCACCGAACAAACCGCCTTCACTGGAGCGTCAGGCGACCGATGCGCCGTCAAGTTCTGCGTGTCGCCAATCGAAGGATCGACAAATGTGAAGCAGGCGTTCGACGCGCTGCGGTTTTACATTGGCCACACGGACGTCATGATCACCGAAGCGACTGGAGATGTGATCACGCGCGAAGACCGCACCAACTTTGTCGACGGCGGTGTGCACAACACGCACCAGAGCCGCTTGGTGCGTGCGATGGCTAAAGGTTTTGCGGTCGAGTCGAATGCGATCGTCTTCGCAGACTATCAACCCCAGGATGACGAGTTCGGTGGCGGTCGCGCTCTGGGGATCATCATCACGGCTGCCGTGGGCAAGGACGATCAGTTCCCGTACTCGCCCGACACGCGGCTGCGTCGGGATCTGACGTCCGTCATGCTGGTGAAAACATACGTCCGCAGCGACAGCGAGATGGCCAAGAGTGGCGATCCAAGCAAGAAGCGGAACGGCAAGGACAGCCGCAGTCGGTACGGCGTCGTCATGGTGCGCCACAGCTTCCACCGCCTCCACCGTGGCAACGTCCCCATCTCCAACATTGATTTGTCGAACGTGTGCGATCAATTGCTGGCTGAGGGCAACGTACTCTTCGACACAGTGCAGGCGTCAGTGGACGACTCGGTAGCCGCCGATTTCCCAGCGCAGCACTCGCTCAAGAGCGACCACGTGACCTCAATCGACCGACTCCCTCAGTCTCCTGTGGTGTGAAGTAACTCCCATTCATCGTTATGCGTGTTCATTCCAATACCGAAAGCGGTGGCAGTAAGGACATTGCATTAACAACAAGCAATGCTAATCCTCGATATGCAGATCACGGCTCAATGTCGGCAGCATTCCTGCCAGACCAGGCGTCCCTGATCACGCCTAGTTCTCCAAGGAAAAGAGCGCCGCATCGGTGTAGTCCTTCCAGGCGTTCAGGTCCTGCTCGCCCTGCTTGAGCACTGACAGGACCGCCTCGTACGTGCCAGCACCGAGAGGCAAGCGGTTCGGGAGCGGACGGTTCTCGGCGCGTCCGGTGTTGGTGAGCGCCTCGACCATCAGCGCCGCCGCCTTGACAGGATCGCCCATCGGTTGGTTGATGATCATCTGCTTGGCCTGCGAGATAAGCGGCTCGTAGTCGTCGATGGCGGGCTCAAACCAGCTGAGTTTCCCGACGACCTCGGTGCGGAACAGACTCGGCTCGATCACGACGACGTCGATGTTGAACGCTGCGAGTTCCTGGCGCATCGTCTGCGAGAGCGACGCGACCGCGAACTTGGTGGCGCTGTAGATGCCGCACGCAGCCATGGGCACGTAGCCGACTACGGAGCCGAGGTTGGCGATCGTGCCCGACTTTTGCGCGCGCAGGAAGGGGAGCACGGCCCGAGACACCTTGAGCAGTCCGAACACGTTCGTGTTGAACAGATCGAACACCTCTTGAGTGCGCGCTTCCTCGACCGCGCCATTGAGCGAGTAGCCGGCGTTGTTGACGAGGATGTCGATGCGTCCGTACAGCGCGTGCGCGGCCGCGGCAACCTGTTCGATGGTGGCGTCATCGGCCGTCACGTCGAGCGCCAGTGTATCGCACCCGATCTCGCGCAGAGAGCTGAGCGCGTCGAGCTTGCGAGCGGTGGCGATGACACGGTCGCCACGCTTGCGCGCGGCGATGGCGATCTCTTGGCCGAACCCGCTCGAGCAGCCCGTGATGAACCACACCTTGGTGGAAGGGGCGGTTGCGATGGCGGTGTCGGCGTACGGAGCCATGACGGAGGTGAGGTGGGTTGGTTGGTTTGCTGGTGGTTGTGTTGAAGCAAATTGAAAAGTGAGCGAGTTGGAAGTCGACAAGCGGAGAATTGACAGATTATCAAGGGCTTTGATCCTAAGCAGTTGGTCGCGTTTGATTATTGCTGTTCGTGACGAGCGTTAGTGGGCCTGTGGAGCGAGCGCTTACGGAAATCGGGATGATTAGAGGGGCATGTCGAGTTGCACCGCCTGTCACAGCAGCTGAATGGTGTGGCAGACACCATAAACTCGTCATTCGCCCCCTCTAATCCTCCCGAAGTGCCGCAAACGTCGTGCATTCTGCGCAAGCGAGGTTTGCATGCACGCGACGGATGCGCACACGACTGTACGAGCATTGCTAAGACACAACAGCCATCTGCCATCTAGGACTATGTGAGCTCCATCCTCGTCATACCATCACTTTGTCCCATCGACGCTCACTATCGATGTAGCACCACCTCATCGAGCTCTTCCAGACATAATAGCTGACCGTATCGCAATCTATACTGCGGCGGCCGCGCTGAAGCCACGGCAAAGTGAACGAGCTTGCCAGCAATTGACCTCTTCAGACGCAGCGTTTCATTTTGCTCGCCGACTTGGGCCGTCTCTGGCAACGCCTTCAACCCACTTTTAGCGTAATCATCTACGAGTTAGCGTAAATCGTCTTCTATCGCATTTTCTGCCGAGAAGCGCGGCCCATTTCCAGAGTCCGAACGCGGCGCCTCCTGCTGTGAGGACCGAGCGGCCGGCCGCCATGCAGAGCCTGCTGCGCGTGGCCGAGTACCTGACGCCTGTGCTGACCGAGTCGGCGTTCGAGTCCAAGGGGCTGCTGACTCCCGAGGAGTTCGTCAAGGCCGGCGACCTGCTCGTTTACAAGTGCCCGACGTGGCGCTGGTATGTTCATCCTCGTGCCTTTCTTTCTCTTCTCTTCGTTCAGCTGCAGGAGGACTCACTCTGGCTGCAATCTGTAGGGAAAGCGGCGACCCGAGCTGCCGCCGCTCGTACCTTCCCGAGGACAAGCAGTACCTGGTCACCCGCAATGGTAGCGAACGACCGACAGGAAGGACGATGTGAGGTATCCAGTGTTAACATTTGTATTGTGTGTGTGTATGCTTGCAGTGCCGTGCCGCCGGCGCGTGACGTCGCTGGAGCAGACGTACCAGACCGAGACGGCCGTAGACGGCGAGGACGAGTGGATCGCCGCGTCCTCGTATGCGGCCGACGCGGGCGACGCCGTCACGGGTGCGCCATCCTAATCAGATCCTATAGATGTGTGTGTGTGCTTACTCGAGACGCGTACGCAGACCTGGACACGGAGCTCGAGGGCATCTCGCTGACTGACAAGGCGCCGGGGACGGGCGGCGGGATCCTGGCGGCGGTCGTTGACGACCACTTTGGGGCCGACAGCTCGGAGCCGCCGGACCTGAGCTCGTTCGAGGAGAACGACAACCTGGTGGAGGACGAGGCGGCGCTCGGCGCCGGCGCGGGCTACCTGGTGGCGAGCGAGCCGGACGATGACGCCAACGACGCCATCCTGTACACGCGCACGTACGACCTGTCGATCACGTACGACAAGTACTACCAGACACCGCGCGTGTGGCTGTTTGGGTACGACGAGACGGCGGCGCCGCTGAGCG
This sequence comes from Phytopythium vexans, assembly GCA_003413675.1. Taxonomy (NCBI): domain Eukaryota; phylum Oomycota; class Peronosporomycetes; order Pythiales; family Pythiaceae; genus Phytopythium; species Phytopythium vexans. The sequence goes on from QLOC01000026.1 coordinate 324,155, forward strand.
CCGATCAGCTGTTCGAGGACATCATGCAGGACTACGCGAACCGCACGGTGACGATGGAGACGCACCCGCACCGCAGCGGCGTGGTGCACGCGTCGATCCACCCGTGCCAGCACGGCGCCGTGATGAAGCGCATCGTCGAGAACCTCAAGGCGCAGGACGGGTCGGTCGACATCCGCAGCGACCAGTACCTCTTCCTCTTCCTCAAGTTCATCCAGTCGGTCATTCCGACCATCGACTACGACCACACGATCGAGGTGAACGCCAAGAAGTGAGCGGCCGGCGTTTGGTCCTTGTGTATGGCTTGATATGGGGAGGGTTCAAGTTGACTGGATAAGTTGCTGCTTGCGATAAAGTAAACAGACCCTGGCGACTTTGGACCTGAACACCCGCGAAAGATCGTTTTGGTGAGGTTCTGATTTTTGGAACGCACCAGAAATCTGGACGAAAGCGTGGGGGTAAACGCGACCGTTTGAGCCGGACAACCTCATATAAATCATGTTTTGCGTCCTGCATTATAAAGTGTTGTTGTCATGTGTGAATGACAACTGTGCCCTGTTTATTATGAGATGCAGAGCATCCATTTCTTCCGCGCCGCTTCAACCACATCGGAGAAAGGCGGCAGCCAGCGCCAGGCAAAGCAGGCGAAGCGCGCGAGCGCAGCACGGCGACCAGCGCCGCCGCCCCGCGCGCCTCCGAAATGGTGTTCGTGACGCTCAAGTACATCATCATCGGCGACTCGGGTGCGTCTCTGTAGCGCGAGGGAGGGAGCGGCGCCGGTGGCGTGGCTGTCATCTGACCAGCGTTGAACATGTCACCATTGAGGCAGAGGTGGGCAAGTCGTCGCTGCTGCTGCAGTTCACGGAGCAGCACTTCCAGCCGATCCACGACCTCACGATCGGCGTCGAGTTCGGCGCCAAGCTCATCGAGCTCGACGGCCGCAAGGTGAAGCTCGAGATCTGGGACACGGCCGGCCAGGAGACCTTCCTCTCCATCACGCGCTCCTACTACCGCGGCGCCGACGGCGCGCTGCTCGTCTACGACGTCGGCAAGTGCGTGGCCCCAGCTAGCAGCGCAGATATTTGTACCGGGTGTGGGGGTGGGAGGCTGACTGGCGCTGAATGGTGTGCAGGAGGGAGAGCTTCGAGCACCTCGGTCGGTGGCTCAACGAGTGCTACCAGAACTGCCACAACGACGACATCGAGATCATGGTTGTCGGCATGAAATGCGACCTTGCAGCTAGGTGGGATACGCCCCGCTTCTGTCTGCTTGTGATTTGACTGCGTGCTAACGCTGTACGACTGATCCCACCAGAGAGCGAGAGGTGACGGAGGCTGAGGGCCGCGAGTGGGCCGAGACCAACGGACTCTTCTTCATCGAGGCGTCCGCCAAGACGGCCATCAACGTGGAGCAGGTGTGGCTCGACTCTCGTGCGTTCATATCACAACAGACTGCTGACTGTGTGGTGGCTGCCAGGCGTTCGCGATGACGGCGACGACGATCCTGCGGAACTTCGACTACTCCAACCAGCAAGTGCGCAAGAGCTCGAGCACGGCCAGCCGGTTCTCCATAGAGGCGTCGGGCGTCGAGCCGCCGGCCCAGCGCGGCGACTGCTGCCGTGGCTTGTGAGGCTGCAGCCCTGTCGTCCCCATGTCCACAGATCGTCCAGTAGTAGAGAGCCAAGCCCAAGGCAGCACGAAGAGGAAGAAGAAGATGAAGAAGAACAGAGCTAGCGGACCCCTTCATGCCGTCGTGAGCTGCATTAATCGCCACCCTCGGACGATGTCGAGCTGCTGGTGCGCGCGTCTGTGCCGTCGCTGCCTGGCGCAGCCGCGAGCTCGTCCAGCAGCTCCTGCACCCACTCTCCCACGAGGTTGTCTCCCGTGGCCAGGAAGTGCGCGTAGTGCGTGTGCAGACACTTGACAGACGCGACGTTGCGGATGCCGCCAACGCCCACGTCCTGCAGCGCGTGCCCCCACTGCCGGCGCTCGACCAGCGCGAGATCGTTCGGCGTGAGCAGACCCCACCGCTGCCGCGCGTACGCTGCGTGGCTCTCCTTCATACGCTGTCCATGCATCCATCCACCCTGTTTAGAAACACGACAACGACAGTCGCGTGCGGACGGGAGAGCGTACCTGTCGTGCGGTGTCGCTGGTGTCCAGGCGTCGCTGCAGAATCTGCACGTACCGCCTGTCCTCGAGGATGGACACGCGCGCCTTGAGCTCGCGCGACGCGAGCCAGTAGATGGTCGGAAAGGGCTCGACGGCCGCGCGCTGGCGCTTCTTGTGCGCCGCCTCGGCGTTCCGCAGCGGGTACAGCAGCAGCACGGCCGGCGTCCGGCCAGCTTCCTCCTCGACGTCGCTCTTGGCCACAAGCGGCGCGTGGAACGCCGCGACGTGCACGAGGTTCGTCGGCACGTAGCCCAGCTCCTCGCGCACGAGCTCGATCTCCTCGCGCGTTGCCTCGCACGGCATGCCCTCATGGCGCTCGGCGTCGGCAGACGCGGCGCCACCGACCGCCGTCGCTCCTGGCGCTTCTTCTCCACGCGCCATTTTACTCGAATTCGGTTGGCAGCACGATGAGAAACTCGACATCGAAAAACGTCGAAAATCGTACTTTCATCCGACAAGTCAAAATCGCGATTTTGAGCATTTCGAACGCATCATTTTGACGGAATTGTTTTTTCGTTTTCAGCATTTTCAGGAACTCACACTTTTTGCATACCACATACATCCTCTCTCTCCTCTGCCCGCGTGGCGATCTTCCAGCAGCGTCTGCATGCTGCACACCCTCCCGCATGAGCGGCTTGCCACTACTTACTGCAGGATCTGCTCCTGCGAGCGGCCGAAGAAGACGCGGCCGAGCGTCTTGTCGAAGAGCGAGAGCTCCGACAGACCCTTGCGCAGCATCTCCTCGTGCACCTTGATGGCCACGCGCTCGCGGGTCGCGGCCGCCGTGCGCGAGCGCTTGAGGTCGTAGGCGAGTCCGAGGCGCGCGCACAGGTCGATGAAGGCCTTGGTCGGGTTGAACTGGCCGGACGTGAGTCCCCACTCGCTCGTGGCGTAGTCGGCAGGGTACTTGTGGCTGCAGCAGGGATTGAAAGAGATAGAAGTTAGTCAAGGGTTCATGTCCAATGACAGCTAAGCCAGCACCACATCGAACGTACTGGTAGTTGTGGTAGCCCTCGCCGATGGCGCCGATGGCCACGATGAGGTTCTCGCACGCGCGGATGTTGCGGTCGTACGGACGGTAGCCGTAGAAGTGGGCGATGCTGTTGACCATCCACGTCATGTGGAGCACCCAGACGTGGCGGAAGATGCCGCCGACCCAGAAGCCCGCCCAGGCGCTGCCGAGCGCGTGGCCGATGGCGGTCGGGACCATGTAGCACATGACGAGCACGGTGGAGAAGTACCACTTCTTCTGGAACGCCACGACCGGGTCGGCCAGCAGGTCCGAGAAGTCGAGCTTCTTGCCCGACTTGAACACGTTCTGGTGCTTGCGCACCATGACCCAGCCCATGTGCGAAAAGAAGAGTCCGCGGCCCGAGTTGTGCGGGTCGCCCGTCGTGTCTGACGACTTGTGGTGCACGCGGTGGTCGCGCGACCACTCGAAGATGGAGCCCTCGAACGCCATCGAGTTGCACAGCATGAGAAACACGCGCAGCGGGAAGCGCGCCTTGTACGCCTTGTGCGACCACAGCCGGTGCGCGCCGGCGGTGATGCCCAGGCCCGCGAACACCCACAGCACGATCCACAGCACCGCGATCTGCGTCCACGTGCAGTACGGCAGCACGCAGAAGAGCGTGTAGACCGCGCCGATGTGCCAGCTCGCCAGGATGATCACGTTGTACCAGACGATCTCGTCCCAGTTCAGGCTCGGCGGCTTCTCGTCGAACGTCAGCAGGTCGTGCTCCTCCTCGGCGAACGTGCTCTCCTCCTGCGCCGCCTGTCGAGGCGCGGGGGACGGGGCTTGGGCGGCGGCTTGGGCGGCCTGGGCGGCGGCGGCCGTCGGGCGGTGCGTGACCGTCGAGTTGGGAGCCATGGCGAGCTGCAGGGAGGGGGACACTCGTCGCTCGGCCGGCTGGAAGGAGAGTGAGCCTTGCGGTCTCTCGACTGCGCGTGGGACTCGTCGGCCTCGCCGGATCGAGGCGTCGAGCTCGACAGCAGCCGTCATGACATCACGCGGCTCCTCCCGATGAAACTTTTTATGTTGCATTATAGAACGCACTGTGCAAGGGTATGCATTTATACAATATTTGCACATGCTGATTTGCGAGTTGGCGGTACCTCTCAACCTCGACGGATCGAGTCTGAAAGGGCGATGAGTTTCATTCCCGATCTGTTGGGGGAGGGTGCGTGCGTGGCTGCCAGAAGAGGGGAGGACCTTTGCAAATTAATAAATGCTGGCCAATCCATGCAACTTTCACACCCTGTTTGCAACATTTGGCGGGTTCAAGCGCCAAAACGCGGTGTTCAATTCACAAGATCCGACGAGTTCGTCACACTTCTGGTCAATTCGCCAGCCAGCATCGCATCTTGGAAACTGGCTGATTCGTCCGTCTAGCACGGGGCAGCTGGGCACGTGTCGAAACCTCCCGAACATAATATGCGACCGCGTATCTATTCGGCTTGGCGGGTCCAATTGGAGCATGGAAACGCTGCCATTCGCCAGCCAGTGGGTGGCGGCGCCTCGCCGCTCGCTCGCGTCCACGATGGAAACGCGGCCACCTTTCCATCCGATCCAAGCAGGCGCTGGAGCCAGACCAGGTTCCTCCGACGGACATGGTCGCGCCAGCGCACAGTGCCGGTTCATTCCGACCAGGATGCGGCTTTTGAAAGTGGTGGCTGCTTGATTACACGCGGCCGTCGCATGATTACACGGGACGAGCCACGGACTTCAACGACGGTAGCTGCCAACGTGTCCTGCGCCGACTGGTAGGCTGGCCGCCAGACTTCGATGCTTCGCTGCGCTATCGTACCGTACTGCACACAGCACGAGATGCCTTTGCGGTGATCTGCCGGTTCGATTCGGTGGGCTGCGATGGAGGCTGGTTCCATGCAGCGAGGAAAGAAACGCAGCGCAATTGATTTGCCGTCCATCCATGACTTGACCGACCAGGTTGAAGTTACTCCTGCTTGGTCTTGGTACCTGCTTTGCTGTGTATAGGCCAGTTGGATGGCGGTAGATCGCATAGGACACCAGGCTGGACGTCTGTGACGGATCCACTGCCGAGCAACCACGCGTCTCGCATTGCCGCGAAGCGGTATGTTGCTGACAGCGCAGCCGTGTAGTTCCGCAGCCTGTGGACATGATCGCATCAAGTGTTGATTAGCAGTGCGGATGATCCTTCGCGGCCAGCGAGAATTGTACAGTACCGCTTGAAGAGCATCGCAGGGCTCGACGAAATGGGACGCAGCTGGAAGAAGAGCCCTTGGTCGCTGGCTCCAGAGTCGTCTTCACCCTTGCCTACTGCGTCTCGAATCAATTGCCGGTTTGCACGATCGTGAGCATCGGTAGCGCCGACGCCGACATCAGCGATTGTGACTGTCCGAGTGGCCGTGCCGACTTTCATGTCGAGTGGTTCGAGCTGCATGCCGACAGCGAAAAAGCCTGGGTTCCAAGTGCGGTAGATCAGCGTGGCAGCGGGGAGGGTGTACACCGCCACAACTGGTGTCCAGAGCAACGCGAGGATGGCTCCGACGCCGCACCGAACGATCGCGAAGAAGACGAAGAAGACCATGTTGGTCGTGACAACGAACACGAGCATCGTGAAGAGCAGCGTGCCTAGCAAGAGCTGATCGAGAACGGCCACATGTCACGTTAGCGGATATTGCATAGAGAAACCACAGCGATCCGTTCGCACCTGGCTGACGTCGTACTCTTGCGAGTCGACGCGACGGCGCAGCACGTTCTTCTTCTTGCCGACGAAGAGTTTCCAGAGAGACGAGAAGAGTGCGAACTGAAGTCGGTTGAGCTTGGCGAAATACAGAAACACCCAGCGCGAACACCAGGTTCCAACGGCCACGGCGTTCGCGAGCACGCTCAGCTGCAGTGAGAGCCCCATCCACTTCCAAGCCACTGCTGTCGTGACCGCGTGATGGTGGACGAACACATGGATCGACGGGAGCACCGACGCGAAGCCGAAATCCCACATGTCGAGCCACAACAGCACGCCATTGCCGAGTATGGTGGCGAGTGGTCGATTAAGCTTGAACCCTGCGGGAGCCCCCATGAGCCACCGGACGTACACGCGCAGCACACTCAGGAACCGCGATGGGCCGCTATGGAATCGTGTGTAATTGACAAGTCAACCCAGGCGACAGTAACGACAACGGAAGAGAGCCTCACCTCATCACATCGTCGAGATCGACTATCTCTGAAGCGAAACGTGCGAAGACAACGCCTGCAGCCACGTCGACAGCGACCACGATGGCAAAATTGACGAGCTCGAGCATTTCGAATCCTGTGTCGAATGAAGAATACTGTCAACCACGTACCCTCTGTACTAGTACATCATCATCGAGAGCTGCATGAGCACGTACTCTCCTTGTGTGACAGCGGTCGTACTCTACCCAGTCGGTAGTAGTGGCGCACGCGGCCAGGCAACGTAGCCATGTTGCTAAGTCGGCGACTCGCGATCGCCAGGAACGGCAAGAGGGTCTGTACATGGCACCAGAGGAGGAGTCAGCTGGTGAGCGCGGACAACATGATGCAGTGTGCCGTACCTCAAGGTTCAAGGCACCGAGCAGTGGAAACCACGAAGGGGAACGGATTCGCGTCAAGGCGAACCGAACAGCAGTCGCAACAGCCGAGACCACGAGAAACGGCACATACAGCGCATAGTATCCGAACAGCTCGAGGGAGACGACGGCCGCTCTTCGTAGCTTGTGCAAGCCTCCAGTTGGCGACTCGATCTGTCGCTGATCTTGAACGCAGCGACCAATCTGTCGAACGACGCGAAAGCTCATTTCAGTCAACCCATCCCCACATCCCAAGACAATATCAACAGCAACTCAACCTACCCGGTCGAGTATCTCTGGTGCATGGCTTGATGAGGGGTTCTGCGACGTGAGCAGCCGTTCGCGTTCAAGCGAATAGCAGCCTCGTGCAGCCGCCTCAACGTCAAACAGCACCACGTCACACGGCCGCTGCGAGGCTGCAGCAACGAGTCGCGGACGAATAATGGACCCTGTGTCCAGTGATGTCTCGAGGACAGCGAGGTGGTCTTTTACCAGTCCGCTGCACGCTGTCACATCGCTGCACGCGCCGAAATGGCCGACAACATGAACATCTTCATTGGAGTCCGAGAGCGTCTCATCCACTTCGAAAGCGCGAGCTCCGACCACACACACCGTGGACGAGTCGGGTCTGAACCCGAGCAGGAGCTGCTGGCTGTCTGAGGCCACGGGCTGCCAGCCGCGCGGCCAATATACCACCTCGAGCTCGGCCTCCGCCATGTCGATCTTGCTCTTCAGCTCGTCCACAAAAACAGGTACAAAAGTCCGATCTTTGGATATGAAAACGCTATTTTCGACCAATCAGCCCAATCCAGATCTTAATTTTGGATCGAAAACGCTATTCCATTCACCTGACACGTCAGAAACTAGGACACAGAAGCAACACAGCGAGCATGGAGGCAAGCACAGACATGGAGGCCGAGCTGACGGCGCAGCGGGACGCAGCCATAGCCGTCACGCGCGAGCTGCAGAAGCAGCTGCAGCAGCAGCGCGAGGTGGTGGTGCGCACGATCGAGCGGCGCGCGCTGACGGCCGAGCGGCTGCGGCTGCACGCCGAGGCGGCGCTCAAGCGCGAGCGCGCGGATCGAGCGAGCGAGCGGCGCGCGACGGGGAAACTGCTGTGGTTCGCGCTGTTCGGCGGCCTGGTAGGTGCGCTGAGCGGGTGGGCGGGCGGTCTGCTGGCCTTCCTGGCGCTCGGGGAGCCGCTCGTGGGCTTCCTGCTGATCCTGCCGGCCATGGCGCTCGGGTGTGTGCTCGGCCTCGCAGTGGCCAAGGTACTTGTCAACTCAGTCACACAATTCAGTATGTTACAACAGGACATGGTGAAGATGATACTGATTTGTGTGACAATCGCAGATGAAGTTGCAGCTTGAAGCGCAGCGGCAGGAGGACGAGCGGGAGGCGCACGTAGCGGTCGAGGAGGCCGTGGCGACAGCGGTGGACGCGGACGACGCGCCGCTCGAGCCGCTCGAGGGGATCCCGTCCGTCTCGGACCAAGACGAAGCGGCCACCTGGCGCGAGCAGCAGCCGCAGCCGAGCCAGTCGTGGGTCGCGGCGGGCTGGCGGCTCACGTGGCGCACGGCTCAGACGTCAGTGGGCGTCGCGCGCGGCCTGCTCCGCGGCGCAGACTACGTGGTGGACGCGCTGCAGCCCGCGGAGGACGCCGATGCTGATGCAGACGGTAAGAAGCGGCGCTGAATCGAGTGATTTGCCGGTTGCATCGCATCCATCGCAGTTCGGGCCGCATTTGATCCTTTGGATACCGTCGGAGACACTCCGATGGCTACACTCGCAACTCTATGGAGGGCTGGCGGTCATCTGCGGTTGACACTCGCATCAACCTGACTCTGCGTCACGATAGCCACGTCGCGGCCTCGGCAACCGGACGACGGTGGGAAGCGGAGCCAGCGAAGCCAGCGAAGCCAGCGGCTCAGTCATCAATCCGCGAAAAGGAGACGCGCGTGACGCATCCTGCAGTCGTTGAACGCGCGAGATGGACCCCCGCGAGCTCTCTCCTCGCTTCGTTGACGGATCCCGCACTTAGCGTTCCGGATACCGCACTTAGCGTCTCGGCCGTGTCACGTCGGGTTCCCCCAGCCGGCACTTGTGGACCAATCAGTTGCTGACGTATTCTCGTCGCCGCGTCGTTCGATTGCGGCCCGTCGCTCCTGGCGACCGGCGCATCCCGCTCTCAGTTTACGGTCAGCTACGGTACGCCACGAAAATGTACGGTACACGCCATGCCTGATGACCAAAACCACGACACTGGCGTGACGCCACCAACTCGCGACCGACGCTCTCCCCTTCGCTGTCGACCGCATCGGACCCCGTACCGTACCGTCGTCTAGTACCGTGGCTTGACCATGAGCACCGTTGCTCGACAGCTAGCGAGGAGCGGCTCGCGATCTTGGCGTCCCCAGCTGCGAGTGCTGTGAGGAGCGGCCGATGGCTCCACTCACGGCCCCGCGCCGCCATATGGAGTGTCCGTGGGCCGCGAAACGATCCGACCCCGTGGCCAGCTGTCGCGTTCAACATGCGCTTCGATCGGATCTTCTCCACCGGAGCAGCCACGGTAAGTCCCTGGCCACTGTAGCGTGTGTCCACTGTACACATCACGGGATTTGTTTTCCGACAAGGGGGGTTCGATGATGGGGGCAGGCAATATTATATATGTTACACTCGTGTCTGTCGTCCACACTGCCTGCCTGGGCCAGAGCAAGCGAGTGCCCGTCCCGCAGCCTAAAGCCCCACCTCGCTCACACCGGAAGGACTCGCCTCGCTGCCCTCCGCCTTGAGGAACGCGGGCGTCACCACCGTCGGAGGCGTCTCCAGCGGCACGAGGCTCACCTCGATCGCGCTGACGGCAGAGTGCTCGTCGCTAGGCACAGCCGACGCCAGCAGCGTCACGGTCGTCGTGCCGTTGGCGCCGCGAGCCTGAACGATCGCGGTCGTCGGCGCGCCGCTGCTGGCCGCCGTCGTTAGCAGAGCGTGGAGCTTGTTCTCGTCTAGACACAGACTCGCGCGGACGTTGGTCGTGTCCTGCAGCGTCTGCTCCGACTCGCCCGAGTGCGCGAGGAAGGCGTCGTTGACCGCCAGCACCCGCAGCGAAGCGCCGTCCAGAAGCAGCTTGGGCGTCGTGGACCGCGCGAAGCTCCGCTGGAACAGCGCGCTGTCACCCGAACCAGCCGAGCGCTGAGCCTGGCCCTTGAACGCCTCGGCCTGCTTCTCGGCGCGCTCGGCCTTCTGCTTGGCGACCAGCAGGTTGGACCGCAGCATCGAAATGTAGTGGTACGTGTTGTCCAGCACTGACTGCTTGTTCTTCTTGGTCTGCACGCCGGCGTCCTCGAGCACCGACTTGAGCTGCGTGATGCGGTCGTTCAACTTGAACATGCGCTTCTTCTCCTTCAAGTTCAGCTCCTCACGCGACCGCTTCGACCCGGCGTTGCCCTCGTGCGGCGAGCCGCTCGGCATGCCGTTGCCTGGCGTCGACGCCATCGCCGAGTGGTAGTCCGTCGAGATCTGCAGCACCTGCTGCGGCGCGCCGTAGTAGCCGTTCATCATGAGCGGCTCGTGATCGTAGCCCTGGTGCGGCTGCATGTGGTGCGGTGTGCCCTGGTGCATGATCTGGTGCGGATAGCCCGGCATGGCCGGGAAGGCGGCCGAGTGGCCCGGCGCCTGCGCCTGCTGGTGCAACGCGCTCTCGAGCGCGAACAGCTTGGGCCGCTCGCCGTGCAGGCCGTGCGGGGCCGGCGCAGGAGCGGCCTGCTCGTAGCCGCCGTAGCCATAGTCGGTCGCCTGTGAGAGCATCGTGCGGACGGAGCTTGAGGCACAGGAGTCGAGTGCCGGACGCGGCCAAATGGGGAATGACAAATGGTCGAGCAGCAGCTGGTGCTACCGGCCAACAGTACCGTAGGCGCGAGGAGGAGAGGAGTACCGTGCATCGAGTTGGACGGGGACTGCTCTCCCCCGTCGTCTTATCCCTTGCACATGCGTATTTTTAGGGTTATTTTTCGCGCTCCCTATTATTTCGGAGCTGGTGGCTAGGGCGGGGGAGAGTAGGGGAACGTCGGGATCTGGTCCCCTTGGTCGCCGGTGCACTCCCGTTTTGCCTCGGGCCGTAAAATTGACCTACGGGGTCTGATACAGCCAGCGACCAGACGATCAGGTTCGAGAACATCGCGGCCGCCTTCGAGCTCTGAACGCGCGCAGATTTGTCCCACCAAACCAGTCTCGAGCGTCCCCCGAGCGGACGGTCATCATCGCCTGTGCAAGGTACGCGTAGTGTTACGGTACTCACAGAGTCGAAGCAGCGCGAATCATACCGTATTTTCTGCAGTACAGTGACCGACGGTGGACGCGGACACCGACCGTCCTGTGTCCGCTGCCTGCCCAGTCGCACCAGGGTTCACGGTGCGTTAGATATTTCAGCACCAGGTTGCTGATACCGTGGCGGCAGGTGTGGCGCCTTGTAAACCTCCCAGCTGTCGCCATCGCGTGGCAAGAGAGCGGAACCGTAGCACTTGGCCGCACTGAGTCACGGCTCCGGAGCAATTGCCCCGCGACAGTACAGTGGTGCCGCCCAGTGTACGGTACTCTCACTGACCATGGGTCAACCCTACTGAGAGTGATCGAGCAAATCTTGCCCGACGACTCTCCTTCCTTCTCGCCCGACAGTCGCCACTGCAGGGGAAGGGCCTGGCGTGTATTGCGTGCCGCGCACCGCCGGCCGGCGTCTCGATGGGGATTCCGCCTGTTTGAGGCTTGAGCGTTAACGGACCCCGTCACACTTCAGCTGCGCCGCCACCAGCTGTCGCGCGTGCTTTCTCTAATTTTTGCCGTTTCACAAAACGGGTTTGCGGTTGCAGCTCGCCTGATCTTCTTCCACCCTGGGGTCGCGACGATGGCGCCGCTCTCTTTCGCCAGGGAGAGTCCGAACCTAAGTGGCCACTTTGGGGGCGAAGGCGGGGATATGGAGATGGAGATGGAGTGGGTCGGCGACACGCCGTGATGACCAGCCTTGAGACGCTGGGTGAAAATTCGCGAGCCTGCCACCACCGTCGAACCGACTTGTTCCTCATCCTCCGCTGCTACTGGCTGACTGGCACGCGCGTGGTCAACACCGCGACCGAACGCTGTGCTGCCCAGCGCTGACTGGCATCCGCTCTCGGCAAACGGTACAGGATCTACTTGACAGGTACTGTACGCAACAGTGTACTCTACGGTACGGCGCTGGCCGCACCTGTCACCGCTTCAGTGACGCACTTAGGTAAACCGCCCAATGCCCACCGTGAAAGCGTGGCTACGGTGCAAGATGGACGCATGGTACTGCTGCACGGTATTGCTGCCGAGCGGTGCAACGTGGGCCTCGGTGGGATTGCAGCGGCTATCCACGCTTGGCTGGTTCTGCAGGGCTTGAAGCGGCCACAAGCGGCGGCGGGTGAGAGGCTGCCGCCGCTTTTACCGTGGCCAGCCGGCGACTGGCCCGTATCAGAGTGTACCGTAACGGACTCGATTTGTGGCGGATGTGGCGGGTGAAAACCGGAGTGATGGTCGCGTGAGTGATGGTCGATGCTCTGCTCTGCTCTGCTGGAAGTTCACAATCGAACGATCGCGCATGATGCTGCACGCGCCACACCACGTCCACGCGAATCGGCTGCTGCCACCGACCGAGAGGTGTGACAATTCAGATTCGAATCGTACGGTACGAGAGAGAAGAGAGAGCCTTGCCGCTGGCTTCAAGTTGCACCTGCAAGCACCAGGAAACGATAACGGCCAAAGCAAGTCGACTGTCTCCGAACTCTTTTCGCTCACCGTTCAGCGCGGTGGGCTAGCCGCGCTCGCTTACAGTACGATCCATTCGTTCATTGCGTTTCGCACTGCGCACTTGATTTATTTTCCGCGCCGGTGCCGTTAGTTCTCGCTTAACCTTCCGCTGATCCAGCGCCAAGAGGCGCCGCGACCGTGGTCGACCGCATTAGCGACAGATCCCAAAGGCTCGCGAACCTTGCGCCATACCGTGTCTAAATGGATTCCACGGTACTGCCGCGAGCGTTCACGGTACGCCGCGAGCGTTCACGGTACTGCTTGCGCAGTTGCCCACCGCAGAGCGGCGTTGTATTCGGCTGGCGCGTGGATGAAACCGTTGGGTCCACGCCACGCACACTTCGATGAGCGAAACCGCAGCGCCGTCGTGCGGTGATTTGTCTCCGACCAGTCGGTGGCGGTAGTCTGCTGCACAGGATAGCAATCCATGAACCTCGAAGCAGTTCACTTCTTCTTCATGCCGTACAGTATGTCGATACAATTCAGGAGGGCTGTACCCATTCTTTCAATATCACTTCAACTTGCTCTGCTAATTGCCTCTTAACTGTCCAAACCGGGTGGACCCACCACCGTCCACACCGAGATTCATCCTACACCAGACGCTGCACGCTCGACCACCATCTCATCGCTCGCGCTGATACACGAGCTGCGGATCGAGTAACGTGAGCGCCAGCTGGTTCGCCCGCGGCTTGAACACCTGCGGCCAACACTCGTTCGCCGCCGCGCCGTCCGCCGTCAAGGAGGTCGAGCCGTCGACCACCAGCACCACCGACACCTGTTCATCCGCGAGCAGCGACAGCGGCCGGTCCACGCGCGACGTGCGCCGCTTGTTGTCGTACAGTTGCACCAGCGTGGGACCAACCAGCCGCTGGTCGTCGCCAGTCGACCGGATCTGCACCGCCATCCGCAGGTCCTTGTCGTGCGTGACGTGCGCGTTCAACTGGTACGTGCCGGACTTGCGGATCCTCACAGCACGGTAGTTCTGGGCCGCGTCGTCCTCGACCGGGGAGTAGTACGAGTCCGCGAGCTCCACCACCACTGCCCACTCCATCGCGACCACGTCCTCCGACCGCGCAGTGTACCGCGACTGGAACGCCGTCATCCACTGCGACCGCAGCACGACGCACTGCATCATGTCCCCCATCTGCTCCTCCGCGGCCTGCGCGTCTGTGACAGCGTCCGCGAGTCTCGTCAATCTGGACGGTTCCTTCGTCTCCTTGCTTGCAGCTTGCGCCTTCAGCTGACCCACTTGCGTCTCCAACTGGTCCGCCTGGGTCTTCAGCTGCGCCATCTCGGTCTCACGAGTCTTCACCAGCACTTCGAGCCGCGCTGCCTCGAGCTGCTGAGCGTTGTTGTGCAGTGTGAGCATGGTGATTTGCTTTTTCAAAGTGTCCGCCACCGTGCGGGTCGACTCGAGCTCGGACTGTGCTTGGTCGGCGCGAGCACGAGCCCCAGCCAGTTGTTCCAGGAGCTGCGCGATCCGAGTGTCCGTCGGCACGCGCACCAGCGGGAAGTTGTGATAGCACTGCCAAAAGTCGTAGGACGGGAACGCGAACCGGAGTGTCAGCACATCTTCACTTCGGTTCTTGCCGTCCTGCAAAAGCTCGAGCTTGCCGGGGTCGTCTTTGGCGTCCGTCATTGCGCCAGCGTTCACGATCAGCACATTGGGCATCCCGCGCAGACAACGCAGCAGCGCCTGCAGCACGGCGGCGCCAGGGATCGTGCAACTATTGTCCGCGTTGCCCGGCAACTCGGTCATGTCCCCGAAGCGACATTCGTGTCGCGCCATCGTCTCCATGTGCTCGAGGAGAATGCACGTCGTGGCGCTGTCGGTCGTCACCACCACGCGGTACTTGTCCTTGGAGGTCGGCGGGAATGCCACTTGCTCCAGTTCCACCAGCGTCGTGGTCGCCGTCGACACGGGTGAAGTCGCCACGTCCGTCTCTTGGGCGTCCGACACATCGACCCCTGGGTCGTCTGGCTCGAACGCGCTGTTGTGGTCTTCAAGCGATGACACCGACAGGAACGAGTGCTGCTGGTTTAATGAGCCTGCAGACGGGGACGAGACGCTCGGCGGACGACTAGGCGTCGAACTTGCGCTGAAGTTAATAGGGGTGCTTGTCGCCGAGGCGTTGCGGGAGATCGTTGGCGGCCGCCGAGGAGGTGACGCGCCGTACCGGTCGACGCCAAGACTAAAGCTGTCGTCGTCGAACGGCACGCGCCGCTTGCTGCTCTCCTCCATCTTCCGTTTCCTGTGGCGCCGCGAATGGCTGTCTGAAAATGACGACGCTGGCGATGACGAAGTTGCCTTGCGTTTTACCGAGCTCGATCGCGATTTCTGCGCTGGTTTCAGCACTGGCGCGCTGCTGCGCTGCATTGCGTCCCTCGCGCGCTTGTGGTTGGAAGTCTTGAGCCGTGGTCGCGGCGCCTCCCGCGCCATCTTGGCACTGTACTTGCCGTTCGTCGGCGGTCGCAGCGGCACATCCAAGTCGTCGCGCGGATCGTCCAGCACATCCGAGTCATCATCTTCGTCGTCGCTATCTTCCTCGTCATCCTCGTTCTCGTCATCCTCATCCTCCTCATTCACGGACGACTCGTTGCTCTCCATCATGTCGTCCTCGCGGCTCTCGTCGTTCGCGCTCCACTCGGACGGCTCGTCGCTGCTGCTCGAGCCGGACATGACCTCGATCGGGTCGTGCACGTGCTCGCCGCTGCTCCTCCTCTGCTGCTTGTGCTTCTTCTTCTTCTCCGACAGGACGAGCGCCGCCCCATGCTTGTGCTTCTTCTCCTTCTTCTTCTTCTTCTGCTTCTTCTGCTTCTTCTGCTTCTCGGCCTTGCCCTGCTCGCTGGACGACTCCACGGCCTGGCTCAGCGTCTCCTCCACCTCGTCCGGCGACGCGGCCGCGAGCGGAGCCTCCTCGACGTTGCCGAAGATGCGCAGCGCGTACCCGTAGCGCACGAGCGCCTGCTCGCCGAGGAAGTAGTCGACGCCCTCCTCGTCGTGCTTGACCGACTTGCCCGGCTTGATGTAGAAGTGGTCGTAGCTGAGCTCGCCGCCGTTCTGCGAGTGCCAGCCGCGCGCCTTGAAGTAGCCCCACACGTCCTTGAAGTTGTACACGCCGTGCGACAGCTCTGTCCTCCGTCCGTGACGTTCGTCATCACCATCGAGAGAGCCATCGAGAGACCGAGTGAACCCATGTGAGCCATTGAGGAAGGCATGTTGCTGCAGCGGAGGAGGCGGTCATGACGGACACGTACCGTGGCGCAGGAACCGCTCGACGACGCCCTCGCGCTTGTCGCGTGCGCGGAACTTGGTCTCGGGCCGGTCGCGCGTCGCGGGGCCGCCGCCGGCAGCACGCCGGCCCGCCGTCGCCGTCGTCGACAGAGGCGGCATGCTTCCCGCCTTCGTGCCGTCCGTCGGTCGGTCGGTCGGTCGGTCACCTCGGCCTTGCGAATCGGAATGCATGTGGTACCGTAGATGCTCCTAATAAAGAGCTCTCACATGGATTACAGTGGCGCATGGAATGGGACTATTGACCGGAACGGTAGTTGTTTCAACTTCCGCGCCGTGATTGGCGGTTGATTTCAGCCAATGATTCAGCGGGTGCGACAGCTGGGTCCATCCGGTCGGTGGCGCGGCGTGTGCCCAGTCTTGTGGCGCTGGGGGGGACAGGGCGTGGGTAGGTGTTCGAGACATTCACTCCCCTCTCCTCCTGGCTCTTCTCCGCGCCGGAGCGCCGGGCAGCGATGTAAAGGCGCTGAAATAGAGGAGGAACTGCCTTCCCCTACCCTCACCGCCCCGTTGTTCAGTTGCTGCGTGTGGCTGCGCTCGTTTCGCTTGCTCGTTGCGGGCGGTTATGGCCTGGTTAGCAAACCCAGGTCGTTTGCTAAAAGCGCGATCGCACGACACCGGCCGTGCCGGCCGGTTAGCAAAAGCTCCTTCGGCGCCAGCTGCTGGCCCCCGCCCCGTTCCCAGTTCCCATTTGGCTTTCGTCCCCCGAGCGCGCAGCCCCACTGACCCGCCTCCGAACCCCCGCCGCCCCCCGATTCCCGCCGCCCGCAGCTCTCAAAAATGCTCGCGCCGCCCCAGGACTTCGGGTATTCACCCAGTGCGGCGCAATCCGCGGCCCCCATGTACTCGACGCTGCAGGCCGCGGAGCGCCCCAAGCTCTTTTTAGTGGACCCGAGCGCCGCGGCCTCGGCCCCCATGGCGCTGGGGGGAACCCCAATGGGGGCCGCGGCCCCGACCCCAGCGCACGCGCACATGTATCACCAGCACATGGCGCAGGCGCAGCTCCAAGCGCAGGGGGCCGCGCAGGGGGCCGCGCTGCTCGCGCAGCACCACGAACCACTACTGTACTACGCGCCGCCAGCCATGAATGACTACCAGGTCTACACGGCCGGCGGGGTAGTCACGCCGCATTCCGGAATGAATGGGGGCGTAACCACCCCATCCTCCGCGTGTAAACCCGGCTCGAAGCGGTCCCGCGAGGACCTCAACTTAAAGGAGAAGAAGCGCATGTTCAAGCTGAACGACCGCATCAACCAGTTGAAGAGCGTGCTGGATGAGGCCGGCGTGCAGACGAAGAAGAACAAGCAGTCGATCCTGGACAACGCGGCGCACTACATCGACATGCTGCGGTCGAACCTGGTGATCGCCAAGCAGAAGGTGGAGCGCGCGGAGAAGCAGGCCGAGGCATTCAAGGCGCAGGCCCGCCGGCTGCAGTCGTCCAGCAACGCGGACAAGCTCGTGACGCGCTCGTGCTTCCACGCGACGCCCACGCCGCGCGTGCTGCTGGACGCCAAGGCGCAGGCGCTCGTAGCCTGCAACGCCGCGTTCGCCTCGCGTGCGGGTGCCAGTGACACGGAGGCGGCGCTGCAGCAGCCCTTCGCCCCGTTCCTCTGCCTCGACCAGGCGCGGCTCGACGAGCTCGTGCAGCACGCCGCGCGGCTCAAGAAGACGGCGAGCGCCGTGGTGCAGGCCCAGAACCAGGCTGGTACCAGTGAGCAGGTGCTGCTGGTGGTGGCGGCCGTGACGGACGACGCCGGCCGCGCGACCCACGTGGAGGCGAGCGTGCTCCCCGTGGCCGAACAGCTCGAGGAGTCTGCGGAGCCCAAGGAGGCTGAGCAGGTGGTCGTCAAGCAGGAGGAGGCGACGCCGGTCGCCGAGGCGGCGGAGGAGGCCGAGACGTCGTCCGAGGAGACGGAGGAGCCCAAGGACAAGGCCGAGGACGTCGCGCTGTAGGCGTGGACGCTCTATCGACCGAGAGCAGTGTGTACCAGTAGTGAGTCGTCAATGGGAGGCAGCGAGGCGAACAGAGTGTAGTTCTAGTCGAAGTGGTCCGTCGTGGCAGTAGTCCCGTAGTAGCGTGTGTTCGCCGCTCGCCTCCCTCTCAATCCCCCAACAAGTTGCATGTGGATTATCTAGCTCAACCTTCCGACTTGCATTCATTATCATTGATTGTTAGAACAGCATGGAGTGGCTGCGCGAGAACTCGGCGGGCAGCGTGAACGACCGGCGCGCGTCTCCGACCAGCGGCACCACCTCGAGCTGCTCGGCGGCGAGCTGCTGGTCGAGGCGGTGGTGGTGCAGCAGCTCCGGCGACGACGCCGTGCGCGAGTACCCGCCCGCTCTGCCCGGACTGGACGCCCGCCTCGGACTCTTGCTGCACATGCCGCCACTAAGACTCGACCACAGTCCGGACGACGTCGTCGAGTCTTCATTGCGAACAGCGTCGCACTGCAGACTCGCGCGCCGAGCGTAGACTGGGAAGGCGGTCGGTGCCGTCGCCCCCTTGGAGAGCTTCTTGTAGAAGTCGAGCTCGTCCGCGAGCAGCCGGCACTTCTCGGTGGACATGACGATCTGCTGCTTGAAGAGCGCCTGGTACTCGTGCAGCGAGTTCTGCAGGCACGCGATGTGGGTCTCCTGGTTGCCCAGCCGCGTCTCGCACGCACGCAGCTTGAGCTCGAGCTGCGAGCAAGTCACGCGGCCGAGGTTGCCCTGGAACTCAAGCTCCTCGACGCGCGCCTTGAGCGCCGCGTTCGCCATCACCACGGCGTAGTGCTCGCCGTCCAGCGACTGCCTCGCCGTCTCGGACAGGTAGTGCAGCTGCAGCTTGAGCTCCACGATCTGCCGCGACAGCGCCTCGGCGTCCTGGCGGTGCACGCAGCACTCCATGGCTACCGCCAGCGGGAGAGCGGCCACCGACTCGAGCTCGGGAGGGGCTGGAGCCTCGACAGTCTGCGTCGATGCCTCGGCACTCAATGCAGATTGCTGCCACTCCCCGACCAACAACCACGCCTTGAGCGTTGGCCATGACCCGGCAGTCGAGCTGTTGACTCGTTTCAGCACTGGCTGACCGGCTGAGGAGTCCACGACCACGCCATCCATCAGAGCCTCGACGGCCATCAACTCTTCGACGGCAGGGTCTTCCTCGTCAACCTCGTCTTCGGTCGGCTGCGGCTGGTTCTCGTCCACCTTGGCCGTCAGCTGACGCTGCAGCTCGTCGATCAGTCGGTCTTTGGCCTCGCCGTTCTCCACCGCGCGCCGGTACAGCTCCTTGAACATGGCGAGGTCGTCGTCCATGGCTGGCGCAGTCGCCGTCGAGGTCTCGGCGCGCACCACGGCGGGGTTCTTGATCTCCTTGGCGCGCAGCCCGAAGCGCAGCGTCGAGACGGTCTCGGCCAGGTTGTACGAGCTGCACGAGGCCGCGAGGATGAGGCACGTGGCGCTCGCGCCGCCGAGCGCGTGCTGCAACACGCGCGTGAGCTTCGAGTCGCGGAACGGCACGTGCTTCTTGCCGTCGCCGAGCGCCTTGATGACGTTGCTGAGCGCCGAGAGCGACTTGTTGATGGCCTTGGCCTCCTGCAGCACCTTGCCGCTCGCGTTCGTCTTGTTGACGAGCTCCGAGCCCGCCAGGTCGACGATGAACATGGTCGACTGCTTCCCCGCGCGAGAGCAGTGCACCATCAGCAGCGTGTGGCTCCGACTCGAGTCCTTGTTCATGCGGGTCGACGACACCGCGCGGTTCATGGCTCCAGTCCGGACAAGCTCCAGCATGACGGACTCGCTCGGACTCGCT
Source organism: Phytopythium vexans (assembly GCA_003413675.1). Classification (NCBI taxonomy): domain Eukaryota; phylum Oomycota; class Peronosporomycetes; order Pythiales; family Pythiaceae; genus Phytopythium; species Phytopythium vexans. Next base: position 343,794 of record QLOC01000026.1, read on the forward strand.
ATCTGCGTCAGCTCCTCGATAAACACCCCGCGCTGCGCGTTCTCTCGGATCTTGAGACCCCCAGCAGTAGCGGAGGCGGACGACGACGTCGTCAACAGGTCGCGGAGCTGCTCCATGTAGATCTCGACGAAGGACACGCGCAGATCGATCGCGTCTGCGGCTGCCCCGACCTGCGCAAAGATGTCGCGAGTGACGCGCGAGATGATGCCGCCGTCCTCACCAGCGGCGCCGTCGCGCGGTCCGAGGATCGTGTGCGTTTTACCCGAGCCTGTCTGGCCATAAGCGAAGATGGTGCTGTTGACGAGACGAATGCGTTAGCGAAGAGACCACCGATAGACGAGCAGCAACGGGGTAACCAACCAGTTGCGGCCGTTGAGGAAGTCGCGCACGAGCGGCTGCGCCGCGTGCTCGTACACATCCTGCTGTGTCGCGTCGACGTCGAAGACGCGGTCGAACGTGCACCGGATCTCGTCCACGTCACACCGGTCGTGCCGCAGGTACAGCGTGCGGCCGTCCACGACAGTCGAGCTGCGAGCGAATCGAGTCAGTTTCAATCACCACCATCGCCGATGGGTTCACGCTGCTCGCTCACCATTGCGTGGCGCCTTCACGCCGCTCGAGCGAGTTCTGCGGACGCAGACGGCAATACACCTTGATCAAGCCAGGCTCCGCCGACGAACCGTTTTCGTTCGAGAAGCTGCCAGCGTCCTTGGCGTTCGGCGCGGCGGCGGGGACAGTCATCGCTTCGTCCTCGACGTCCATCAATGGACTTGTGATCTCGCGACGAGCACTTGGAACCTCTCTAAAGCGGCAGTGGCAATGAATGAACCTGGCAGTGTATTTTTGACTCGGATCGCACATGCGAGCGGCGAGATGGATTTAGATGCGCGACAGCATGATATTCTTGGCAGGTAGCCAGAGCCTGCGAGAACCGCCAAGTGAGAATCAGGTCGCTTGTGACCCTTGAGTTGCTGCATTTGATTTGCTTCTTGGTCCACAATTGAAGCTCCGTGTCTGGTTTTGCGCTGCTGTAGCGAAATGGAATGCTTTCGACTACAAATGCATGTCGGTATTGGCCCTGTTGCCGCTTGGTTGCACGAGCTGGTTGATCTCCTAAATGACTGACTGTTCCGAGCCATTTCGTGTTCAAATACTCACAGATGAAGTGTATTGCCAGCCTTACATCCAATCCGTCACGACCGTGTGGCGAGTAGATACAGCTCTCCTACAGCCGTAGCTCCATGTCTCGGTTCTCGTGCACGTAGCGGAAGCGAATGCCGTCGACCTTGTACTCTTCCATCTCAACTTTGTCTCCGCCGGGTAGAGCGAACTGCCGCACATGCACTTGGTCCGGATACTCCTCCTCAGTCAAGATCTCCGCGTACCGCGCGGCCACATTGTCCTCTTCCGAAGCTTTGACGTGAGCTTGAGGAGCCGTCAGCACTAGAGTCATCAACACCACCAAGATGCCGACTCCGATGTATGTGGCGACCGCAGAGGCCACCGGCACCGAGTACCTGATCTCCTTCCGTTCCAAGTCTCCTTTAAACCGTGTCGAGCCGAGCACGGCGCTCAACGAGCTCGATCCGGCGGCAAGAACCACATCGTGGATGGTTGCATTCTGGAACAGGTAGAAAAACGACGACGCATACATGGGCTGCAGCGGCTCGTCCATATAGTAGTGGTTGGCCTCGATCTGGACGAGATACGAGTCGATCAGGACGGAGCATGTGGTGAGCGGAGTCCAGTCGACAGTACCGAAGCGCTTCTTGTCGAGGTACTCCCACTGAAAGAAGGCATTCGCCGATTTGTAGTAGAATGGCGGCGAATTGAGCGTCACGAGCGGGACAGGACGCTTGAAGTCCGCTAGCATGCGGTCCGGCGGCAGCGAGTCGTTTCCGACAAGCAGTGCTTCAATGTACGTCGACGACGGGTGCGTCCGGTTGGTCATTGGATGCACGAGACCGCTGCAGGTTCCAGTCGCTGTCCCGCAGGAAGCAGCGAAAACTTTGTTTGTCTCCTCGAGCACCCACTCGATTTTCGCAAAGGTTAGCACAATGTGTCTGCGCGGGTGAAAAATGGACGGAAATCCGTCGTCGCTGGAGAACTCGAGACCTTCCATGAATGTCCCGAGACCATAGACAAACACCGCGTCGCTGCGTTTGACGCACTCAGATGGCAGAAAATTCAGATAGTCGTTGTCGTATTTCATGTCCGAAACGGAGCAGTTCTGGTGATACGGCAGCAGTAAAACCTGCTTCTTGAGTGGCACCTGGCCGGACTTGTCGAGGAAAACGCAGCTATCGGAGCTGCAAGTAGCTCGCGGAGCGTCGTACGGGTAGTACCACTGGTCGCAATAAATGAGCTGCATTGTTTCCAGATCGGACGCGTCCCACGACGGATCAATGTACTCTTCTCTCACACTGTGGTTCGAGTAGCAGTACTCGCTCGTGTCACGGTACTGCGCCTCCTCTGAGAATGGAATGTCAAACGTCATGGCCGTAACATTCATCTGCCGCGAGAGCTGGAACGACTCGAGTTTCATCGTGATGTCTTCCGGAGCGATCTGGCCCAGTGTCATGTTGAAGCCGTTCATAGCGACGGCAGCAAAGTACTCGAGCGAGTGAGTCGCTGGGTCTGTCATATTCGCTAGATCGGGAAGGGAGCTCACAGCGCCGTTGCATTTCCGCATGCCGATGTACTCACCTTCGTCAAAGTACGAGAACCCCTCGTACTCGACATCCCCAAATTCAAAACCCGACGATGAAGACGATGACGAGACAGGAATGAGGGGCATATCACCTTCCGATCGTCCATCCACCCATGTGCACGGATACTCGGCTGACACGTTCGAGTCCGAGACACTTCGTTCCAATAGTGTTTTGCCTTGCAGAAACATTTCGTACGCCGTCAAGTAAGTCAGCCCTGTTTCCTGTTGAAACAGCGCGACTGCCTCCTCGTCCTCAGTTCCCCAACCTCCGAGCGTCACATTGACCGAATGAGTCGGGACGAGTGCGTCCGGTAGCACCCGATAGTTCCATGCCTGTGGGGTGAAGCCGAACACGGTCGCGGTTGAGCGGACATCCTTGCGAGTGGGCATCTCAACGGTTTCGCTGGTGCTGCTTGCTGCAGAGCTGGTCGACGAGTTCACTCGGCATGACGAGTTGGAGAGCAAGTCGAACGCAACGACTCGGTTCATGACCAGCGGTCGCAAGATGGTGTCTTTGATGTTGGTCCTGGTCGAGTTGGGTGTCGAGAGCGACAAGGAGACGGCTGACAGATCGTCCTGAAGAAAGGTTCGGTAGACGCCTGTGACGGTGTGCTTGATGTTCATGGCCGAAATCCCAACGTTTAGGACGAAGAACATGGCGGGACCGAAGACAATGTACGCGACGAATTTGGCGCGAGTGATACCACTGCCAGTGCGGTCGCCAGTCAACTGGGGTACCAGCAGCGTCACGTACGTGACCATGACGGCAATGAAGACCTCGAAGGACGATTCCAGCAGCTCGCCTACAATCGCGGCGAAGTAGCCGTTCGCGGTCTGGAAGATCTCGACGTACCTGTCCGCTTTGGCGGACGATCCAATTGAGTCGATGATCCCCGAACGAAGCGTAATGCCAAACAAGAAACACGTCATGAAGCCGATGAAGACCGCATTGGCCAGCACAACCATCACCACAAAGCGAGCGTGACTCAGCTCGATGACCGGTGTGGGCGATTGAGGCTTTTGCGGCGCAGGCTCTGGCGCCTTATCTTCATCTTGACAGGTAGCGGCTGGCGCATCTTTGCGCTCTAGCTCAGCAGCGGATGGATGCACAATTTGCTCGCCTCCTGACGACTCACGCGTCATTGCGCCGGGATCGGTGTTTGCGGAGAGAGTGTGAGAATGGCATGACTTGAGTTCCAGTCGTCAGACAAACCACTCTCTATTCGAATAGATCCTCGACACCTCAACAGCTTGAAACGACTCAAATGAATCGCTTGGTTTCATGACAGCGTGGGAAACGAGCCCTAAAGATAACTCACTCGAAAGCTGAGCGAAGGCCATCCTGCGGCAGTTGCTGATATGGCGGCATGACTTTCCAGCGAGCTCCACTTTATCGCTCCTTCAGATAACGGGCGGCAGGGAGAGGAAGGGTGAACGAGAAACCAATTGGGTTCTGCCTGTGCACACTCATCGCGCAGCAATCGTGAAAGCCTGCTTGTCGCAAACCAATTCTCGGATCCGGCTACCGTGAGAAGGACGTCGATAACGCCGCTACAAAATCAGAATGGGCAATCAAGAGCGTCCAGCTGACTTGGACTTGAATCCGTCCACAAGCAATGGCGCCGCCAAAGACCTCGGTCCTGTCAAGTCGCACAGTGACTCGCCGGCGCTCATGATCAAATTGCGGCCGATACGGTTCGTCGTGTACATTCTATCGCTGTGTGCCGCGATCGTTGCCTTCACGGTGGTTGCTACGCGGGGAGTCGTGGTCCGCACTGTGTACGACTCCGTCGGCACTTCCAAGAAAGCGGACGACGAGACTGACAAGCTCAACACGTGGTCGGGTTTCTTGCTCGCCTTTGTCGAAGTGCTTGTCGGGGAGCAAATGGCGGTCTTCATGCCCGTGCTGGACGTGTATCTGCACAATGTCGTTTGGAAAAAGACGGCCAATTGGTCGTCCCGCCGAAAGTTCGCCTCGATGCTGCGCTCCATGGTGCTCTTCTTGTTCCCACTCATCATCGCGCTCACGCTGGGCAACAGTCTTCGCAGTTTGCAGGCGTCCAACAGCACCGTGGGGTTCAACTCGATCGTCAACGAGTACGATCTCTGCGACGAACCTCGCCAGGGACTCAAGGCAACGGGTGGATCGTCGGGTGCCGTCTACGATACCATTCTTATGAATGCGATCCGCCAACGCACGATTCCGTTCACCTTCGCGACCGACTCGCCGTGCACGCAGAACAACGGATCTCAACTGTCAAACGGCGAGCGCAGCATCCCGCTCAACGTCCACGACCTGGACACGAGCTCGGTTGTGTATGGTTTCACTCTCCGCGACTGGAACGCCGAGGCGCTCACTCAAGCGCTCACTCCCTTCAGCTCGGTGACGATAAAGTACAGCGACGCAGTGAACGGCCGGGTTACGTCTGTCTCAGAGGAAACACTCGATAGCGCGATCACCACGTTCTTGTTTGGCAAGGTCATGGTCGAGAAGGCGGTCGGTGACGCATCGAACGAAAGCAACAACTGCTCGCTCTCGGATGGCCGGTACGATCTTGATGGCACAGGGAGTGGCTCGGGAAGCAGTAGCAGTGGAAGTGGGAGCTTTTCGAGCGGCAGCGGCAGCGGCGGTCGACGGCGTCTTGACAGCAACGGCGATACCTCAAGCGACGACACCGAGTTCACGCAAGAGGTCGACGACAGCTACGACGAGTGGACCATAGATGAAAATGGCAATCGCATCTGCCAAGGTCCCGTGAGTTCCCTTTTCACGCTGCTTGACTATTTAAGTGAGAGCAACACGACCGCGAACACCTTGATGACGGCCATCACAGCCGGACTCAACATGTCGTTCCCCGGCATTTTCGCGCTCGAGGAAACAACGATCAAGCTCGAGACATTCAACATTACGCCGCAAATCACTCTCGAGTCGCTGGAAATCGACATGGTCATCGACAAAGCGATGCAATACGGGATCACGGAGTGTGAGCTTGAAGCCGACAACGGAACGTGCTTGTCGTCAAAGTACGAGTACGACTGGCTTGTAAACGCGTTCTGCGGGAGCTCGAGCTGTGCCTTCTACGACATCAGCAACACGTTCACGCTCCAGAAGGAGATCGGTCTCTTGCCTGGTCTCTCCTGCAGCGAAATCCGATACAGCGGCGACTACCGCGGATTCTTCCCGGTAAACTGCGAGGTGGTCCCGAACCAGGCCTTCCTCTATGGCATCGGCTCGCACATCACGGGCGACGAGTTCGGGGCCAACAATGGGACTGTAGACGGACCCTACATTATAAACGCGCGTCGCCACGTGACGTTTACGTTCGGGTTCATGAGTTGGACGCTCGACGATCTTGCGACCACGTTTGACGCCGAGTGCGGAGCTACGGGGGAGTGTTCGGGTCTTTGGTACAAGCTCGAGAGCAGCCGGTACTTATTCGCGGGCCAGAGCTCACTCCCGACCAGGCGCATCAAGAACGCAGACTTCCACTCGCCGATCCAGCTCGTGCAGCTCAATTATCCGTCAGCCTATCTCCCAAAGTACGAACTCCAGATCGACTTTGAGCGGCTCAGCGCGTCCGACTTCACGCGCACACGCTGGGACGCGAAGAAGGGCGAGAAGCTGGCGGGTGATAACTGCTCCATGCTCATCGAGTCCTTCCTCAACCACGTGAACGAGAACAATTTCTTTGTCGACCACCCGATGCAGCCCATGTACACGGCCGCCTTCTACTTCCTCATGCAAGACGCGGGCGTCACGGATCTGACGTCGTCAAACGGCAAGCAGCCGGACGAGCTCGGGGTCGCCGCGCTCAAGGGCGACCAGCAGCTCCGCGCCATCAAGATCATCATGCCGACAACTTCGTACGTCGTCTCGGTCGGCGGATGCGGGTTATTAGTCTTCGCGATGATTGTGATCATCTCGCTCCCGCGCCGGTACTGCGCGCAGGCGTTCGCGGACGAGTCATTCGCTGCCGAGCGATACCTCGCGATGCGGAAGGACGAGGAATACCCGGACAAATTGTACCGGAAGCTAGTCACCACGTCCAACGGCGAGCGGATCCCAACCAGCCAGCTGCACGTCACGAGCATGACGCTCGTTCGTCCGGGCCAAACATCCGACAAGGAGAAGGCCACTGCCCGCATTCAACTGTAGGTCGGGACATGGACACTGCGTTGGACGGTTAGGACGAGAGACACGAGACCCACCACCCCAAACTCACCACGAGCAATCCAAACCCCGCCTGTCTTGACTTATATCTTTCGACTGGGAGCTCAACGTGCATCCCTCACTCCGGCGCTAGTCCTCACCGGCCGACTGCGCGTTCGGCAGGGTCTTCTGCGTCTTCTGCTCGTACTGCGCCGGTGTCCACGTCTTCATCTGCAGCGCGTGAATCCGCGTCATCTCCTCCTGCAGGCACTCGTTCACGCGGCGCTGGCGCTCCAGCAGGCCCTGGCCTGTGTCCAGCGCATCCTCCGTCAATAACACTACACTGCCAGGTCGTCCACCGCCTGCAGTCGCACCTTCAAAGCCGCTAAAGACTACGACGAGGCTGAACTTGCTGCCGCAGCCGTCCGACAGGTCCACGGCCTCCACGAACTCGGCGCCGAGCTCCTGCAGCGGTCGTTAGAGATCTATCAGCACCACCTCGAAGAGCAGGAGCCACAGACGCATGCGCACCTGGCGGATCTTGCTCTCGAGCTGCGCGGGGGTCACGACAGCCATCGCTTGCTGCTCCCTTGGGGGCTTCTTTGACTGTTGGGGCGGGTGTGCCAGGCCTGCACTACCGGACAGGCGGGACCCACACTCTTTGCTCAGCGGCCCTTTCATGTGTCGAAAAAGTTGCTGCGATCGATTTCGATCGCATATAAGTTTACAGAGCCAATGGAATCTGATGCTCGGCCGCCGACAATAGAGGAATCTCCAGCGCAATCATTCCCCAAATATGCGAATTGTACGGGTCTACCGAGTGAACTGATTGGCGGAATTGGTTCGTATACGTATGCATTCCGTCCAATGACAGGCCGACAGGCTGTGTCTTTTGGAGAGGCAGCGAACGATCCAGAGGGCGGAACAAGGCGCGCGAGCGATGGACGCGTCGCGGCCGCTGCTGGCGACCGACCGGGACGAGGACGACGCCGCCGGGCGCCGGCCGTACGACTGCCTGCCGCGGTGGCGCTCGCCGTCCCCGCGGTCCAGCGGCGGTGGAGGCGGAAGCAGTGGCGGTGCGGCGCTCAGCAGCGCCAGCTCCACGAGCAGCTCGACGGACGGCGACTACGGCGGCTCCTCGCGCGCGGCGCTGCTGAGCAGCAAGCACCAGGCGCGCGCGTACCACAGCCAACGGCGCCACTCGCACAGCGGCTTCGGGTACCAGCACGACGACGCCCAGTACGCGTACGTGCCTCACGACGACGCGGACGACGCCGGCCGCTCGCTGCTGTGCTGCGGCCGGCGCCGCGGGTGCGCCGAGTGGCCCTGCTGGCGCTGGCTGTTCCCGGAGCGGGTGCACGACTACGACGACTTTGCCTCGGCGGCGCAGGTCCGGCTTTGAGATTGTAGTAAAACCCTAGTGGTGCTCTATGGTGGAGCTGATGTTGTGGCTGTTGGCGCAGATGGGCGAGATCTACCTGATCCGGCAAAAGGCGCGCGAGTTCTTTGAGCCGAGCAACACCGGTTCGTGGTCGAGAGGTGGTGTATAGCGGCTGTGCTGTTCTCATGCTGGGATGTGTCGGTCAGAGGACGAGGAGATGCTGCAGCACCTGTGGAACGGACTGTTCCCGACGCTGCCGTACGATGGCCGTGTCAACTCGCGCTGGCGCGACGTCGGCTTCCAGGTGCAGTGGCTCGCGGTCTATTGTATTCCCCACTGCTAGAGCTCATTGTCGAGTCGTGCGGTGCCTTTCAGAACGCAGATCCGGCGTCAGATCTGCGGAGCTCGGGTCGCCTGGCGCTCCAGATGCTGCTCTATTTCGCCGACCACCTGAACGACGAGTTCAAAGTACTGCGAACCCTTGCACTCCATTCTGACTGTTGCCAGCGCACCCACACAATGCTGATTGGCGTCTGTTTGAGCAGCGAATGATGCGCGAGAACCGATTCCCAGTGTGCCTGAGCGCGATCAACCTGCTCGAGGTGCTGCTGAGTCACCTGAAGCTCAAGGACCCGATCCCGCTCGTGTGTCCGTGCTGCGGCACGGAGAACGCCGAGCTCGAGACGGCGCAGCGTCCGAGCCGGTCGCACGCCGAGCTCAAGGGGTTCGCTAACATTCTAGACGACGTGGCGCTGTCGGCTCACGCCAACAGCCATCTCGTCTTTTCCGAGTGGCCGGTGGAGGTCGCGCTCGCGCAGGTGTTCATGCACGCCATGATTGTGCTGGACGCCGTCTGGACTCGCCAGCTGCAGCGCGACCCGACCACGACGCTGCTCCACTTTCGCGAGGCGCTGCTCGACACGCGCGTGCGACTCGTGGCCTTCCTCTCGCGGCGCAACTCGCCCGTTTCTCTCGCCGAACTCCACGCGTGGAGCTACAGGCTGCGCGGCAAGCTGAAAAGTCGGAAAGGGGTTTAGCGTCGGCGATCGGCGCGGGCAGCCGACATGCGGCGTCAGATTCACACAGGAACGGCATATTCGTTAATACAGGAGACTCAACGAGCCTTTCACGGACTATCGGACTTGGTGACAGTGTCATTTGCTACGCCGGCACGTTCCAGTCGATCGGCGTCTTGTCATGCTTCTTGAGGTACGCGTTGGCGCGCGAGAAGCACTTGGAGCCGATGAAAGGCGCGTTCGTCTTGGTCGCGCCAAGTGGCGACGGGTGCGAGGATTTGACGACCAGGTGCTTAGATTTGTCGACGAACTCTGCCTTTTCCTGCTCGTTGCACGGTCACGTCGTGCAGTTAGTCTTACGAGAGGTGTTTTCCCACCAAATCGTCAAAGCTGGATCTCACCTGCGCCGGTTTTCCCCAGAGCAAGAAGACGACGTGCGACGCGTTGCTATTGATCTTGCGGATGATGGCGTCTGTGAACTGCTCCCAGCCTTGCTTCTTGTGCGAGTTGGCTTCAGTGTGGCGCACCGTGAGCACCGAGTTGAGCAGCAGCACGCCCTGCTCGCTCCAGCTCGACAGGCAGCCGTGCGTTGGTCGCGTGATGCCGACATCCGTCATGGCCTCCTTGTAAATGTTCCTGAGACTCGGTGGTGTAGGAACGCCGCGGCGCACCGAGAAGCTCAGGCCATGCGCCTGGTTTGGTCCGTGGTACGGATCCTGTCCGATGATCACGACCTTGAGATCCGAGAAGGCGCAGTCACGCAGCGCCGTGAACACGTCCTGCGGTGGCGGATAGATCTTCTGCTTTCTATATGGAGACGCAAAAACATGAGCTGTACGACCCACCGAGCAATATGGACAGCAAGGCAAGGACGTACTTGGCTTCCTCGCGCTGCAGGAACCTCGTCAGGTTCTTGAAGTACGCGCGACCGAACTCGGCCTCGAGCTGCTCGAACCATGACTCGTGCATCAGGGTACGCGCCTTCACGATCAGGTTGCCATGGCTGAGAGGCACAGCCGCTGCAGCGTCCTCATCTTCAGCATCCTGCTGCCCTGCGTCGCCGTCTCCATCATTCTTTTGCTTTTTGGCAGAGTCATCCTGCTCGTTCGCATCGGCCTCGCGCTCGCGCTTCTTGCTGATGCTGCCGTCGGCTTCGGCGACTGCGACGGTGGTGGTGGTGGTGACACTGGCCGACTCGACAACCTTCGGAGTCGTGGCCTTGCTCTTGGCGGCGGTCGTGGGGCTGAAGAACGAGCGGATATCGCGCCCCGCCATCTTGGCTTGAGCTGGCTGGCAAATTGGTCTTTCCCGCCAAAAGGTTGCACTTGCGGCAGCATAACATTGCCTCTCCGACCTAACTTCATCTTAGTATGGTGCATATTAGCCAATGAAACTCATCTATAATATTTTTTAGCCAATGAGAACCGATTTTATTATTTTAGCGAATCAAAACGCTTCAAAATGTTCATTTTCATCCAATAAAACCTCGAGTAGACGTTGAGGTCGGAAGCAGAGTGAATCCGACGTATCTGGTCGGAGCTGATGCTCAGATATGTGTATCGTGATACAAACTGGTTGTGTGCCACGTATCACTCGCATATTTGCCGCGTCTCCGACCAAGAACGATGAGCCTGAACGACTTGAAGCCCACCAACACCAAGCGCGCACGAGCGACGGCCATGAAGGTGTTCGAGCGCTTCCTTTCCGCCGAGAGCACGTGCATGGAGCATGTCAGGGCTTTGGTCGTCGCTGACCCTAGCCGCGCCGGCGGTATTCTCGTGACGCTGATGGACAAGTTTGGGGTGTACCTGGCTTTCCACGCAGGAACGAAGGGGCAGCATCTGTCGCGCCACTCCGTCGCTCAGTATTACCGCCAAGTCAAGTGTTGGCTCCTGGACGAGTACCCTGTTCAAGGTGGTGTTGTGGCGCGGCAGCTGCTGAGCATGGGGCGCACGCTTGAACAGCGCTGCATCAAGCGCGAAAGCGGCGGGTTTGTCAAGAAAGCGGTGGCATGCACGAAGGAGGATCTAAAGAAGATGACAAGGTATCTGTATTCATCGGCGAGCTGTGCTTCGGACTACCAAGATGCGGCACTGTTGTGCCTCCTGTGGTACCTCTTCGGTCGCGCTTCGGACTTGACCTTCGTTCGCAAGCAGCAACTCTCCATCGGTGCTGGTGGCGTGTTCTTCATCCGCTTCATCCGCGTGAAGACATCATATGAACAGGCACTGTCGCTCTTCCCCGATGCTGACTTCCTGACTTGCCCGCTTCTGGCGCTGGCGCTGGCCTTGGTAACGCAAGAGTCACCGTGTGCAGCGCTGCTAAACCATTTGCCTGTGCAGTCAAAGGACATTCCAGTTGAACTTACCGACTCCATCCCGTTGCTTGACCTCTTTGAAGACATTGGCGCCCCAGCTTCTTCGCAAACGTCGACGAGAAGCAGCACAGTTCGCACGACACCGGCGGTCGGGATCCATGCTCTTGTCAACCGCTTGCTCGACCGTGTCGCTGGCCCCGCCGGAGTCGAAGAGCCGCTGATATCCCATTCGTTTCGCCGTGGCGGTGCCCAGCATGCCAACGCGTGCTCAGAGCTGACGGCGCAGTGGATCTTCGACCGCGGTGCCTGGAACTTGATCACGACGAACAAAGCCTTTGCCTACGTCTTCAATACTCCAAAAGAAGACCATCAAGTCGCGAAGGTGCTGAGTGGGATGGCGTCGAAGCAAGCCTCTGTTCTTCCGTCGCTGGAGATCTTTGACTCGAGCACACAAGAGCAGATTAGAGAGATCAGCCACAAGTTCTTCAATGCGAGTCATGCGTTGGGTAATAACGCCTTCAATGTCTGCGCTGCTGTGAGAGACGTGCTGACAGCAACCATCATCCTCCACTACCCGTCGCTGATGAAGACCAACCCGCAGGGACCTGCGATGACGACGATCAAGCGCTGCGCCGAGGCATCCGGTGTGACGACGTCGAACCTGCTCGCATGGTCTCAGCAACTCACGAGGTCAACTGCTCACGCACACACTTCCGCGGAAGATCTGACAGAAGGAAACGTGAAGGCCAAAGTTGTGTTCGATCATCAGACTACCTTGATTGAAAGGTTAATCGAGGTCAACCGTCGCCTTGAGGCTCGAGTCAACTCGCTAGAAGCTGCATACAGCAACAATGGAGAGAGCACATCAGCAAACCATGGCAATCAAGCAAAGCGACCGAGAGACGAAAATGAAAGCGTACCGGCGAAGCGCCGACGACGATCGAAGACTATACCTCTGGTCGACACCTGGTTCGCGTGGTACACGGCGGTTCCGCGCGGATGGCTGAGTACTAACAAGCACAAGAAGTCAGACGCCAAGCAGCTCGTGGCCTTCATGAAGCTCTTCATCGAAGATGGATACGTACTCGACGAGCCATCGCCCAGCTACAAGGATGACGTTCGTCAGCTTGGAGAGCAAACGTCGAACGAAGTCATAGCGTATCTGCACGCGCGGAACGTACCGTCAACTGGATCCAATGCTTTGCTCAAGGTGCTTCGGCAGCTGCATCGCAAGGGAAGCCTCAATGACCTCATCAGCGCCTATCGCCAGCGCCTCGCCATCGGTAGAGTTGTAGATCCTGCACCACTTCTTAACCAAGGCACACTCATGCCGCATCCGTAATTCACACAACACGCACCGCACCCATGCCGTTTGAAGTCGCCTTCCTCGCCCGTGTCCTTGTGGTCGGTGCTCTTTCCGTAGTTGTCGCTTGCTTGTAGGTCTGCCTCAGTCGTTCAAGCATAGAGAAATATACCGATGGGAGGAATCGAACCCTCTCAAAATAGCTCATCGAGAAGGCGCTCTTGTGCAAGCGCTAAACTGTATAAAATCCGGGTTCGCTGTTAATTCAAATTTCACTTTAAGGGCGAATTTACTGAAATTTCAGACTTCTCTTCAACTTTTGCCACCCATATTTCAGAGTGTAGAGTGGGCCACATTATTTGACGGTCGATGCAGCCATCTTCGACTTCAATCGCGGCCAATAGTAATCGGGCCTCTCTGTCCGCTCTTTTGTGTCGTACCTAAAAGGTCGCGGGTGAGAGAGAAGGCGAAGGGCCGCGCTCGCCGTCCAAACCGCCCCACTGAAGTCCTTCAGCGCCGCGCAACAGCCCACGGCGCCGCCTCATCGAAGCAGCATTGGATGAATGCTCGCTGACTCTCCGGACGGTGTCAGCCCGATCTCCAACTCAGTCCAGCGATCGACCGGCCGCGTATCCAGTCGGTGATGTCCAGCATGCGCGGTAGCAGCAGCGGAGGCGGCAAGAAGCCTGTCGCGAAAGCCTGGGGCGGCGGTGATGTCGCAGCGAGCAAGAGCAAAAGTAGCACAGGGAAACCCCAACGCGCCAGACCGAGCGCGGCAGACAGCAACGAGGGCGATCAAGGCCAAGACCGCTCGGGCCGCGACTCGGCAGCGCGGCGAGCGCCGGCGACGGCAAATGTGTCGGCAGTGGCGAGCGGGCGAACGTCGCCGACCCCGCGCTCTAAGACGCCGACCAAGAAGAAGACGCTGCTGCCACAGCGCACGTCGACACCAGCGGCGACGCTCCGATCCAACCGTTCGGGTGAATTGACGGCGAGTTCGTCGCGGTCGGGTCGACCAAGTGAAGGTGGGGACAGTGCTGAGGTTGACACGGGACGGCGGAGGCTGCTAGCGCCGACACCGACGGCTGAGATCCCGAGGCGTGCGCGCACGGCCGAGAGCGGCAGCGACTCCTTCAAGACTCAGTCTAGAGCCTCGACGGCTGGGAGGCTGTCTCCGACTGCGACGCGGTCAGCGACGCGCCGTCTGCCACAGTCTGCGGGACGCAGCATGGATATGAGTGACGCGGTGGCCGAGAACCAGAAGCAAGTGACCGACATCCTCGATCTGATCGCGTCCAAAGACGCGGATTCCACCGTCGTGGTGCGTACGAGCGTGCTTTCCGCGCGATTCGAGTGCTCTAACGTGTGTGAATGGTGCTCCACTAGAAAAACTCATTGTCGCAACTCCTACGCGTGATTCGGTCGGCGCCGCAAGTGACCGCCGAGTGTGTCCACCAACAGGAGGGTGAGCTGTTGCTGCTGCAGACCATTAGGACTCACGCCGATCACGCCGTCCTGCTGTGTTACGGCTGCGTGCTGATCCGCAAGCTGTGCCACCTGAGCATCGAAGCGACGGAGCTGTTTGTGAGGCATGGCATCGTCTCAGTCGTCAGCCAGGCGCTGAGCGGGTTCCCGGAAGACGCCATCTTGCAGGCATCCGCCATCGGGTGTCTGGCCGTGCTAGCTCAGTCGAGCAATCCGAGCAAGAACGAGATGCTCACTTCGACCGACCCGAACCTTCTGCAGCTCGTGCTCGAGTCGCTCGCCATCCATCGCGAATACTCCAACTTGACTCGCCAGGTTCAGATTTACGCGTGCGAAGGTAATTCTATGTGAAACGGAAAGTCGCTGAATGGATGTATTAGTGGAAGGTCTCATGGGTGTTGTTGTGCAGTCCTCACGGAGCTGTGCGAGTTTGGCGGGTCTAACACGACTGCTTCCCTGCTGGAATGGGCCACCCAACAAGGCGATGAGTCAGCGGTGCAGCTTTTGATCTCCCTCATCCGTGAAAGTTCTGTTCGAGACGACAAGAAAGTGACATGTGCGTACTGCACGCTCCTATTGTGGTACGTGACCCAGTCGTAGCGTTCGGTGATGTTCTGGATGCTAGCTACCATCAAGGAGTATTCTGACGAAGCAATGCAATGTTGGATACAGTATTGCGGCCAACAGCTCTGCAGGAGCGGGGAGTTTAAGGGACCATGGTGCAATTACCGATCTTTCGGTTATCATGGCCAAATATCCGACAGATGAAGGTGCAACCCAGTGCGTGTGAACTCAAGGTGGCATTCCTGACACTGACAGCATATTCCGCGTTGCCTGGTGTCTAGGTATCATCCGTTTCTCTGCAGCAGCACTTCGAGAGATTGCCGTGACCAGCTTGAGCCATTCTCCATCGCAGCGAGTCCACCAGACGGCTCGCGTGATACTCGACGATGAGTCGTGCCAACCTTCAGTGCCCACGATTGACACTTCGAGTCCCGTTGATTCTCCTTCACGGTCACCAACCAAAAGAGACAATTTTGCGCGCGTGAAGCAATCTGCTCAACAGCAACGAGCAAAGTCGCCGTCTGGGCGACCTGCGAGTGCAACGAGCCTGTCAAGATCGGAGCCGAGAAGCTTTGGCGATTTTGCAGCAGCGATGGGTGATGCACCCGAGCCGTCCTTCTTCACTGCTTCACCTGCAGCTCTTTCGACTGATTTTCGCAATGAGATGCCTCGGAGCTCCAAGCTCCCTGCTCCCCGCAGCCGCGATGAGTTTGCTCGAGGAGCTGGGACGAAGCGCAAGATCCCATCGAAATCGAGCGAACAGCGAGACCGTTTGCTGCTGAAGACGTACGGAACCCCAAGCATCAAGACCCACCGCGATGCCCCTGGCACCGATTATCTGTACGATGACGTGTATTCAGGACCTACGACCAAAATCAGTCCGCTGCAGAACAACTATTTTGCGCCGGTGGAACAAGAGCGCGTCAAATTTGTCGTCCCGGACCCCTTGTCGAGCACGAAAAGCCCCGACACTGGAGCCAAATCTGCACGGGCACGACTCACACCACTTACGAATGATCGGCTCAAGTTTGCCAACGCTCGTCTTGCGTTCTCATCTGGTTCTGGCGATGGCGGTGGGTGGGTGAATGATGGCGATATTTCCGACGCTGGTGCTGCGGTGGTTGTTACGAAAGTTGGTGATGATCGTGGCAAGAAACACTCTAGAGAAGAACCTGCAGGTCGCGACCCGTATCTGAACATTCCTTCCTCTGCCGGTTTTGACGATTTCCGTCCATCAGTGCGATCGCCAAAGTCGTCTGGTCGAAAACGGAAGACTCCTACTCGCCAAAAGTCTCGTTCGCCTGCAAGCACGAGCCAACGTCGAAAGTCTCCATCGACGCCAAAGGCTCAAGACTACGAACAGACGTTCGAGTCAACGGAGCCAGATGTGGTTCCATTGCCAGAGCGAAGTGACTCGATGTCAGAACTGAAAGAGTTTGCACAGCAGTTGCTGCGAGAGGAGGCGAGGATATCGTCGTTGTTTCCCCACTCTTCGCCAAACCGCATGACGTTTTCTGACAAGCTTCACAAAATGATCGAGATCGCCGAGTCATCGATGTATGAGCGCTCCACGGCGAATGCACGAGTTGCCGGCAATGACAATAGTACGTCCACCACGTTACCACCGGCAGAGATACCGGCCCCGAGAAATGTTGAAGATATCGACAAGCGAGATTGTAGAGCAGAATCAGCCGAGTTGCCAGCCCTGAATAAAGCGCCGGATGTTGCAGAGTCCAAGACTTCTGTGGGCCAATCTAGTGTGACAAAGAACCCCTCAGCTGGATACAAACAGATGCGGACATCAGCGAGCAAAGCAAAACTCTCCAAGCAGGCGTTTTTGGAAAGCTCGTTGCTAACGAGTGGGGTTCCCGACCTGCGAAGTCCCGTACCGTTTGATTTCAGTGACGTCGAGAGCTCAATGGATGTTGCCCCATCAAAGAGCGATGTTAGCGCTGCTCATAGAAGAGACAGATCTCCCAGCGATGACATTGACAGTAAGGCTGCGGGAATCGTCGAGTCCCTTCCCGCTGAGGAAGCTGTCGAAATCCAAGAAGAGGTGATGGCTCCGGCGGAAGTGTGTGCGGAGATCGTTCGCGATGCGAATGAAGAAGCGGAGGTAATAGCAGAGGACATTGAGTGTCACAGCAATGATGTCTCGGTTCATTTAGTCGACCAGACCAGTGTCGAGCACGATGAGGATGCTCCAATGATTGCAGAAGAGATTGTCACACATGGAGAAAGTGGTGAAGGTATGGGAGTCGTCGCTGCCGAAATATCAGTCATGGATGAACAACTATATTTCGGAGACGAGGAATACGTCACCGAGGCAGCCCCACCACCTGATGATACTATGTCGATCGACCAATTGGCGAGCTCACATGCAGAATTGGAGTCGGCCACAGTTGCTGCTGAAGTGGCGACAGGAGATCAGAGGTTGTCGACTGGAGAATCCAGTCAGTATGAAGGAGACGCAGCCAACTATGCTGATGAGTTCGCTGACGATAGTGTCGGTGGGAACATTGCAGAAAGCGTCGTCCCCACAGAGGAGGTTATTGGTGAGGTCAAATCTACTCTCCCCGAGGACGAGGCTTCCGTATTATATCGTGAGGAGATAGCCGAGGACAAGGACATGATAACGACGCTGGATCATTTACGAGAAGCATCCCAAGCGATTGCCAACCTTGGTGTCGAAGACGGCGTCACTGCGGTCGGAAAACAGCAATTGGAGCCGAGTGCAATGGATGTTACCGGAGAGAATCCTGCCATAGCGGTCACTGGCGCAGACACAGGGAACAACGATGGTCCTGAGAGTAATGGCTCGATCGTTACATCAGACAAGGCTGGTGTCCAGAGGGCAATATCATCAGCTCTCGACAGTATTGCTGAGCTTTTATCGCCGCCGCTCGATCTCCTGACTCAAATCTTTGCAGCAGCAACACCAAACAGGTCGACAGAAACAATTCCAGACGACCTGCAAAACCGTGAATCATACGCGGACGACATGGAGGATAACGTTTTACGAGGACCAATTGGAGTTGATAGAGGCGATGATGGGATCAGGGATACTGATGCCATCGCTCTGGCCATCAATCGCACGATTGCTTCATCGCTGGAAGGCACAGCTGGTCGTTTTCAACAGCGTCGTAACGAGCGAAACCATGGAGATCCTATGGGTGTGAAGGCGTCCCATGAACCTGGTCTCACCGACGAGTTTGGAGCGACGAATGATTGGAACCAACTAGAAGCAAATGAGAAGGTTCAAATGCCCCAAACGCTGGATAGCATAAGCGATGACGTGAACAACATTGCTCTTGAAGCTCTGACGATTGCCGTCGTCCGGATCGGAGCTGCAGGTCGGCTCTTCGACGACAACAATGTTCCAGCCACACGCGTAAAATTTTCGACAGGTGATCCGCATGATTTGAGCTCATCGGACAAGAACATCGCACACAATCTCAACGACGTTGTCACCGCTCAACTGAATGGCTTGATAGAAACTCTGCAAACTGCTCCGTCAACAATCGGTGCTACTACTGAACCACCCTCTGTGCCTGAAAACACCAAATCAGACGTTGGGATGGATGCTGACCACGGTGGCTCTGCAACTCCTGGTGTGGTTCGCCGGGGTGTTTTCGACCTGATTGCAGCATCTCTGACGAGTCTGCTCGACGCGCTAAACCAAGCTCAGCCTGAAGCTCCTGGAGCTTCTCAAGCAATGAACACAGTTGCCATGTCGGACGCGTTTAACTCAACCTACACGAATGATAACTTAATGGCGGCGCAAGAATTGTCCCATGCTTCGCTGGAGGAGGGTGGCAAGACTTTGGATACTGAAGACGGGGGCAGCAACCAGATGGCAGAAGTTTCTGATAATGAGGCACCAGAGAGTGATTCGCCTCGAGAAGTGTCAGTGCCAGTGGCGTTAGCGATTCGCAGAAGCGTCTCGACACTCGTGATGTCTGCTTTGGAAAACGTTCTCAGAGATCTCCAGTTTCCGAAATCGGGTGTAACGGTTGGGAGTGATATTCATTATCAGGTTCAAACAAGCGCTACCGATGTTGCAGGTGCACTTTCAAGCGGTGACATTGCCGAGGACGGCGCGGCCGCGTTGTTGCAAGGCACAGGTATCTCACATCCAGAGATTTGCGAGGCAGTTCACTCAACAGTGGCGCGCGCGATCGAGGAGGTATTGGCTGGACTTGCTGAGAATGTCGGTGTGGCAACGACATCGGACAGCGACAAGATCAGTCTTGAGCGCGAAGAGTTATCTGGTAAACCCGACCTCTCGCACAACGAAGGTGTTCGTCCTTCACTGAAAGAGCCAGAAGCGATGTCGGTTGCGATGGCGATTGCAGTTCGCTGGAGTGTTGGGAGTATAGTTGCGCTTGCTGTTGACAAAGCAACGGATACGCTGTTAGCGAGATCCCAGCCTGCTGACGGCGTAAAGACGTCGGAAGACAAACCTCTGTCGGATAATAGCCTGACCGATCCAGGAACTAGCTGCGATATCGCCATTCCAGCCGAGGACCAAGCATCGGCAGACATGGCGGCCGCAATTCGGTGCTCCGTGCGCGACATTATTGACGGCACTGTTGACCGAGTTATGGTTGATCTAGCTGCTGAGCATTCTATAAATGCGGATGAGTGGGTATATGTGGATCAGGAGGGCACGGATGATGCCAGATCGATGGATACCTCAAGACCAAGCCATGATCGTATCCCTCCACTGCCACTGTCAACGGCGATAGTGGATAGGAACTCGAGTGCGAACATCGCAGAGGCTCATGTTTCAGCCGAAATGTTCGGTGCAGTCCGGAATGAAGTCGACGTGATAATTGCTCGATCGCTCCAAGCTGTACTAACCGAGATGGCGGTTCGGCAGCAAGCTACCGAGTCATTAGATCAAGTAATGGAGGCAACTTCAACTCTATCTGAAACGAGCGATCGTGCCGATGAACCTTTGTCGCGTCTTGGCTCACGCGTCAGCAGCAACGAGGCGATCGCAGTAGTTGTTAACCAGACGATAGAGCAAGTGGTCAAGAGTTTTGTCGACCAGATCGCGTCGACCAGCTCCACAAACGTTCCACAAACTCAATCTCGACATGCTGAATCTCCTTCCAGTGAAACCTCAGAGACATCGTGGACATCCATCAGAGGTGACGAAACAACAGGCACTGCAACATGCGTTCAGCAGCCAATGATCTCGGGCGGGTCGCAGGCAGTTGATGTGGAAAGTCAAGAAGAGTCATTGGACGTGCGCATGTCGATCGCCGTGGCGGGTGCTGTGAGCGCGATGACGGCGACTGCGGTGGAGTCTGTGATTGATCGTATTGCGAGTGGTGAGCCGAGTGACGTTGTTGAAGAGGTTGTGTCTGCACCTGCGTCTGCGTCTGCGTCTGCGTCTGCGTCTGCGGGTGTGGAGTCGGTAGCGGCAGCGGACGAGACCGTGAGCGCCGTGGTTGCTGCCGACGCGAGCGGCGACGATGCGTTGGACGTGCGCATGTCGATCGCCGTGGCGGGTGCTGTGAGCGCGATGACGGCGACTGCGGTGGAGTCTGTGATTGATCGTATTGCGAGTGGTGAGCCGAGTGACGTTGTTGAAGAGGTTGTGTCTGCACCTGCGTCTGCACCTGCGTCTGCGTCTGCGTCTGCGGGTGTGGAGTCGGTAGCGGCAGCGGACGAGACCGTGAGCGCCGTGGTTGCTGCCGACGCGAGCGGCGACGATGCGTTGGACGTGCGCATGTCGATCGCCGTGGCGGGTGCTGTGAGCGCGATGACGGCGACTGCGGTGGAGTCTGTGATTGATCGTATTGCGAGTGGTGAGCCGAGTGACGTTGTTGAAGAGGTTGTGTCTGCACCTGCGTCTGCGTCTGCGTCTGCGTCTGCGTCTGCGTCTGCGTCTGCGTCTGCGTCTGCGTCTGCGTCTGCGGGTGTGGAGTCGGTAGCGGCAGCGGACGAGACCGTGAGCGCCGTGGTTGCTGCCGACGCGAGCGGCGACGATGCGTTGGACGTGCGCATGTCGATCGCCGTGGCGGGTGCTGTGAGCGCGATGACGGCGACTGCGGTGGAGTCTGTGATTGATCGTATTGCGAGTGGTGAGCCGAGTGACGTTGTTGAAGAGGTTGTGTCTGCACCTGCGTCTGCGTCTGCGTCTGCGGGTGTGGAGTCGGTAGCGGCAGCGGACGAGACCGTGAGCGCCGTGGTTGCTGCCGACGCGAGCGGCGACGATGCGTTGGACGTGCGCATGTCGATCGCCGTGGCGGGTGCTGTGAGCGCGATGACGGCGACTGCGGTGGAGTCTGTGATTGATCGTATTGCGAGTGGTGAGCCGAGTGACGTTGTTGAAGAGGTTGTGTCTGCACCTGCGTCTGCGTCTGCGTCTGCGTCTGCGTCTGCGTCTGCGTCTGCGTCTGCGTCTGCGGGTGTGGAGTCGGTAGCGGCAGCGGACGAGACCGTGAGCGCCGTGGTTGCTGCCGACGCGAGCGGCGACGATGCGTTGGACGTGCGCATGTCGATCGCCGTGGCGGGTGCTGTGAGCGCGATGACGGCGACTGCGGTGGAGTCTGTGATTGATCGTATTGCGAGTGGTGAGCCGAGTGACGTTGTTGAAGAGGTTGTGTCTGCACCTGCGTCTGCGTCTGCGTCTGCGGGTGTGGAGTCGGTAGCGGCAGCGGACGAGACCGTGAGCGCCGTGGTTGCTGCCGACGCGAGCGGCGACGATGCGTTGGACGTGCGCATGTCGATCGCCGTGGCGGGTGCTGTGAGCGCGATGACGGCGACTGCGGTGGAGTCTGTGATTGATCGTATTGCGAGTGGTGAGCCGAGTGACGTTGTTGAAGAGGTTGTGTCTGCACCTGCGTCTGCGTCTGCGTCTGCGTCTGCGTCTGCGGGTGTGGAGTCGGTAGCGGCAGCGGACGAGACCGTGAGCGCCGTGGTTGCTGCCGACGCGAGCGGCGACGATGCGTTGGACGTGCGCATGTCGATCGCCGTGGCGGGTGCTGTGAGCGCGATGACGGCGACTGCGGTGGAGTCTGTGATTGATCGTATTGCGAGTGGTGAGCCGAGTGACGTTGTTGAAGAGGTTGTGTCTGCACCTGCGTCTGCGTCTGCGTCTGCGGGTGTGGAGTCGGTAGCGGCAGCGGACGAGACCGTGAGCGCCGTGGTTGCTGCCGACGCGAGCGGCGACGATGCGTTGGACGTGCGCATGTCGATCGCCGTGGCGGGTGCTGTGAGCGCGATGACGGCGACTGCGGTGGAGTCTGTGATTGATCGTATTGCGAGTGGTGAGCCGAGTGACGTTGTTGAAGAGGTTGTGTCTGCACCTGCGTCTGCGTCTGCGTCTGCGGGTGTGGAGTCGGTAGCGGCAGCGGACGAGACCGTGAGCGCCGTGGTTGCTGCCGACGCGAGCGGCGACGATGCGTTGGACGTGCGCATGTCGATCGCCGTGGCGGGTGCTGTGAGCGCGATGACGGCGACTGCGGTGGAGTCTGTGATTGATCGTATTGCGAGTGGTGAGCCGAGTGACGTTGTTGAAGAGGTTGTGTCTGCACCTGCGTCTGCGTCTGCGTCTGCGTCTGCGTCTGCACCTGCGTCTGCGTCTGCGTCTGCGTCTGCGTCTGCGGGTGTGGAGTCGGTAGCGGCAGCGGACGAGACCGTGAGCGCCGTGGTTGCTGCCGACGCGAGCGGCGACGATGCGTTGGACGTGCGCATGTCGATCGCCGTGGCGGGTGCTGTGAGCGCGATGACGGCGACTGCGGTGGAGTCTGTGATTGATCGTATTGCGAGTGGTGAGCCGAGTGACGTTGTTGAAGAGGTTGTGTCTGCACCTGCGTCTGCGTCTGCGTCTGCGGGTGTGGAGTCGGTAGCGGCAGCGGACGAGACCGTGAGCGCCGTGGTTGCTGCCGACGCGAGCGGCGACGATGCGTTGGACGTGCGCATGTCGATCGCCGTGGCGGGTGCTGTGAGCGCGATGACGGCGACTGCGGTGGAGTCTGTGATTGATCGTATTGCGAGTGGTGAGCCGAGTGACGTTGTTGAAGAGGTTGTGTCTGCACCTGCGTCTGCGTCTGCGTCTGCGTCTGCGTCTGCGTCTGCGTCTGCGTCTGCGTCTGCGTCTGCGTCTGCGTCTGCGTCTGCGTCTGCGGGTGTGGAGTCGGTAGCGGCAGCGGACGAGACCGTGAGCGCCGTGGTTGCTGCCGACGCGAGCGGCGACGATGCGTTGGACGTGCGCATGTCGATCGCCGTGGCGGGTGCTGTGAGCGCGATGACGGCGACTGCGGTGGAGTCTGTGATTGATCGTATTGCGAGTGGTGAGCCGAGTGACGTTGTTGAAGAGGTTGTGTCTGCACCTGCGTCTGCGTCTGCGTCTGCGGGTGTGGAGTCGGTAGCGGCAGCGGACGAGACCGTGAGCGCCGTGGTTGCTGCCGACGCGAGCGGCGACGATGCGTTGGACGTGCGCATGTCGATCGCCGTGGCGGGTGCTGTGAGCGCGATGACGGCGACTGCGGTGGAGTCTGTGATTGATCGTATTGCGAGTGGTGAGCCGAGTGACGTTGTTGAAGAGGTTGTGTCTGCACCTGCGTCTGCGTCTGCGTCTGCGTCTGCGTCTGCACCTGCGTCTGCGTCTGCGTCTGCGTCTGCGTCTGCGGGTGTGGAGTCGGTAGCGGCAGCGGACGAGACCGTGAGCGCCGTGGTTGCTGCCGACGCGAGCGGCGACGATGCGTTGGACGTGCGCATGTCGATCGCCGTGGCGGGTGCTGTGAGCGCGATGACGGCGACTGCGGTGGAGTCTGTGATTGATCGTATTGCGAGTGGTGAGCCGAGTGACGTTGTTGAAGAGGTTGTGTCTGCACCTGCGTCTGCGTCTGCGTCTGCGGGTGTGGAGTCGGTAGCGGCAGCGGACGAGACCGTGAGCGCCGTGGTTGCTGCCGACGCGAGCGGCGACGATGCGTTGGACGTGCGCATGTCGATCGCCGTGGCGGGTGCTGTGAGCGCGATGACGGCGACTGCGGTGGAGTCTGTGATTGATCGTATTGCGAGTGGTGAGCCGAGTGACGTTGTTGAAGAGGTTGTGTCTGCACCTGCGTCTGCGTCTGCGTCTGCGTCTGCGTCTGCGTCTGCGTCTGCGTCTGCGTCTGCGTCTGCGTCTGCGTCTGCGTCTGCGTCTGCGGGTGTGGAGTCGGTAGCGGCAGCGGACGAGACCGTGAGCGCCGTGGTTGCTGCCGACGCGAGCGGCGACGATGCGTTGGACGTGTGCATGTCGATCGCCGTGGCGGGTGCTGTGAGCGCGATGACGGCGACTGCGGTGGAGTCTGTGATTGATCGTATTGCGAGTGGTGAGCCGAGTGACGTTGTTGAAGAGGTTGTGTCTGCACCTGCGTCTGCGTCTGCGTCTGCGTCTGCGTCTGCGGGTGTGGAGTCGGTAGCGGCAGCGGACGAGACCGTGAGCGCCGTGGTTGCTGCCGACGCGAGCGGCGACGATGCGTTGGACGTGCGCATGTCGATCGCCGTGGCGGGTGCTGTGAGCGCGATGACGGCGACTGCGGTGGAGTCTGTGATTGATCGTATTGCGAGTGGTGAGCCGAGTGACGTTGTTGAAGAGGTTGTGTCTGCACCTGCGTCTGCGTCTGCGTCTGCGGGTGTGGAGTCGGTAGCGGCAGCGGACGAGACCGTGAGCGCCGTGGTTGCTGCCGACGCGAGCGGCGACGATGCGTTGGACGTGCGCATGTCGATCGCCGTGGCGGGTGCTGTGAGCGCGATGACGGCGACTGCGGTGGAGTCTGTGATTGATCGTATTGCGAGTGGTGAGCCGAGTGACGTTGTTGAAGAGGTTGTGTCTGCACCTGCGTCTGCGTCTGCGTCTGCGTCTGCGTCTGCGGGTGTGGAGTCGGTAGCGGCAGCGGACGAGACCGTGAGCGCCGTGGTTGCTGCCGACGCGAGCGGCGACGATGCGTTGGACGTGCGCATGTCGATCGCCGTGGCGGGTGCTGTGAGCGCGATGACGGCGACTGCGGTGGAGTCTGTGATTGATCGTATTGCGAGTGGTGAGCCGAGTGACGTTGTTGAAGAGGTTGTGTCTGCACCTGCGTCTGCGTCTGCGTCTGCGGGTGTGGAGTCGGTAGCGGCAGCGGACGAGACCGTGAGCGCCGTGGTTGCTGCCGACGCGAGCGGCGACGATGCGTTGGACGTGCGCATGTCGATCGCCGTGGCGGGTGCTGTGAGCGCGATGACGGCGACTGCGGTGGAGTCTGTGATTGATCGTATTGCGAGTGGTGAGCCGAGTGACGTTGTTGAAGAGGTTGTGTCTGCACCTGCGTCTGCGTCTGCGTCTGCGGGTGTGGAGTCGGTAGCGGCAGCGGACGAGACCGTGAGCGCCGTGGTTGCTGCCGACGCGAGCGGCGACGATGCGTTGGACGTGCGCATGTCGATCGCCGTGGCGGGTGCTGTGAGCGCGATGACGGCGACTGCGGTGGAGTCTGTGATTGATCGTATTGCGAGTGGTGAGCCGAGTGACGTTGTTGAAGAGGTTGTGTCTGCACCTGCGTCTGCGTCTGCGTCTGCGGGTGTGGAGTCGGTAGCGGCAGCGGACGAGACCGTGAGCGCCGTGGTTGCTGCCGACGCGAGCGGCGACGATGCGTTGGACGTGCGCATGTCGATCGCCGTGGCGGGTGCTGTGAGCGCGATGACGGCGACTGCGGTGGAGTCTGTGATTGATCGTATTGCGAGTGGTGAGCCGAGTGACGTTGTTGAAGAGGTTGTGTCTGCACCTGCGTCTGCGTCTGCGTCTGCGTCTGCGTCTGCGTCTGCGTCTGCGTCTGCGTCTGCGTCTGCGTCTGCGGGTGTGGAGTCGGTAGCGGCAGCGGACGAGACCGTGAGCGCCGTGGTTGCTGCCGACGCGAGCGGCGACGATGCGTTGGACGTGCGCATGTCGATCGCCGTGGCGGGTGCTGTGAGCGCGATGACGGCGACTGCGGTGGAGTCTGTGTCATCGAATTATGGAGGTGAAGGTGAAGGTGAAACCGGATATGACGACGACTTTGAGTTTGGTAACCAAGGAGATGGCGATGCGGTACCTTCTTCCATTTGTGACGAGCGAATTGATTCACGACGTGATTTGCAAGATGGTGATGATCATTATGAATTGGACTTTGATGAGCCGCAAGAGGGCCTCTCAATCACCACAGATGAGCCGTCAGCAGGAATTGATGGGCATGCATCTACCCAAGTGGACAACACTGAGAGCCTCGATGTTGAAGCAACATATGCTGAGGATATGGAGGCGTTTGAGGAAGCGACGGCTATGCCTTCCAGCGATAATAACAAAGGTATGGAGAATCCTGTTGCTGCAGATGACGCGGAAGGTGCTGTCGTGTTGGCGATGCAATCAATACTGGACGCAATGGAGCTTCCAACAACAACGGCGGGCAAGGAAGCTGATTCCATCGAGATAATCACGGCTCGCGGAACATCTGATGGCGATATTGTTGTCAAGGATTCTATTGGTGTAGACAGTGCTCGGCAAGCCGAGAATGATTATGCCGACGACATGGCTGAATTCGAGACAAATGAAGTCTCAATGTTGGAGGAGATCAAAAACAAAACAGATGTTTGGATGGTGTCGGTGGAGGACGCGGAGGTGGCAGCGGCGACTGCGGCTGCGGTGGAGGATCTGGTGTCTGCGGCGTCGATGATGGCGGAAGCGGCCGTGGTGGTTCCCGAAGCGTCGACTCCCGTGTCGGAGGTTGTGAAGCCTGCTGAGCCTGTGGAGTCTGCCGAGTCTGCTGAGCCTGCTGAGCCTGCTGAGCCTGCTGAGCCTACCGAGCCTGCCGAGCCTGCGGACGTTGCGGAGCCGGCTGACACGAGTGAGGCGGCGACGACGGAGGCTGCAGTGGAGTCGGTGGAGGACGCGGAGGTGGCAGCGGCGACTGCGGCTGCGGTGGAGGATCTGGTGTCTGCGGCGTCGATGATGGCGGAAGCGGCCGTGGTGGTTCCCGAAGCGTCGACTCCCGTGTCGGAGGTTGTGAAGCCTGCTGAGCCTGTGGAGTCTGCCGAGTCTGCTGAGCCTGCTGAGCCTGCTGAGCCTGCTGAGCCTACCGAGCCTGCCGAGCCTGCGGACGTTGCGGAGCCGGCTGACACGAGTGAGGCGGCGACGACGGAGGCTGCAGTGGAGTCGGTGGAGGACGCGGAGGTGGCAGCGGCGACTGCGGCTGCGGTGGAGGATCTGGTGTCTGCGGCGTCGATGATGGCGGAAGCGGCCGTGGTGGTTCCCGAAGCGTCGACTCCCGTGTCGGAGGTTGTGAAGCCTGCTGAGCCTGTGGAGTCTGCCGAGTCTGCTGAGCCTGCTGAGCCTGCTGAGCCTGCTGAGCCTACCGAGCCTGCCGAGCCTGCGGACGTTGCGGAGCCGGCTGACACGAGTGAGGCGGCGACGACGGAGGCTGCAGTGGAGTCGGTGGAGGACGCGGAGGTGGCAGCGGCGACTGCGGCTGCGGTGGAGGATCTGGTGTCTGCGGCGTCGATGATGGCGGAAGCGGCCGTGGTGGTTCCCGAAGCGTCGACTCCCGTGTCGGAGGTTGTGAAGCCTGCTGAGCCTGTGGAGTCTGCCGAGTCTGCTGAGCCTGCTGAGCCTGCTGAGCCTGCCGAGTCTGCTGAGCCTGCTGAGCCTGCTGAGCCTGCTGAGCCTGCTGAGCCTACCGAGCCTGCCGAGCCTGCGGACGTTGCGGAGCCGGCTGACACGAGTGAGGCGGCGACGACGGAGGCTGCAGTGGAGTCGGTGGAGGACGCGGAGGTGGCAGCGGCGACTGCGGCTGCGGTGGAGGATCTGGTGTCTGCGGCGTCGATGATGGCGGAAGCGGCCGTGGTGGTTCCCGAAGCGTCGACTCCCGTGTCGGAGGTTGTGAAGCCTGCTGAGCCTGTGGAGTCTGCCGAGCCTGCTGAGCCTGCTGAGCCTGCTGAGCCTGCTGAGCCTGCTGAGCCTGCTGAGCCTGCTGAGCCTACCGAGCCTGCCGAGCCTGCGGACGTTGCGGAGCCGGCTGACACGAGTGAGGCGGCGACGACGGAGGCTGCAGTGGAGTCGGTGGAGGACGCGGAGGTGGCAGCGGCGACTGCGGCTGCGGTGGAGGATCTGGTGTCTGCGGCGTCGATGATGGCGGAAGCGGCCGTGGTGGTTCCCGAAGCGTCGACTCCCGTGTCGGAGGTTGTGAAGCCTGCTGAGCCTGCTGAGCCTGCTGAGCCTGCTGAGCCTACCGAGCCTGCCGAGCCTGCGGACGTTGCGGAGCCGGCTGACACGAGTGAGGCGGCGACGACGGAGGCTGCAGTGGAGTCGGTGGAGGACGCGGAGGTGGCAGCGGCGACTGCGGCTGCGGTGGAGGATCTGGTGTCTGCGGCGTCGATGATGGCGGAAGCGGCCGTGGTGGTTCCCGAAGCGTCGACTCCCGTGTCGGAGGTTGTGAAGCCTGCTGAGCCTGTGGAGTCTGCCGAGCCTGCTGAGCCTGCTGAGCCTGCTGAGCCTGCTGAGCCTGCTGAGCCTGCTGAGCCTGCTGAGCCTGCTGAGCCTGCTGAGCCTACCGAGCCTGCCGAGCCTGCGGACGTTGCGGAGCCGGCTGACACGAGTGAGGCGGCGACGACGGAGGCTGCAGTGGAGTCGGTGGAGGACGCGGAGGTGGCAGCGGCGACTGCGGCTGCGGTGGAGGATCTGGTGTCTGCGGCGTCGATGATGGCGGAAGCGGCCGTGGTGGTTCCCGAAGCGTCGACTCCCGTGTCGGAGGTTGTGAAGCCTGCTGAGCCTGTGGAGTCTGCCGAGCCTGCTGAGCCTGCTGAGCCTGCTGAGCCTGCTGAGCCTGCTGAGCCTGCTGAGCCTGCTGAGCCTGCTGAGCCTGCTGAGCCTACCGAGCCTGCCGAGCCTGCGGACGTTGCGGAGCCGGCTGACACGAGTGAGGCGGCGACGACGGAGGCTGCAGTGGAGTCGGTGGAGGACGCGGAGGTGGCAGCGGCGACTGCGGCTGCGGTGGAGGATCTGGTGTCTGCGGCGTCGATGATGGCGGAAGCGGCCGTGGTGGTTCCCGAAGCGTCGACTCCCGTGTCGGAGGTTGTGAAGCCTGCTGAGCCTGTGGAGTCTGCCGAGCCTGCTGAGCCTGCTGAGCCTGCTGAGCCTGCTGAGTCTGCTGAGCCTGCTGAGCCTGCTGAGCCTGCTGAGCCTGCTGAGCCTACCGAGCCTGCCGAGCCTGCGGACGTTGCGGAGCCGGCTGACACGAGTGAGGCGGCGACGACGGAGGCTGCAGTGGAGTCGGTGGAGGACGCGGAGGTGGCAGCGGCGACTGCGGCTGCGGTGGAGGATCTGGTGTCTGCGGCGTCGATGATGGCGGAAGCGGCCGTGGTGGTTCCCGAAGCGTCGACTCCCGTGTCGGAGGTTGTGAAGCCTGCTGAGCCTGTGGAGTCTGCCGAGTCTGCTGAGCCTGCTGAGCCTGCTGAGCCTGCCGAGCCTGCGGACGTTGCGGAGCCGGCTGACACGAGTGAGGCGGCGACGACGGAGGCTGCAGTGGAGTCGGTGGAGGACGCGGAGGTGGCAGCGGCGACTGCGGCTGCGGTGGAGGATCTGGTGTCTGCGGCGTCGATGATGGCGGAAGCGGCCGTGGTGGTTCCCGAAGCGTCGACTCCCGTGTCGGAGGTTGTGAAGCCTGCTGAGCCTGTGGAGTCTGCCGAGCCTGCTGAGCCTGCTGAGCCTGCTGAGCCTGCTGAGCCTGCTGAGCCTGCTGAGCCTGCTGAGCCTACCGAGCCTGCCGAGCCTGCGGACGTTGCGGAGCCGGCTGACACGAGTGAGGCGGCGACGACGGAGGCTGCAGTGGAGTCGGTGGAGGACGCGGAGGTGGCAGCGGCGACTGCGGCTGCGGTGGAGGATCTGGTGTCTGCGGCGTCGATGATGGCGGAAGCGGCCGTGGTGGTTCCCGAAGCGTCGACTCCCGTGTCGGAGGTTGTGAAGCCTGCTGAGCCTGTGGAGTCTGCCGAGTCTGCTGAGCCTGCTGAGCCTGCTGAGCCTGCCGAGCCTGCGGACGTTGCGGAGCCGGCTGACACGAGTGAGGCGGCGACGACGGAGGCTGCAGTGGAGTCGGTGGAGGACGCGGAGGTGGCAGCGGCGACTGCGGCTGCGGTGGAGGATCTGGTGTCTGCGGCGTCGATGATGGCGGAAGCGGCCGTGGTGGTTCCCGAAGCGTCGACTCCCGTGTCGGAGGTTGTGAAGCCTGCTGAGCCTGTGGAGTCTGCCGAGTCTGCTGAGCCTGCTGAGCCTGCTGAGCCTGCCGAGCCTGCGGACGTTGCGGAGCCGGCTGACACGAGTGAGGCGGCGACGACGGAGGCTGCAGTGGAGTCGGTGGAGGACGCGGAGGTGGCAGCGGCGACTGCGGCTGCGGTGGAGGATCTGGTGTCTGCGGCGTCGATGATGGCGGAAGCGGCCGTGGTGGTTCCCGAAGCGTCGACTCCCGTGTCGGAGGTTGTGAAGCCTGCTGAGCCTGTGGAGTCTGCCGAGCCTGCTGAGCCTGCTGAGCCTGCTGAGCCTGCTGAGCCTGCTGAGCCTGCTGAGCCTGCTGAGCCTGCTGAGCCTACCGAGCCTGCCGAGCCTGCGGACGTTGCGGAGCCGGCTGACACGAGTGAGGCGGCGACGACGGAGGCTGCAGTGGAGTCGGTGGAGGACGCGGAGGTGGCAGCGGCGACTGCGGCTGCGGTGGAGGATCTGGTGTCTGCGGCGTCGATGATGGCGGAAGCGGCCGTGGTGGTTCCCGAAGCGTCGACTCCCGTGTCGGAGGTTGTGAAGCCTGCTGAGCCTGTGGAGTCTGCCGAGTCTGCTGAGCCTGCTGAGCCTGCTGAGCCTACCGAGCCTGCCGAGCCTGCGGACGTTGCGGAGCCGGCTGACACGAGTGAGGCGGCGACGACGGAGGCTGCAGTGGAGTCGGTGGAGGACGCGGAGGTGGCAGCGGCGACTGCGGCTGCGGTGGAGGATCTGGTGTCTGCGGCGTCGATGATGGCGGAAGCGGCCGTGGTGGTTCCCGAAGCGTCGACTCCCGTGTCGGAGGTTGTGAAGCCTGCTGAGCCTGTGGAGTCTGCCGAGCCTGCTGAGCCTGCTGAGCCTGCTGAGCCTGCTGAGCCTGCCGAGTCTGCTGAGCCTGCTGAGCCTGCTGAGCCTGCTGAGCCTGCTGAGCCTACCGAGCCTGCCGAGCCTGCGGACGTTGCGGAGCCGGCTGACACGAGTGAGGCGGCGACGACGGAGGCTGCAGTGGAGTCGGTGGAGGACGCGGAGGTGGCAGCGGCGACTGCGGCTGCGGTGGAGGATCTGGTGTCTGCGGCGTCGATGATGGCGGAAGCGGCCGTGGTGGTTCCCGAAGCGTCGACTCCCGTGTCGGAGGTTGTGAAGCCTGCTGAGCCTGTGGAGTCTGCCGAGTCTGCTGAGCCTGCTGAGCCTGCTGAGCCTGCTGAGCCTGCTGAGCCTGCTGAACCTACCGAGCCTGCCGAGCCTGCGGACGTTGCGGAGCCGGCTGACACGAGTGAGGCGGCGACGACGGAGGCTGCAGTGGAGTCGGTGGAGGACGCGGAGGTGGCAGCGGCGACTGCGGCTGCGGTGGAGGATCTGGTGTCTGCGGCGTCGATGATGGCGGAAGCGGCCGTGGTGGTTCCCGAAGCGTCGACTCCCGTGTCGGAGGTTGTGAAGCCTGCTGAGCCTGTGGAGTCTGCCGAGTCTGCTGAGCCTGCTGAGCCTGCTGAGCCTGCTGAGCCTGCTGAGCCTGCTGAACCTACCGAGCCTGCCGAGCCTGCGGACGTTGCGGAGCCGGCTGACACGAGTGAGGCGGCGACGACGGAGGCTGCAGTGGAGTCGGTGGAGGACGCGGAGGTGGCAGCGGCGACTGCGGCTGCGGTGGAGGATCTGGTGTCTGCGGCGTCGATGATGGCGGAAGCGGCCGTGGTGGTTCCCGAAGCGTCGACTCCCGTGTCGGAGGTTGTGAAGCCTGCTGAGCCTGTGGAGTCTGCCGAGTCTGCTGAGCCTGCTGAGCCTGCTGAGCCTGCCGAGCCTGCGGACGTTGCGGAGCCGGCTGACACGAGTGAGGCGGCGACGACGGAGGCTGCAGTGGAGTCGGTGGAGGACGCGGAGGTGGCAGCGGCGACTGCGGCTGCGGTGGAGGATCTGGTGTCTGCGGCGTCGATGATGGCGGAAGCGGCCGTGGTGGTTCCCGAAGCGTCGACTCCCGTGTCGGAGGTTGTGAAGCCTGCTGAGCCTGTGGAGTCTGCCGAGTCTGCTGAGCCTGCTGAGCCTGCTGAGCCTGCTGAGCCTACCGAGCCTGCCGAGCCTGCGGACGTTGCGGAGCCGGCTGACACGAGTGAGGCGGCGACGACGGAGGCTGCAGTGGAGTCGGTGGAGGACGCGGAGGTGGCAGCGGCGACTGCGGCTGCGGTGGAGGATCTGGTGTCTGCGGCGTCGATGATGGCGGAAGCGGCCGTGGTGGTTCCCGAAGCGTCGACTCCCGTGTCGGAGGTTGTGAAGCCTGCTGAGCCTGTGGAGTCTGCCGAGTCTGCTGAGCCTGCTGAGCCTGCTGAGCCTGATGAGTCTGCTGAGCCTGCTGAGCCTGCTGAGCCTGCTGAGCCTGCTGAACCTACCGAGCCTGCCGAGCCTGCGGACGTTGCGGAGCCGGCTGACACGAGTGAGGCGGCGACGACGGAGGCTGCAGTGGAGTCGGTGGAGGACGCGGAGGTGGCAGCGGCGACTGCGGCTGCGGTGGAGGATCTGGTGTCTGCGGCGTCGATGATGGCGGAAGCGGCCGTGGTGGTTCCCGAAGCGTCGACTCCCGTGTCGGAGGTTGTGAAGCCTGCTGAGCCTGTGGAGTCTGCCGAGTCTGCTGAGCCTGCTGAGCCTGCTGAGCCTGCTGAGCCTACCGAGCCTGCCGAGCCTGCGGACGTTGCGGAGCCGGCTGACACGAGTGAGGCGGCGACGACGGAGGCTGCAGTGGAGTCGGTGGAGGACGCGGAGGTGGCAGCGGCGACTGCGGCTGCGGTGGAGGATCTGGTGTCTGCGGCGTCGATGATGGCGGAAGCGGCCGTGGTGGTTCCCGAAGCGTCGACTCCCGTGTCGGAGGTTGTGAAGCCTGCTGAGCCTGTGGAGTCTGCCGAGCCTGCTGAGCCTGCTGAGCCTGCTGAGCCTGCTGAGCCTGCCGAGTCTGCTGAGCCTGCTGAGCCTGCTGAGCCTGCTGAGCCTGCTGAGCCTACCGAGCCTGCCGAGCCTGCGGACGTTGCGGAGCCGGCTGACACGAGTGAGGCGGCGACGACGGAGGCTGCAGTGGAGTCGGTGGAGGACGCGGAGGTGGCAGCGGCGACTGCGGCTGCGGTGGAGGATCTGGTGTCTGCGGCGTCGATGATGGCGGAAGCGGCCGTGGTGGTTCCCGAAGCGTCGACTCCCGTGTCGGAGGTTGTGAAGCCTGCTGAGCCTGTGGAGTCTGCCGAGTCTGCTGAGCCTGCTGAGCCTGCTGAGCCTGATGAGTCTGCTGAGCCTGCTGAGCCTGCTGAGCCTGCTGAGCCTGCTGAACCTACCGAGCCTGCCGAGCCTGCGGACGTTGCGGAGCCGGCTGACACGAGTGAGGCGGCGACGACGGAGGCTGCAGTGGAGTCGGTGGAGGACGCGGAGGTGGCAGCGGCGACTGCGGCTGCGGTGGAGGATCTGGTGTCTGCGGCGTCGATGATGGCGGAAGCGGCCGTGGTGGTTCCCGAAGCGTCGACTCCCGTGTCGGAGGTTGTGAAGCCTGCTGAGCCTGTGGAGTCTGCCGAGTCTGCTGAGCCTGCTGAGCCTGCTGAGCCTGCTGAGCCTACCGAGCCTGCCGAGCCTGCGGACGTTGCGGAGCCGGCTGACACGAGTGAGGCGGCGACGACGGAGGCTGCAGTGGAGTCGGTGGAGGACGCGGAGGTGGCAGCGGCGACTGCGGCTGCGGTGGAGGATCTGGTGTCTGCGGCGTCGATGATGGCGGAAGCGGCCGTGGTGGTTCCCGAAGCGTCGACTCCCGTGTCGGAGGTTGTGAAGCCTGCTGAGCCTGTGGAGTCTGCCGAGTCTGCTGAGCCTGCTGAGCCTGCTGAGCCTGCTGAGCCTACCGAGCCTGCCGAGCCTGCGGACGTTGCGGAGCCGGCTGACACGAGTGAGGCGGCGACGACGGAGGCTGCAGTGGAGTCGGTGGAGGACGCGGAGGTGGCAGCGGCGACTGCGGCTGCGGTGGAGGATCTGGTGTCTGCGGCGTCGATGATGGCGGAAGCGGCCGTGGTGGTTCCCGAAGCGTCGACTCCCGTGTCGGAGGTTGTGAAGCCTGCTGAGCCTGTGGAGTCTGCCGAGTCTGCTGAGCCTGCTGAGCCTGCTGAGCCTGCTGAGCCTACCGAGCCTGCCGAGCCTGCGGACGTTGCGGAGCCGGCTGACACGAGTGAGGCGGCGACGACGGAGGCTGCAGTGGAGTCGGTGGAGGACGCGGAGGTGGCAGCGGCGACTGCGGCTGCGGTGGAGGATCTGGTGTCTGCGGCGTCGATGATGGCGGAAGCGGCCGTGGTGGTTCCCGAAGCGTCGACTCCCGTGTCGGAGGTTGTGAAGCCTGCTGAGCCTGTGGAGTCTGCCGAGCCTGCTGAGCCTGCTGAGCCTGCTGAGCCTGCTGAGCCTGCTGAGCCTGCTGAGCCTGCTGAGCCTACCGAGCCTGCCGAGCCTGCGGACGTTGCGGAGCCGGCTGACACGAGTGAGGCGGCGACGACGGAGGCTGCAGTGGAGTCGGTGGAGGACGCGGAGGTGGCAGCGGCGACTGCGGCTGCGGTGGAGGATCTGGTGTCTGCGGCGTCGATGATGGCGGAAGCGGCCGTGGTGGTTCCCGAAGCGTCGACTCCCGTGTCGGAGGTTGTGAAGCCTGCTGAGCCTGTGGAGCCTGCTGAGCCTGCTGAGCCTGCTGAGCCTGCTGAGCCTACCGAGCCTGCCGAGCCTGCGGACGTTGCGGAGCCGGCTGACACGAGTGAGGCGGCGACGACGGAGGCTGCAGTGGAGTCGGTGGAGGACGCGGAGGTGGCAGCGGCGACTGCGGCTGCGGTGGAGGATCTGGTGTCTGCGGCGTCGATGATGGCGGAAGCGGCCGTGGTGGTTCCCGAAGCGTCGACTCCCGTGTCGGAGGTTGTGAAGCCTGCTGAGCCTGTGGAGCCTGCTGAGCCTGCTGAGCCTGCTGAGCCTGCTGAGCCTACCGAGCCTGCCGAGCCTGCGGACGTTGCGGAGCCGGCTGACACGAGTGAGGCGGCGACGACGGAGGCTGCAGTGGAGTCGGTGGAGGACGCGGAGGTGGCAGCGGCGACTGCGGCTGCGGTGGAGGATCTGGTGTCTGCGGCGTCGATGATGGCGGAAGCGGCCGTGGTGGTTCCCGAAGCGTCGACTCCCGTGTCGGAGGTTGTGAAGCCTGCTGAGCCTGTGGAGTCTGCCGAGTCTGCTGAGCCTGCTGAGCCTGCTGAGCCTACCGAGCCTGCCGAGCCTGCGGACGTTGCGGAGCCGGCTGACACGAGTGAGGCGGCGACGACGGAGGCTGCAGTGGAGTCGGTGGAGGACGCGGAGGTGGCAGCGGCGACTGCGGCTGCGGTGGAGGATCTGGTGTCTGCGGCGTCGATGATGGCGGAAGCGGCCGTGGTGGTTCCCGAAGCGTCGACTCCCGTGTCGGAGGTTGTGAAGCCTGCTGAGCCTGTGGAGCCTGCTGAGCCTGCTGAGCCTGCTGAGCCTGCTGAGCCTACCGAGCCTGCCGAGCCTGCGGACGTTGCGGAGCCGGCTGACACGAGTGAGGCGGCGACGACGGAGGCTGCAGTGGAGTCGGTGGAGGACGCGGAGGTGGCAGCGGCGACTGCGGCTGCGGTGGAGGATCTGGTGTCTGCGGCGTCGATGATGGCGGAAGCGGCCGTGGTGGTTCCCGAAGCGTCGACTCCCGTGTCGGAGGTTGTGAAGCCTGCTGAGCCTGTGGAGTCTGCCGAGTCTGCTGAGCCTGCTGAGCCTGCTGAGCCTACCGAGCCTGCCGAGCCTGCGGACGTTGCGGAGCCGGCTGACACGAGTGAGGCGGCGACGACGGAGGCTGCAGTGGAGTCGGTGGAGGACGCGGAGGTGGCAGCGGCGACTGCGGCTGCGGTGGAGGATCTGGTGTCTGCGGTTTCGATGGTGTTCCAGGAGAATGTTGTGTCTGTTGGAGCCCTGTTGCGAGAGATGGTATATCATGTTGCCATTGTCGATGGCCCTGAGGTCCAGACTGGGGCAGAAGATATCAGTGTGGTTGAAACCTCGGGTAATTCTCAGGATACTGCTGGCGAGCCTGCGGTGGAAGACACAGACGAAGATTTGTTGGTCATGTCTGTCTTGGAGTCTCTAGTTGTCGCAGTGTCAACTGAGGGGCTCGAGACTATGGCGAACTCGAAACTATCGAACTCGGCAACGCAACCTCGACCGAAGACAGAAGTACCAGTACCTGATTCTGTTTCTCAAAACCTGTCCGACACGGAGGATGATGGTGCTCACAAAACACCTCCAATCGTGACGCCACTGAATCTCGCTCGCCTCGCTCACAAAGGGTCGAGTGATGCTGAAGCTGTCCACAACCCATCTGATGCACTGGCGGATGGCACCACGACGGACGTGGCTGTAGCGAATTCGGAGGGTGTGCCTGCGCTCTTGGACGAGCACGCCATCCGCGAGATTTGTGGAGGCTGGTAGATTGACTCGACTACTGGGAGGCTCTGTTTTGCCTCACATCGGTCGCTGAGAGTTTCACATCATGAATGTGTGAAGATACAGCGTGTGTAGAGTTGTGTCGGTGACACTTTTTGACTGTATACATCCAATAATCGAACGCTGACATGTTCCTCTCAACTCTGCTCATACATCAACAATCTATTGTTCAAACCTCAATGTCTACTCCTGTTTCCAGGCACCAACGCCCATGGCCCGGTCCACCAGCTCTGGGAAAGCATCTTCATCGGGTGATGGGTACGGCACGAGCGCGTCCAGGTCGGCCGTCTCGAGCACCTGCTGCAGACCCTCGGGACTCGTCTGGACGCAGTACTTGCCGTCAGCCATCGCCTCGGCCAGCTCCGTCTGATGGTTGTCCATGAGCGCCGTGTTGACGACCACGACGAGCTTCTTCCTGGCCGAGAGCGCGTCCATGACGGAGCCCGCACCCGCGTGGCTGATGATGAGGTCGGCTCGAGCCACGTCTTGCTTGTACTGCGGGTTGTGTCGGTAAAAGTCGATCGAGAGCCCCGCAGCCTCCGCGCGCGGTGTATACTCGCCGTGGCCGATCTGCATGAGCACCTTGGTGAACCCGCGCGCCCGCAGCGCCGTGAGGCACGCGTCCGAGTCCACGGCGCGCACGAGCGCCTCGAACTTGGTCGTGCCTACCGTCACGAACGCGAGCTTGCCCCCTTCGGTCATTTTTCGATCTGCCAAGGACTCTGATGGAAAGCCTAAAGGGTGTGGATTGGTTCAAAGTGACAAAATCGAAACGATTTTGACCAGTAACGTAGCGTCAAACATTTCTCGATTTCAGCGATTTGATACTGTGCATAAATACGATTTCTGTACCAAAATGGAGCATTTCTATCCAAATCGCGATTTATGTCACCGTGTTTTGAAACTGCTAATCCAGTATCTTCCAAAAATATGTTTTGTCGCTAGGAGTGACAAAATGTGGTGTCTGTTCTCACCGATACAGGGATAGATTCTCATTCCCCATTCGAGGACAGTGGTGAACTAGGCGCGATCCGCACCACGCGAGCACTGCTCACATCAGTCTCTCGGATGATACAGGAATGCAGGCTCGCAGATGGCAATGAATGCGCCAAACCGCATTGTTGTAAGCTTGTATAGTCGCTTCTAGAAAGGCATCAAGCAACATCTCGGCAGTGTTGGTTTGGAGCGAGATCGACTACGAAGGCCTCATCAAGAATCGTCCTGGTGGGCCAGTCAAGAGTTTGGAGAACAAGTTGAAAAGATACTGCACAGTCGACTCGATTCCCGTGTTTTGTACGAGCAACCTGCACTTTGACTGTCATCGAGAGCTGACTGATATCAGCTTGCTTTATACATGTGCAAGGCCAGCGCCGTTCGTCGCGTCAAGATTTACAGTGTACACCATTGACACGATTGCTTGTTTTGATGTGAATCATGACCAGAACGCGTGCAAAGACAGCATGTCCCAGAATCCTGATCGACATCCAGCATTTTGCAGACGAAGAATGAAGGAATAGACTTCATGTTGCCTTGTGCCCTCGGATTGCTAACGATAGCTGGTTGATACTCCAGCAGTACGCCTGGCGGCTCGAGAGATAACGACGACAGATTTCGTGGGGCGGACATCACCTCCAGAGCTGGGGTTCACCTTTTGAATGGTAGCCATACCGACAGGGCAAAGGTTGCTGCTGCTATCCCAGGAATAGACGAATACCCAACGAGCCAATCGATCGAGACGAACGGACCTCGCGTCTTGAACGACCGAAAGTCGGCGAGTCGCTATGCGATGGTGGCACCGCACTAGTGTGCAGCCAGCGTACGCCCGTCGCCGGTCCTCCGGCATCGATGGCGAGCCTGCCAAGGCGGTTGAAGACCCCGAGTGGCTTCAGCGGCTGCCACGCGCCGACATCTGGAGTACCATCGCGTTCTCCAAGCTTCGGTGTGTGCTGTCGCTGATTTCAATGCTTCTTCTGGCGTCCGACGTCCCGCGCACAGGACTCGGAACGCGTGCACTGGGCGACTACTTCCCGCAGCGAGTCGCGCCTGGTGCCGCCGTGTTCTTTGGGCCGTACGCATACCCAGTTCTCCACATTGAGTGCAATTCGTCGGATACAATGGATTGTACAGGGGCAAAAGGCACCAAGAGCATCAATACGGCACAGGCGTGGTCCTATGGGTTCGACACGACGTCGATCGGGATGAGAAGCGCGGCGCTGCTGTTCAACGCGACCAAGTTCCCGGCATTCCTGTTGGAGAGAGGAAACGACCAACGCAGAGGAGACCCGCAGGCCGTGCTGAGTCTTCGGGAGACGTTCAACATGCTCGACAACCTCATTACGTCCATTCGAGATCGCCCAGCGCGTGATGAACACTTCCGAGACCAGTCCTTCTTCGAACGTATCGGCACGCAACACAAATGGGTCGATCGCCTGCACCAACATCTTTTGCAGCCTTTCATCGCCAACCTGCGGTGGCGAGTGCATTCGGTTAATTCGTTCGCCAAACGTACGCGAGAGAAGACCGAAGAGCTGAATGTGTGCTCTAGGGATTCTTCGTATACTCCGTGGTGGTGCGGACGATGGACTCGATGGACAGCATCAAACCCAGTGAACGCCTCTGCAAATGCCGTCCCCATCTGGAAACATATCGATCTGCGCGTCCAGCAGCTGCAGCAAGCGCACCCTGACTTGTGGCTGGACGTGGCTGTCTTCTCGACCGAACAGCCCTTCACGACACTGTCGGTAACGTATACCACCTACTTCTACAACGCCGGCTTTGAGATAGTCATCATCGTCCGCGGCCGGCAGTGTTCTCTCAACGCCACCGACTGCCGGACAATCTTCGTCAATGACTATCGCTACGAAAGGATCATCATTGAAACCAACGTGGTGGAATGGTACGGCGTAGTGGCGGCGCTCCGAGGCTCGGCTCAACTCTACGTTTGGATGCGACTGCTGCTGCTGGTGTTCATGTGCTACCACACTCTGCCGAACTCACAACCGACTCGAAGGGGGAGGCTTCGTATTGCGATCGCCACCTTGTTCAAGATCCCGTTTCAGGCGGTCGTGTACGGCAGTCTCACTCCCATCGTTCTCTATGTGTTCGCATTTCTCATCGACGGCAAGTTCTGCGACAGCTACCTGGACTCGTACTGGTCGACGGTCGGCGGCTCCAACAGCACCTTCCACATCGTCGACTTTGTGCGCACGGCCTCGGTCCAAATGCGCAACGTCTGGGTATTGGCATTGCTCGCGAAGCTGTGGGCGGGTCTGCAGACTCGCGGGTGCTGGTGGCGGCCAACGTGTGGCATCATTGGCATAGTCGGACTCGCCATCAGCCTGACGTCCTTCCTCTCGATCGTCGGACCGTATAAGTCCAAGAGCTTTCGAGACACTGGCATTACAACCGCGGTATTTCTGGGCAGACCTGGTCCAGGGCGGATCTCGCGACTGCAACAAGTGAAGTCGGAGCCGTCACGATCATTCAACTCAAGTACGCTGGACCTGGGCGACAGTATGGCCATGACCATGTTCACGCTGGTGATGATGCTCGGGTTGGCGTTGGTGCTTTATACGGCTTCCCGAATGCCGAGGCTCGAGTTTTTGAAGTCCGTCTTCTTCCGACATTCGATGGTAGTCCCTCACACCGCTGGCACAATTTGGTCGACGACCGGACTCGCAATCTGTTTTCGCGCTTTTATGGCGGAATCGGAGAATGGACGAAGCAAGATCTCGTGCATCTCGCCGACTTCATCTGAAGATGACTCTGTGGTGAGCGGTGGCTGTGGTCCGCTGTTTGCCAAAACCAACCGCGTGAAGGCATCGGAGACGAGTTCGAACAGTAGTGATCGGTTGCAGTCGTGGCAAGGTGAGTTGAGTGAGCGAAACACCATGACCACGTCACTTGTCCAGCTCATGAATATCGCCATGATGAGCGATCCGAGAACGTTTTATCGCCTGAGAGTGGCTGGCATGCAACTGTTTGTGTATTGCATCCACCGCAAATGCCACGGAGGCTGCAGTCGCGGTCTGGACGACGAGGTTTTCACCGCAATCCTGCCGTACCGACCGTCAGATATGCCGATGAGGAGTGGGCTCGAGGCGACGTCGTACGAGCTCGTCACTGCAGTCAACTCGAAAGATCTTCCACTGTGGGTGTTGCTGCACTGCGGGTAGCGATCGAATCTTGGCTATCGGGAACCATTTAGACGACCACATCCATGGCGCTGCGTGTGCGCCAGCTGCGGCAGACCAAGTATTTATTACTGCGAGTTTTGATCCAGACCGCAGTGGGATAGTTGACGAATTGAATATGCAGACATTTCGAGTGTGTGTATGAACGTGTGGACATCGTACTTTGAGCAATACACACACTGGCACAGCACTACTCCAGTTTTCGAACTGTCACGGACTGAATGTCCTCGACGTTTTGACCCCGTTCGGACAACATTGTCGCGTGCTTCCCAAAAATAGTCATCTCGTCACATAGGCTCGGCAAAACGATCATTCCCATGGAAGAAGTCCTGCGCGAGCGCCAAGTTGAATCGTCACCATCCACACGCAGGCGCTGCCGTCCATCGTCAATCCATCCTGGTGCCGCTAGATCTACCACTACATCGCCAGGTCGGGATCCTCTCAACCTAACGCACTGGTCATGCGGCTTGACTCCCAGCGATGTCAATTTGCACATTCGCTTCTCGCGAGTGCGGTGCGTCATGTCGTTTGTATCGATGATTCTCTTCGTCTCAGATATCCCTCGGTCCGGCTTGGGTGTTCGCTCGCTGGAAGATTTTTACCCCAAGCAAGTGGCGCCTGGAACCGTCGTCTTCTTCGATCCCGAGCCTTATCCCGTTGTTCACGCAACTTGCACTTCGTCAACACCTAGCTCGAACAGTTCAACTCTTGAATGCACGGGTCATTCTGGCGACACGCCTATTAC
The DNA here is from genome assembly GCA_003413675.1 of Phytopythium vexans. Classification (NCBI taxonomy): domain Eukaryota; phylum Oomycota; class Peronosporomycetes; order Pythiales; family Pythiaceae; genus Phytopythium; species Phytopythium vexans. Next base: position 385,397 of record QLOC01000026.1, read on the forward strand.
CGACGCTCAAGCTTGGTCGTACGGGTTTGACACAACATCAATAGGTATGCGAGGGCTGGTGGAGCTCTTCAATGTGTCGACCTTCCCTGATTTTCTGCTTGAACGTGGCCAAGACCCTAGAAAACACAACCCGTATGCCACAATCGACCTGCGAACGACATTCACCTTCATTGACGATCTAATGACCGCCGCTTATCAAGCACTCGACATTGGGGTGGCGAAAACTACGGGTGGCTACTGGTTTGCGTCTCAGTACCGGTGGATCGACCGACTGCACCACATTTTGTTTCGTGAGAGCATGCAGAATCTGCGGTGGCGCTACCATTCGCTACACTATCACACGATGTCGTCGCGCCAGCCCAATGTGTCGGTTATTCTGCTATCACTGTGTACGAAAACGCCAAACTCTACACCGTTTGCACCGTATGCAGTGTGCGAACATTACTATCTCAGGTGGTTGTGTCCAAACCCCGCGAATGCATCGCTGCCACCTCTGACAGTCCGCAACCACATGGAGATGCGGCTGCGGAAGCTCCAAGAACGCCACAAAGACTTATCCCTGGACGTAGCTGTGATTGGATCGCAAGAGATCCATGCTGGCACATCGCTCATCAGTCATTCGACCTTCTACGATGTGGAGATTTCAGAGTTGGTCATGCTTGTTCGCGGTCGAAATTGTTCCGCCGATATCACGAACGAAATGGCGACCGACTGTCCGACGGTGTTCGTCGATGACTTTCGCTACGAACGAAGACTCATCACAACGAACGCCGTCGACTGGTACGGTATGACGGCCGCGCTCCGTGGTGGCGCTCAGCTGTACGTGTGGGTTCGACTCGCGCTCTTGGGATACGCGGTGTACCGCGGACAGCCACCGCAATATTCGTGGAAAGAGAAGCTGGTCTATGGCATCAGCACTGCAGTACGGATCCCGTTCCAGGTCGTCGTTTACGGCAGTTTGATCCCAGTCGTTTGCTACGTCGTCGCGTATTTCATCGACAGCAACTTCGTGGAGACCAAACTCGACGCGCTGTGGACGACCGCGCGTGGCAACTACAGCGATTTCGACAAGATGGCATTCTTGAGAGCGTGCACCATGCAGATGCGGAATGTCTGGCTGCTGGCGCTGCTCACCAAAGCGTCAGTCTACTTGCAGACACGAGACAGTCGGTGGCGACCGCACCATGGTGTGCAAGGCGTTCGCAGTATGGCGATCGGCATGACCTCGCTCCTGTCCATCTTTGGTCCATATCGATCGCTGTGGTTTCGTCATTCCGCCAATGTGGTATTGCTTCCTCTCGATCAATTTATGACCGGCAGACGGAGTGGCATCAACAACGAGCCGTTTGATCCTTCGAACCAAACAGCGGCCCCAATCAGCACTGCGCTGCTAATGACTTTGCTTACTATCGCACTGCTCCTGACCTTGGAACTGCTCATTGTTGCAATTGGATGGATGCAAGGTCAATCGTATCGCCACGAAATCCTGTTTGGGTCGTCCACACTAGTGCCACACTCCGCCGGAACGCTATGGCCGACGACTGCATTAGGCATTCGATTCTACGTCGGCGACGTCAAACACGACCGAAAGCTTTCGATATTCGATTCCCTGCGGCCATCTCGTGTCGCGCCTGGAAATCTTCGACGACAGGCGATGCCAGCACCAATCAAGGGACCAACGTGGAGCGATGCCTACAACCCAGCTCAGCAGGCGAAGTCGCGTCCGCGCCATGTCAGGAGACAAAGTGTGGATGTTTGCGGTCGCACCGATGCAACCCGAGCTATCATCCACCTAATGAACATGACCATGATGAGCGATCCGTGGACATTTTTCCAGCTTCGAGTCGTTGGGATGAAGCTGTTTGTGTACCACATTAGCACGACCAATGTGTGCAGCGCTGCGACCAACGCGGCTCTGCCAATTGTGATCTTGCCGTACTTTCCGAGCGAGATGATCGAGAGGACAGGGCTCATGCAGCACCAATTTGAGCTGATAGCCGAGGTGAACTCGTGTGAATTGCCGCTCTGGCTTTTGTTTCAGTGCGGCTAAATGCTCAATGGCTCATGTTGATAGTAACTATGAGCTTGACAAAATGGAATCGCTGGTGGAAGCAGACTGTACATACTTGCAAGGAGGATGAGACGATTACATCCACTACTTACATGCGATCGAAGTACACGCTCACAAGACATCCATTGTTTCGACAATGAGTGGAGTATCAACAACAATGGACGGATATATCGACGGTACACTCGGGAGCTCCTGCAAAAACCATTTCAGCGTAGTCATGGTGTCCTGAAATAGATTGATCACTACAATTTCGTCAACCGCTTGTGTTCCTCTACCCAAAGCTAACGTGCGCCGCATGGAATATCAATCAAGGCGCATCCACGAAGGATTCACTCCCGTCACGCTTCACCGAAGATGTCGATCTACGTCCTCCATGGGGTCGTCCACTCACAGAATTGCGCCAGCGCCACGAGCGCTGCGCCGCCCACCAGATCGGCGTCCTGTGCTACGTCTGCAACATCGATTCGAAGCGACAGACATGAACCGACACATCCCGTTCTCAAAAGTTCGGTGCCTCATGTCGTTGATCTCACTGTTGCTTTTCGTTTCGGACATTCCGCGGTCAGGTCTGGGGGTTCGCTCGCTCCGCGACTATTACAGCCATCAAGTGTCGCCCGGCACCGTGCTCTTCTTCGAGCCAGACCCGTATCCAGTGCTGTACATCGAATGCTCGCCGTCAAGCAGTAATAACTCGACTGAGGATGAGCCGAGCTGCAATGGCTGGACAGGCGATGAGAGCGTCAATGAAGCGCGAGCGTGGTCGTACGGCTACGACACAACCTCAATCGGTATACGCGGGATCGCCACACTCTTCAATTTGCCCTCGTATCCCGATTTCCTACTCGATCGCGGCCACGATCCTCGAAAACACAACCCGTTCGCCACAATCGACCTACCAACAACATTCGGCATGATTGACGGTTTGATGGACAGTGCCCAACATTTAGATGACTCGACGATGGCGACCAACTTCTGGTTTGCGACACAGTACCGGTGGATTGATCGCTTGCACCACGTTTTGTTTCGGGACAGCGTTCGCAACCACAGGTGGCGGCTCACCTCGGTCCACTCTCAGCAAATGCCGCCTTTCGAGTCGGCCGAGCGCTCACTGCCGCTCGAAATTTGCTCGAATGCACCGAATTCAACCTCATTCTCACCGTTTCCGGCGTGTGGACACTCTGTCGGGTGGAAATGTCCCCATCCCTTGAACGAGTCCCTGCCGCCAGTGAGTGTCCGAGACCACATGGTGCTGCGACTGCAGTACCTTCGCGAGAAGCACCGAAATCTGCAGCTCGATGTCGAAGTCGTCGCTTCTCAGGAACTGTACGCCCTCGCGTCGACATTCTTCCAGTCGACGCTGTATTTTCTCGACGCGTCAGAGATGGTCATGTTCACTCGAGGTCGCGACTGTCAATCGAACAACTCACGCTTATCCTCGACGTCAGACTGCACGACTGTGTTTGTCGACGACTATCGGTACGAGCGCAATTTGGTAACCACGAACACCGCCGACTGGTACGGTGTGACGACTGCTCTGCGTGGCACCGCGCAGCTTTACGTTTGGACGCGTGTGTTGCTGTTGATGCATGCGTTGTTCATCGCCCAGCCAAGCCAATACGAAGTCAGGGCTCGCGTCTGGTCGGCAGTGTTGACGGCTGTGCGGATCCCGTTCCAAGTGGTTGTGTACGGTAGCGTGATCCCGACCACACTCTACGTCATCGCGTATTTGATGGACTGCAACTTCATCGAGACCAAGCTGGACGCGCTGTGGACCACCGCGCGAGGCGACTACAACGATTTTGACAAATTGGCGTTCTTCCGAGTGTGCACGATGCAGATGCGTAATGTATGGCTCATGGCGCTGCTCTCGAAAATATGGGTGGCAGTGCAGACGCGTCGGAACCGCTGGCGGCCACACATGGGTGTGAATGGTGTCCGAGGGATGGCGATCAGCGTCACCTCTTTCCTGTCCGTGCTCGGTCCGTATCGGTCGCTGTGGTTTCGTAACACTTCCAGTCTGGTGGTGCTTCCTTTGGATCAGTTAGTCAGTGGGCGTGCTGTTGCCATTACAAACGAGCCGTCCCAGTTGACAGCAAGAGCGATCGCTCCAATCGGCACGAGCCTCGTCATGACGCTCTTCACCATGGCGGTGCTCTTGGCGGTTGAGGTACTCATCATTGTGGCTGGCTGGGCATTACGCCATACCTACCGACACGAGATTCTCTTTGGGTTGTCGACGCTAGTACCCCATTCGGCTGGTAAGCTGTGGTCCACGACAGCTCTGTCCATCCGATTCCACGTCGGCAACGTCAAGTTCGGCATTGAGAGCCAGCGATCCATGAAGAACCTCTTCTCCTCGAGTCGAGTCCTACCGGAGAGCGCAACATGGTGCGACGCCTACTACACATTGCGCCTGCTCCAGCCGAACAAGGACAACTTCCACCTCTCAGAGCAGCAGCAGAGCGACGACTCGATTGGTCGCGCCGATGCGACTGGCGCCGTCATCGAGTTGATGAACATGACCATGATGAGCGATCCGTGGACCATGTTCGAGCTCCGAGCGGTTGGCGTCACGTTGTTCGAGTACCGAGTGTGTCCGCTCCATTCGCGAATGAGCGCGAGGTCTCCCACCGTGATCCTGCCTTACTTCCCGAGCGAGGTGCAAGAATGGACCGGGCTCGAGCCGCACCAGTTCCAGCTCGTGCACGAGTACGACTCACGCGACATGCCGCTCCAGCTCCTCTACCAATGCAGCTGACAAATCAGAGAATGAATCGTTCTCAATGTTCTTGATGGAATTTCTAGGGCCGGGGTTGGGATGATACCAAATCGCCACTTTACAAGCCGCTCTCGCTCTCAAAGTCCCGGCTGAGGCGGCCGAGTCCGTTGAGCGCAGCCACCCGGTAAGCTTCGGCAAGCGTCGGGTAGTTGAAGACGGCATTGCGGAAGTAGGTGAGCGAGCAGCCCATGGCGATGGCGACCTGGCCAATATGGATGATCTCGGTCGCACCCTCTCCGATGGCGTGCACTCCGAAGAGCTCCAGCGAGTCCGGGCAGAAGAGGATCTTCAACATGCCGCCGGCGATCGCACCCGTCATCTGGCCCTTGGCGAGCTCCGAGTACTTGGCGATGCCCACCTCGTAGTTGACGCCCTCCTTGGTCAGCTGCTGCTCCGTCTTGCCGACCATCGAAATCTCGGGGATCGTGTAGATGCCATACGGATAGTTGCCGTTGTCGAGCTGGCTCGTCGACTGGAGCTGCGCCTGGTCATCCCACATGTGGCATGCCGCCAGACGACCCTGCTCCATGCTCGTGGAAGCCAGCGCCGGCGCGCCGATGCAGTCGCCAGCAGCGTAACTGACCGTACAAATGAGTGAGCAAATCGTCACCTCACAACGGCGCAAACCATCAACTCACATGTGCGCCTGGTCGGTCTGGTAGTTCTTGTTGACGGTCAGCAGACCACGCGGGTTGCGCGAGAGTCCGACCGCCTCGAGGTTGAGTCCGTCCGTGCTCGCCTGACGTCCGACAGTGTACAGCAGAGCGTCCGCCGTCGCGACCTTGCCGCTGTTGAAGAACACCTTGACGCCACGTTCGCTTTTCTGTAATTGAAAGTCACCAGTTAGTGACGGATAAAGGTAAAAAAACATGGACTCAAGGACGGACCTCAATGCTCTTGATGGTCTCGCCCAGCAGGAAACGCGCGCCTTTGCTTCGCATCTCGTACATCAGATTGCTGATGATCTCGGTGTCGCAGAAGGACAAAATCTGCGCTCATTCACACCAATGTCAGCTTCAGTGTGCAATCCGATGCCCGCACCAATGATCTGCCTTCTCACATCTGGACGGCCATCGACGACCGTGACCGAGTGACCCGGCACAACGTTGACCATGGAGGCGTATTCGATGCCGATGACGCCGGCGCCGACGACGATAAGCGAGCGCGGCAGCTGGTGGATCTGACCGCTCAGGATCTGGTCCGAGTCGAAGACCACCTTGCCGTCCACGGGAACCAGCGGGTTGTGCGCTGGCCGCGTGCCGCAAGCGATCAAGAACTTGTCGGCCCGCAGCCGCGACGGTGCCAGTCCGTCCGCACGGTCCAGAACATCGGCCAGATCGGGGTCGCTGTCGGTCGAGTCCATCGAGATGGACAGCTCGTGCGGACTCTCGAAGCTCGCCGTGCCAGCAATGTAGTCGACGCGCGCGGCCTTGAGCTGCGCCTTGATAACGTCCACCTCGCTCGCCACCACGCGCTGCACGCGGTACAGGATGTCGTCGATCGTGATGTTCTTCATCGAGTACGACTTGCCATAGAACCTGTCAATGGCACGAGACACAACCCGTCAGCCCTCTTGAATAGTCAACTCGACCATGCAAACTGCCAGCTCGCTCATTACCCGTGGTGACGGTAGCCCGAGAGGTGCAGCACGGCCTCGCGGAACGTCTTGGAGGGGATCGTGCCAGTGTGCACGCACACGCCGCCCACGCGTGTGCGCTTGTCCACGATCGCGACGCGCTTGCCCTGCTTGGCCGACTCCATGGCGCACTGCGTCGCCGACGGCCCGCTGCCGATCACCACGAGATCATAGTCGGCCACGCGCGGCTTGATGTCCGTCACCATCCAGCGCTGCGCGCCGCCCAGCACGCTGCGGCCGCTCCTGGCCGTCCCCGGCGCTCGCAGCGCTCTCCACATGGCCATGGCGTCTGGCAGGGTGACAACGCTTCTGTCCGCTCGTGCGGCCCAGATCGAACATGCGCGTGGATTGGCAAAAAATATCGATGAAAATGCGTATCATTGGTGAGAAACATGCATTTATGTAACGTTGCAAAAGCGCAACTTTACAAAATGTCAGAGTTTGCTGCCTGGCACCATTGCCGACCAAAGAGCTGATCAGGGTCACCAAGGCGATCATGGCGCGCAACGAGGAGAAGGCGCAGTCGCTGCTGAACCGATGGACGTCCATGAAGCAGGACTTCTCGGACACCTTCAAGAAGTGGGTCTCCTTTTAGTGGTCGCTCTGCTGCTGGTTGGCTTTCCTCACTAACGCTGTCAAACCTGAGCCAGTCGGCGACCGTACCTTGCCTCGCAGTGCGACAACCTCACCGACGCCGAGCGCTGGCGGCGACAGATCATCCGCGAGATCTCCAAGAAGGTCGCCGACATCCAGAACGGTCCGTGGCCGCTACTATTTTCCTGCTTGCGGCTGCCTTTAACGCTGACAATGTGGATTCTAGCTGGCTCCGGAGAGCATGTGATCCGCGATCTGAACGACGAGATCAACAAGCGGATCCGGGAGAAGCGCCACTGGGAGCGACGCATCGTGGAGCTTGGCGGACCGGACTATGGGCGTTCACAGCCACAGGCGTTCGACGCGGACGGCGCCGAGGTGCAGGGCGGCGGCGGGTACAAGTACTTTGGTGCGGCCAAGAATCTGCCTGGTGTGCGAGAGTTGTTCGAGAAGGAGCCGGAGGAGCCCAAGCGGCGCTCGCGGCAGGACATGCTGCAGGGGATCGAGCCCGACTACTACGGATTGCGGGGCGACGAGGACGCCGAGCTGCTCGCCGAGGAGCAGGCGGCTGAGCGGCGTCTACAACAGCAGGCCATGGACGAGTGGGACGCTGCCGAAGCCGAGAAGCAGACCGACGCCAACCCTGTGGTGAGGTCAGCTCTTGAGATTGGTCTGGTGGACAGGTGCTGACTGTGATATGGTGGTGGTGGTGCAGCGAAGTCAAGCTTGAGCGTCGAGACAATGCGAGTTGGAGGCAAAGTGGAGGGCGTGATTCCCATAGAGACAACACCATGACTAGCGCGTGTCATTGTGCACGGCGACCGCTAGGACCGGACAGACACTCTGGACAGGTCTGCTGTCCGGCCGAGGCCACAGATCGACGGTGGATGCACTTGTAAAATGCGACTTCGTTTGGGGGTTAACGTGTTTTCGTTTTCTTCGTGGAAGGCGACGAAAACTGCAACAGGAACTGCCACCGAGGCGGTTCGAAAGCCGACCCCGTGATCTAACCAACGGCCTCGCGCCTGCTGCAAGCAATCTCCGCGCTCCACGCGCCAATAATAACAACAAGGAGCTGATAGCCGGCCGCCGCCTAGCAGCGGACGCCCCGCGTCGGGCCTTGACGTGTATTTAGTCCTTGAAGTGGCGGATCGGGTTGGCCTTCTGCGCCTTGCCGTACTCGACCGTAGCCGCCTGCCACTCGGCCGACGTCGTCTTGGGCGAACTCGGGAGGTTGCCGCCGAGGTCCGGGCCTGCATAAACACCACCGAGTCAGTGCCTGGACTTGCGCGCGCATTCCGGAGGTCCAGGCGCGTTGCCATTGCGCACTCACCGGTGAAGCGGCAGAGTGCGAAGAGCGTGGCCGAGGCGCCGGTGACCAGCCCCGTGTAGATGACGAAGTTGGCCGTCTTGGACATGTTCTTGGTGACGGCGTACAGACCCATGGTTTCCGAGGAGGTAGGGGGCACAAGCAGCGAGCTTCAGGAGTCCGGGGGGCGACGCAGACGGCAGCGGGTGCAGATGTGAGCGAGCGAGAGGCCGAGAGCACTCGAGCGACCAGCAGTCGCAAAGACCCGCGGCGGAGAATCGAGGGGGGACCTGTCGTCCTATATGATATCTATTTTTCAAGTTTTTCATACTTAAATGAAGATGCGGAGTGCGGCGGAGTGTTGCGGGTATAATCCGGACTTTCGGCGGTGGGGTTTTTGATGGGTCGGTTACTTGGCGCGTTACGTTTGAAATAACGGAGACCGTGCCTATCGCAACCATTTTGACTCGCACCGCAAATCGACAGCAAATGACACAGGATGGTGGTGGTACATGTTGTCGTCGCTGCCTCAGCGGGAAAATCGCACTACGTCGGTTCTAATTAAGCTCTTGGATGACCGGTCGGGGCTTGGCGCTAGGCCTCGACAGGTTCAGGCGGAACGCCGAGTCGCCTTCGGCTTCGCTGCGCTTGCTCTTGCCTGCAACCTTCCGAGCCTTGGACGCTGCCACCGCGGCGCCGAGCGCATCTGCTCCTTCACCGTCGCTCTCGGCGTCGCTCGAGTCCGACGAGTCGTTCTCCATGACGCCCAGCGCAAAGTCCTGCACACACAGCAGAGGCCAAAGGTGAGCTCTGTCCCGTTCTCCAGCTCAAGGCGACCCAGTCCGTACCATCTGAATAACCTGCTTCTTCTTGGCCGGCTTTGCGGCTTGACCGTCCATCGCGTCCTCCTCCTCCTCTTCCGACGAATCCTCTGCGTCGCTCTCTTCCTCCTCGACTTCGATATTGTGGTCGTCGCCGTGGCCCGCCGCGACTGCGGCCTCGAGCTTCTCGTTCTCCACCGCCATCGCTGGCAAAAACACCTCCAGCCGCGAAAACACTGGCGATACATGCACGCATCAGTCATTAGATAGACATACATAAGGCTCTACGCATCCTGCAATAACTAACGTTCGCTCTTGGGCAGCTTGGCGAACGCTGGCGGAGCCGGCATCCCTTGGTCCTGCATCGCACAAGTCGAGCAACTGCGGCACAAAACAACTGCAAAACCACAGCCGTCAGAACTCTGAGCCCTGCAACCAGTCCGCCGCGCGTAGCCAAGATGCTAGGCATCCCAACAGCAGGCGCAGCTGCAGCGCTCGCGCGCGACGGCGCTCGCCACAGCCCGCGCGATGGCTCCGGTCTCGCACCTGTTCACGGTCTCAAGCTTTGATCTGATTGGCGGCGGTGGGCACTTCGGAACGAATTGCACCGTATTTTGCGAAAAGGTGCGCTTGCCTCAGCCTTCAGATTTAGGCTTGGTTTCAGTATGGTGATTCGGAGCATCACCTGCAGCTCTTCAAGGCCGCGCAGAACAGAAATGGAGGAACCAGTCGCAGGCGAATCGCTCCATGACGAGAACTGGCGGCTCCGCCAGCGCCTGCACGCTCTGGAGACGGTCTGCCGACAGCTCGAGCGCCAGAACCGTGAGTTGTCGGCCCGCGTTGCGCAGCAAGAGGCCGCCCAGCGACAGGCACAAGCCGAAGCGCGCGCACTGCTGACCGAGCACGACCGCAATGTACGCGCGCTGCTGCGCATTATCCGTCACCACGAGAGAGCGGCAGAGGAAGCAAAGAAGCAGGCAGAAAGAGTGGAGAAGGATCGAGCGCTTCAACCTGTTAAAGTGTCCCGGTCGGCGCAGACAGTGGATGCAGCTGCTGATGCCGACATGCACGCGTATATCCAGGCAAGAGGAAGGAGCACCGATGATTGTTAGTAGTTGTATGTGCTGACTCCGTGCTATAGCGTCTCTGTTCACACTTACAGCCCTCGACCAGGCGACCGAACACAAGAGCAGCAGGAGATGGGGAGTTGGATGGGTCAACCGGGCTACATGCTGGAGATTTTCGAGCTTCAGTGATCAAACGACTGGGCGGTAGTAAGGGACGACCCCGACCCCGTACCACTACAGAAGATGTCAAGGCACACGGTGACCTATCCACAAAGCAAGAGAATCGAGAGGCAGTGGACAATCAGTCAGCGAGTGTGGAGAAGGACCGTTCAAAGCTGCCAGTTCGTCAACGAAGCCTCGAAGAGCAGAACCGGCGGCTCCAACAGCGTCTCGCGTCACAGCAAACGCTATTTGATCAATTGCTCGGCGCTAAGCTCGAGCGAGCGAATGACCCCTCGTCTTCAAGCCACACGAAGTCGGCAGCCGTTAGTCCACTTCCTGTAATGCTCCAGCACAAAATTGACAGCGATGCACAGGGTGTTGATGGACTGCGATCTTCTCGCGCGTTGGCCATCGACGCACAACAGTCGGGAGAGCGAACGCCGCCTAGTGTCATGTCACCTGCTGCTGCCTGACCCAACCTCACTGTCAGTACGTGCTTGATTTGAGGTTTCACCTGCAAATGTACCTGCAGCCTCCGTAGCATTGTTGTTGGCCAAATGGTTGCCCACACCCTAGATCTCTACTTGGACGCACGAACGTTAGACCCGCATCGAATCTCAAGGCAAATGATGCATTTGCAACACATACCGGCGTTCTGTTTGATGGGGAGTTGGTTGTCGATGGCTCGTATGACGCTGTATAAATGCTCTTCGCAATTAACAACTGCTTCGACGGCGATTCCATGTCGATAAAGCTCGGCCCGAATGTCATTTGTGAAAAGAACGTCTGGCCTATCATATAGCTAGGCGGTTGGCCGAGTCAATGAGCTGTGTAGCCATCTTTGTGCAAGTGATGTTTGTCCGCTTGGACGGTTGAGGCAGTCAATGTCACGGAGCAAGTACATGTTGATGCTGAAAGACAGGGTGTGACGGGTCGTGGGAACTCTTCATGATCGAATGGATACTCCAGTAGCAACGGTAAATTCGTGCTGGTGATGTGATCGTACCTTTTAGGTTGATAATGCAGACTGCATGTGACAAACAAAAGCTCCTGAACTCTCTGCTTCGAGCAGGAATCGGGAAAGACGTACTTCAGATACATTTTTGAACAACACCGTGTGAATACAACCATGTGCTATATCCTTCAACACTCTGGTACATGTATGATGTGGATTTACTCGGCTGTCTCCCTGGCAGCTGATAATTCGTTGCCGCTGTTCTTCCAGTTGTCGATGTCGTTGATCTCGACCTGGAGATACATACGCTGGTTGCCGCGCCGACCTTCGAGCGGGATGGCATACTTGCATCTCATCCTGTCGTTCCATTCGGTCGGACACTGGTTCTCGATGGTGGCCATGATGTTGGCACGCTCAGCGACCCATCGCTGCTCTGACTCCTGAAGCACTTCGGTGTACGTGTTACCCATCCTGCACATTACAGCCAAGACGCCTCGTTAAAGATCGATTCGGAATCCGGGCAACAACAGAAAGCACTCGACCGACATGGCAATCAACAGGTTCACGAGCAAGATCATCACGACGATGACGTACGCCAGCATGAGTACCTGTGTGAACGCGTTCATGCGTCCGGAAGTGTAGTTGTCGTCGTAATTGATTTCACCTGTGAACCCAGCGACGAGCAGCATGCGGACGCGGTGCAGGAGCTGCGGCAGTCCAGCGCGAGCATCCTGAACCACGTACACGGCCTGTGCAAAACCGATCATGACGGCGCCGTACACGAACATGAAGCGGAAGATGTCGTTGGCGATCATTCGAAGAATCATGATCACGAAAGGTCCAGTTGAGCGGAAGCCGAGTAAGAAGAAGAGCAGATAAAACCATGAAAAGATGAGCGTCACGGCGATGCACGCGTCCTGTGCTTGTGGGAAGTCGGCGGCTCGCATGGTGACCGAGAGAAATAGCGATAGGCTCGCTGTAATAGTGCACAAGTTGTCGAGTCGTCCTGCTCCAGCCTCTGAGGTGTATCCGTGGAAGTTCAGTATCATTTGGCTGCATTCGTTCGTGAACTTGACCGCGGCGATAGCGAGCGCGAAGAATTCGGCGATCCCCAATACGATCCGGCTCGCTGTCCCCCCTTCGGTATAGGTATTGTGCTGGAATAGGGTCGTGATGTTCAGCAGCACAAGATACACAGTGTAGGCGGCCAGTCGTGTCACGAACCGCCTCTTGCCGACATATTTCCACTTCTTCTTGAGCAATTGCTGAATATCCAGGAGCTTGAGCATCTCCAGCCGCTTTGCGATGGCTTGCTGAACCGCCTCTGACTTGTCCGGGATCGTGTCGGACAGGCGCTCCACCGAGCACAGGCACTGAATTGCTGTAATATGGCCTCGCCTGCCTTTGGGTGCAAGTGGATACGGCAGCAGTCCAATGGCTCGACGGAGCAAGCTCAGAGTGCCGCGATCGGGATCAGATCGAGGCACTGGCTGTTCGAGATCGCGAAGAGGGATGTTGACCGCTCGGACTGGTCCGTACGACCACGCCGTCGACGAAGCCGTGTTGATGATGTGTTCAAACATGCTCTGATTGCCAATCGCGGCTGCGAGCGACAGCGGAGTGAGCTCGTTCTTATTGCGCTGCATGACAAAGTCGAGCATGCGTCGATATCTGTCGTCATTTGTGGTTTTCAAGAACTGGAAGAGCTCGATTTTGTCGGCCAGTTGGTTGTTGTTGGTTCGATGAAGGACTCGTTGCATCTTTGCTGCAAGTGTCTCGCGTCCAACGATGGCTGGCTCGGATATCGCTGTCACGTCCTCACCACTGGGTTGCTCATTGTCTGTGCTTGTGTCGGGGTTGGAATCATGTCTGCATCCACCGCTGCCATCGTTGAGCAAGAGCTGCATCGCGTACTGAAGAGCAAAGTCGTAAACGTGTGGGAGATTGTGGACAACAGCCAAGTGGAGTACGTTGTTGCCATGACGATCGCACATAAAGATCGATGTGTCGACGGTTGAGTTGGAATGTCGGAGTCGCTCGGCAGCGTCAAGAATGAGCAGAGCGATGTCGATCTGGTTGGATGAGAATGCGAACAACAGTGGGTGACCGCCGAAGTAGCACGTCATGCTTGGTTCGAAGAACTCTCCCGTCGTCTCAGCGTTGACTAGCTCGGGCACCTCGCGCACCAGCCACTGTGCGAGCTCCAGCTGACGGTGGATGATCGCGATGTGGAGCACGTTTTCCCCTTCGTACACGGACGGATTCTTTTCGTCGAAAGACGAGTACGACAGAGTCGCGAGGTGCTTGGCCACCGAGATAATTCGCTTTCCCAGTTCGTAATGTCCGAACAGAAACGCGATGTGAACTGGCGCCGCGCCGACCGAGTCGCGGATATGAAGACACTCGACGTGTTCGTCGATGTTGCGCAACGCAGAGTCGATGTCATTGCCTCGGACGGCCTTGAAGATGCCGTCATCGTGATCAAGCACTTGCTGCGCCACGACGTCAACGCGCGCCTTTGCATGGAGAAGCGAGTAGAAGCGGCTCCGAACCCGCTGCTCTTTGATTTTGACGGGGCGACGTCCGTCCGCCATGACCGCCACCGATGAGATGTTTCGGAGGAGCAGTCGTGTTGTTCAGTGAACGATCGAGTGCTCGAACGAATGAAGAGCGGGCACGCCGCAATTAGATCCAACTATATCAAATGTCGTGCTAGGTCGATGCAAACACCAGCACTCTAGGTCTGGTGAAATTGGTCTCGATTAGAGGTAGAGCGACACGTCCGGGCGTCGTCCAAAGAGCTGACTCCAGGACGGTGGGAACGCAAACGGCAAGCGCGGCGGCTGGTTCTCTGTCACGCCTGGAATCGGCGCAAGATCCAAGTACCGCACGAGCTGGGTCGCGAGCGCGACCGCGTCAGGGACGTTGTCGCCCTCAGCGACCGCCATGACCCACGCGACGAATGGGAGCTCTTTCTGCTCGCACTCCTGCTGCAGCAGCGGCGCGATCCCCGCACCACGCACGGCTTTCCACTCGGCGTCTGGGGCTCGAGGTGACTCGTCCGTCGACAGCGCAGCGAACTGGGCGAGCAGCTCCGTGTTGTTCGCCTTGGCGTTCCTCGAGTAAATCGTCCGGATCGGTCGGCTGCAGCGAGTGTCAGCATCAAGGTGTGCGACTCATCAAGACGGGTTGGCGGTACTGCACCTGAGCATGTTGGGGTCGTGGCGAAGCATGTCGTCGGCACCAGCAACGACGCAGAGAGACGCGACCTTAGCCTGGACCGCCCACTCCACCAGCTCCCGAGCGAACTCTTGCGATCGTCCCTGCGACGATGAATCCAGGGTCAGTGTTTGGCCACGGACTGATGACCACAGTGCCGCAGTGTCTGTACCGGCATGACGGTCGTGCGCTGCTGGACGATCGTGACCTTCTTGCTCGCGCTCGAGTAGACTGCAACAAACGTCAGTGATGATTCTTCATAGCGACCGGAAGGCTGGCGTGCCTCACCTTGCAAGTTGAGACTCAACTTGTGCGCGTCTTGAGTCCCGAACGCAGGGCCACCCGCCAGCGGCGGCACATTCGCAGACAGCAAGTGGCCGACGTGGACGATCTCGGCCTGCTACAGCCGCAGATGTGATGAGCAACTGGACTACACGACGGTTGCACAGACAAACCGAACGCACGAAGTCGTCGGGGCGTTGCAGCAGCGAGTTGATGATCAGGTCGAGTGTGAGCTGTCCGAGGTTGGCGAATGATACCGCGGGCTGTGAGGAGACGAGCGTCAGCACAACATACCCGCCAGAAACCGGTAACTCGCTGAAGATATAGAGGACACGCACCACTAGCACCGTGTGGTCCGCAAACAGCTCGGCGAGGGCCGCGCTGTCGGCTGGCGCCGCCGCATCCAGCCGGAAGAACTCCATTTTGATGCTCCACGTGGAAATGACAATGATATTATCCAGCGGTTTTGACCAATCAGGTAACGATTTTGAGGTGCTATCCGTTGTTTTATTGGATAAAAATATTTTTAGTAATTATCTAGATCTCTCACAGTGAAGCCATTTCGGCCGCAATCTTGAGCTAGACAAGCATCAAGCGCCGAACCTTGTGGGTCAGGCTGCGCCGCAGTCGCGTGCGCGTCGACAGCTCGACGTTGTCCTCCTCGATCGTCTCGATGGCGGTCGACGAGCTGATCCCCGTCTCGCCCGCCAGGATGACGGCCGTGTTAACCACTTTCCCGCACGCCGCAAGCTCGATGAGCATGTCGGTGGCCTCGCGCCGGTCCACCACCACCACGTCGATCGTGTCGCCGTGGACTTCCGTCACAGGCATCTCGGCGAACACCGTGCTCCACTTGGCGCCGCCACGCTCGAGGCTCGAAGGCGAGCCGGCGTCGGTCTTCGTCCCAGCGACCTGAACCACCACACGCAGCACTCGGAGCCGCCGCAGCTCGTGGCAAACGTCGCTCAGCGCGCGGATCACGTCGAAGTTATCCTCGTCCGTCGGCATGAGCACCACAGCCACGTCTGGTTTGACGAGCTGCACGGCGTCCAGCACCTGGCGGTGCAGCTTGGAGCCGGAGTCGCCCTTGGCGAGTGTCACCTCTGGCGTCTCCTCGACCTCGATCAACTGCGAGTGTGCGTGCCAGCCGCACATTTCGAGTCGTGCGACAGGACCTGCGGTGCTGTGAGCGTTGTTTTCGCTGCTGAATACCAGTGCTGAGAGCCCGTCGACTTTGCCGACCTCGCGCTTCTTGGCGTCGCCGACGAAGCGCAGCACGTATCGCAGCAGCGGAGGACCGAGCAGCTGGTTGCAGATGACGACGGCGACGATCATCGTGGCGAAGTAGCTGCCCCAGCCAGGGTACAGCAGCTGAATTTGCTTGGCGAGCCCGAGCGTCACACCCGCCTGCGTAATGTACGCCATCCACGCAACACGGGAGTGGGTCGGGTCTTCTCCAGCGCACATCCCGCCGGCACAGCTTCCGAGGAAGATGGCGCCGACCCGCGTGAGGCACATGATGGCGGATAATGCAAGCGCCTTGGCGAGCATGTCGAGCTCAAGCGTCGCGCCGGTGATCGTGAAGAAGCAGACGTAGACCAAGTCGGCGAGGCGGCGCAGCAGCACGCCGAGCTCCTCGGGGTTGGCGCTAGCGTTCCACATGACGGCGCCGGACACCATGCAGCACAGCAGCGGCTCGATGTACGGGTGGACGAGGTGGCTGACGACAAAGACGCCCCACCCATAGACGAGTATGAGTGCTTGCTTGAATGCCTGCTGAAGCTGCAACAGCATCGACTTGCGCTTGATGGAGTGGTGTCGATAGAGGATGACTACGCCAAGCAGCTTGCCGGACACGAGACCAGCTCCGATGGAGCCACAGAGCTGCAACACCAAGCGAAGGAACTGCTCGGACGACAGCTGCTGCTCCGATAGGAAGCTCTCGGTGATCATGCTGTTCACGTTGAAGAGCAGGATGACGAGCACGTCGCACATGACAGTCACGGCGAAGATGAGCGTCGTGAAGTGGCCCTGCGCCTTGGTCTCCTCGATCACGGCCAGCGCTGACGACGGACTGCGCGCGATCATCATGCAGCCGGCGAGCACGGCAATCGCGTACTTCTCGGCGTTGGTCGTGTCGTGCAAAAAATCGATGAAGCCCGCGAGAACCGCGACCGTGAGCGTGCCGACGATGTACTCGGCCACGACAAGCCAGAGCGTGACGACGAGAATACTCTTCAGTATCGGTCGCATGGTCTTCCAGTGCAGTTTGCTGCCGGCGGTCAGTCCGATGTACGCCATCGAGACCTCGTCGATGATCCGGAGCTGTCGGAGCTGCTGCTTCGTGATGAAGTTGAGAACGTACGGTCCGGCGAGGATGCCCGTAACGAGATAGCCTGTGATCCGAGGCAGACCAATGTACGGACACAGCTTCGAGATGGTGTGCGAAGCGACAGCTAGGATGGCGAATCCCGTGAGCAGCAGCACGTCCGGCAGATACTCGAGCGATATGATGAGCTCCGGCTCGAGCTCGACGGGCTTGAGCTCGCGCGAGAACAGTGTGTTGCCGTCCGTGAACTGGTCGACAGTCGCGTTGTTCCCCGCGGCGTCACTGACGACGCATCGGATCGGCAGCTCTCCAGATTTCCAAGGCGTCTCGTGATCTCCGACGACGTACGTGACGAGAAACGAGTTATCCGCAGCCATCGAGAAGCTCGAAGTGACTGACACATTGTTGACGAGGCACGAGCTGTTCTTGTTCCCCGCAATGTGCAAGTTCGGCTCGGCGTCAGCCAGCACCACTTGGACCTCAATGATGGAGCCTTCGTGCGCTGGATTGTCGGAAGTGAAAAGGATAGAGGTGGAAACCACCTCTGGCGCCTTCGCGTCGATGCCGAAGTCAAGCGAGATATTCCGCTGGAACCGACCTTCGTTACCGACCGAGCTGCGGACGATGCAGTCCAGTTCCATCACCGACGAACCGTTCTCGACGTGAGTGATGCCGAGATCTCCGCTCGCAACTATGTACTGCGTCATGTAGAAGCCGTCGTCCTCGGCTTGAAGCAGCGGCCAGTTGGGGATGCCGTTGACTGTGCAGCTTCCCGAGTAGCCGCTCTTGAGACCGACTGCCCGCAGCGTGATGGAGATGACGCTGCCGATTCGTGCGGGTTTATCTGACGAAAAGAGCATGAAGACGCCCGCGAGCTCGGGGAGACTGCCGTCGATCTGCTGGTTCGAATGCAACACGACGCCGTTCTGTTCCAGCGAGTTCCCGGCGCCGTCGTGAACCTGGCACAAGTATTCGAGGCCCGAGGTGAAGTCGCTGTCGTTCACCTGCACCGTGTAGTCCAGAATACCGCTCGAGACGGAGCAGTTCTGGTTGTTGACGACGCAGAACCCCTCGAGCGTCTGCTGTCGCTCGTCGGCGCTCGCTCCCGTGACTTCCAGCGACATCTCGGCGATTTGGTCGATGCCAACAGCGCGAGAGGCCTGAGTGAGCGACATGTTCGCGATGGCCCACTCGCTCGACAAGTACGTGAACGGTTCGAACGTGACGTCGACAGGGATCGACACCGCCGCCGTGCTTCCAATGCTCGCGCTGAAGTCGCATTGGAACGAGAACTCGTCTTCCTCGTCGTCGTTGACCGCGTCGAGCGCCTCGCTCGTCTCTGGCAGCGAGCAGTTGATCTCAGCGCGCCACAGATGACTCTCGGCGTCGTACGAGGTCAGCTCCGCGCTTCCGACCGTCAGCGGGACGGTGTCTTGGAGCAGACACACAGCGTTGCGAGCCACCAGTGAGATGGGGAACGTGAGCGTCGACAGATCTGGCTCGGCCACGGGAAGTGTCATGGCGATCGCAACCTGAAGCGTCGTGCGCGGACCGCACACGAGCAACCCCGTCGATGACGCGCCGCATTGCACCGCGACGTTGTTGACATTGTTGGTGACCGCTTCGACCTGGCGGTCAGTAAACGCAAGGTTCAGCAGACCCAGCGCCGAGAGCAGCAGCCGCATCTTGGTTCATCAAGCCCTGCGCTGTCGTGGATGGGAGACCAGCTGATTGAGGAGTGACCCACCGGGAGACGGCGACTAGCGCCGTTAATCTCCGGCTGCAATCTTCCTTCCTCGGCTCGCTGGCGTGCGCGATGCTGTGACAAACCTCGCAGAGTGTGCCACGCGCCTGTTCACCGCACACCTGACCTCGTTGAACCTCGAGATCCGGACCGGACCGGACCGGACCGGATGAGTTTCAGCGACTGAACCGGTTCGCTCGGGACCGGTCCCGCAAACACTCTCAACCACAAAAGTATTCATTCGACTTCAAGGTGGTCAAGCGGATCGGGGGATGAAAAGAGAGGCAAAATGCGGATTGTCTATTTGGATCGATATACGACGAGCTGCGCGAGGCGGACCAGCGCGTCGCGCGCCGGCGAAGGCGCGAGCTGCATGGCGGCCTGGCAAGCCAGCTCGGCCTGGCCGATGGCGAGCGCCATCGACTGCTCGATGCCCGTGCTCTTCTCCACCAGCTCAGTCGCCTGGACAACACAAAACAGCAAGACCGTCAGCTACAAAACCAACACAATCACAGCGCCTTCAAGCCAGAACGCACCATCTCAATGTCGCCCCGCTTGGAGAACTTGCGCTGCGAGAGCTCGCGCAGCACCGGGAACTCCTGCTGCGCGAGCAGCAGCGGCGCGGTCGAGAGTCCCGACTTGAGGTCGGCCAGCAGTGGCTTGCCCGTGTTCTGCCCTTCATAGTCGAGCACGTCGTCCACCAGCTACAGGTTCGGCACAGTCCACTCGTTAGTGGTTGGCTCAAGAGCATCTCCCCCCTTCTACTCGCAGCGTACCTGGAAGGCGAGACCGATGTGGCGACCGTAGGCGAACCCGAGTTCGCAGACGCTCGCATCGTGCTTGCCGAGCTCCAGCGCCGCCTACACAACGATAGAACCGCGGCGTTAGACAATCCGCTCATCGACCGACCCCTCATATCATGAAGGACTGACGTACCCGACACCCATTGGCCATGAGCGAGCCCGTCTTGTAGTAGTTCTTGCGCAGGTAGTACTCGAACGGGGAGATGTCGTCGCGGTTGTCGGCGTTCTTCATCTGCATGATCTCGCCCTTGACGAGGTGCTCGATGACGGTCGACATGAGCTCCACGGCCTCGAGGTTGCGCAGCCGCGCGAGCGCCACGGACGACCGCGCGAGCAGGAAGTCGCCCGCGAGCACCGCCATCTTGCCGCCAAAGACCTTGTTGACCGACGGGACGCCGCGCCGCGTGTCGGCCTCGTCGACCACGTCGTCATGCAGCAGACTCGCCGTGTGGATCATTTCCCTACAGTCACCACGATAGTCAGCATTTTGAAGCGTCGTCGAGTGTACATGCTGGACTTACGTGATCTCGGCGAGCCGCTGCTGGGCGTCAGCCGTGTACTCCTCCGACTGGTTCGGCGGCAGCGGCGCACCGATGGCGCGGCGGTGGGCCTCGGCGGCACGTGCCACGAGCAGCACCATGGTCGGCCGCACCTTCTTGCCGCCGTCGTGCTCAAAGAAGTAGCGTGCGACCTTGGAAAGCACCGGGTGATCCGATCCGAGGATGCGCTTGATCGAGTCCGTCACGCTGCCCATGTCCTCCGCCACGAGCGCGAACGGGTCCGTCAGCGCGCTCTTCTCCGTCTGCAGATACGTCAGCTTGTTGGGGATCGTCACCGTCCTAAGATACGAGCAGCCGTCAGCCACCGACAGCAGCAGAACCCGAGGGCAATCGACAGTGTTCGCACAGGTCGGGACTCAGGTGGCGATGGAGCTCGCCATTGCTGGCGAGCGCGTACCCTGGCAAGGGGTCCAAGATCGACACGGTCGGCTCATCCTGGATAAATGGATGGAGGCCAGTGATGGTGAGTGGGGAGGATTTGACCACCCGAACGCAGATAGACAAGCAGAGCATACCACGGCGGCGGCGCTCAGCCACAGGTTCGGGTTCGACTCGAGGTCCGAGCGCAGGCGGCCCGCCATCACGCGCACGGCCGAGTCGCGCAGCGAGCCGATGGGGCGTCGGCCGAGGCCGCGCAGCACCGTCGGGAGCTTCATGGCGCGTCGGTCGGTTGTCGACGCTCACTGACTGCACCTATCACCCACGCTGCAGCCAGTAGCGCACGAGGCCTGTCACCACCGCACACTCGTCGGGTGTGATGACGGTACCAAGGGGGAACAGTACTGTACTATTCTTCATCAATGGACCTATCAGTACTGTATCCCATCATAATACAGGGATCGTTTCGAACTGAACCAGTGACGTCGCGCGAGTGGACAGAGTGTAGCCATGTCGAATGGTCATCACACAGCGCCGGAATCACATGGGGAACATGTGGCCTCTCCATCCCTCGAGCCAGAGAGCAGGTGATTCGGTGCGCTCTCTGGCCAGTCAACACTGATTTCTTTCCACCCTCCGTCCTCCGAGTCTGGCCGTAGGAAGAGAGCAAGCGAAGAGATCTGGCAGCTGCACTCACCCTCTACCTGTGCGGCTCACTGCGCAGCCGGCCATTTGTCGACTTGCCTGGGCAAGTACTCTGCTTCTCCAGCTCGGTCTCGAGACGATGAAGCTGCTCCGCAAGCTGCAGCCGGTGGCATCGACGCAGTTCGCGGTCGTCAAGGACGAGTCGGACCCGGCCAACAACAGCCACCTGCAGCTCGTGCCGATCCCGGAGCTCAACACTGGCAAGAACCCCAAGTGGAGCGGCCATTTCCATGTCCCGAGACTGTTCAAGTCCAACCAGCGGGAGAACCCGTCCGTGTTTGCCGTGCCTACGCAGCGGCGGCGGAAACGGGACGCGCTGCGCCGCGCCTTCTTCCACAAGACGGAGCAGACGTGGCTCGAGCCCGTGACCGACCCTGGCAAGGCCGACCTCGACCGCGCGTCGCTTGAGACCATGTGCTCGTGGGAAGAGTACGACCTGGACGGCTTCGATGTGGGCTCGGACGTCGACGACGACTCGTTCGAGGACGGCAACAGCGGCTTCGTCTTCCCGCCTGTGGTCGTTCCCGAGGGCTACCGGCAGCAGGACCGCATGGGAGGCGTCACTGTCGCTGGTCGCCGCGTGCTGTTCACCTACGCGGCCTTCAAGCGCAATGAGCTGCGCGTCGCCCAGCTACGTCCCATCCCAGAAGAGAGCGTATCGACGAATGACCGCTTGCGCCGTGGCGTCTCCACGTCGTCTGAGAGCCACGCGTGGGTGTGACAATCGGCCATGCGGCGGTTGGTTCTGTAAACTAGTTGTTTATGCTGTCGTTCAGTGGGAATGGACGTCGTTGATTATCATTTGAGAGTGTTTGGCGCGTTTCGGTGCACATTCTCCAACGGTCGAACCCTCCTCCGATCAGGTCGTTGGCTCGAGTCACTATCGTTTTGCCTCTCCGTCGCTCGCGATGTCGAGCTCTGTCAAATGCGACACCAAAGCAAAGCGCCGATCGAAGCAGCTCGATGTGGATGCGAGGATGGTGCGAGCGGAGACGAAGTTATGGTGGGCCAAGCAAGCAAAGGACAACAAGAGAGCGCGGCGCTATCGCTACGGCTTGAAGTCTGGCGAAAAGCGGCGGGACTCGAAGACCGAGTCCGAGATGTGGTTCTACATCGACCTGGTGCGCAAGCATGGCTGCTCCAACTCCCAGTGCGCCAATCTGGTCGGCATCAACCGCAATACATTTCGTGGCCAGCTCTCGGCTCACTTGTCCAAGAAGGCGACCAAGCCGTCGGTGGACGCGATAATGGACGACATCGAGAGGAATATGCGCAGCTATCGAGAGTTGAGCGCATCATCCAAGCGTCGTCGCTCGACGACATCAGCGCGACGTACCGCCAGGAAGCAAAAAGCGCACAACGACCACGAGGACGACGAGGACTTTGGCAAGGACTTTGTTGACGAGAATGAAGATGAATGCGTGGCACCACCATCCAAACGTCGCCGCTCGGGCATGGATTTCGACTTCCTGGATCGAGATCTGGTCCTGACGGCTTTGAGGAAGAGTGCGGGGGTGGAAGTTCGGTCGGAGGAGTGGACGACACTTGGGTGGGTGTTGATGAAGATTGGAAGTGTGCTAGCCTCAGCGAGCGTCGGGTCTCCGCGACAACCAAGCCACGGGGACGAGCGTGTGGGATCGCTGGTGAAGACGAATGGCAGACGAACGGCATGTGGACCGCACGATATGAGCTAGGCGCTCTGGTTTGTCCTGCAGATGGCCAAGGATCTCCGCCGTAGGAGCTAGCGAGAATCGCTTATGGACGGGGTGCGAGTGTGACGAGGAACAAGCCTAGCACCGAACTCCCTGCTGCAGCTGGCGGATTTCGTACTCAGTGCGAGGACTGCATGCGATTGTGACGAAGGCGGCGGCAACAGGAACGAGTGGCTCGAATGGTTGTTTGGTGTCGAAATGCCGGCTTCTAGTGGAATGAGAGTTGCCGCAATGTGGAGTGAAGGCGGATCGCTGGAGCGGTCAATACACAAGTGCCTTTCGATCGAGATGTTTTGGCTGTATTGTTCACGAATCTCAGGTCTTCCAGACGAGCACGGAGACCCCGGCGGCGACGCTGAAGTAGACGTACGTCTTGATCTCGTGGGTCACGTACGCGCCGAAGGAGGCGCCTACGACGCAGTTCCAGCCGCGGCCGAACTCTTTCTCCATGTTGCGCCGCACGAACTCGGCGATCGTCGAGAAGGTCTTGCCCGACTGCCGATGCAACGCGCTCATGGTTAGATCAAATGCAAAGGCAAGGGCAACCAACGCTCGGCGTACCGTCACTTGGAGCTGGAAGGCGTCGCGCGCCGTCGCCAGCACCTTCTCCAGCATCGTGTCTGTCATGTCCTCGGCGAACACGACCGTCTTGTAGAACTTGTCGTTGCTCTTCCCACTCATTAGTCCGCACCCACTTGCGCTTACTCGCTTGATGAGTGCGAGCGCTCAACAGTCGGGCTGACCGATCGATCATAGCTGGCGTTGACCCTTCAGGTGTCGCCTTGTCACCCTAGACCCAAGTTTCGAGCCTTGTCTCGGATCGCGCAATGTCGCCCATTACCATGCGGCAGTTGGTCTGGAACCTCGCTGAGCCTCCGCCACTCTTCAACTGACCGGGAACATGGGTCTCACTCTCCGCAAGCTGCTCAACGCGCGCGTGGTGGTCGTGTTCGGCGCCTCGAGCCGCATCGGCCGAGCAGCGATCGAGGAGCTGTCGTCGCAGCGCGCCGTCGCCGTCGTGGCGGCCGTCGAGAACCCTCACGCGAGACGCGCGCGGCTTCTGAAGCGCGCAACGGGCTGCTTCCTCGTACAGGTCGACTCCGACGACGTCGAGTCGCTGCAGCGCGCGATGCGCCACACGGACGCCGTGCTGCTCGTGCCGCCGCTGTCTACCAACGGCACTCGCGTCGCCAAGCGGATCATCGACGCCGCCGCCACGGAGCAGGCACTGAAGCTCGTGATCGTCAGCAGTGTGCTCGCCGCCAGCGACTTTGTGCTGCCAAGCGGGGCTGCAAGCGACACCAACACCGCGGGCTTTGAAGCGGTCGAAGCCCACGCGAGAGCGAAGCTGCCTGGCGACGGGAGGGTCGTGTCGCTGCGCGTGCCGATGCTCATGGAGACACTGCTGTACTGCCGCGACGAGATCATATTCGCCAACCGCGTGGTCGGCTGCTTCTCACCCTCGACACGGGTGCCGAGCATCGCCGTCCGCGACGTGGCACTCGCTGCCGCCCATGTGCTGCTGCGCGAAGTTCCCCCTGGCCAGTCGTTCACATTTGACCCGACTTACACGCTCATGGACACGACGGACGCGATGCTGACCCCACTCGAGCTGACCAAGCAGCTGTCCGAGCAGCTCCACCGCCCGATCAAGTATGTCCACCTGCCGGATGAGGCCTTCCTCGCGCGACTGGCCGACAAGAACGCGCCGGAGCAGGTCGCCCACAGCCTCGTGCAGCTCAAGACGCTGCTGGAGTCCGAGAACAAGCCATCGGTGGAAGGAGCAGATCTGGTCGAGGCGTCGCAATCAAATGGAGACGGCGGTGTCTTGATGCACTCAACTCAGGACTTTGAGCGGCTCACGCGGCGCGCGCTGACCACGCCGGCGAAGTGGCTGAACGCCGCCAAACCGCACATCAAGCGCACACAGCAGAACCAGATGCAGCTCTTCCTGGTCGGCGCGGGCGACGCCGTCTTCGTCCAGATCGGCGAGTTCTTGGCCCACCAAGTGACTGAGCCGACGACCGAGCCGCCACCAAATGCGGGCGAAAGCGCGTTATCAGCAGCCGACGCGGTCGCGCAACACCATGCCAAGGTGACGCTTTGCACCATCAAGTCGGCGCCGGCGGCACCGGATGGCCCAAAGACCAGCGGCCCGAAGAACAGCGGCCACTACTATCAGTTCGAAGGCGAGAAGTCGTCGCCCGTAATTCACCTGCTGGACCAGCTCTCGGAGCTCGACGTCGTGCTCTTCATCCCGCCGCTGCGTTTGGGTGCCGCCGCTTGCCTCGAGGTCACCAAGAGCGTCACCACAGCCGCCGCCAAGGCCAACGCGTGGGGGATCGTGGTCGTCAGCTCGGTCTTCGCCGGCGAGGGTCGCACCGCCGACTCCGCTGAGCTGCACGACCTCGACGCCGTCGAGCAGGCCATCAAGGCGTCCGGCGTGTCCTACACGATCGTGCGACTGCCGCTCTTCCTCGAGTACTTCCTGGCCCTGTCGGGCGGACAGCAGCAACCTCAGCAAGAGAACAAGGAGGACGAGCAGATCGAGAGCCGACCGCTGCTCGCCGACGACTTGGCCGACGCGAAACTCTACTGGATGGCTCTCTCGGACGCAGCGAAAGCGCTCGTGGCCATTGCATTCACCTTCCCACTGCACCGCAACAAGGTGCGCACACTCTTCACGCTGGAGGCCTCGCTGCGCGAGCTGGCCGATCGACTCGAGCAAGGCGCGTACAAGAAGCGACAACTGCATATGGACTCGGTGGACGCGCTCGAGGAAGCGCCGGGCCGCGAGTTCTGGAAGCTCGCGTTCTGGCCCCGACGCTACGTGCTCCGTCTGTTCGAGAGCGCTATCGAGCGCGGCGACCAGCCGCCACTCACGCCCTCCCAGACGTTCGAGTTCGTCACGGACTGCGAACCAATCGGCCTCGACAGATGGGTTGAGACGCACGCCAAGGCCTTCACCAAGGTGCTCAGCGCTCACCCCTGATGGATCGAAACAGAATCAATACGTGCATTTTGAACGTCACTCGAATACAAAGTGCTACAACCCCAACGGTCCAGCAACTCGCTTACTTCTTGGCCCAGGCAGTGGCAGCCTGCAGCTCGATCACCGTGCGCGTCGCGCTATCGGCCGTGACAATCGGCACGCGGCGCGACGCCACCAGATCGAACTCGTCCTGCAGCTCGCGGACGACCGCGTCGTCGCTCGAGACGACCACGAGACGCTCCGCCTCCGCCTTGACACTCGCGATTTGGTCGCCAGCCACCACTAGCGGGTTCCCCTCGATGCTCGACACGAACGCGTCCAGCAGTTGCTGAGCCTGGAGTTGGACGTCCCGCAGCAGCTTGGCATCGTCCTCTTCAACGGGCTGATGGGTCGCGACCGCCACCGTCGCGGTCGAGCGGAACGGACTGCCCACGACCGTCGTGCTCGTGTACGGCCCTGGCGCATCGATGCACGTCGTAACGAGCGGGAACGTCTGCGACGCAGGGTCCACACGCTGCTCGACGACGCGGAAGCCCGCGTGCTGGAAAAAGTGCGGGCGGAAGTGGTAGCGCGCGAACTTGGACGCGCCGTTGTCGCCGCTCGAGATGAACGAGCCGCCCAGGATGACGTTGTGCTCGCCGTCGAAGCACGGCGCGCTGAAGTCGTCGTAGTAGCCGTGCACGTGGAACCCTGGGAGCGCCGCGAACTGGTCCTCGCACCACTCCCACGCGTTGCCGAACACGTCGTGGAAGCCGCCAGCAGTCGGCGGGAGCGCGTCGACCGGCGAGAATGACAGGAACGAGAAGTTCAGGTTCTTCCCGGCCTCGACCGCCATCCCGCAGGTCACAGTCATGATCTGGTCACTCTCGACGTTGTCCGACCGGTCCGCAGCGTCGCGCAGCAGTTGGTGGACCGGCTCGGTCGTCAGGTGGTACACGACGCGGCCGTCCTGGCCGTCACGCTCCGTCTTCCACTTGCAGAACGCCTGAGCCTCGTGCCAGTTGACCTGCGCCGGCCAGTCCCACTGCATCGGCAACACGTCGAAGAGCGCGCGCAGCTTGAACTGGTGGCTGCCGGCAGGTCCGTCGGCGACCCAGAAACTCGGCCACTTGGTGTTGCGGAAGCACCGCCACTCCCACCCGAGCGGCGACCAGTACCGAGGCTCGAGGTACCCGCCACTCGACACGAACTCGTGGAACTCGCCGTTCGAGACGAGCAGCTTGGACGCCTTGCAGTCCGGCACATCCACCTCGCGATGGCCGTACTCGTTGTCCCAGCCGAAAGTGGGGAAGTCGCGCGGTTTGCCGACCTGCACGCGGCCACCTTGGACAGGAAGAAGTTCATTGACAGGGTAGTCGACGCCACGAACTGGACGCTTGGCGCTGTCCGAGCGGTGGGCCGATGGGTGGTAGTCCGGCAGCAGCTCTGACTTGCGCATCAGCTGCGTCGGCTGCTCCTGCATGAGCATCGAGGACGTCTCGAGGTGGATCCGCTCGTGCTCAAGCGCCATCTGCAACGCCCACAGCGGACTGTCCTCGTCGATGGGAGCGTGGCCAGGCTCGAGCCCCGGGTGCGTCTCAATCACGCCGCGGACGAGCTCGTACACCTGGCGGCGGTACACCGTCACCTCGCTCACGCTCGGCCACTGCATCTCGTTCTTGCTCATGTCATCCCAGCGCATCTCGTCCACGCCGACCTCGAAGATGTGCTCGAAGTACGGGTTCACCGCCTCAGGGAGCAGCCCCGACACGACGAACTTGTTGACGAAGAAGCTCGTCGGGTGGCCGTAGTAGAAGATGAGCGGGTGGCGCAGGTGGTGCGGCGGCGGCGTCACGAAGGCATCCTCGCCCTGCAGTGTCGCGAACAGCGCGTCCGTGAGTGCCCACGAGTTGTCAAAGTAGTCGAGCATGGCCTCGCGCGAGCATGTGGCCAGGTTCGGCATGCCGAGCGACTGCAGTCGGCCGGACGCTGGGTCGACGCCAGGGAAGCTCGGGTCGCTCCGCGGATCTCGCGACGTCGTGAACCAGTTGTCGCCGCGGTCGCCGATGAGCTGGTCGACCTCGTGGCTGTCGTGGAGCTCGGCCGCCGCCGACTGCGCGGGTGGCGTCGACGACGTCGCGGCCGCAGCACCGCCGGAAGAGTGCACGGCGCGGGTCGCACCGTTGCCGGAAAGGGCGGCGCGCGGAGCAGTACCGTAGCCGGAAAGGACGGAGTGATGGAGTTTCAACGCATTGCTGCTGCTGGTGCTGAAGCTCATGGCGGCCAGCGGCTGCGCCGCGCGCGTTGCATCGGACGAGAGCGGAGCGGGGAGCTGCTGCTGCGGGACCGAGACGGCGCCAGCGCGGGCGAGCGCGAGACGTAACTTGCGCTTGTTGGCGGTTGGGAAGCGACGCGGGAAGCTCGTAATGGACAGCATGGTGCGGACCGGAGCGGCGGCGTGGGGGCGAGAGAGCGAGAACGAGTGAGTGGGAGCAAAGAGAGCCAAGCGGCGCGCGATCCTCGATCGGCTCGGCAGCAAATTGCAAAGTGCGACGGACGTGCTTGAGGATTGCATTTGTCCGCCGCGTCCGCCGTTGCATGGAGGGGACGGGCGGACGGCGAGGAGGTGTCGCCCAAAATAAGGAATCGAGGATTAGGGCTGCTCTTAGATGTTACCAGCCAATCCGTGTGGCGAGAGACTTCGACGTGGCAGTACCTACCCCTGTCGTAAAATCGATAGTCGACCGGTGAAGCCATTGGCTTGAAACACACAGCGGATCCCAGGATCGTCATGGGGTTCTGCTGGTGCTGCCGTCGCATCAACCGAGCGTCTCTATGGAACCCGTGAGCGGATCGACAATACACCGATCGGTACAGCGCCACATGACAGCGACGGTTCTTGCCGGTGGATATTGCTGATACAGGCGGTTGTGTACCCTAGGGTTCAGTAAGGGAGCCATTTTTGGCTGCTTTATTGTGGATGGCCTTGTTGAAGCTGGCAATGAAAGGATGGTTCAGCTCAAGATTCAATGCAACACCCGCGGCACTCAGAAATGGCAGTCGTGCGCGCTGGCTGTGAGGTACAGTAAGGCACAGCGCGGCTTGGCTGGTCTGAAGCGTATTGACTGGATCCTGTGGCTGCAGCAGAGACGCGCAAAATCTGAGCTTGCGGAGCCGATGACGCCTCCAGCAGCCACGCAATAGACCAACACTGGTGGCCGCGGGAGGGCGATTATGGCGCGGGAGGGCGATTACTGCGCGTCCATCCGTTGTAAACTTCGTGAGAGATTCGCGATCGCTTGAAGTGGCGGCGGCCGCAAATCCCGAGTGGTCTGCGGGCGAATCGACCTAAGATCCGTGAACATGTTGAGCATGTTGACCTGGCGACCATCATTTATGGGATGCTCCGGTGGATGCTCCCCATGAATACGCTCCGACGTTTACGGGATGCGTGCAACCAAATTCACCCAAGCAGTGTACCAAGAGTGAAGGTCGCTCCGTCCATGCAATCCTGCAATCGGATTAATTTCGGACACTATATTTCTCTAGTTTTAGGTTGCGCATCAATGGCGCTCTTATTTTACAATATCATTTGAAGATCACACCTCTTAAACGCGATGCGTACTGTACGGTACTGACAAACAGTGCAACCAGATCGCACAATGCAATCAGACCGAATTCGCCAAACTGCGCCGCAAGTGGCAGTCTCGCCACATTCCAATGCAGTCAAGCTCGAATGTTCGCCCATACACAACCAATGTGTCGTTGTTGTCGTCGAGACTCTGCAATCCCAAATTGGGTGTCGATCGGTGTATGCGAACTGCCACATCCTTTCCCAGTGCAAGAGCTGCCTGGATCCGGTGACCAACGCGCGGGACTGGGGGGATCGCGAGGTCTCCGACGCGAGGGCTTTGTCGACAGCTCCCATCCTCAAGGCGAGCGGCGGTGCGTGGTGATGCGTGACCGCTGGCCCCGTCCACCGCGGTCGTCCCTCCTCGCTCGCTCGCTCCGCCGCTGTGATCTCTCCCGAGCTTCAACCTCCCACGGTTCGGCTTGCAGTTTGAGCCCGCCGCTGTCGAGTGGCGCTCGCCCGGATGCGCGGGGCCGCCTGTGCCGCGCACCAGTCAAAGCCGCGAGCGTCGGGAAAGTCGTCTACATCGAGCGTCCGCGGGAAGGCGGATTGACCGGGAAAGCACATGTTAAACCGGTGGGCGGAAGAGCGGGAGCGCCGCTCGGCCCCATCGAAACGCCGAGGCTGCACTTGTGTGACAGGGAGGGCATCGCCTCGAAGCGCCTCGAGCCATGCAGCCTCGGCGCCTGGACCCCGAAGAGAAGCATGCTCGAGGCCATAGCAGCGTGCACGCGCGCGTGACCGCGAGCAGCTGCCGCTGCCGCCCACTGTGGCGTGAGTGGGATGTCGTCGCGTTCACGGCGAAATCCACGAGAGAGGCCGAGGTCTGATTCGGTGCCGGTCGATCTCTCTCGGCGCGGGTCCGCCGCTCTGCTGCTGCTCCAGAGTGGCGCGGCCGCTTCAAGCTTGGCCCGGCTGCTTGAGCCGCTCGAGACAGCGACGGGCCTCTCGTGCACGGGATCTCGATTAGTCCACAGCGACTGTCGAGCCGACGACCGCGCGCGCTGCCGCCCACAGACTCCGATCATGCGAGCCACTGTTTGTGCGCGTTACACAGCGCGGGTCCTTGAGCTCGGCCATGCTTGGTCAGCTCCGCGCACTGACGCCAGGGCGATCGCAACCGGCTCACGAGTATGCCGCCGCCGAGGCTGAAGTCCCCATCCCGAAGCTTGACTCGACTCGACCAGCTGCGAACTCGCTCTCGGCATGGAGCGCCGATCCGATGGGCGAGCCGCGTGTGTTCCTCCGCCACCTCTCTATCACGGCGATGGAGTCGAGATTCTCATTCTCAGGCGGGTGGATCCATCAAAGCTCTGGTCGGCTGGTCGGGTCGGTCCATCGGTCCATCGGTTCACCGATCTGATCCCGCCGAGTGCCGCTGCTGAGCCAGCCGGCCCGAGTGCGCCGTGATGGCGTGGGCCGCCCCGTCCGTACGTCAATGACTTGCGCCGAGTATGCTTCGCCATCAAGCCGAGGGAGGCGGCCGGCGAAGAGGCCTGGTGCGCTTGACCGTGGCTGGCGTGCCTCTCGTCCCCGTCGCTGAGCTTCAAGCTTTTGGTTTCGGTGGCGTTGGCCGCGGCCGCAACCTCAAGTGCGGCCGGTCCAACGCCGCCGTAGAGACCACGAGTCGCATCACGCCGGTCACTCACTCGGGTCCTCGAGCCGAGAGAACCGGTCACATCACAGTGCGGATCTCGCGCATCCCATCCGTCTGCCGCGCTCCTCTCCGGTCCAGGTCTCCACACGGCTCGGCCTTGATTCCTCCGAGCCTGCCTCGCGCGTCGAGAGCAGACTTGATTCCACTCCGTCCGGCCGTCCGACTGCCTCGCCGACTGTGTGCGTGTGTACCGGTAGTCAGTGCGCTCGGTGAGTAACGAGCAACCAGGCTCAAGGTCCCCGACCGGTGTGTGACGTGGCGGGCCTCACGATCGCACCCCGAAGCCTGGCGCCGGAGTGAGACCATCGCGGCGAGACCCCGCCGCTAGTTGCCGATTGCGCAGCACCGGGGCCTCGAGGCGCCGGCTCTGCCCGACGCAACCAGCGCTGTCCGTCACTTGCCCATTCGCCGGTGGCGAGGTACACCTGCTTCTCATCGCCCCGCTTCACCGCCCGCCTCTCGTCCAGTATGACGGTCGCCAACTGCGACGCCGCGCACCAACTCGGGCCGGCGTTCCGGTCCAACAACGCCGGCGACGGGCCAGAGAAGACGCGCGACCGCAAGTCGTGGTTCCCGCGGTTCAAGTCCAACTGGCTCGGCACGTTCCGGTCCAAGCAAATGTTCCCATGCTGCGAGTGCGCCTTGGGCGGGTCCGCAGGGATCGACACGACTGGGAACGGCGCCGCGCGGTACAAGGGGGCCGAGGGGAAGCACTGCGTGTGCGGCCGCGACCAGTGGCACCTGGCCAAGTCCGTCGAGGAGACCGAGTACAACCGGCGCATGGAGATCAGCAAGGCTCTCGGCGGCATGCGGTACGAGGAGGCGGTCGCGCGGCTCCGAGCGCTCGGCATCTCCGAGTTCGACGCCGACCGCGTGCGCGAGGCCGGCGGGTTCGCGCCGATGGCCGAGGCCGTCAACCCGATCGATGACGACACTCGATACGGTCGGACGGCGGCCAAGCGCGGGCGGTCCGCGGTGCGATCCAGCGGAGACGCGGTCGAGCCGAGCCACCAGCCGTACAGCACGCCGCCTACGAACATCACAGTCGGGTACTCGAGCCACCCCGCGCCAGCATACCCGGTCAAGTATGGCTCGCCGTATGTGGTGGGGTCGACGAGCGGCTACAGCCCGCTGTCAGCCGACTACGGAGCGACCAACAGCGGCGGACAACCTGCATACGACCACTACGTCGCAGCGGCGTTCACGGACGAAGAGGGCTTCGGCGAACTGCTGCAGGGCATCCTCGAGGACGAGCCGCAGCGTCCCTCGCCTGCCACGACATCTGTCGGACTCGCCGCGTTCGGAGCGCCTTTGTACCCGAGCCAGACACCAACCGCCATGAAGCCTGAGATCAAGGATGAGGCGAGCCGTCAGCGCTTCGAGTTTCCTCAGCCTGCGAAGCCGTACGGGGTTGCGGGGTACCACGACGTGGATGCGCAGTACTCTTACGCTGCGCCTGATGGCGGTCGGACCGGGATGATGTCGGCGCCACCCATTTCGACAGCGGCCGGACGATACCTGCCAGAGCTGCAGCCTTTCGGGCGACCGCAGTACCCTCCTGCGGTGGCCATGCCGGCTGCCACATCGTCCTACTCCTCTGTCGTGTAAAAGCTCAATCAGTCTATCGTTAATCCGGATAGCCTGCTCGATTCCTGTCCATAACTATCAACAAATGCATCAGCCAATATATATCCCCATCCCATCCAGCAGTAATCGTGGACTTCGCAACGTACGGTCTGCATCTATGAGGACGAGGAGACGGGCTTGGACGGCACGGCGACAAACTCACGGCTCTGAGTGAGCTTGTCGTCGGGTTCCATGAGGAAGGCGTCGAGTACGCCGTTGAAGGTCGGCGCCTCCGCCAGCACGAGGTCGTGGCGACCCTCAGGGAAGACGTGCAGCCGCGAGTGCATGATGCGCTCGCTCAAGTACTCACCGTGGTAGTCGGCCACGACCTTGTCCTTCATCCCCGTGACCACGAGCGTCTTGCACTTGATTCGCGGCAAAAACTCGCAGTACAGATCGCCGGCCTGCTCCTCGTAAATGGACTTCAGCTTGGAGCACATGGCTGTTGTCGCCCGTCGTTAGATCCCGCCGCACAATCACCGAAGCTCAACCAGACAAACACGCACCGGACCAGCCGGCCTGCAACTCTTCGGCGCCGTAGATGGCCTCGCCGCGCGCTCGAGCCGACCGCGACCACCGCGAGACGTCCTCGATCTTGTCAAATATCTCCAAGTCCTCCTCCCCAACGAACGCCTGATCGAGTTTACACAGCGTTACCATCAGCAGCAGTAGAACCCACACCAGCACCTCTTCGACCAATAACGTACGTTGCCAGCGACGAGCACCAGGCGGGAGACGCGGTCCGGGTACTTCCCTGCAAACACGGCGCTCGTGTTCGCGCCGGCGCTCCACCCCAGCAGCGCGAACTACGAAATGCACTCTCGTCAATACAACTTCACCCAATAGAGCTAGACTCAAGAGGTCCGCACCTGGTCGAGGCCGAGGGCGTCCGCAGCGCGCAGTACATCGTCGGCGTCTCGCTCAAAGTACTGGTCGGGAAAGTCGCGGGTCGGCGGCCGAGATTCGCCGTACCCTCGCGGGTCCACACCCACGAACGCGTACTTGTCGCCAAGCGCCGCGAACTGCTCGCGGAAGTCCTCCTTCACGGCGCCTACACATCCAACCACCAGTCAGAGCTGGATGGCAAGCAACTCGCTCGGCACAACTCACCAAAGCCCGACGGCAGACACAGCACGCGCGGCTTATCGGCCAGCGCCGACTCGTCGGCAGGCACGACAGCATGCAGCGACACATCCCCCACCGGCACCTTCACGCTGCGGTACTGCTGGCCGGCGGCCGCGGAGCTCAAGGCGCGGGCTCCGCGCGCACGGAGCGTCGATGAAGCAAGCACGCGCAACATGTGACAACCGAAAATGATGGACAAGCCAAACACTTCGCACTTTACATTAGGTTCGCGCACTTTACTGATAATACGCTTGTGATTCGATTAAGTTAAGGCAGGCGATCGGCTCGACACAGGCGGCGATCGGCGTCGGAGTGATGGAGACGGCAGCTCTTCCTGGACAGCGACGGCTTCTTCTTCCGAGGACAGCGACACGTCCGACGACGCCGTGGCCTCCTCCTTCTGCGACGGCAATCGACTGAGCAACGTCTCGGGTGGAGACTCCTTCTCCTCGGCGAAGTCGGCCACGAACACATCCATTTGCTCCTCGAGCTCGTCCGCTTCGTCGTCGGCGTCGGCGGGCTCGAGAACGAGCTTCTGCGCCACGAACAGACTCGCGTCGCGGTTGCTCCAGTAGATCACATGCGCCGTCAGCGCGAACAGGTACTCGTTCGCAATCTCGATCTCGTTCTCTTGCAGCGAGTAGTCGACCGGCTTGCCCTGGCACAGCCGGCCGTACACATTCACATCGCGAGCCTCCTCGTCGATCGATCTGGAAGGCGACGTCGCTCGTTCGTGGCGTCGGTGCTGGACCACCATCATTGGACGCGGAGTGCTTGATCCGCTGCCGATGCTGTGAGCCTCGCTCGTAAGCGCCAGCACATCCGCGAGCGGTGACATGGCCATCGTGAGGCGACTGTCAGGTCGGAACACGGCGTGCTCCTCCACGAGCCCAATGCTGTGCGCGGCGTGGGCCACGTCGAACTCAAAGTCGCGTCGCCACTGACGCAGCGTCTGCCACATGGTGCGGAACGAATTGCGCAGTTGATACTGGAAGCGCAGCTTGCCCTCGAATGTGCGGATGATTGCTGCCTTCGAGTTGGCACGACCCGAGTTGATGATCGGCTCGATTCGGTAGGCGACAGGGTCGTACGGGTGATAGATATTGAACAGCCGCTTGCACGCCGGCAACACGAACGACCGGTCGATCTTTTGTCCTCGAACGTTCAAGAAGAGACCGACCGGCGAGCCGAAGCAAAACAGATTCTCCACACCGAACGCGAGCTTGGGCACGAACACCATGGGCTTGGCTGGACGCTGTGGCATCGTCGACATCGAGTTCTTGCGCTTCTTTCGCTTGTTGAGTCCACTGAGGTTGTTGCGACGCGAGGAGCGCGGAGAGGGTTTGCGCTGAGCCTCATTCGCCGTTTCAATGCCTTCATTGTCAACGCTGCTCTCACCGTCCGTCGCACCGCTCTCACCGTCAGCGACGTCTCCATTGCTACTCTCGCTCGTTCGGGTCTGGTACACGGCCTGGTTGTTCAAAATATCAAATGCTATGATCGATCCCAACGAATGGGCCACGATAGACACCTTCAATCGGCGTCCATCATTCAGCGTACGGTGGCGAGCTCTGAACAGCTCCACGACACGGTTCATCTCGTTCGCGACTTCGTTCAAGATGACCTCGTGGAAGATGGGCGACATGAACAGCAGCACGTCCAACACAGTGTCGTTCGCAAGCTCGCGGAGCTTGGGGATCGCCGGCAGCGTCACGTCACGAATCATGCCGTCCAGGTCTTCCATGTGCAGCTTCGAGTGCCACTCGATCGGCAAGAACTCCACGCACGGGTCGTTTTCCAAACCGGCAAAATGTGCAGACCGCCGCGCCTCACGATGCAGGTCGCGGAGGTTTGTAGCGCAATCAATGATCGACCGCAACGTGACCACGTTGATCAAGTCGACAGTCTTGAGCGCATCGCCAATGCCGTGAACTATCAACACCAGATGATCGATTCCTCGCTTGATATCAGCGTCGTCGTCGCCATCATCGCCATCGCTCAATGGGATCGCCGATCCATCGGGAGCACACATCATCGCATCTTGCCAGCGCTGCAAATTGGCCGGGTCGTTCCGGATCCGGGGATCGCCGCGATACACTCGACGCTTGCTCGTAAATGGCGTCGTGCCTCCCGCCAGCAGTCGAGTATACTGGACCACTTCATGTGGACCCTTGAACTCGACCAAGTCACCATCAAGCGGGATGTTCATCGTGCACTGCTTGTCGATGTCAGCCTGAGGAATCGGGTATCGGCGGCCGAACCATCCGCGCCGCCGAGGGTTTCGCTCCTCAATCTCGTACAGCCGCTGCTGCTCCTTTGGATAGTACGCCAAGTAGTACGTGAACGCATCTTCTAGTGTCGACGCTGCCTCGGGACGGTATGGGGCGAGACCATAGTTGCGCTGCGTGTACAGCCACATCGCACGGTACACCTCGATCTGTTCGAGCGCTGGCCAGTACACCGGCGTCATCTCCATGGTTTCAAGGCACACTTCGTGCCGACCTTCGTCCACGAGCACGATGCTTGACGGCGGTGCAAGCGGGCCACCGCCTGACATGCTCCCATGCTGCTTGATCCACTGCGCTTTCTGCTGTTGGTACCACCTGTACTTGCGTTCAAGGCGGCGCGTCTCGTGAGTAGGGAACTCGATCCATCCGCCGCGAATTCCACTGTTCGCAGCGTTGTTCCCGGCAGCTGGCATGGTGCCAGGAGCTCCGTCGGCGTGATTCAAGTTGCCGTTGTTTGCCTGACCAGACCCGCCGTGTCTGTTGATGCCACTCGGCGCGACTTGGCCGTTGCCACTCGCGACGTCCACCTTGCGGTAGAACCAAACGGGGAACGCCGTCGCATTCTGCTCTTCGAATGCCATCAGCAGCGACGGGTTCGCCTCGATCTCTTCGTCGCGATCCACCGGGACGCCGTCACTGCCTGGAAACGTCAGCAACAGGTCCGAATACAGCATCTCGTTCTGCAGCTTGATGGACGCCATGAACTCATACAGCTTGTAGTAAGACGCGAGCGAGCGGCGGCGCTGGTCGACACTGTGCACGACATCAGCTCGGCGCGCGCGTGATAGGCGCTCGTACGGTCCCCGGCCGAGAATATTCCACTGCACCATGCTCCAATGCTCGTCGAGCACTTCCGTAGCCGAATAGATATACTCGACGAGCGCTTGAACTCGGGACGTAGACACGTCGAGCACCAAGTCCGTTCGCATCTCGATCTCTTCGCGGGACGGGAACACGAGCTGTGTGGGCAGGATGACAACGTAGCGCACGACGCTCTCCGCGGCTGCGAGCGGCGGGAGAACGAGGTGGCGCAGCAGGAACCGGCGACGCATGGCATTCTTCGCGACAAAGTACAGCTCCGGAAGCTCGTCGCCTGCGACAAAATGAGCGATGCCCTCCACCGCGTGCAGCACTGGGACGACGACGTGCGAGCGCAGCGGCGCGACGGGGGCTGGCAGCGGCGTCGTCTCCGCCACCAGCTTGACGCGGAAGAAGACCGTCTGCACGCCTCGCGTCGCGGACAGTCGCAGCGCGACCGCCTGCGTTTGTGTGGCCGTCACGGCGTCCACCAGGTGGTCCCTCGTCCCGACCGCCGCGCGCTTGACGAGGTCCGGCGCCTTGCGCTGCATGGTCCACACGATCTGCTTGCCGAGCGCGACGAGGAACGGCAGCGGCGTGTACGCGCTCCAGCCGCCGCCCCAGCCGCCGCCCAGCTCCGACCGCTCCTGCATGTCGCGCTGCGCGTCGCGCACCATCTCCGCGACATGGTACATGGCGCTCGAGCTGCCCGACACAAACCGAGACCTTCCGACTTCAACGCGCACTGCTGTCGGTCAGCCGGGAGAGCGAGGGGGTCGGGCCGCGCGCCAGGACGCCGGGTCGCCAGGTCGAGGGGCGAGTGCGTGTTTCTGCCGGGTGAGTCCGCTGCCGAGTGGCGTCCTGCTCGCCCCACGCCGGCTTCTTCGTTCTCGCCGCAGCTTCAGCTTCGCTCTTCTTCTTGGCTGCGCTCAGTTGGAGGTGTGACGCCGCAGAGTAACCTGCGTAACTCTTCCGCCCCAGTCGACGTCACAGCGACAGGGCGGATGGGTATCCTTTCACGGATATGCGCATAAATTGTGGCATCTCAAATTGTTGATAGCAGTTGACACTACTTGTAACTTGACAGACATGTATTGACTCGTAGAATATAACACCAATTCAAATATCGTACAGATATGCAGAGGTTATTGAAGGGTACGCCGAGGCAGAGCAGACGAAGGGCACACAAACGACGGGGATGCAGCGTCTGCGCGCGTGGCCTCGGTGGCGGCGACGGCGGTCGCTCGCCGCGCGTCTGTCGTCGACGGTGACCGGATCTGGTCGCTCTTCGGATGGGTCGGTCGCTTCTGTGGTCTCCAGCGCGCACCGCGGCCATCTGAGCGTGATCAGCGTCGACGCCGCCTCAAAGGCTCAGATCGCTGCAGACCGCACGCGATGGCTTATGGACAACGAACGGAGGGTGCTGGTGCTCACCGGAGACAACTCGCCGGACGGCGCAGGCGTGCGCGGATTGCTGGATAGCGCGGCCTTCTATGAGCTCGAGCGACAGGGTCACGGAATCTTCTCCGTGCGCGAGTTCTGTCGGCTGATGCTGGAGGAAACAGGTCGCGACCAGGTCCGTTTATCCTCTTCTACTGGCAGATGAACTCAGGTTTTTCACCGTTGCGGCTGTGTATGGGTGTGATGACAGCGCGTGTTCTCGAGGGCCAAGTTGGCCGCGTTCGTGCTGCATCACCGGAGCAAGCTGCCGTTCGAGCGGCTGCACCGCGGAAATGCGACGGCGCCGCTGCACGAGTACCGGCACGCGATGGACCTGCTCCAGCTCTTCCGGCTGCTCGAAGCCAACGCCGTCACCCCGTCGGCTTATACAGCCGACGCACGCGAGCGCGCGGACTTTGCGTCTGCCGAACTCGCCGAGACCTACCGCATCTACCAGGAGCTGATGGCCAAGTACAACATCACGTCCTGGGATGGCAGTGTGCTCGAGCTGCTGCGGCTGTGTGAGGAAGATGTGGCGTTCACGGCATCGATCATGCGTGGATATACGGACGTTGTGGTGGACGACGTTCAGAGCCTGTCGCCGGCAATGGTGCAGCTAGTCGCGCGATTCTGCAGCCACCCGTCGATTCAATCGAGCACAAGCTTCACGCGCGTACTGGACGAGCGCGTGTCCTGTCCGAGGACGGAGCTGCTCGAACGCCTGGTGGAGTCAAACCATATCAAGCTGTCGAGCGAAGACGAGAGTTTGAAACTGCAGCATGTGATCGTGCCACAACGCGATGGGACTGATGGCACACATCGTGGCGAATTGCGGTCACTTGCAACGAGATTGTGGCGACAGTTGGAGCCCTCAGCACCTGGTGAATTCAGGGACAAAGCATCGTCTGCTGTCACGTGTCGAGTGTTCGGTACTGTGACGGAGGAGGAGCTTGGGATCGGCAAGCTCATTCACGACAAGCTGGAGAGTGGTGTGTTGTCCCCTGCAGAGA
Organism: Phytopythium vexans; assembly: GCA_003413675.1. NCBI lineage: Eukaryota > Oomycota > Peronosporomycetes > Pythiales > Pythiaceae > Phytopythium > Phytopythium vexans. Next base: position 425,069 of record QLOC01000026.1, read on the forward strand.
TCGTAGTCTTGACTCCGACAATGCAGGACACGCAACGAATGGCACACTCGCTGCAGATGCAAGGACTTCCCGTGCTTAGTTCGCACAATATTGGCGGGTATTCAGTATCGGCCACCTCGCAGCACGTGTTCGACGACCCGATTGTAAACCCCGTCTTCTCGCTGCTGGTCGCGCTGTGCTTCCCCAGCGACTCTCGCCACCTGTACAACGTGCTTCGGTCAGACTTCTTTGCGTTTTCGGCGGAGATATTGTCCCAGCTGATGGAAAAGGAGCAGCGCAGTCATGCCGATTTGTTTCAGGTGCTGGACACATTTGTTAAGACCAAGGGAGAATCATTGTTCAGTTCCGACTTCCAGGACGAACAGTCAACACCTGATATTGAGTCAAGTCTCTCGATCGCACGTTCTTTCGTGAAGCTGATCAAATCGCTTCGAGCCGAGTGCCACCAGCAGTCTGCTCAAGAGATCGTCCAGACATTTCTGGTAGAGACAGGTAAACAGCGAATACGCTCCTGAGATGGTTCATATGGCGCGGGCTAACAATTGTGTACGATGAGTAGGTCGGATGGAATCGCTTCTGAACCCAGGGTCGTCTGAGGAGGAACACGAAGCGATCGTACTGGCTGAGTTCCTGCGCGAGCTCGAAGGGGCCGAGCAAGTCGTTCAAAGCATGCATGTGCCGCTAGTCGTTCCGTACTTGATGCAACTACGAGACACCAACCGACCAAGAATCATCGCTCGTGCCACGACTGTACCTGGTGGTATCAGTGCTAGGAGCAAGGATCAGGGCTTCTCAAGTGGTCTCGCCGGGGACGGGCTTCTCAGTGGAGAACAAGGCGTCCGCGTGATGCCGCTGACGTCTGCAGTACTCGAGTCACTCGCTGGTACTGACGCCGTATCCTGTCTCGTGCTGGTGTCGATGCGGGACAGCAAGTTCCCTGGACGCATGAGGCGTATCACGCTCCCACTCCCGCTGGCGCTGTTGAGCACACCGTACCCAGTACAGACGCGCGATGAGCACATTGAACGATGTGAGCAGCTCGCAGCGTTCGCACTTACTATCCCCAAGGACGAGGTTGTGCTTTCCTATGCTTCGGTTGTGACCCCGTCGACGCCTGGACCGGCATCGCAACCCAGCAAGCGCGAGCAAGTCAGCCGAGTGTTCCTTCCAGTGTGGAGCGACCCACCTGGGTCCGCTTCGTCACCGATCGAAGACCAGCAGGGTAAGCCGCTATCCAGTTTTGAAACCAGCACTGATGTTCCAGCCTCAACTCAAGTACATTTGTCGCCGCAGACGATCAAGTATAATCCCTCCCACGTGTCGTACACGCAGATCTCCGAGTACCTCCGCTGTCCGTATCGGTATTACCTGGGGAGAGTCATGAAGTTGCCGGGTGAAGTATCGACAGCGATGATGTACGGCCGCGCAATGCACGAAGCCATCGCGAAGTTTGCGTCTGCGCTAGAGCAAAGAGAAGACCAGAGTGATCCTGTTGATGCAACAAACCGCCAGATGAACGCGGAGAAGCAGTCGCTGGAGACGTTTACGGCCGCGTGGCAATCGATTGACGACGACGGGCTATTCGCTTCGAGCGAGCACAAGCTGGCGCTGCAGGAGCAGGGTGTGGCTGCGTTGCAGACCTTCTTTGCCTCCTTCAAGTGCGAGAACCCGCGAGTCGAGTACGTCGAGCATCCATTCTCGGTCAATGTGCCTGAGGCCGACGTCGAGCTTCGCGGCGTGTGGGACCGCATCGACCGCGTCGACGACCGAGTGATCATCAAGGAGTTCAAGTCGAGTATGAGCGGTGCGGCGAGGGATATGGCCAAGCAGGCGCGAGACAGTCTCCAGCTCAAGCTGTACATGTTCGCGTACGAAAAGGTGTTTGGCGAGCCGCCGTTCGGCACTGCGCTGCAGCTGATTGGCGGCGACGAGCGCGCCAACGCGGCGGGCTTCGTCCAGGCATCAGTCGAGAGCAACAAGGAAGCGGTCGAGACTGTCGTGTCGGCTGTGCGTGGGATGCGCAACGGCGAGTTCGCTCCAAAGCCCAACTACATCGAGTGCGCCTTTTGTCCGTACGCGTCGTCAGCGTGCCGCGCCTCCCGAACGATGGGGTGATCGAGATGAAGAAGCAAGTGATGGCTGGAGTGTCAAACTGTCCGGGTAGTATAATAGAGATGAAGTCGATTGCCGCTTGGGTGTCTATCAGCCACGAGCATCAACAGCGCACAGCGTCGACGTCGGCGTTGTCATGGCATGCGGTAACAGCGTCCGACAGCAACGGGAGTGGCGGGTCGCTAGCGCCGTCCTCCGCTGCACTCCCACTCTCTCCGCTCTTGTCGTCGCTCAGCGCCATCTGGATCTGCAGCTCTGGGAAGCCAGAGCCTTCGTCGATGGCCAGCGCAGACAGGCAGCTCTCGTCCTCGAGCTTGGGCGGCTCGGTCAGCTCCGGCACCCCTTGATCCTCCCTCTTCGCATCATCCCCAGTCTCTATTGAGAGCATAGCATCCGCGCTGACCAGTGGGTCGACTCTAGGCGTTTCTACGCCGCCCGAAGTGTCCGTCCCTTGCGAAGCGAGCTGGTCGGGACTAGTCGTCAGCGACGAGCCTTCCTCACCAGCGGGAGCCTCCTGCTCCAAGCTTCGATTATCCTCTTCGTCTCCGCCTTCAGATCCAACACTCTCCGCCTGCTGCATGTGGCTGTCGAGCTGCTTGCGTGCTTGCGTGCGCCACTCGGACAGCAATTGCTGGATGCGGCGCACACTCAGAGGCAGATTGAACTCGCGCTTAATCTGTTCGGCACTCTTGTTGGTGGGCGGCTCCTCTATCACCACATCTTCCTCCCCCGACGAGCACCCTGCCACGCGCTGGCTGTGGGCCACGCCGGGCGGCGGCGGTCGCCGGAACAGCGCCACATACAGCCGGCGCTCGTCCTCGCTCGACAGCGCGCGCTTGCGGCCGCTGCGCTTGATCTGTCCGTACTGCGCCGGGTCGCGCAGGAAGTTGAGCACGACCGTCTTGCTGCGCTCGAGCTTCTTGGCGATCTCGCGGCCGCTCGCGCCCGCGCGGTGCAGCTCTGCGATCGTCTCGCGCTCGCCGGCGGACAGCACCCGGCCCTTGGGCATTTCGTTTCCTTTTGCTCCACGAAAGCGAAAGCAGTGCTAAAACCAGTCGGAATTTTATTTTGCCCATACAAACGTAGAGCTTACTCTAAAGCTAAACAAAGATTTGATTCGGATGTGTCGAAATATCGAGGAGCGGTACAAGGTACCGATTGAAAGAGTGATCGTCGTTCCCGTTTCCGCAATTTCGGTGGCGACTTCAACAAAGTATGAGCGACAAGCAAGGCAACAAGGAGAGGAGGCATGGCTCGACAACCGGCCAAGTGGCCTGGGAGCCGTCTCGCATCCCGCAGTTGCCGTCCGCCGGCGCGAAGGCTCAAGTCGGTATCGGGTCGCCGTCGCGCGAGACGCTGGCGCTGCAGCAGGAGATGTGAGCGAGTTTTGTTCTTGTTTTGTGAGGTCGTGCCTCAAGTGACTCGGAGTTAGTTTGGCGATATCCAAGGCGCTCGAGGCGGTGGATGCTCAGAGGCAACAGCTTCTCGCCAAGAGTATCAGTCAGCCGGCGCTGCGGCCTCACTCACCACTGGCGCCACTGAACCCCGCAGTCGTCAAGCAGCAGGCGGTGCGTTGCTTGTTGATCACAGGGTTGATCACAGACTCAGTGTTAATGATTCCGACTTGTAGACACGCGGGCCAAATGCAACAAACACAACGGAGATAATGTTGTGCGAGTGTGGCGATGAGGTAAGGATTGGAGATATGAAGGCGCACAAGCAAATGGAGTGTCCGCTCAGAGTAGTGAGCTGCACTCGTCCGGGCTGTAAAGCTACCTTCGCAGTAGCTCACCGTGCTGAACACGAAGCCAGAGAGTGTCTGATCGCGCGCCACTCCAAGAAGCTGCTCAATGACCGCGAGGACGGAGACAGCTTGACGGTGTGTGAGATCTGCAACGACACAAGCCTGGTCATTCGAAAGCGACATCTTCAACGACATCAGCTGTACCTATGTGAAAAGCGTCCCGTGCCATGCCGATTCGCCGAGTGGGGGTGCGACTGCAAGTTCCCTCGCGACGAACAAGAGCAGCATGAGGCAACTAACTGCGTCGTCGCGGACCGCAGACGCACAATCGCCGAGTCGGCACAATCTGTGAACGAAGTGATTGTCTGTGATTGGTGTCAGCAAACAGTCAAGAAGCGCCACCTTCTTGATCACCAAGAAGACGAGTGTCTCGAACGCGAGCGGCCCTGTCCCAATACTGCCAATGGCTGCAAAGAGTGGGTGCCAGTCGGCAAATTCGACGAACACATTCGAACCGTGTGCTCAGTCACACTGGAGAGGAACGAGCTTGTTGCTCGAGCTCGAGCGATGAACACACCAGCGATGTGCGACGAATGTGGTTTGATGGTCAAACTCCGATATCATGAGCGACACAAAAGGGACGAGTGTATCAGCCGAGTCGTTCCCTGCAAAAATGCGGCGCACGGATGCAAGGCTCGATTGAGGTGGCGGGATCGACATTTGCACGAAGAGTTCGCGTCCTTGTCCAAGGACCGCAGCATGCTCGAATTCAGTATTGGCGGGGACGCTTACATTGCTGTGTCGAGAATGATGCACCACGGCACCACTACAGGACTTGACATCGCTCCACCCTGGACCGCCGAGTACTTCCTCTGGATGGCCGATGCAGAAGAGGAGATTTTGTGTCTCATGCGTTCAAGCATCGACCAAGTTGAGATAGTAGTGACTAACCAGCAAGAGAACTCGCGCTGGCAAAACCAGTCGAGTGCCTGCAAGAAGAAACTGAAAGATCTGAAGCAGCACCAGAAACACAAAGGTGGCGCGAAGTCCTCGGATGCCAGCACTCCTGCAGACATGGCCACTCTGGCCAAAGATCTTGCTGAGACCTACAACTCAGCTGAGAATGGGATTGTGTCCACGCAGAAGGCGATCGCGCTTGCAAAAGCATGGATCCAAATATATGTGACTGAAGCCTGGCGCATTCTTCAAAACGACGTTCAAGATTCGAGCGCAAAAGACGCTTTGAATGAAGCGATTGCTGCTCAGACAGACGGCATTCTCCAGCAAAAGCCAGTCATTGCACAATTGCTGCCAGAATCGGAGCGAGAGATGCTGTACGCTCTTGAAACATGGGCGACGCATGTTAGTGTCGGCGGTCGAGTGAGCACAGCTGAACGTCAGCAGAGAGCAAAGGATCAACAGAAGCTGATGAAGAAGCGGGTTGAGACGGTTGACCTGATAGCAGCGCTGGATCCTGGGGACGCGGACTTTGAGCGACTGCAGCGGCGATACAACCGCGAGATCGAAAAGGTGGACACAAAACTGGCATTGCTATCGGAAAACACCCCAACCGAGATACTCGAACGGCGTGGCCGTCATATCATAGCGTCTTCTTCGAAGAACGCGATTTCGCTCGTGTCTGGTGGGAATGGGGAGATCACCTTCTATCGGTCTGCCAAAGCGCCGCGAGAGGTGAGCTTCCAGGTCCAGCTCGAGCGAAATCGGTGGTACCATCTCGTGTTTGCAGCGAGCGAGAAAGAAGTGAGTCTGTTTCTTGACGGCAGTCTCAAGTCAACAAAGCGCGGGGTGTTCGACTTGCCGCTCGGCAAAATCGGCACCGACATGCGAGGCGAATCGTTCCAAGGTTATCTCCAAGAGGTTCGGTACTGGAAAGATTGCCGCCCGGTCCAGCATATTCAACAAACTGCCAACACTATCCTCGATGTCGCCAAATCCAAGTCACTGACAGGATACTGGACATTCGAGGAGGCTATGGGCGACTTGGTGGACGACATGTCGCTGTCACTCCCGCGTGCACCTTGCTTCGGCACGAAATGGGTGCTTTACAACACGCCAGAGGTGCGCAAGCGATTTGGCGTTCCACTGACACCCTCGTTCCGAGACCAGACGAGCTGCTTCATCAACCAGCGACTCAAGATGCTGGCTCAGCGCGCACGTGACCGAGAAGTAGATAACGTGCCGTGTCGGCAGAACTGTGGGGAAACGATCAACGTCCGTCGAATGGAACAGCACCATCGGGTCGAATGTCTGAATCGAATGATGCTGTGCAAGGAGTTTGGCTGTGGACAACTGCACCGGTTTGCGGACCAGCAGGTGCACTTGAAGACAGATTGCGGCCGCTATCGCTATCGCGAGAAGCTTGTGCAGCGATACTACGACAAGGAAGAAGAAGTCGAGTGCGATCTGAGATGCGGTGAGATGGTCAAGAAGCGCTTTGTCGAGCGTCACCTCCACGACGAGTGTCCCAACCGTCTCATCCCATGCCCGCGCTCTGATTGCCACGAAACGGTCATTGCGAATACCCTGCGCCATCACATTGACGCCGACTGCAAGAGTGCGTCGCTCGCGTCGGAGCGAATGCACGTCGACAACGCAAGGAGACGGCAAGCAAAGAAAGCGGCGATGGTCAATGATAAGCCTGCGTGATATAGCTTGAACACAAGAACCACGAGCCGTGGCGCGACAAAGGGTACAAGAAACCAAACAGACTCGAACAAGGTTTTGTTTGATGATCATCTCATCCAGCAAATGATAATGTCGTTGTATTCGCGTACGCAGGCATTACCCCAGCACAGTGCGGTCAACTAGCAGTTGAAGACTGACTCGCAGTCCGTCAAACTTAAGCCACGAGCGTCGAGGCCGTCGCCGACTCGTACTTCCAGTTCGGCGAGAGCTTGCGGTTCTTGCGGTAGTAACGAGCGAGGCGGTGGATACGCGACTCGATCAGAATGAGGCGGAACTTCGAGTCCTTGTCCTGACGGTTGCGCTCAAGGTGCTTGCGCACGGCCACGGCCTTCTTGATGAGCATGTACAGGTCCTCCGGGAGCTCCGGGGCGAGACCTGATGTTATCGAGCGTCACCCGCGTATCCCCACGTCAAACGGAGAGGCAGTCAAGGCCATCGGATCCGCACGTCAGGTGATACCGAGCCGTCAGCGAGGGCGATCGATCACCACATCGCGCAAGTCACAGCAAAATAAACGAACCAGGTCAGTCGGCCGATCGCTCAAATGGATGGAACCAATCGCTATCACGCACCGTTCTTCTTGAGGAGACGCAGGACCTTGCTGCCCGTCACCGACTTGACCTGGGCGATGCCGTGCGAGTCACGCAGGATGACGCCGATCTGCGAGGGGGTCAGGCCCTTCTTGGCGAACTTGCAGATCTGGTCCTCGACGTCCTCGCTCGAGACCTTGAGCCACGACGGCGGCGAGCGCTTGTACGGACGCGCCGACTTGGAGATACCCTTGCCCTTGCTGTGCATGCGACCCATGGCTGCTGACTTGTGGTTTCCTTGTTGCTGGACTAGAGATCAAAGAATGACAGCGGCCAATATCGGCAGCCCGCCAAAGTGAACCAGAGCCAGCCAACCAACCAAGCTGTTGACCCGGGCGGGTGGGTTTTGATGATGACGGGTCAGACTGACCCGCTAACCAATTTATTGTCTTTTGAGTTCTAAATATGGGTCGGCCTATTATCCAAATGACTATCGACCCGACCCGTTTTTCTACAGTCGCTACTCGATCAAGTTTAGGTGTTCAATTCTGACTCGGAGCTGACAGTGAAATCGATGGCAGGCCACGACGAGGACGATCTGGTGTTCCAGGCGAGCGCGTTCAGCGTGGTGGGCTCGTGGCTGCTTGGCGGTGTGAAGGGCGATGAAGACACACCCACCAGTACGGATGATACGGCAGTGTCGGCGACGGTGCAGCGGGAGCGTGGTCCCGTGCAGCTCTATCGGCCGTCGGCGGCAGGAGGCAAGCCGAGCTTGACAGGTCGCACCGGCAACGACAATATGCTGACGGAGGAGCAGAAGGCGATGAAGAAGAAGCTGCTGCGGAAGTCGGGAACGTACCGCTCGGCGGTCGAGAACGCCGCGGCCCAGCAAGCTGCTGCGGAAGATGATGAGGCGTTGGACAAGGAGGAGGAGGAACTGGTGCGATACAAGAAGGATGCTGTCAGCAAGCCCACGACGGCCACCGCTAGTGACGACTTGAGCGCTGTGGTCGGCAAAAAGCGGAAGCTGAATGCGCAGGAAGAGCTGCTGGAGAAGCTGCGAGAGGAGGCGGCTCGCAAGAAGGCGAAGAATCTGAAGGCCAAGCTCCGGCAGCAGCGCAAGAAGCAGCAGCAGAAGCTCGGCCAACAGTAGTGCCAAGCTGTTTCCTGCACACCAGATTGAGCGTGTTGCTTTGTGTGTCGACTGAGAGCGGCCATCAAGACAGCGACTGGAAACGACAACGTCAAAGTGAGCTGGTCGGTGATCATCATCGATTTGACGGATCACCACAGCCAATGCGGTTAGCTGGTTATCGGCATCCTTGCCAAGCCGATCGAAGCCGCTTCCCGCTTGAAGATGGTAACAAGGGATGGACCGCAAGCCAGGGCCGGAATGGGGCTGTCCGCAGAGCCCGGCCCGCTGATTCATGTGCTGTCCACAGCGCTGTCACAATATGTACGATCAAGGAACATGTTCAACCTCGGTGACTGTTCCCACGCTACCAGGTACTTTCGAAACACCAATCTTTGATCACTTCGGCCACGTTCAATTCATTCAATTCATACAGGCATACTCGGCTGCGAAGCTGGCGTCTTGAGTATCCAACCCTCAGCCGTTCAGGATGGCGCCGCTGAGCCAGTCGAGGCCTTCGTAGAGCCCCTCACCGGTGATCGCGACGCAGCCCTGCACGAAGATGAGGTTGCGCGTCACGTTGTCGACCCCAAGGCGCGTGCGCACCTCGACGGGACTCAGCGCGGACGGCAAGTCCTGCTTGTTGGCGAACACGAGCAGCTTGGCGTTGCGGAGCTCGCCGAACGCGAAGAGCGTCTCGAGCATCTCCTTGGCCTCATCCAGCCGCTCGACGTCGGTCGCGTCCACCACGTAGACGACGGCGTCCGTGTTCTGCACGTAGTGGCGCCAGAGCGGGCGGATGGCGCTCTGGCCGCCGACGTCCCACGCCGTGAAGTTGACGCGGTTGTGCTGGATCGTCTCGACGTTGAAGCCGATGGTCGGGATCGTCGTCACGGTCTCGCCCAGCTTGAGCTGGTACAGCAGCGTCGTCTTGCCGGCGGCGTCGAGTCCGAGGATCAGGATGCGGCTCTCGCGGTTGCTCACCAGCAGCGACGTGAGCGACTCGTAGATCGACAGGAACGGCAGCGTCACGTAGTTGCCCATGGTGGCTGGTGGAGGTGAAGGAGGAGCTGCTGCTGCTGCTGCTGCTGCCGGGGACGGGTCGAGTTGGGGAATGCGGCAGGATATGGCCGACGCTTCATGCGCGCCGGGTGGAAATGGTCGAGGCTGTCTGTTCGTCTGGCGGTCTGTACCCATGTGCTGTTGCACCGAGTGAGTGAGGGTTCAGAGATCTTGAGCGGTCGTGCGTTGGGAAGATCGGATTGGCCAAAACGATCGAAGTGCACTTCGGATTGGAGGAAATTTACATCGATCATGTGGCCCACATGATGGTAATATTTGGTACACTGTACCACTATGACTAGTCTGGAAAAACTCGCAAGGGTTACGCCATGTAACCAGAGTCAGCAGCGTTTACGAGCCCCTCGTTTGCATGCATGCGTTTGCATGAAGACCTCGTCGACGGCGGCGGCGAGTTGAAGCAGTTGACTCGGGGAATGAGACACGGCGGTATGTTGCCGGCGCGCGTCGGCAGAGCTGCGGTTGACTTTTGCGCGCACAGTGGCATGCTTACCGCTGCCAACCGCGCAGTCTCAAACATTCCGGCGCAATTGTGCGCATTGCACTGGTTTGTGTTATTGAAGTGGTTACCCCGTAACCCCAAGCGCCGGCGTTTCTGTGCTTCCCCCCGTTGAATGCGCGGGCGGCTGGCTGTGCGCACAAGATTGGCGCGCGAGGAGTGTCTCGGCAGCATCGCGAAGGACCGGAAGACCCCGCTCTCTCTCGGCGTCGCAGTCTGCCTGTGTGCCCGCCGCCTCGCCTCACATTTCAATCCGCCTCTCAAGCCCCGCACGTGATACCAAGATGAGCGCCTCGGAGGACTGGGTGAGCCTCGCCAAGCAGTGGGTCGAGTGGGACGTGAACTCCGGCACCAAGCGCGAGGTGCAGGCGCTTGTGGACGCCAACGATGTCGCCAAGCTGCGCGCCATGTTCGACGGACGTATCGAGTTCGGCACGGCCGGTCTCCGCGCGGCGATGGCCCCCGGCCCCAAGGCCATGAACGACCTCGTCGTGATCCAGACCACGCAGGTGCGTTCTTGTGTCCATACCTGCAAGCTTGGAGCATGGCTAACCTTGCCGGTGTCTACTAAATGCAGGGCATCTGCAAGTACCTGACCGAGGTGTTCGGCGAGGACGCCAAGCGCATGGGCGTCGCCATCGGCTTCGACCACCGCGCGCAGCAGACGCTGAGCTCGCGCCGCTTTGCGCAGCTCACGGCCGCCGTCTGCCTCCACTACGGCATCAAGGTCTACCTCTACGGCGACCTGGTCGCGACCCCGCTCGTGGTAAGTGTATTGCTAGACTCGAGGCATGCTGCATGATGATGGACCCGCATGCTGACCGAGGTGTTGTCCATGCATTGCAGCCGTGGTGCGTCGAGCAGAAGGGCTGCGCGGCCGGCGTCATGGTGACGGCGTCGCACAACCCCAAGGCGGACGACGGGTACAAGCTGTACTGGGCCAACGGCTCGCAGATCATCCCGCCGCACGACGGCAACATCGCCGCGCGCATCCAGGACAACCTGGCTCCCTGGCGGGTGTACGACCCCGAGGTCGACCTTGCCAACCCCGCGTTCGCGAGCCTGCTGGAGGACCCAACTGAGGAGCTGACCGCGGCCTACTTCGCCAAGGTCGGCGGCTCGCTCTGCCGCTTCCGGGACGAGAACCGCGCGTCGACGCTGCCGATCACGTACACGGCCATGCATGGCGTGGGCCACGCGTTCACGTCGCGCTCCTTCGCGGCGTTCGACCTGCCGCCGTACATCCCGACCGAGGCGCAGCTCCTGCCGGACGCCGAGTTCCCGACCGTGGCGTTCCCGAACCCGGAGGAGGGCAAGGGAGCGCTCAAGCTGGCGATGGAGACGGCCGAGGCGCACAACTCGCGGCTCATCCTGGCCAACGACCCGGACGCCGACCGGCTCGCGGTCGCGGAGCAAGACCCGGCGACCAAGCAGTGGAAGATCTTCACGGGCAACGAGATCGGCACGCTGCTGGGCCACTGGGAGCTCGAGCAGCACCTGCGTCTGCACCCGGACGCCGACCGCGCCGACCTGTACTTCGTGGCCTCGACCGTCTCGTCCAAGCAGCTCCGCGCGATCGCGCAGGCGGAAGGCCTGGGCTTCGAGGAGACGCTGACGGGGTTCAAGTGGATGGGCAACAAGACGGACGAGCTGCGGCGCGCGGGCAAGACGGTGCTGCTGTCGTTCGAGGAGGCCATCGGCTTCTGCGTGGGCGAGCTCGTCAAGGACAAGGACGGCGTGTGCGCCGCCGCGGTCTTCGCCGAGATGGCCGGTGAGCTGTCGCGCCGCGGCGAGACGGTCGCGCAGCACCTGGACGCGCTCAACGCCAAGTACGGCCACTTCGTCACGCGCAACAGCTACGTCAAGTGCTACGACCCGCCGACGATCGCGCGCATCTTCGAGCGGCTGCGCAACGGCGGCAAGTACTGGGACGCGTGCGGCGACTTTGCCATCGCCGCCATTCGCGACCTCACCACGGGCTACGACAGCTCGCAGCCGGACCACAAGGCCGTGCTCCCCGTGAGCGCCGCCACGCAGATGATCACGTACTCGTTCGCCAACGGCTGCGTCGCCACGCTGCGCACGAGCGGCACCGAGCCCAAGCTCAAGTACTACGTCGAGCTCGCGGGCCGCGTGGGCCAGTCGCGCGACGAGGTCACGCGCGAGCTCGAGACGCAGGTCGCGCAGCTCGTCGAGCTGATGCTGCAGCCCGAGGCGAACGGACTGGAGCGTCCGCCCGCCGACGCCTAGAGAGAGACAGAGAGAGCGCGCGCTGCTGCCCGTATATTAACGCCACTACCGACCGACGCGCGAGACGCAGAGCATACCTGGGGATCCTGTTGGCGCCTTGCTAGAGAACTGTGCCTCTGTTCAGAGTAACGCTGATATATAGTCGATGCGTTCGGTTCGGAATCACGCACGTCGTTTTCACGCCTTGGTCTCGTCGTCCGGCGCGGCAAAGTACATGTCTTGGATCGTGAACTGCAGCGTCGGCGACGCGTTGCACTGACCTTCGTCTGCTGGGCTCTCTGTCATCTCTGGCGGTGGTGTAGACCCGCCGCGCCGGTTGTTCCGCTTCTTCTTGGACTTTTTACCCTGCGGTTCTCCTTGCGGCGGCGAGAACGTCCCAGTCGGTGGGGTCGTGCCCATCAGGTCTGGCTTGGGCGGTGTCCGCTCCATCGACGTCGACATGGCCATGTTTATACTCGTCTTCAGGTCCAGCGGCGGGATGTCAGCGGCGGTGGCGGCCTGGCTCGAGCCACCGTGGGTCTGGTTGTGGCCGTTGAACACGGGCGAGCCGCCGACGCCAAAGTACGAGTCCATCTCGAGCACGAACAGCTGCTGGTCGCCCTCCGCCGACCACGCGCCGCTGCTTTCAAGGCCGGCGCCAGCGTGGGTCGGACCCTTGCGCTTGACTTCCAGCACACGGCCGTCCGGGTGGTCGGCGTCCTTCGCGCGGAATGTGATCTTCGGATGAGCCCAGAGCGGCAGTGACCGCTGAGCAAACGTGCGCAGCTCGCTCCTAGAACTCGATCGCGCAGCTGGCAATCGCTCGCCATTCCGCGACGCCGCGATAGACTCACGCTTGATACCCGAGCCGGTTAGTTCCAATGTCCTCAGCAACGCAGCTTGGGCGTCAAAGCCGAACGACACGGCAGACGACTTCGACTTCTTCAAATCCTCGTCCTCCACGCTACCGGAGCGACTAGTGCGTCCGTGGCCCCTCACAGTCGGCGACTTGGTGTGCTTGAATGACGGGGAGATCCGGAGATCGTAGAGCTTCAGCGAAAAGTCGCAGCAGATGACGAGACGTAGTCCGTCGCGAGCGAACAGCCCGCCAATGCGTCGACGCCGACGTCGTCTCCGCGCTTCCACATCAGCGTCTTCATCGAAGTACCCACCAAAGTCCATCGACAGCGCCGTCGAGTTTGTGAGCTGGGTCAGCAGCGCCTGCGACGCGTCCAACGCCGATTCCATTAGTGCGTTGCGCGAAAATCCCCCAGCAGGCACCGGTGGACTGCTCTGACTCGCGTCAATCTCGTCAGCGGGTGTGGGGGTGGCGAGCGGCTTCAGGTCGTGACGAAGCTTCAGCACTTGTGTCATAGTCTTGCTCTCAAACGAGCGGAGGTCGGCGCAGAAGTCGCTGACCTCGCGCGCAGGCATACCCAGTTCCCCAACGGACTCTTCGAGCGATGAGGTCACGACTGTCGTGGTTGTACTCTCGACGACGTTGGTGTGTGTGTCGGCGCTGATCCGCGCGCCATCCGGATGGATCGCGAACAGGTGGCTCGTGCCGTGCGCCGATGTGATGCTGATCCACTTGGCGTCTTGGCTGAATGCGATGTCCTGGATGCTTGCATGCGTTATGCCACGCTGCAGTTTGTACAGCAACTGATGGTGGAAACACCCCGCGTCGGGGTTCTTCTTGACGTGGTGGCCCTTGTTGTTGGCCACAGTCTGCAAAGGCGGCGCGAGACGGTAGACGTGCAAGTTCTGGCCCTTGGTTGATCCCGTCGCGAGCAGCGTCCCGGAAGCGTCGAACGCCAAGTTGACGAGCGCGGTCGCATGGCACTGGAAGCTGCACACCACCTGCTGCGTCACCACGTCCTGCACGATGACCCAACCAGCGTGGGTTGATCCCGAAGCTGACTGTCGCTTGGGCTTGGCATTCGCTTCACTCGCTGCGAGCTCAAACGGCGACGAACTGAGCTTCACAGGCTGGCCACTGGCCGACATGTCGGATTGGCCAGGCGACGACGACAGCAGGTACGGCGCGAGCTTGGCACGCCCGACGCCGGACAAGTAGTACAGCCCTGACGCAACGTTCTGCGCCACGTCAATGGCAGTGAACGACGGCGATGAGCCAAGCAGTGACGAAGAAGCTGTCGAACTTGGTGACGAACCGAGTCGACTGCGAGCGTTGAAGCCCATGAGAGCTTCGACGCTGGCCACATCGTCCGGACTACTGGCACTGCCAGTTCTCTTAGTATCGTCGTCTCCAGCAGCGATGAGCTCGTCCTGACTGGCATCGGCCGTGGCGAGGCCATCGCCGACACAACCTGGGTACGCGAGCCAGCGAGGACCAAGCGCCATCGCTTGCGACGCTGTCGTGATGCGCCGCACAAGCTGGAAGGTCGACAGATCGTACAGAAAGAGCTCGCAACTCTCACACAGGATCGCAGCCAGCGTCCGGTTGAACTGGATGTCCTGCACGAGCGACGGCGACGGCGGCAGCTTGAACAGGATGCTGGGTGGCACAACCCATCAGTACGAACACACCGTTAAGGCATGCATTGCGAACGAACAGCGTACCGCTCGTCCGACACGGAGAACACCGTCAGGTCTTCGCTGCCGCTGTCGGCCTCGATCAACTCGGCGGCGTCCTCATCAAGCTCTGAATCGGACCCCACATCTTCACAGCTCAACCGACCGACGTTCCTCTCGGATACGAAGACGCCACCGAGTGATCCGCGCGCCGCTGGCATCTCGAACAACCGGAAGAGCCGCACATCCGTGAGCCGCGCGCCGTCTTTGGCCGGATCGAGCGTCAACTGCAAGGGCAACCCGCATTTAACATGTACCCATGTGAGATCCTCCGATTCGCGCTCATGCGCGCTAGAACGGGGGTCATCAAGCGCGGACAGCGTACCTGGATGGGAACGACGCGGTCGTTGCTGGACGAGAAGCCGTCGAGCCGGAAGATCCGCCACTCGGCCGTCGTGCAGACCGCGAGAAAGACGAGCTCGCCGACTCGTTCAATCGCGCAGAACGTGACCTCCTGGGCGGTTCCGGGGGTGCGATTACCGCCGACGGGCGTAGCGCGGTCTGGTGCGTCCGATGGACGAGTCGGCGGGGCCGTGGGGCCGCTGGCAGCGGAGGTACGCGCGCCGGAAGCGCGGCGTCGGGACGTGGCGGGTGGCATTTCGGACTCGAGAAACTTCACGCAAGAGAGGTTGCGGAATCTAACGAACTGACACCCTCGGGAACAACCTCTTCAACGTCATAGCCTGCGATCGGAGATATGCGATGCGCGCAATATGCGTTCCGAGAGGTGTCCGGCGAATCTTGAAGCTAGGGAGGCCGGTGACAACGGTCCAAAGAACAAATTACCGGTTTCCGATTCTCATCATCAACACGACAATACCGGTGTGATCATCGGTTTACCGGAACTCCCTCGCACGACTGACCTTTGTTTAGTGACGCTTCGTTCCCCACATTCATCAACCAGAATCGCCAAACAGATCATGAGCGAGGAAGTGCGCGGCGTGGTGCTCAACGACGCGCAGGGGCTGTGCCTGCAGGCCTCGGGGACCTCGCGTACGCCGCGGACGGGTCCAAGAGCGGCTTCTTCACGTCCATCGCGGAGAAGGCGATCGACCTCGCGCCGGAGGCGGCGGACGGCGGCGAGACACAGGCGTCGGCGCTGCCTGTCGTGCGGCTCGAGACGACCACGCGCACGCTGCTGGTGGCCAAGGTGGAGAACGACGGTCGCGAGCGCACGCTGGTGCTGTCCAAGCCTCGCGCGGGCGAGTAGATACGCGGCGACAATGGTATTGGGGCTAACGGACGGTATATTTAGCGGGAGAACGGGGGAATACACTACTGGGAACGCTACTCCATGGATGCGATCTTGGCGGCACACGGATCCAACGACAAGCTGCCTCGAGGCCGCGGCGGGGGGGTAGAGGAGGGGAACAAGCCGTGTTTTAATGCGGTAGGGTGTACAGGGGGCGGTTCTCTCCTAGGCGGCGCGGCCGCGAATAGATAAGGGCAGCTTCGGGCAGGAGACCTCCTCCTCTACGCGGCCGCGAGGTGCGGCGTTGGCACGGCCACGTTGTGGCCCGCTGAGAGGCCCGTGGCCGGGCACGCGCCTCCCGTCGACAGCGGCGCCTTGGCGAACGCCAGCTTGGCCGCGGTGGCGGCGCAGTCGGCGGCGGAGTCGTCCATCTCGGGCTTGGTCGGCGTCTGGTCCGAGGCGCTCGAGGACGCCGTGGACGCGGACGAGGCCGAGAGCGACATGGAGAGCGAGCGTCGCAGCGACGACGCGTTGCGGCGCAGGAAGCTCAGCGGCTGTCTCGCGGCCGAGAGCGAGAGCGTCGAGCCCAGCGCGCCGGACTCCTTGGACGCGTAGAACTGGTCGATCGTCGCCTCGAGCTGCTCGCGCACTGCCTCATCCGCCGCGCCGCTGTTGTCCGACCCGTTGACTGGCTGCGGGTCGCGCCAGTAGTACCGCTGCCAGCTAAAGAGCGCCTTGCCCCACTCCTGGCGGTCGTCGCCGCTCGCGGCCGACAGCTCGAGCCGCGCCGGCGCGCCGAGCGTGTACGACCGGTCCTTGACGAACACCTTGCGCGCCTCGACGAAGAACGAGTGCGGCACGAGGTCGTGCCGCTTCTGCGCCTTGACCACGAGTTTGCAGCCCGAGAGACGCACCTCGCCGACGCACCGCTCGCGCCGCGCGGTCAGGTAGTACCGCAGCACGCCATCCTCGAGCGCGAAGAAGCACACGCGCGGCCGCGCGCGCTTCTCGTGCACCAACAAGTAGCCCTGGCGCGTCATGACTCGCTGCCTGCAATTGTCTGCGGCGTCCGTTGTCGACCGGTCTGGATCTCGAGTGAGGGCGAGCGTCGAGCCGAGCGCGGCGGCTGGGGCGGACCAATTATAGGAACTCGCAGCGGATCGAGCGCCGACCTATTTCCGACGCGCGACCGATCGCAGAATGGCGCGCTCAGGACGACATCGCGATCGCCGGACGCATGGCGAGCGGCGCATGGCCCATGGCGCCGGATGCCGGCCGCACAAGTCGCATGCTCGATAGGGCCGGACCATTAACCGGTCGTCGAAGCCAGCTGGCCGCCGCTCGTCCATACCGAACTGCAGCAGAGCTGTTTTAATCTGGTGCGAATGACGGACAGGAGTATGGAGAGTGTTTTATACACAACAACGACACAGCGGCTGGGAATCTCGCGCGCGCCAGCCGGCAGCGGCGCTCTTGGACGTGGGTGCACTTGAAGAGCAGGGATGCGTCGGCGGGCAATCACAAGGTCTCTCACCATCCTGTGGACAGCGTCGGCGCTCGCGCTGCTCACGAACGTGGCCGCCACAGCTCCGGCAGCACGACAGTGCAGATGAATCCGACCACGGCCAGCGTCAGGAGAACGGCCAGGCATCTGCTCAGCCAGCACTCGCCTCCTCCGTCACAGTCGTCGTCGTCGCCATCGTCACAGTCACAGTCGGCCGTGCCGAAGAGATCGCTGGTCGCTCGGAACTGCGCTTCAAGGTCTCGGACCGGCTGGTAACGCGCCGCGAGTGGCCGTCGTCGGCCTGCAGGAGCCACCGACACATCTCCAGTTGTGGCGACCGGCGGCTCGCCGGAGGGGACAGCGCGAACGAGGCTCATCCCCAACACCTGGCTCGCCATCACCCGCCCAGTCCAGCGAAGTGTGCGTCTCCTCGAAAGCGGACACGCACACTCCAAAGATAGCTTCGAATCCCGCCGGGTGCCAGACTGTCGGCGGTCCACATGTGGGCAATAGAACATTCTGGCACTCACCAGCTAGTGCGGGAGGCCACAATGCACAACTACAGCCCTCGGCTGCAGTCGTGCAGCCCATGAGCGACATTCTTCGTTGAAAGCGGACACGCGCAGTCCAAAGATAGCTTCGAATCCCGCTTGGCGCCAAGCAGGCGGCGGTCCACAGTCGATCAGTAGAACATTCTGTCACGCAGCAACTAGTCCAGGAGCCCGCAATACTCAACTAACGCCATCGACTGCAGTCGTTGAACCTCTGAGCGAGCTGCATCCTAGAAAGCGACAGCCTTTGCAACGAATGTTGTCACTCTACAACACATTCTCCACCGTCATTCTATCGATGCTGGTGGTGCGATGGATGGAAGCTCTGAGTGGGCTGTCGTCCCGCGATTCCGGCGGCAGGCAGGACTGCATTCACTCCGGAATGTTAGCCGCACACCAAAACGGGCACGCAAAGTGACGGTCACCAAATGCGCAGACTGATTGTCGAGCGCTTCAACGCGTCGAGCACTAGCGAAACAGCATTCATTCTGGGGATGGCCGCGTTTCGGCAACACGGGGTGGTTGGCGGGCAGATTCAAGAGTGGGCGGCAATGTTGCCGTCACTTTAGCAAACCAACGTAATCAATCATTCAGTCGGCGTGGCTCATTGTGAGTGGCGGGATGCGTTCCAGAACCGACCGACCAAGTTAGCCAAAAGCGGGGTTAGCAAACCAGCAAGCGCAAGCGCGCAGATCTCACCACCACGTTCTTCGATCTTTTCTCCCGGTCGGAAAGTGGGTTTGTTTGGCGCCACCTGACCTTCACTCGGGAATCCAGCGCGAAGAGCGAATAGGTGAATTCGACCATTCCCAACCCGCTGATTGGCTGTATTCCGGGCGACAGGACAAACATTCTCCCCGTTTAAACGCTTCGCCGCCCTCCCTCCCCCTCGCCGGCAGAGTGAAGGAAGCGAATGTTGGTGGAGTTGCCATTCCCCAAGACCTTTTGAACCTCTCGCGCTTCCAGGCAGGACTGGCCGACCCGGCATACACACCCGACCGGCATGAGCCTCTCGACGAGCGCCGCCTTCCCACCCGCCGCCTTCCCGCCGCACAAGCGCCAGCGGCTGAGCGAGGACGCCTCGGCCGCGAGTGACAAATCCGAGCCCGAGCCGGCGCCGTCCTCCTCCTCCTCGTCCGCGGCTGTGACCTCGTCCGCCATGTCGGCCGCGCAGACGTCCGCGGGCTTCGGCAGCATGACGCTCAACCTGCAGAAGGACGCAAGCTGGTCGACGATGCTCGGGGACGTCGACAGCTTCGGCGGGCTCGGACCCATCCCGTCCATGACGGCTGTGCTCGAGAAGCGCTCGTCCAGCCAGTTCTCCATTAGCTCATTGCTGCCGTCGGCTGCCGGCGCCGACCCGTCGGTCACGGTCGGCGGCGTCGCGGCTGAGGCTGCTGCGACGGGAACTGCTGGGCCAGACGATTCCACACCGCTGCCGCCCGTGACGGAGGGCTCGGGCGGCAACCAGAAGCTCATGGACGCCGCCACGGGCGAGTACATGTACCCTGCGGACGTGCAGCCCATGACGTTCTACGACAAGCAGCGGCTGGTGCAGAAGATCACGCTGCTGCCGAGCCAGTACCTGCGCGGGCTCATGGACGTTATCAGCAAGTACCAGCCGGACACGGTGCGCCAGATCGACGACGACGGCTACGCGTTCGACCTCGGCCAGATGAACGAGAACACGGTGTGGGCCATCAGCGACTACGTCAAGGACTCGATGCTCGAGCTCGACGGGTATATCAAGTCGATCGCGTCCACGAACCTGACGACGCCTGCGGGAGCTGCCGCTGCTGGGGTAGCAGCAGCAAACGCCGCCGGTGGAGCTGGCGGACGGCTGGTGGCTGGTGCTCCTGGCGCCGTGAGCCCGACGGCGAGGCCGTTCTCGAACGACCTGGCTTTGTCGTCGGCCAAGATATCGGCCATCTCGGCGAACGAGAACCAGAACAAGTTCATGGAGCAGGTGGAGCTGTACTCGAAGCCCAAGGTGACCAAGTCGCGCGTCAAGCCGTCCAAGAAGCACGAGTGCCCGACGTGCAGCAAGCAGTTCCGCGGGCGGTCGGAGCTGCAGAACCACATCCGCACGCACACGGGCGAGAAACCGCTCAAGTGTTCGTACGCGGGCTGCTCGAAGCGGTACGCGCACTCGAGCAACCTGCGCGCGCACGAGCGCACGCACGCGGGCGTCAAGCCGTACGCGTGCCACTACGACGGCTGTGGCAAGTCGTTTGCGCACTCGGTCTCGCTCAAGGAGCACATCTGGATGCACGCGGGCTTCCAGCCGTACGTGTGTCCGTTCGAGGGCTGCGAGAAGCGGTTCACGCAGGTCTCCAACTTTGCGCGCCACAAGAAGACCCACGACAAGGACGAGCGCCACGCCGCGCACACCGAGAGCGACAGCTAGTGGCCCTTAACTCTACCGACAATGAAACAATGCATATGATAACGACTCGTGAGGTGGTTGGTTGGAAGTGGTGATATTGGTGTCTTTGATAGGCTGTAAGGGTACGACGGCGGCCCTGCGGCGGCCAAGCGTTGGTTGTGGGGATAGGAGGAAGCCCTGCAGCATTACAGCAGCACATTCTGCTCCTGCTTGGCAGTGGCAGCGGCAGCGGCGGCGGCGGCGGCCTCCTGCTGCTGGGCCTTGAGCATCTGCTTCTTCTGGCGCAGCTTCTGCGGCCGCTTGTCGCCGAAGAGCGAGCGGAACCGCGAGCGGAGCTGCGAGGCCGTGAACTTGGCGAGCGGCGCGTACTCGTCCACGCCCGTGCGGCCCGTGGCGAGCATCTCCCAGCACACCTTGGACAGGTGTCGGCAGCGCGGGTCCTTGACCGCGCGCTCGAGCTGCCGGATGTTGTCGTCCGACCACGCGTCCATCTTGACCGCGGGGGCCGCCGGCAGCTCGAACTGCCGCAGGTACGCGTTCTGCAACTCCGCGGCCGAGTAGGCCGCCAGCCGCGCGAACCGCGCGTCCTTCATGCCGTTCGTGGCCAGCACCGACCAGTAGATCTTCTTCCCGCGGCGGCACGGGTTCGGCCGCGGCAGGTTCACCGCCTCGTACAGCAGCTGCACCAGCTCGGGCGGAGGCACGCGAAGCTGCTGCTGCTGCTGCACATTGAATGGATCGACTGATCCCATGCCAGCGACCGGCGCTGGGTCCATCAGCGCGTCGAGGAAGCCGTCGTAGACTTCCTGGGCCTCGTCGTCGAGCTGCTCGCCGTCCCGCGAGAACTCGAGCGGCGTGAGCATGAGGCTGGCCGGGTCGCTCGTCGGTCCCTGCAGCTGGTGGCGAGCGGCCTGCTGCTCGAGCTGCAGCCTATGCACGGCCGCAGCCACGCAGTGCAGGAAGAGCCTGCCGTGGCCCAGCTTGAACACGGTCAACGCCCGAGCATCGTGCACGATCAGCTCGAGCTCGGGCACGTGCGGGTACCCGAGCCGGCACAGCAGCTCGGCGTACTCGAGCGAGCTGGCCCTCGGCACGCCGCAGAGCTGCAGCCACCGCGAGACGGTCACGCTCGCCGCGAGCGAACCCGGGCCTTGGAACTTGCGCGCCGCGAACCGAGCGCGAGCCGCCAGTCCTAGCTGCTGCGCGTCCGGCGCGGCCAGACCCGCGCGCATGAGGTCTTCGTCGCGCGCGAAGGCGACGGCGTTGAGCGAGTCGAAGCCGTCGAGCGCGAGCCGGTCGAGCGTAGAACGCAGAGCTGCCGGGTCGCTCGCCACGCCCAGCCGCAGCGCGTGCACGAGCTCCAGCAGCTCCTGCGGGCCGCTCACATCCATGGCGGCCATCTCGCCGGCCAGCGGCGTGAGCTCGCCCGACGGCGAGTTGTTGACTTGCAGGCCGGTGAACTCGAGCTTGAGGTCCGCGAAGCCCTCGGGAGGCCGCTGCCGCTTACGCGTGGTCGCCGCCGCGCCTGCGTCCGTGTCCACGACGAGCTGCTTGATGTCGAGCCACGCGTCGGCCGCGGGGTTCATCATTGGCGGCGGATGCCCTTGGTAATGATGATGACGGATACGAAATGAAGGTCGGCGGACTGCGCGCCGCCGCTCCGAATCGGTTCTGAACGGGGAGGGCGACCAGGCCGCGCGCTTGTCCTCCATAGTGGGGAGGCGCATCCCCCTTGCCTGTTTTCTGCGCCAGTCCATTCGAGGGGGACAGACGGGGCGACCCGACCGAGCCGCGCCAGCATGGCAACGCGACCTTGCCTATACCCCTACCCGCGACGCGGACACGGTAGGACGTGCAAGCCATACAATCGCCAAGTGCGAGGCCGCTCGCTGGGACAGAGCGCGCAGGCGCTTGATGTGTGCCGCCCACCTGGTTGGCTGCTGCCGGGCGGCTCGCGCTCGAGCGGAAATGGCGCGTAAAATGTACGAGTTGTTCCGTAAATCGTCGCTCAAATTTCCGCCGCGTGCGTGCGGCCGGTGGCGTCGGTGAGTCGAACTTTTTGGATGATCATTCGCTCGAGATTGCGGCGCTAGCATTCAGCGACCGTCGAGCGGTGGGGTGGCGTTCCCTTTGCTTCCACCAGCCCCTCGCTCGCGCTGGCGCCTCGCGCCGCTCAGAAATGGATCGCGCAGAAATAAAACAAGTTGTGGCCGGCGCATCTGTGATGCCGGCCCAAAGGCGAGAAAGGGGGAAGCGATCCAATCGAATTGATTGCCACGAGATGCGCATAGCCGGACGCGTATCAGAGGCAAGTCGACGCGGCCAGCTGACGCCGCTGGTCACGTCCTGCGGGATTGCGGCGAACGTCCTGGAGCATCGGCACACCCTACGGTACATTTCTGTAACGGCAGAGTAACGACGGCGGCTGCAGATCAGATGGCGCCGCATCTGTCCGTCACCTGGCGGTTACTGTACGTCAGCGCTTCGGGCAATTAGCCAACGGTGCACCGTGCCGCAACCACGCCACGTCATGCAACGAGCGACGGGCTGCCGCGGCATGCCACGAAACCTTAGCCTCAGAAATTTCATTCGCCCTCGTGAAAAATACTCGCTTGCCACGCCAGTCGAGCAGAGGCAACTCTGCCGCGGCACCCGCTCGCTGCTCCGCCCCTCGAGGTCCAAGGCGTTCGCGCTCCCTGTCGCCCTGCCGGCAAAAAGCCTGCGCTCCACGATCCGACCTGCGAGGGCAGCAACAGCATCCGCCACCCGATGCGAACCTTGCGCTGGTCGTAACACTTCAGTCAGGCGCATGGCGACCTGGTGATGTGTGCGCAGTGTACTGTACACCATCAGGTCGCGTCGCGGCCCAGAGCCAAGCCCAGCCTCAACGGATCGTGCTGCAGCGCCAGCTGACCGACAGTGCTCACGATCCGTCCCGTCTCTGTCCACAAGCGGAGATTGTGACCCCCGGGGATGCGCCACCGGACTGGATCTTCTGCTTCAACGTTTTCGACTGTCTCTCTCGATCGCTGCAGTAATGAAACGGCGCCGCATTCACATGGCGCTCGACACATCCGACGCAGTTCCCGCACTCGGCCACTTGGCCATTTCGGAATGCATCGAACAGATTAGCAAACCGTTGCTAACTTGTAAACTCACGCAAACAGGTTTCCGTTTTTTTCCCTTGATCTGATACGGTCCAGCGAGCTCGCTGCAGCGCCGGACGAAACAGCCTCGGTTACGCTCGGTTAGGCGCAGAGTTGCCTGTCACGTTCAACGCGAGTGCACACTTTTGGGGGGGATGTGAGACGTTGCGCTTGTCACCTCCACGCGCACAGCCGAGCCAGGATATGACTTATCGACAACGGCAAGAGCCTGCAGGTCGACCACGGGGTTCCCGCGACCAAGGTCTCAGAAGCACCAGTTTACACAACGAGCAAGCCCTGAATGTCACGACGTCGGGAAGATACAGATCACTGTCATGCAAGCGTCAACGAATGCGTGCGTTAGCGTGTTTGCGTCCGCCGAGCTTGCCTGTCCGCGGATTGCAAATCCTTTCGTCGCACTGTGCACCGCGTTTGGCTAGCCGATGTGCACCAGTGCGCCAGTATTATACTCTGTTCGAATGCGAATAGGTCTGCACGCGACTAGCTCCTCTACGCGGTTAGATTCTGCACGCGGTTAGATTCTGCACGCAGTTAGGAGCATGCCGGTCTTGCTAATCGCTTCGGTGTTGATCCGACGGGCATGTAGTGTCCATACATGTCCACGAGCGGCGGTTTCGGCGTGAGGGGCGGCGACAGGCGAGATGAGAGGAGGCGTTTCGCGATCAACGCTGGCGTGAACGCCGCTCGGCTGACGCCAGAGCGCCAGAGACTGCGCCAGTGTACACTCGTCACTGTGCCCCATCGCTGTCCGCGTCAACAAGCGGTGCCTGATCCCGCGTGCGTCAGTGGATTGCTCGCTCGCGGGGTAACCGCCACATTTCCAGGTGCGCGCGGTGCGCGCAGACATTCAAGCGGCAGCAAGCCAGTCTGGCGCAGTGGTTGATGGGTGGTGGGTAGTGAATGGTTGCTCGTTGAGGGACCGCTTTCGCTAGTTGCGCGTCGCGGCTGGTGTGGCGCACATGTCGTCCCGATCAAGTTGAAGTTGTCACAACACGGGATCGCGAGAGCCCCTTCAACGCACAACACGCACTTGTAGAGCGGCGATCGCATCGAGTTGGCCGCATTTGTCAAGTGGACGCTCCTCCGCTTCGATTGTGCTGTACGCGCAGTGGGTTAGGGCGGAGAGGGAAGAAGAAGAATGCGGTGCCTGCATCATGCAAGACCACCTCCTTCGTCCGCCTATGCTGTACAGTACGTGCCGCTCCATGAAGCCTCATCATGCGATGAGGAGAGCTGTCGCGGTGCCAACTCAGACTCTCCCAGAACCGCGAGGCTCCGTTGCCCAAGGTGTCTCACTCTTTGGCTTCACACACTGGATGCGCGCGAAGCCACTTTGAAATAGAAACGGTAGAAACTCAATGGTGGAGTTCAGATCGTGCGGTAGGGTTCATCATACCCAGAATCGCGAGCAATGAGCCAAGCGCCGCCGCCGTGCTGCCACGCGCTCAACCCGGGCCGCAAGGCCTCGCCCAAGGTATACGTCGCCGTTAATGCCTTCCTCGCCTTGCTGTGTATGTGCTGACTATGCGTGCAGGTCGATTTCGGCGCCGAGCTGCGACGGCAGGCCGCGCCAGGACACGCAGAGGCCGCCGCCAGACTCGCATCGCTGCTCACGGACGCTCGCAATGCGCTTCGCCTCGAGACGCTGGCGGGCTCCGACGACCGGTTCGGGTCGGTCGACGACATCGCAGCCTTCGTCCAGCAGCTCGTGGTGTATCTGTCGCTGGTCAAGGGTTTCAGCTCGTCCCCTTCGACCGAGACGTCGGCAGTCCCCAACTCAACGGCAGTGACTGACACTCCTGCAGACCCAAGCTCGTCGACCGTGACGGACACGACGGCCGAGGCGCTTCGCCAGCCGCTCGTGGACGAATCCGAGACTCCAGAGGCCGAGCCAGCCAAGCAGGAGGAGCAGCCGCCGACCAAGCAGGAGAGCCGCAGCGCGTGTCTGAACTTCTGCCGGTGGAGCGACGCGCTCTCGGACGCGCAGGTCGTGGCACTCAACACTCGCCAGGAGTACGCGCAGATGCTGCTGGCGTCCGGCATCTTCCTCATGAACGTCGCGCGCGTCAAGACGGACGCGTTGCTGGGCCAGCGCCTGAACGAGCTCGACGAGGCGCAGCTCAAGCTCGCGTACCAGCTGATGCTGCATGCTGCAGGACTGCTCGAAGCCTGTCTCGAGTCGATTGGTGTCGTTCCGCGCTCGATCGGCGCTGCTGCAGTCGACCTGGACGAGTCGGCGGGTGGGGAAGCCAGCGTCGAGCAGGTGCTTGTGGACGGCGATGCCATGGCCAAGTGGCGCGACGAGCAGCGCCAGGCGCAGCAGCACGGTGCCGAGACGGACGAGGACGCGCGAAAGGACCTCGAGCTGCTCGATCGTGTGCCGGACCTCGCGAACGGCCACTTCCCGCAACTGCTACAGTGGCTCGCGCTCGCGCAGGCGCAAGAGCTCGTGCTGCTCCGCGGAGTCTCGCGCGAGTTCGTGGACAACGCGCTCATGGCCAGGCTCGCGGTGGACCTGTCCTCACGGTATAAAGGTGAGGGGAGGAGGGACTACACTCGATATCTGCATTGTCATGGC
The DNA here is from genome assembly GCA_003413675.1 of Phytopythium vexans. Lineage (NCBI taxonomy): Eukaryota > Oomycota > Peronosporomycetes > Pythiales > Pythiaceae > Phytopythium > Phytopythium vexans. Next base: position 451,074 of record QLOC01000026.1, read on the forward strand.
ACTCACCTGTGGCTACTATCCTTGCAGAGTGCGCCACCTTTGCGGCTCGATCGCTGCCGTGCGCGACGTCGCAGGTCGCGGACCGAGCACGTCTGTACTGCGCCTTCAAGTCGCCGTACTACCTCACGCTGTCGGTCTACTTCCAAGGTGCCGCCGCCATGAGCAAGGACGAGGCAGCTGGCTGCGCGCTTGCCATCGCCGACTTCAAGAAGGCCAAGGCGTTCGTGGACCAGCAGGCCGTGCCTCGCGAGCAAGAGTACGAGCGCAAGCTGGCGGCGCAGAAGGAAGAGAAAGACCGCGTGTCGCTCCTGCACGACGTGTTCCAGCGCTTGCCGCAAGTTATCGATCGCGACTTGGATATCATGACGCATCGCAACGACAGCGTCTACTATGAGCCGGTACGCTCTGCAATCGCTCATCGCTCGACTGGACGTTCGTGCCTTGATTGAGTTCATCCTTGTTGCTCGATAGGTCCCAGCGCCAGATGCACCTGCGGACCCTCTGAGCCTCGTCAGAGCTGTGACTGTGCCGCTCATCCAGCCGAACCCAATCTGGAGCGACCGCGAGGTGGCGACGAGTCTCCAGCCGCCCAAGCCTGGTCAAGCGGATGCTGAAGTGAGCAGCAAGCCTCGTGAGGGCTGCTGCCAGAGCTGCACCATCATGTAGTTGCTGGGTTGCATTTGGCGCTCGTGTTGTATTGATCATACCCTTGCATGATGATTCTTTGATACTTCCACATCTCCAAGCAATTAAACGTGGTGTTTGACAAGTCATCGTGGCGTTGCCACTAACACCACTAATCGACATCAATGCCACCAAACTTGTTCGACTGTGAAGCATTCACCACGCAATTTGACTGTTCGACACATCATAAATTGACAGTCTGGCCATAACTTGGTAGGATGAGCTCACTGGCGTCGGGCAGGCTGGCACTCTGCACGGATCATTGCAACAACCACAGATCACCTTGCAGTCGCGACGCAGAGCGACGGATCAGCGTGCAACGTTGCCTTCTGGCTGCGTTTCCATCGTCGGATCCAGCCAGGGACTCGTTCGATTACGAAAGCACGCTGAAGATATAGATCTGAGCGTGATGGCAACGACTATCTCGGGAATGTATTCTCGTTGCAACAGTGCAAGGTGACAAAATTTTGGTCCATATCGGCCAGCACTCTCCACCAATTGCCTCGTCATGGTTGATCGGTATCCAATTCCTCGGAGTCCCAAGAGTCAGACAAATCAGTGGTGGTGTGGGTGTGGCTGCTTGATCGCCCACCCAACACGTGAGTGCACGCCGTCACAGGATCGGAGCACTGCCGTTCATCGCAAGGATCCACATGCCGACCGAGAACCTTGCCGAGGACCACCATGTTGCTGCGCCGGATCACAAACCAGCGGACCTTCTCGTGAACGAGCCACTCGTCGCCGGTGCTCTCGCTTGTGGCGATCATCAGTCCGTAGGCGCGGAGCGTTCGCTTGGCGTAATACAGCCGTCCTTCACGCCAGCAGTATCCAGTCAGCAATACCATCTTCTGTCTCGCGTTGATCGCTGCCTCAACGCAACACGGCGCCAACAGCGGTTGGAGCGAGTGATACTTCCACCAGACGATCGCAATCGCCCCGGTGGCTCGAAACATCAGCAAAAAAGCAGCCATTGTGAGCGCGATCACCGAGTGTCCGACCACGCCCCACACATAATACGAAATCGCGCGGTCGATCGGAAGAGACTCTGTCATCCGCGGTGTCCGGTTCAATGCAGTTATGTACGCTTGCAGGAATGTGATAACGAGGGCTTCTCCAATAAATGCCGTCTCGTGGTTGAAGAACAATCGCTTGCAAGTCCGTATGACGCGCGCCAACAGAGGACTCCTCTCGACCATCTCGAACAAAATGGACAATATCCCCGCCAGATTATAACACAGCGAGATGACGACTGGTAAAGCTGGCAGCGTGTCCTTGGTGATGAATAGGAACAAGTCGGCCATGGTGCCTTCCAGCAGCAGATAGAAAATGGCGAGGCGTTGGAAGTTGTTGGCTCCATGGGCCGCGAGGCGGACAGTTTCTTGAACGTAGATGATCACGTCCTGGAGGCGCATGGACTCGCTCTGCTCTAGGAATCGGGTCACGTGCCGCGTGAACAGCACGAAGCTTCGTCGGATCAACAGCGCTCGGTACACGATCCAGATCGCTCCAACCAAGCCGAAATAGTACGAGCACCGGTAGCCCGTAGCTCCACAATCGTGCGCTAGTGTCTGGCCATTCATGTCGTACGAGCCGAGCTTGTTCACCACGATGGTCGCTGTCAGGTCGTCCGGGCAGAATATCCCGCTGCCTTCTTGGTAGAACGAGTAGTAGCCGAACCCAGCATGGTAGAAATAGTAATTGATGCTGAACGGCTCGGTTTCACAGCTTGCAGCTGGGTGTGCAGTTACCGCGGCGCTACTGCCGATGTGGTAGAACCCATGGACGTTGTACTGCGGCATGACAAAGTGGCAGATCCGGCCTGTCGCCGTCATGGAATAGTGCGTCGAGCGGATATTCCAGTAGACGCCAGCGATTCGCATTTCCATTAGCGGGCAGTTGATCTCAACCTCGGTGTCCTCCACCTCGGACGACAGCGTGAGCAAGTTCTCGGAGATCTGGTGCGGCGCCACGAGTTGTGTAAAGCTGTTTAGCTGGAGAATCCATGGCGTGAACACCCCGACGACCCAAGCCGTCACGATCAGTCGCTTTGCCAAGTACTTGGACGATGCTGGCTTTCTGGGTCGCAGAACTCGCACACCGATCTGGGCCGTCAGAGCTGTCGGACCATTCTGGTCTGCATGGACCTTTATCCTCATGGAGGAAGGATTGCCGCCCGGCGACCCGACCCCGGATAGCGTCTCGATCGCGGAGGTGGAGATGGCCACCACGCCAATAATAGCCCCCTTCTCGAAAAGCCATGATTTGAACGGGATGCGAGCTCGTAACCTCGTAGCGGGAGGCTCGACACTGCAGCTTATCCGTCGCGCAGCCCGACGACAGTGTAGTTTCAACGAGTTTGCGATAGCGCTATTGCCATTGCCAATACCTTCAGCTCCATGATTTAAGTCCATCGAGTTGTAGATTCGCGAGATGCAAGATGTGTCCTTGGCGATAACAAGAAGAGTGTCAAATCCGACGTGGCAGCAATAACAGCTGAGGCCAAAATCTTTGATACCGCAATGCATTGGCTTGGACAGTGCCATCTCTGCTGGTGAACGTAGAGTTGGTCCAACCACAGTTGGCAACGTGTGCAGCAGTATAAATACCGCTTGCCGAACATGAGTCTCAACCTACGGGCAGCGGGCACACCGTCCACGTTTTCTTCTTACCATGACGGCAGCGGGGCGGTGGACATTGCGCACAAGAGCACCACATCTTGTCGCCTGCCTGGAAGGCAACTTCAAAGACAACTAGCAGAACCTTTCAAATTACATTCGAGTGCAAATAACCAAGATATACAGTGAGCTCTGGCTGGATACCCTTTAACAAGTAATAATTTGTATTATTGAGCCTTCACTCTCCCTATCCCAATCAACCACATCTGCGTTCAGATGCACGAATCGCCAATGATTCGTTGGCATTTGATATTCGATACATAAACTAAAATTTGTTTCGGCTCTTTGGACGCATGCATTCCTTTCCGTTGGCGCGCTTTCACTTGCCCGCGCATTTTGAACGCATCGGCTGCGGGAAAAAGGCGCTCGACACGCTCGCCGGCGTCTCGTGCCTGCCGCTGCTACTGCTGCCGCTACCCAAGGCGCCAGTCCCACACCGCTGACGTCCAGGCGCTCGCGGTCTCCATGGAGGACGCGGTCGCCACGGCAGAGCCCGCGCCGCCGCCGCACCAGGATGCTGCATCTTCGACTGCTCCGTCGCCTGCCAGCGCGGCCGAGAATGTCGCCGTCTGCATCCGCGTGCGGCCGCTGACGGAGCGCGAGGAACGCCAGCGCGACGTCGGCGTCCTGCAGGCGATCCCCCGGCTGAGCCTGATCTCCATCACGGACGAGCGCGGTCAGCCGCTTCCCGGCAAGACGAACGTGTTCCAGTACGACCACATCTTCGACGCCGAGAGCTCAACCCCCGCCATGTACGACCGCGTGGCGCAGCGCATTGTGCACTCGACGCTCGAGGGCATCAACGGCACCATATTCGCGTACGGCCAGACGTCGTCGGGCAAGACCTTTACCATGCAAGGTCCGTCGGTGGAAGAGACTGCTGGAGGTGACGAGGACAGCGAGGGTCAGCTCTCGCCGTCGGTGGCCGAAACCGAGCCCGGGATCCTGCAGCTCGCGGTAGAGGACATCTTCAGCTACATTGAGCAGTGCTCGGATCGCGATTTTCTGCTGCGCGTGTCGTTCGTCGAGATCTACAATGAAGTGGTGCGCGACCTGCTGAATCCGGCCGACAAGGGTCTGAACCTCAAGCTGCGCGAGGACCCGAGGAAGGGCGTGTACGTCGAGTGCCAGGAGGAGATCATCACCGATTACGATAGCATCCTGCAGCTGCTGCACGCCGGCAACCAGCGCCGCACAGTCGGCCAAACCGCCATGAACGAGCGCAGTTCTCGCTCGCACAGCATCTTCCGGATCGTCGTCGAGAGCAAGAAGAAGTCCTCGCCCGCGTCCGCCTCCTCCTCCTCGCGGCGAGCGTCGGACGAGGACGTGAATGGCGCCGTGCTTGTGGCTTCGCTGAGTCTCGTCGACCTCGCGGGTTCCGAGAGTCTGCGCCACACGGCGGCCGAGGGCATCCGTCAGCGAGAGGCTGGCAACATCAACAAGTCTCTGCTCACGCTGTCGCGTGTGATCAACTCGCTCGCCGGATCGGGCGACTCGGCACACCAGAACGCGCCTTACCGGGATAGCAAGCTCACACGGCTGCTTCAGAACTCGCTCGGGGGAAACACGCGGACGCTGATCATCGCATGCGTCACACCGTCAGACCGGTATATCGAGGAGACCAGGAGTACGTTGCAATTCGCGGCTCGGGCAAAGAACATCCAGTTCTCGGCCACTGTCAATGAGATCCTGGACGATCAGGCGCAGCTTCGGCGGCTCAAGCGCGAGGTGCACGAGCTCAAGAAGCTCGTGAACAACGACGCGATCAACGCACTGAAGGCGGAGAATGAGGCACTGATGAGCGAGCGGGACCGAAACAAGGCCGAGATCGGCCGTCTGACGGGACTTATGCTCTCAAGCACGACGTTAGCAAACCGACCATCGATCGGCGGATCTCGTCAGCAAAACAGGGGCAAGCGAATGCGCGAGACGTGGTGTCCGGGTGACTTTCCAATTAGCATCAAGGCACGCCGTCGCGGCTCGTTCGATGCATCTCCGGTCGTCTTCTCGCCTCGAAAACGTCACGCTGGCGCTAAGGAGAACCAGGATCCTCAGCAATTGCTTGATGCTGGTCAGACGGCGACAACTGGACGCGTAAACTCGGTTGTTGACAAGTCGACGAAAGCGACGGATGGCATGGTGAAGGAAGCGAATCGGCGCTGGATCGAAGTTTTGACCTGTGCTCTCCAGGGACAGCCAGAAGCTGACCCTACAGACGAGGATCAACCGCCGTTCAAACTGTTCGGCATTGACGATGAGAACCAACAAAAGCAAGTCTTGAGCCTTGTTAGCGAGCTGAGGCACCTGGTTACTCTGAATGCTGATCACGATAGAGCTGCGACCGGCAACAAGCAGTTGCGCACGACGCTGGAGGAGCTGAAGACCAAGAAGTCGTCTACTCATGACCAAGTGGGGACTTTCGACGGTCATGCTGACGATTTCGAAACATGCAATCAAGAGTTACTTCGAGAGAGGGAGAAGAACCAGAGTCTTTTGGCGGAGAAGGAACATCTAACCGCTGCCGCGACAGCCGAGCGGGATGAGCTAACCAAACAAATCAGTGAGCTTCAGAGCAAGATGGCCGACCACGAGCGTCGATGGGAGCAGGAGAAGCAGGAGATGCGGCGTGCTCTCGAAGGTGTATCTGACGAGCTCGAAGAGTTCCGATCTCGCGTCGAAGGTGGTGCAGACGGCAAGGAAGCTTCAGCCATCCAGGAGTTGGCCAAAGTGAGGCGTCAGTGGAAGAAATCGCAGATGGAGTTGGCGCGAACAAAGGAGGAGCAGGAAAAGCGCGAGGAGCTTCACCAGGAGACTGTCGAGGAGCTTGAGGCAACGTCTCAAGGCACGATCGAAGAGCTGTCGAAGCAGTTGGAGGAAGCGTTCGTGGAGATCGAGGAGATCAAGTTGTCGAAGGCCGAGGTGGTGGATCAATTGAAGACAGCGTTCGACAGAATGTCCAAGGAGCTGATGAACCAGCTCGAGGAAGCTCGCAACTCAGAACAGCGCACAAAGGCTGAGCTTGATGATGTCCTATCCAGCCGTGACAACGAGCGAAAGGATGTCTCAGAACACATCGTTCAACTGGAGAATGAGTTGCGAACAGTGACATTGTCTCGTGATGAAGCTGTCCGAGCAGCTTCTGAACGTGACCAGCAGTCTACTGACGTCAACGACCGTCTGGAGAAGTCCGTGCAAGCTGACACTGGTTCAAGCACTCAGGATGATCAGGATGAGACTGCAGCGCTAAAGATCGAGAATTCTCAGCTGCTGGCGCAGAAGCAAGAGCTGATTGATGTCAAGACTGCACTGGAGGAGCAGCTGCTACGAACATCGGAGCGCCAAGGCAACCTCGCAGCCAAGGTCAAGGCATTGACAGACGAGAACTCTGACCTTGAAGAGAATCTCGAAGCGTTCCAAACCAAGATCAACGAGCTGTCGGCTGCAAACTCCTCGCTTCAAGAACGAAGGGATGCAATTCCTCGTGGTGGACTGACCGAGATATCTGGAGAGCTCAATGAGATGCTGACTGAGATCGCGCAGCTGCGAGCAGACTTTGACGAGTCCGAGAAGGAGAACGAGGAGCTTTCTGTGCAGTCTAGTCAGCTGGCTGAGGAGTTGGACACTGCCAGAAGTGAGATGATCGCAATGAAGAGCGCTCTAGCGGAGAAGGAGCACACTGCCAAGGTGCTGCAGGCGCAGCTGGACGCCAAGGTCCAGACTATTTCGCAGCTTCAGACGAAGTTCGGGGATGGACAGCTTCAGCGAGATGCGTCGGAGACAGCGTCGCTGCTGAAGCGGGCGAAGCAGCTTGAAGAGGGATCGGCGATGTTGAATGAGGACCTGAGCCAAAAGTCCGAGCAGATCGCTTTGCTGAGAGCCAGCCACGGAGATGAGGACCGCTCTGACGCTATGGAGGTCACTGGGGATGGCTCGGATCGATCCGGCAAACCTGAGGCAACCATCCAAGCTGAAGAGAGATCGGACAACGCGATGAATGCAACACAGGCCAACGAGGGTGATCGTCTGCGAGCAGAGTTGGCAGCGTTGCAGGCGGAGAACGCCAAACTCCATGACTTGTTGGCGGAAATCGAGCACCATGTTGAAGGGGTTCCCGCACAGCGTTCTACACCCCGGAGCTCTCTTCCTTCAACCTCTCAGATCGTCGATACCGGGACCTCACACGCGACAGATTCTGAAACCCACTCGTCGACTCGTGACAGAGAAAGCATCGATGAGTTGAACACGTCGCTGGAGAAGGTGTCGAAGGAGCGCGACGATTTCGTTGAGGATTTGCAAGCGTTGGAGGCTCAGCTCATGTACGAGTCGGCCGAGAAGATGAAGTTGGTCGTCGCTACCGAGGAGCAGGCTGCCAAACTGCGTGACGCTGAAACCAGAGTTGAGTTGACGATGGATCAGCTGGCGCAGGTCACACTGGAGAAGGAGGCTCTCAGTGAGCAAATGTCTGAGTGGGAGGAAACAAAACGTCAGCTCCAGCAAGAAGTCGACCAAGTTCGCACGGAGCTGGCAGCTCTTCAATCTGATCAATCTGGTGCGAAGTTGCAGCCTAGTAAGCTGGATGCGTCTGCGATTGATGCTGCCTCCACCACAGGAGACAACAAGGACTCAACGACGGAACAGTTGCAGCAGCAGCTTGACATCCAACAGGAACTGCGACGCACGCTGGAACTGGATGTGAAATCGTACGAGGAGACGCTGACGATGCTCCGACGAGAGGTCAAGGACAACTCGAACACGATTGCCGAGCTACTTGAGAAGCTGAAGGCCTTGGAGTCGGAACTTGATGCAGCGAACGTGCGCAACGAGTTGGCCAGCAAAGAGTACAGCAAACTGGAGAAAGTGCTGGCGCATTCCAAGGAGGAGCAAGAAGAGATGCAGCGGCAGATGAAGCAGCGTCTTGTGGCCGCTGAGACTCGCGAGATGCAGCTGGAGGAACAGCTAGGACGAATCCAAGCAGGAAGCAGTCTGGATACGATCATCCAGGAAGTCAAGGAGGACGCTCGAATGACGCAGGTAGGATTGGAGAACGAGATCAATGGGCTCAAGCAGCAGGTGGACGAGGCCCAAACAGCGCTCGCTCAGGTCAACGATGAGTGGAAGCAGCAACAAGCGACAGCTGAGCAAGCGCTGACGCAACTGAAGGCTGAGCAGACCAAGTTGGAGGAACAAGTGACATCTTTGGAGACACAAGCGAGCGAGTCAGCTGCTGAAGCAGTCGAAGCACGACGAGCGCTGGACGAGGCGCTCGAGCACAAGGCATCTCTCGAACGAGAACTGGCTGCAGCCGAATCGCGATGGGAGCAGATGTCGAAAGACCGCGAAAAGCAGTCAGCTATCGAGATGAACGGCGTGCGTGAGCAACTGCACGAAGCCCAGGAGGAGCTTGAGGAGTACCAGAAGTATGCTGACGAAGAGATCCATCGACTGCGCGCTTCCATCGAGCAGACGGATACCGAGATGGAGGCCATGAGTCAGGCGGCAACTGACCGAGAGGTTCAGCTGCGCAAGCAGGTCGCCGAGAAGGAACAGCTCAAGCTCAAACAGCAGGAGCTCGAGGCCAAGTGCGAAGAGCTGTACGCCTCTCGGCGCTCGCTGAACGAGCGATACGAACAGCTTGCTACAGCCAACGGCGATGAGGCTGTCGATGACATGCGCGTGCAGTTGCGCGCAATGGCTCGGCAGGTAGAAGCAGCAGAGGAGCAGCGCGCAGCCGACTCAGAGGCACTGAAGGCAGCCTCGAAGTTCGAAAGCGAGGTGCACGAGAGCCGTCGCCAGCTTGAGGAGCTTGCAGTAGCAGTCAAGTCAGCCAAGTCGGAGGCGGCAAAGTACAGCAACCAGCTTGTTGAGGCACAGCTCGCCAAGGACGGTCTGGAGAAACGCGTTGAGACGCAGAAGGCTCGTATCGACAAACTGGAGAAGGTCAAGATGACGACCGAGACGCTCGAGGTGTTCCGCAAGCTCAAGAGCGACCGCCAACAGCTGCAGGCCGCTGTCGCAGCGCTCAAGGAACAACTGCGAGATGTTGACTCGCGGGTCGAGGAGCAGCTCGAGGAGCGCGAGGCGCGTGCCGATCAGGAGATCGCATTGTTCAAGGAGCACATGGACGAGCTACGCGCTGCACTGCGGGCGGAGAAGCAGAGCAAGGAGGACTTCAAGAAGGAGATGCGCGCCGTGCTCCATGACGAGCGCGAAAAGAGCCAGCAGGAGATCGCCAGCATGCAGGCGCTGCTCAAGGCCGAGAAGGCACGCATGCTGGACCAGAGCGGCAACGACTCGTACCTGGAGAAGGAGAATCTCGATCTGCTGGTCGAGAATCGCCGACTCAAGCGCCGCCTCGACAAACTGGAGCTCGTCGCTCCTGTCCGAGCAGGAAGCAGCAGGCTAGGCCTCGACCAGGACGACATGGGTGGAGTAGGAGACGATTGAGGTGAGCGTCAAAACTGTTTTGATCCTTTTTATCCGGCCAGTTGGTCGACGCGACTTGTGTGCAAGACAACATGCATGTTATTACAACCGTCTCGCGCTCGCTCGTGCTGTGCTGTCTTTGGTCGTACAGCCAGCCACGCGTCTACTGCGAACGTCCAACGGATGACCACGAGCTCACGCCCACTACCAGTTGAGGTCGGCGTTCGTCTCCTCTTCGCGCTCCTGCTCGTACTCGATCTCGACGTACGGTCCAGACGCTGCACAGTCACCAGCACACAACCACTGTCAGCACCATCCTCACATTGCCAAAACATCCACAAACGGCACTCACGTTTGCGCTGCTTCTTGGCGGGCGGCTGGCCCTTCGGCGCCTTGCGCTTCTTGGAGACGGGCCGCTCCTCCTCGTCCGAGTCCTCCTCGTCATCCGAGCCCTCGTCGTCCTCGTCGCTCGGCAGGTTGTCGCCAAAGTCCTCGAGGTCGCTCTCATCCTCGTCAAAGTCCTCGACGAACTCGACCTGGCCGCTCTCGTCGTCGCTCTCGTCCTCGAGCTCCTCCTCGTCCTCGACCTCGAGCTCCTCCTCGTCGCTGACGTCCTCCTCGGCCTCGCCCTCGGTCTGCAGCACCTTGGAGAACTCGCGCTCGGGGAAATTATAAATATCGCCGTACGTGCCCTTCTGCAGGCGCTCGAGCAGCTCCTTCTCGATCGCCTTGTCGAGCTTGGCGGCCGCCTCGGCCTTCTTCTCGCGGCGAGCCTCGCGTCGATCGATCTTCTTGTTGATCGTCACGAGCTTGGGCTTGGTCTTGAGCCGCAGCTTGCGCATGCGCATGAGGTACTGGTGGATCTTGGTCAGCCGCTGCTTGTTCTTGTGCACGAGCTTCTTGGGCCAGAACTGCAGCTGCTCGTCCAACTGCGCGAGCGCCTTGGTGTACGACTTGCTCAGTTTGACGCGCTCCCACAGCCGGTTCGGCGTGTGCGCGCGCTCAATCGTCTTCATGTACAGGTAGCACACGCCGTCCACCTCGCGCACCGTGGCGTACCGCGAGTTAGCCAGCGGACACGAGCTGCGGTTGCAGAGACCCGTGACCGAGTACGGGTGGCGGCAGAACATGTTGCCCGTGCCCGGCAGCCGCGACTTGAACGAGCAGAACTGCTTCGAGATGACGCCCCAGATGACCTCGTCGTGCTGCATCGTGAGCCGGCGGGGTGGTCGACGACCCTACTGGCCTGGTAGACGCGCGTGGGTAGCGGAGGGAAGAGCGCCGGTGCCGCCGGCAATGAGCCAATGTCTTTTGGTGGTTCTGCTGGGGCGGTTGGCTGCGAGGCAAGAAGCCCAGCGATTGGCTCAAAAGACGCCAGCATTTTCAACATTTCAACACAAAAAGCAAAATAATGCGATACCAATTACGGATTCAAAACGTCAATATATATTGTCCATCCGCTCAAGCTCGAGCCCTAATTCATCCTGCTAGGCTCGTCCTGCAGGCTGCAGACTGCTGCCTGCTTGCTCAAAGCCCCCGCTCGTTGGTGACGTCGATCTGCGAGAGGAAGCGGATGTCCTCGGCGAGCCCCTTGAAGTCGAGCTTCGGGCTGTACCGCTTGTACGGCGTGCCGTCCGGTCCAATCAGGAACTGGAGCAGAAACAACAGCAAGAAGCACAAGAGTCAGCCACCACATTCCACAATGCAAGAACACAGCAACCCACTATCCATACCTTCTCAAAGTTCCAGCTCACGTCGGCGCGCGTGACGGGCATCCAGATCAGCCGCATCGGGTGCGAGAACACGCCGCTCGGCGTCGACATCTCGTCCAGCAGCGAGCGGTCGCACGGGTACGGCAGCGCGATCCGCAGAAAGTTGAACAGCGGATGGGCGTTCGCGCCGTTCACCTCCACCTTCTCCGTGAGGCGGAACTTGGGCTCGAAGCCCTTGCCAGGGCGAATGTGCCGCAGACTCGCGTAGATCTCGTCGCCGTTCAGGTTCTCTTGGTGACCGAACTGGTTGCACGGGCAGCCGAGGATCACCAGGTCAGGGAATGCCGCCGCCAGCTCGTTCAGCTGCTGGTACGCCTTGGTCGTCGAGTTGCAGTGCGACGCCACATTCACGATCAGCAGCACCTGTTGTCCATGATCATGTTAAGACAATAGATAGACAACCAGTCCGCGAGTCAACCAGTACAACGCACCTTGCCGGCGTAGTCCGCCAGCCGGATGAACTCGGAGCCCGTGAGCGACCGGAAGGAAAACTGGTGCGCCGTCTTCCTCCGCACGGGACCCATGTTCGCTCCGGTCCCGTTCAGCGACCGCTGGCGCTGCAGGTTCGGCACGGCGCCCGACATGGGCACGGCCACGGCCACCGGAAGGTTGTGGTACTGCGACGGCGGCGGCGACGGCTGCGGCGCAGGGTACCCGCCGTCGCTCGAGCCAGCGCGAGTACCGCGGGAGCCATTGTTGCCTTCGTCCCCGGAGTCCCCGGCGTCACAGCCATAGCCCGACGGCAGCTTCAGCATAATGGTAGAAGGTAGGAAGGTTAGGAGGCGAGGAAGCGACGAGCGGCGCTCTTGGAGGCGTTTTGCCAAATGACTCTGGCGAGCGGCCCAGCGGCGATGGGGAAGCGGAATTGCGGTAAAGAGCGGCGTTTTAGCCAAAAGTGAGGTACGAATTAACACCCAGAAATGATGGAGGGGTAGGTGTATGCGCTGATTGGATTTTAATCCTGTCAGTCCAGGCTGCGGATTGGGCGAAATATGACAGCTTTGACGTTCGACGGCGCGCTAAAACGTCGGGTGGCGGACCAAAGGAGGCATTCGGCACACCTGTCCGCGATCTGAGTCCGTCTCCGGCTCGCGCTGCTCAGCCATCAAGTCCGCGAGCGGTTCCCGCTCTCGCTGGGCGGTTCGGACCAGAGCTGGTCAACGACGGCGGGGGAACCGCACAAATCAACGGCGGCGTCTTCAGAATTGCATGGAAAAGCAGATGGTACGGCGTAAAGAGCGTGATCACGCTCGACAGCCACAGTCCCCCACAACGGAACGTTGAAGCCCGCGTTCACGATTGCGAGCAAGTCTGATCGCCTTGCACCTGGGGAGCGAATACGGTACGGCAGCAAGTCTCGGAGGAGCTATTTCCACACCTCGAAGAGCTTAATTCGCTGGCTAATTCGGCTGTCCAAGTCGGCTCCGTCGCCATCCCGGGATGTGCACTTGCACAAGGGCGGACAACGCTGTCCACCGTCGAGAAGACTTTGTGTTAAACACGTTCCGGCGGACTTGGTTGCTGCAGCGCCGCGTGGCTGAGTTGCTAAAGCGGGTCGGTAACTTTAGCCGGCCGCAGGGTTCGTTTTAGTCGCTAGCTCGGTCGTCCACAGAAATCAGCGAGCAGGATACTGACGGAATGGCGTGATCTCCATGGTCACTCAATACGTTGAAGGCTCGCGCTCGGCAAAGGCTCGGCGTCCGGGATCCGGTGGGCATCAGCCGCACGGCGGAGCTGCACGCGGCTCTCGGCCAATCACATCGCGCGTGACACTCGCCATGCTCTACGTTCGGACGACCGGCTATCGCGACAGACCGAGCGGCGGCGTTCACAAACACGGTAGTCGCGCACGGCCAATGCGGTGGACAGAATCCACCGGATAGCAAATACAGTACCGTATTGTTGCAGTCCAAGATTCAGTACGACTGCACCGGTAACAGAGCGTGTGTGAATGCTCCTTTACTGAATTAGCCGCTGTCGAGTCCACTATCTCTTGCTATCCTCACACAGCCTATCCGTGCTGAGCAGGATACCTGTTGCCGTGACATCTCCCCCTGTCGCTGACAACAGGTCGGATTAAATTGCAGCGCCGATCCGCGACACACCTGCTAGCTGAAATATCCAACCTACGACCTCTGAAATGGAGCCAGAAAAGTTCAACCCGGTGCTTGAGTGACGATCTCTGCATCCTGAGACTAGCTCCTGCGCTATGTGCAGCCAAGGCCGATGGGTTTAACGCTGGCAAAAAGGCGAGTGTGGAGACGGATCAGCTCTGAAGCAGGAGGATGGATCGCGCATATATGAGGATCCAGTTTGTCTACCCAGACTCTGCTTCGCGAATGTTCCGAGCTGAATCACGCAACCTGCAGCAAGTGCAGCAAGTGCAGTTCACTCACGAGCAGCAACAAACAGCCCATCACTCCTGCCGTGAATGCTGGTCTTCTAACGACATGAGACATACCCAGGTACAGTAGTCGTTTTACAACTCTTCACATCGTACAACGCACATTGCGTGGTCTACTGCCATGAAACAGTAGTTGAGCTTGCACGTCGGGGGCGGCAGTCGACACAAATTTGTACACAATAATTCCCGGGCAACAGTCTAATCTCAGTCATCACGCTATTGACTGCGTTCGCTACTGCCTACGATTATACTGTATTCATCTCTGGAAATAGATTCAAAATTAGGTTTATACATTAAATGTCTACAACACGAGACTAAGAATTCGTAATTAATAGATCATAATCTGTACATGCTCAACGGTTTCGTATTCTTACAAATCCCAAGTGATATGTTTTCCATTTGCGGGGGGGGGGTGGCAAGTCGGGGGCGGCAGTCGCCCGTATCTTGGTTCTGGGCACGATCTAGACTTTAGTGAAATTTTACGAAATGGACATTTAGTGTTGTAAAACTGTCAGCCCGTCCGCCTGTGGAGGATGACGTTTCGTCTCGCCAGTGGACGAACTTTAACGAAGGAAAAGAATATGTCGGTCGGAAATTCCGGTTTCGTGGCGACCGGTTCGACCAATATACAATATGAAACGGCCGAGAACAATGCACATATTCCTCAACAACTCGCCTTTCGGCGACAGCCACCACAGGTTGCGGACATCATGCATGAGTGTTCATGGGTTCATGGCCATCACTGCGGCACCTGAACCGTACCGTACGGTACGATACTCCGTACTCTACTGTACGGCGTGGGAAGCTGGAAGAGGGGATGGACCTCTGCCGCCTCGGTCGACAGAGAGAATGCGAAACCGCCGAGTGAGGTTCGTCCCTCGAGCGACGAGGCGAAACGGCGCAGTGGATGGCGGACGCGCGGCCTCGAGAACCCAATGACGTCTTCTCCATACACCGCAGATTCGGACAACTCAGAGCTGGATAGCAAAAAAAAAAAAAGATTCGAGATAACAAATGGCGATGTCTCTGCCTCTTGCTAAAGTCTCTTGCTAAAGATAGCACAAGGCGCGGCGACTGCCAAAAGGTGTACGCTGGCTCGAACTGCGCGTGTGTGCTGCGATCCATTTCATGTCTGACTGGCGTCGGTGATTTTCGCAGCCGCAGGTACGTACGGCGCTCCTCCACCTCGGCGTTCCTGCTGGATACCTGTCGGCGGCTGGTCACGAAAGTGCAAGGCTGTCAACTTTGCACTTTTGGTCACTAGGTCACCATATGGCCGTCGACTTTGCGCGAACGAACGCGGATGTGGCACAGCAAACTCGCAAAGTGGCACCGCGTGACTTAATGCGCACCCATCATGGCCTGCTGGCCTGTCGGCCGGTCGTGACCGTTGAAAATCTGTGTGATCTGTCTGGGCAGTTTCGCCCGGTGAGAAAAATTGCGTGGACGTCCCGAACTGGCCAGACGGTAAAAAAACCTTGGTAAAAAACCTTGAAGCCCCCGTCCTGGTCAGCCAGGTCAGCCAATCGACCGCTGGGCACACCCAGAGTCACCGCCACGGAGAGACTCGGAGACATTGCACAAAAGTGTATCCCTACAATATATTAAAGTGTTATGTATTTCCGAAGGCGCTTTAGCAACAAGATATAGCTGTATAGTGTTAGCAACATATGCGTTATGGAGGGGTATCTATATATAAGACGGAGGTTTTATTCCGCCGGTTGAATCCACCCCGGCACCGCGAAAAAACCTCACTCGCGACCATTCGAGGCGCGGGCGAAACGAAACAGGCCGCCGCTTCTTTCCGTCCCCTTTCCCTTCCCCCGAGTGGACCCGCCGGCCGCCCGGCCGCCGTCCCCCGCCCCTGAACCCCGCGCTGGGCCGGCGCCACAATCTCCCCGACCAGCACCGACGCAGTCCCCGGCCCCGGCCCCCGGTCCGCGCGCGGCGGCGCGGCCATTTCGGCATCTTCGCGGCGAGCAGCGGATGGCTCCGTACGTGGTTCCCGGGCCGCTGTCGCCCTCGCGCGGACTCCCCCTGCAGGCCACGCGGCCCAAGCTCCCGCCTTCGCCAGCGTCCCCAGCCGCGGCCGTCCCCCGTCCCCCGGCCACGGCCCCGCTCGTTATGACCGTCCGCGGCGCGATTTCGTCCGCCCCGACCCCAACCGCGGCCCCAACGCGCCGCCGCACCCAGAGCCTCCCAACGGACGCGGTCGGACCGGCGGCCGCGCTGCGGACCGCTGGGGGACCCCCCGCGGACGGGGGGGCCCCCCCCCCGTCCGTCGACCGCGCCCTCTTCCGACGACTCGAGGAGATCAGCGCCGCGTTGGCTCAGCTACGACGTGTGGCCCAATCAGAAGACGCGAAGGCGTCCCCCGAGCTACGAGTGGTCCACGCAGAACTCGCGAGGCTAAGGCGATCCGCGCGGACGGTGCGCGCGTCACAGATGGACGTGCTAGCAGCACTCGCCCGAGAGGAAGAAGCGGCACGAGCACCACTGAGGAAGTATCTGAGTCCATGGCTGGGATCAGACTCAGGTCTGAGTCGCAAGCATATTGAGCTGAAGCGGCAGCTGAGCGAGCAGGCCGCCATGGCCGTCGCGGTCGAGGACGAGCGCGCGAGGCTCGAGCGCCGCTCGGACCTGCTAGCGGACGACTGGAGGCGGCAGTCGATGGACGGCGGCCTGAGCTGCGGATGCGGGTCTTCCTCGGAGGAACCTGAGGTGGAGTACGACGTGTCGGAGTCGGAGTCTGAGGACGACTGTACCCATCTCGACATGGGTACAAGTATGTCAGTCGAGGAGCACATTGTGCATCTCGAGCGCGAGAAGGAGCGCGTGCTGGAGGCGCTGCTGCGTGCGCTGCCGCTGCCGGACGCGCGCCGACTCATGGCGCACGTGGCGACCTACGCGTCGGAGGCGCAGGCGTGCGGCAGCATCGCGGTGCAGATCGACCGCGCGCGCGCGCTGTACCGGCACGCGCTGCAGCTGCTGCGCATGGCGCTGGCGTCGGTCGTGGCGGCGTCGTACTCTGGCTCGGCCAAGGAGTTCGCGAACGGGCCCTTCGCGCTCGCGGTCGAGGCCGGGCAGCTCATGGAGCAGGCCGCGCACGTGGTGCAGCCCGAGGCGCGCCGCCGGTACCGCCGCCACGCGCGGGACGTGCTCGAGCTGCGGCTGCCCAAGTTCCCGACCGCTGTGGCCGAGTTCGCGCGCCGTGCGCGCACCAACTTTGACCCGCGCAACGTGCTGGCGCTCGAGGCCGCGCGGCGGCTGCCGCAGGCCGAGCGCGCGCTCGTGCTGACCCACAAGGCCGCCATCGAGAAGCTCGAGGCGCTGGACGCGTGGCAGCAGACCGTGGCCGGCGACGGCCAGCGCGCGCGCGAGGCGCAGCAGCAGCTCGAGGACCGCCTGCAGACGCGGCTCGCGGTGCTCGCGCGCTCGCTCAGCGTCTGAAGGTGTCGGGAGCAGCAGGCGCCGCCCGCGCGTGTAAGTTATTAGTGTCCTAGTTTGGGCGGCGCACGGTGCAGGGTTGAGACGGTTGGGTATGGGCGGCGTACCTATTTTTTATCTTGAAATATCTATTGGCACGTCGGCCGGCCTTGTCATCACCTTGATGGTCTTCTGTTGGTGAAAATGCCTGCCGCACTCAATGGGAAGGCATTGCGATGGCTCCCCCCTCTTGTATCAATATGGACAGAAAACAAAACTACACGGACACTGCATGCCTCCCGCTGTCGACTGCAGGCTCAGTGCCACTCGCCCATGTTGACGTCGCTCGCGTCGGACGGGTCGCCCATGCCCGGGTGCGTCAGGTCGCGGAACTGGCGGCCGA
This sequence comes from Phytopythium vexans, assembly GCA_003413675.1. Lineage (NCBI taxonomy): Eukaryota > Oomycota > Peronosporomycetes > Pythiales > Pythiaceae > Phytopythium > Phytopythium vexans. The sequence goes on from QLOC01000026.1 coordinate 468,861, forward strand.
GCAAAAAGTCCTGGCCGCCCTGCTGCTGTTGTTGTTGCTGCTGCTGCTGTTGCTGCTGCTGCTGTTGCTGGTTGAGTCCGCCATACAGGTGCGCCGGCGGTGGCTGCTGGTGCGACGGCATCGTCTGCGACCCGAACACGTCCTGCGAGTGCATCACCTGCTCGCCGTAGAAGGCTGCTCGCTGCTGTTGCTGCTGCTGCTGGGGAGTCGATCTCGACATCTCGGCCGACGTGACGAACGCGGGGCCACGCAAGCTCGGAGCGCCAGGTGCGCCAGCGTACTGGGACGCCAGCCCGCCTTGGACGCCGAGCTCGTGGCCCTGCCGCAGCGAGTCGGACCCGAGGTGCGTCTGGTGCATTTCCATCCCCATCGGCGGCGGCTGCTGCGTGTGGTCGACGTACAGCTCCTGGCTCGCGCCGAGCCCCATCATGTTCTTCTGAACGTCGCCGTACAGCGGGTGCTGCATCGCTCGCGCCGGCGCTGGTGACGGCTGCTGCTGAGAGAGCTGCTGGTGCGCCTGCGTGAGCATCTGGAGGTTGGAACCCGCCATTTGAGCTGGGATCTGGCTCGACGCGACCTGTGGCAGCGACATCTCCTTCGTGCGCGCCATCGCCTGGCTCACGTTCTGAAACTGGTGCAGCTGCCGCGATCGTTGTTGCTGTTGCTGCTGCTGTTGCTGATGGAGTTGCTGCTGCTGCTGTTGGAGCAGTTGCTGTTGGCGTTGCTGCTGCTCACGCTGCTGTTGTTGCTGCTGCTGCTGCAGTTGCTGCTGCCGCTGTTGTTCGCGTTGCTGCTTCTGCAGTTGACGCTGCTGCTCGCGCTGAAGCTGCTGCTGACGCTTCTGCTGCTCGCGCTGCTGCTGTTCACGCTGCTGCTGCTCGCGCTGCTGCTTCTCCAGCTGCAGTTGTTGCTGTCGCTGCTGCTCGCGCTGCTGCTCCAATTGTAGTCTCGCCTGTTCGCGTTGCTGCTGTTCACGCTGCTCGCGTTGTTGCTGCTCGCGACGCTGTTGCTCCAGCAGTTGCTGCTGCCGCTGCTGCTCAATACGCTCTTGCTCCAATCGCTGCTGCTCCTCACGCCGCTGTTGTTCGATGCGCTTCTGCTCCTCACGCCGTTGCTGGTCGAGGCGCTTCTGCTCTGCACGGCGTTGCTGCTCGATCCGCTTCTGTTCTTCACGCCGCTGCTGCTCCTCGCGTCGCTGTTCTTCCTGCTGTTGCTGACGCTGTCGCTCTAATTGCTCCTGCCGCTGACGCTCTTCAAAATGCTGCTGGTCTAGGGCTGCCTGTGCAGCTGCTTGGGCCGCTGCTTCAGCAACTGCGTGCTGAGGAGGAGACGGCGGAGGTTTACTCAGCACCTCGAACGCTCGGTTGAGTAGCTGCTCCTCCTGTTGCTGCCGCTGGTGTTCAGCCTCTTGGTCCTCCAGTGTCTGCTCCATGTCGAAGTCGGTCGAGGCACCAAGCAATTGCTCGACCGTGCGCTTGCCCGAAGGTGGCGCCGGCGGCGGAATCGACGAAGTGTCGAAGGGTCCAGAAGCCGCAAAACTGTCCTCGGCACTTTCAGCAGACGCATCCCCATTCAACTCGCTCAGTGAGATCCCCCCTCGCGCTTCCGGTGCAGCGGTAGCTGCCGACGGTGACGAACTCAGCACATTCAGCAGCGGAAGCGAACCGGGAGCATCCATATCTGTGTCGACAGACTCGAGGGTGACAACTCGTGGCAGAGCACCGCTCGCACTACCGACTGACGAGTTGTTCGTGTCCGACTTCTCCTCGTTCGAACTGTCAGAGGCGTCACCAAGCAGCAACGAAATGGATTTAACGTCGCTTGGCTGAGATGTACCACTGGCACTTGCTTGGACAGTTCCATTTGTCGCGCCAGTAGCAGTGTCGTCCGGTGTCTTGACATCCGACTCATCAGTGCGCTGCTTCTTCGCAGTTGGTTCTTCACTGATCTCTTCACCAGCTGGCTCATCGTGGTTATCGTCGAGGTCGTCGCCATGCTCTTCATCGTTCTCGCCCTCCTCGTCCGTCTTGACTTCCTCTTGCTCAGCCTTCAAGTCTCGACACCTGTGGAACAGGAGCTCCGTCATGCTCACGATGTCCTCACTCAAGTGTTCCTCCCGTGCGATTTTCAGAATACCGCCAAGAGTTTTCCTCATCCGCGATCGCTTGATGCGAATGGCCGACAGGTTCATCTCATAGTTGGCGAGCTGACGCTCAATCAGTCGACGGGACGGCGGGATCTGCACCTTGGCAAACAGAGCTGGCGTCGGCGGTAGCAAGATACGCCCCCCTGAACGACGCCGCTTGGTTCCGATCGTCGCCAGTGTGTCGTTCAGACTCGTCGTCATTTTTTCATAGTGCGATTCCATCTTCATCCACTCGTTCACTGACCCCGCAATGTCGCGCAGCTTGTCGAGCAGCACGGTCAGCAGCAGCTGATCACTGCTCGTCGACATGAGCCTCGTGCTGTGGCGGTACGACGGGATAAATAGATCATTGATGTTGCTCGCACGGATGAAATTGCGGCGGTGCGTGATGCTCTCCAGCAGCACTTGGTTGTACAGAATCTGGTTCTTGCACTTGTTCAGATCCTGCGAGTACTGGTCAATGAGATCCACCACCTTCATGACGGTGTTCGCTTCCTGGGTTCGCGACTCTTCCAGCTGCATCAACTCTCCTTCCACAACGCGCAGCCGCTTCTCAGTCCGCTTGGCCAGTGTGCGGGTCGTTTTCTCGAACTGCGACTTGGAGGACAAAATCTGGTGCCGCAGATCAAAGATCTTGATCAATGCGTCAACTTCCGAGATCTCCGGCGAGGTCTCCGATGCAGAGTCTTCTTCATCAGTTGCATCCTCTTGCTGGATGATCGTGGAGATCTCGCGCTTCCCGTACTCCACCAACTGAACCAGATGAGTCTTGGCCAGATGAACCAATGTGGCGCCAGTAGTGTTCGCTATCAGATGCTGCACATCGTCAATCGATTTGGTTAGACATCTCTATTTCCATCGAGCGAAGCGATACATAGTCAGACATACCACACGATCCTCCTTCGACGACACTTCAGCGATCAAAGCATCCAGCAGCGCCAGGAACTTTTGCTCCATCTGCGTATGAAAACACAAACACCCCATCAGATTACAACTCAATACATCCACAACAGCCGTTACTCGATTGCAGAGCACACTCACCACAGCTTGAGCCCTTGCATTAGCGATGACCTCGTCGTCATCATGGACTGCATCGGTCGGTACGCTCGGTTCTGGAACATCACTGATCGCATCGGACGGAATTACAGCAGCCTCGATCGCCTCTTGCTTGATCTCTTTGTCGGACACACCATCGGCATCAGAGGTAATCAACTCCTGCTTGATTTCCTTGTCAACAGCCGAGGCAGCGTCTTCATGCACTGTGGCTTCGTCTTCACGCGGCTCCTTGTCGTCCGTTGTTGACTGCTCATTCGACTCGTTGGCTGCACTCGTAGTTTCGTCGTCGTGCTGCTTTTCGTTCTCAGCATCCACCGCCGGCTCACTTGGCTTATCGGTCGGGGTGGTCGCGTCTTCCGCAACATTGTCCTCGCTGTCCTTGCCATCAGTCGCCGCCTCGCTATTCGGCTCATCAGTCGGTGCGATCGTCTCCTGTTTGTCCACTTCATCCGACGCCATTTCTTCCGAAGCCACTTTATCGGAAGCCACTACATCGGAAACCACTTCATCGGAAGCCACTTCATCGGAAGCCACATCATCGGAAGCCACTTCATCCGACGCCACCGGCTCGCTCGATTCGTCCGCTGGCTTGGTCTCGCCGACATCCTCGCTTTCCTTCTGCTCCTTGTCGTCGTGCTCACTCGAATCATCTGCTGACTTCGGTTTATCGGCCGCCGCTTCCGATTTGTCGGGTGCTTCCTCCTTTGCATCATCGGCGTCTTCGGCGTCTGCCATCGACGAATCGCCGTCGGCTTCACCACCCACAATGACAACTTCATCATCGCTCGCCTCGGAGGAAGACGCACTCTTGTCTGTCGCAGACTCCTTCGCAGGGACTTCGGCATCGGCTTCCTCATCAGTCTCACCCGCTGTGATCGCAAGGACCTCCGCTGCCTTCTTGCGAGCCTCAATCGATTCCACCAGCACTCGCCGCGTTTGCTGCAGAAACTGGAGAATGCTGTCCGCCTGTTTGCTCACGCACTTTTCGCAAAACCAGGGAGTTGGCGGAGTCTATGGAAACACAGTCCGCACGATGACAGATTAGATCATTGCCATCATCAACCAGCAGCACTCCACCTCAAACTTTACCGAGGCAAATGGTGGGATGACGCATTTCGTGTGGGTCTTGGTCTGGCACGCTTTGCACTCGACAGTGTCGGTCAGAGCCTCCTTCTTGCACACCGCGCAGGTCTGCGAACGCACAAAACCATCATAAATCGAAAGCTCAACGCAACACTAGCGCATCACACAACGTACCGGCACATTGGCAGCGGCCGCGTCCACCTGCGGCTTTGGCGCCGTCGCTGCCGCCGTGGCGGCGAGTCGGTGCTTCTCCTTAGCGGCCGTGCGCGCGTTCGTGCCGCGCTTGCGGATGTTCATGCGGTCCTTGATCTCCTTGAGACTCTCTCCGGACGCCGCCGAGAACATGGACGACCAGCCCGCGTCCGTCTTGAGGGCTGCAAATATCCACATCCCACGACCGTCAGTTGGCAAAGCTGTCGCAATCCAAGGCGAGCACCACAGATCGTACAGGGGTTCAGCGTGCGCTTCATCTGCAGCGCGCACGGGACGGGGGAGGTGTACACGACGTCCTTGAACCGGATCGATCCGTCCTCGAGCAGGTCCGCGTACACCCGCTTGCGGTAATACGACACATAGAGCTTCTTGGGACCTAGCGCAGTCACCAACGTTCCATTCGAAGCCGCTAGTCAGTCCAGAGAGGTCCCCACAACAGCAGCGCTCACAGCTTTCCCACCAGGGCTCAGCAGGTTCTCGTCGATCAGCGTCCGCAGCACGACGCGCGCGTCCCCCTGATCGCGCCAGCACGTTTGAACAGTGAGCTCTACGATCCAACAGCACACAGCTCCTCTCCACATGGGCGTAAAGAAGTCGCGGACACGGGAAGCTGACGCACCATGACAGTCGACTCGGCGCGGGAATGTGCCAGCGGCCGCTTGCCCACCGCTCGAGCTGTGTCGCGCCGCGCGGATCCGTCGGCCAAGCCAGGTGCTCGCTATCAGCACGAACTGCGCGCGCGCTTTGCTTTTCCAGCTTGGAGGAAGTGGCGATTGAGGTTTTTTATCCCATTAGGTTTTTATTTTTGCGGACTATACTTGATTTTATCCGGATTATCAACCATTATCCGGATGACCAGCATTCTCAATCTGCATGGGTACAGAAGTGCACTTGAGCTAGGTGCAGCGTGGTGTGGGTGGCACTGCAACCTGTGCAGCCACAAACAACGGAACGAGATGACGCAATGAAGCGAGGCAGTGCGTCGGCTCGTAGATTCGCTGGATAGTCTAAAATACTGCGATATTTGGGACTGTCGTTGCCAGAGCAAAGTGTCTGGATAGATCAGAGGAATATGCGGACAGCGACTTTCGCTGCGCCAAAACAAACCACGTGGACGTCCGAGCCTTGTGCGCACATTGTGTCTGTGCGCCTGTCAATCAGAGTTGGCGAGGTGTCATTGGATAGGTTGCTCATCCCAAACGGACAAACATCCAATCTCAGAAGTCACAGGATTGCGACCATCACTTACACGTTTGATATATCACATTATTGAGGTTTCATCCAATAATGGGTTGGCGCGATGTCTTCCGGAATGTGTCACTACCGGACTGCATCATTACAGAACCTGTACCTGGATCTTCGGTGGACCTCAGTTGCAAACATTCCCTAGACCTGCGAGCGATGACCGAGACGGAGACGACGACGGCGACGGCGGCGCAGGTGCGGCTAGTGTCGACGGACGGCGAGGGCTTCGAGCTGTCGTCCGCCGTGGCGGCGCAGAGCGAGCTGGTGAAGACGATGATGGCGGACGAGGCGAGCGACGAGGCGGGCGACGAGGCGCAGGAGATCCCGCTGCCGAACGTCAAAGGCTCCGTGCTGGCCAAGGTGGTCGAGTTCCTGGAGCACCACGTGGGCGAGCCGATGGCCGAGCTGGAGAAGCCGCTCAAGAGCAACGACCTGCACGACGCCGTGTCGGACTGGTACGCCAACTTCGTCGAGCTGGACGACCACGAGCTGCTGTTCGAGCTGATCCTGGCCGCCAACTATCTCGACATCAAGCCGCTGCTGGACCTGGCGTGCGCCAAGGTGGCGTCCATGATCAAGGGCAAGACGCCCGAGGAGATCCGCGCCACGTTCGGCGTCACGGCCGAGTTCACGCCCGAGGAGGAGCAGATGATCCGCGAGGAGAACAAGTGGATCGAGGATCTGTGAGGCTGCTTCGCTCTTTCCCTCCCTCCCCTCATTCCTCCCCCCACACACACCCACGCCGTGCAGACGGCGCGATGCATGTCTCGAGCCTCAGGAGCAGTTGAACCCCCGTTAATATGAGATCCGAGGTCGTTGTGTCACGTCTGCTTGCTCCTTCTAAGCCACGGACATCCTCCGCGCTCGCCGGCCTTGGCTGCGCGTCGATTTGGCGGTGCACCACGTCCACCAGTCACGGAGCCGCCACCGCCAGCGCCGCACTGAGAGTCGCATCGATGACTGCGTCGATTTGGTGGAACTGGGCTGTGCACTGCTACAGGGAGTCGACAGCGGGGGCGGGGGAGGTCGCAGCGGCCAGGACGCGCGGCCCGCCAGCTCGCGGTCGATCACCAGCTCGAGGTCCTGCAGGTCTTCGTCCGACAGGCGGAACGTGCGCGCGCGGTGCGACCGCGGCCGCAAGAGGATCGGCATCTTCGTCTCGCTCCGAGCAAGTTGGCAAGTGCATCACCATCGTCCAGCAAGGGCGGAACGGGCTGCGACCATGTGGTTGGCACAGCAGCCGGACGTTTCCCACCACCCGTGGAGAGGATAATGGCACGCAGCCTGCGACGCACTCGGCAAATATTTCGCGTCGCTCTGGGAAGTTGACGACGTAAGTCACGACCAGCTGCGGAGAAGCCGACGTCCAGGCGCTGGCTGATGACGGTGGGGCTTGCTGATCTCCGCAACGGATCGACGGCGTCGGGATGAAGCAGTCAAGGAGAGATTGAACTGGTTCGCAAGTCGACCGGCGGGAAAGGGGTTTAACATGGCGAACGACTAAGTGGATCGGAGTCCGGTAGATCCAAGTTTGGATGTGTCTATCTTGATCGCTGATATAAATACCGCTCCGAAATCGGTTCACCGACCTCGAGGAAGCTGCGCAGAGGCGGTAAGAAGGAGGCTCGGGGTGAGCGCCGAGAACAGAACGGCAGGAAGAGCTCCGTTGGGGCCGGCGCCTCGAAGCTTCGCGATGCGATTGCCCCCATTCCGCTCACTGTCCAATCGACCGGGCACCGAGCACTTCCGCCACCTTCCAAGCCTCCCTCCCCAAGCCGACTTTCAGCCATGGCCATGTCCCCATCCCGTTCGGCACTCACCATCCCCGGCCTGGAAGACGCCGTCGAGTTCCTGCCCGGTCGCTTGTTCTACGTGCCGCTCAAGAAGGCGCCGCCGGCTCGTACGCCTGGCGCGCACTTCTTCACGATCGATGACGAGCTCGTGTACTGGAACTTCTACCTGGACTTCGGCCCGCTCAACATTGGCCACACGTTCGTCTTCTCCGAGACGCTCAACCGGAAGCTCGCGGCCGCCGCCAAGGCGGGCGAGGTCGTCTACTTCTACTCGTCGACGCAGGGCCAGCGGCGCGCCAACGCCGTCTGCATCCTCGGGTGTTGGGCCGTGCTCTTCCAGCACATGACGGCCGAGCAGGCCTTCGCGCCGTTCCAGCACATGCGCTTCCCTGCCTTCCACGACGCCACGCCCACGGTCTGCACCTTCAACCTGACCATCCTCGACTGTCTCAAGGGTCTGGAGCGCTCGCTCAAGTCCAACTACATCGCCACGGCGACGTTCGACCTGCACGAGTACCAGCACTTTGAGCGCGTCGAGAACGGTGACCTCACGTGGGTCTCGCCCAAGTTCATCGCCTTCGCCGGTCCGCACAACCAGTACTGCCGCACGCCGCAGGGCCACGTGATGCTCACGCCCGAGCACTACATCCCGTACTTCAAGAAGCGCAACGTGACCCTCGTCGTGCGCCTCAACGACAAGCAGTACGACGAGAAGAAGTTCCTGGCCGCGGGCATCGACCACCTCGACCTCATCTACCCGGACGGTACGAACGCGCCGATGCCGATCCTCATGCGCTTCCTTGAGGCGTGTGAGAAGACGCCAGGCGCCGTCGCCGTCCACTGCAAGGCTGGTCTTGGTCGCACGGGCACGTGCATCGGCGCCTACATGATGAAGCACGACTTCTTCACGGCGCACGAGCTCATCGGCTGGCTCCGCCTGTGCCGTCCGGGCAGCGTCATCGGTCCGCAGCAGCAGTTCATGGAGGCCATCGAGGCCAAGATGTGGCAGCTCAACCCCAATAAGCAGAAGAGCAGCGGCGACTTGCTCCCGCGCGTCGGCTCGGCCGGTCCGCTCGCCATCCAGAGCGACGGCATGGCCTCCAAGGTCGGTCCGGCCTCGCCAGCTCGCCTTGCCAAGTCGCCTGCGGGCCAGGGATCGCCGAGCAAGCCGATGATTGGCCTCGACAAGACCCAGGGCGACAAGCTCAACGACCAGAAGGTCATGCGATACAGCCGCAACAAGGCGACGGTCGGCGGGGGCGGCATGTTCTGGTAACTTGCAGGCACACCTGAAGCTTGAGAGCTCGATACACGAATAAAGATCCTATGAACTGCTTGCATGAAAGCGCACTCGTGTGATACTAAACACCACTCGCCATTGCAACCTATACCATACTCCGACTCTGGCGCCAACAAGAATCCAGATACTGCTGCCACTGCTGTTTGACATAACTTATACACCTCGCCACCTAGTAGCCGCTCTGCATGACCACCAGGAGCTGCTCTTGCAGACGCTGCTTGATCGCCGAATAGAAACGCAAGTCCGAGTCGAGCGTCTGGCGATAGCTGTTGCTGACATTGGCCTCGATCCCTGCCAAGGCGCGGTGACACCGGTCGATATTCTCATTCACCTTCCGCAGTCGGTTCTCCAGGATATCCCACTCGTCCGGTGGGAGCATCAGCTCACCTTGACGAACGGGAGTGATGGCGGTCGACACCGTTGTCGTCGCGTGGAAGCGCTTGTTCGGGTGAGGAATCAGCTCGTTGCTGGCGCCGCTGGTGTTCGACACGCTAGGGATCTCGACAATCTCGGTCGACGAAGAAGGTTCGCGCGGCCGCTTCGACGCGCGTCGCGTCCGTCGAATCTCATCAGGAGCAGTCTCGTAGTCCGAGCTGAGGTAGTCCTCGCCGTTAGACTCATCGTGCGTCTGGTCGGGTGTCTTGCGCTGTTCAGTCGCAGGTGGGTTGTTGCGCACACTCTGGTGAGCTTGTCCGACTTGAGCTGACTGCACGGCGCTAGGAGCCGAATCAACCAGCACAATTGGAGCAGCCGACATCAGCGAAGTCGCCGAGCCTGCAGGCGCGTGAGGCATAGCCAATCCGTTTGTCATGACACCAGTCGCACTTGTCGTGGTGGCTGTAGAAGTCTTCGACAAACCAGCAGCGAGTGGTTCCATCTCTGGGTTCTGAATCGGCATGCCTGCCATATTGGGAGGAACAGTAGGTGCGTGCATGCCGAGATCAGGCTGAGCAGTCTTTTTCGGCCGCCCCCTCCGCCCAGGTTTGTTGAGCTTCGTTGGATTGTGAGCGCCAGGTTGCTTGTTGAAACCTGTTGAGTTCGTAGCAGTGGTTTGTGGGACTGGCAGCCCCAACTGTAGGACGGGTGACGATGCAGGCATCACGTAACTGTTCAGCGTTTGCTGACCCACTTGCTTCGCTGGTACCGGTTGCGTAGTTTGCCTTGCAGCAATTCCTTGAGCCTTGGCACTTTGTGGTCGTTGCTTCATCGGTGCACCACCTTGAGTCTTGGCAGCTGTCGACCTGGCGGCGCTCGGAGAGGCCCTATGCTGAGATGCCTGGCTACCCGTCGGGGAGATAGACGACATAGATGAGGGATCCACAAATTTCAGCTTGCCCGGCCGCGACGGGTCCGACGTGGGGATCACATCGCTCATGACGAAGTTGTACAACTCCGGCTCCAGCAGCATGGCCATGTGGAGATACAGAAGGTCAAGGCGGCCGGCACAAAAGTCGAAGAACGAGAGAGACTTGTTGGCGCTCGCAGTGGTGTTCAGAGAGCCTCTCACAGCCGTACGGTACATGGAAACAATCTCGACCCAGATCTGCAGCAGCCGCGCCGCCGGGTGCGGCAGCACCACATCCGGGCTGATGTTGCCGAAGAGAGCGTCCTGGAAGTGCAACGAGTCGTAGAGCGAGTTCTGCTGGTTGAACGCCACGTGAACATCCAGCCAGAACTGGTTCACCTCGAATACGTTGTTGGGTCCCCGCGTGATCATCTCCTTCCAGCGCAAATTGAAGTCCGGACTGAGCAGCACGTTGATCAGACGGAAGCGGCAACCCCGCCGCGTTCGAATAGCCCGAGTAGCCTTCTGCTGTGTTTGGCCTGATGGGTGACCAGCACTAGTCGGAGACTTCTTTGCCTGGATCGCTCTCTGTCTCGCAGTGACAACAGGCGCGGCCACACCATTCGTCTTGGCCGCTGCCGCTCGCGAGGCGCCTTCAGCACTCGTCTGGATAAATGGTGGTGCCACACCATTGGCTTTCATGGCGGCTGCAGGCGGCGGCACCACGTGAACGGCTGGAGTCGTGGTCACTGGCTGTGGAACCGCCGCACTCGTCCAAGCCGCGACAACTGGCGGCTTAGTCAACCCATTTGTTGTGGCGGTTGCCGTACTCGCTTCGAATGCAACCGACGGTTTGTCTTCACCAGCGGTGTCCAGACTAGTCTGTTGTGATGGAGTGTCCAATGCTGCGGATGGTTCACCGTTTGCCTGTGCTTGCCGATTCTGGTCGAGGCCATTGCTCTTGTCCCAGTTGCGCAGCAGCTCGATGAAGGCCGCCTTGGTGAACCTTGGCCCACGGCGATCGACCCGGATGCGTCGTCGCTGCAACTCGGTGCGCAGGTCGATCCACAGGAACCGCTCGTACGGCTCATCGACCTTGATCGCAGCTCCAGACTGCGCCGAGCGAGGCGGTTCATTGCCCGGGAGCCTGGGCCGTCCCGGCCGGCGGGTACCGCGCCGAGCAGTGCCAACCATCGCAGCTCACGTCGCGTCGTCCGTAGCGTCGCCTGCGTCGAGATGAAGGGCGGGGAAGCGTCGGCGCCGTCTCGACTTTGCTTGTCTTCTTTCCCTTTGGTTTTCCCGCCTTGGAAAGAAAAAACGGGAGTGATTGTCAGTCGTCAATCAACCTCGAATACTATCCCGAGGGCTCTATTCATTAATTTACAAGGTCTTGATGCAGCAGGAATTGTAGCCCGCATCATTGCTGCTGGGCTGCATGCGCTTCATTCGCTGCCTTCGAGCGCCAACCTCTCGAGCCGCTTGACCATCCGCTGGAAGTCCTCATCGCCGAACTGGAAGAGCATCTTGGTGAACTCCTCGAGCTGCGGCAGCGGCGCGCTGGGGGCTTTCGATGGCGCCAGTCGCAGGAAGCGCATCGGTGTGAGGCGGGTGACGATGCGACAAAGTGTCCGGTCGGCGCCACGACTCGAGGGCCGCAGCACGGACCAGCCCGTCTCGTCGGTCGCAATACCACCCAGTGCGCCTTCTCCCTCGCTCATGACGCGGTACACGACCACCTGGCGATTCAGCTCGTCGTAGACCTTGAGCACGTGTGTGATGGCCACGGAGCTCTCGTGGCCGTACCACGAGCACGGGTAGCGGAACTTGAGCGAGAAGGCACCGTTCTGCGTGCTGACCGAGTCGTACACGTTGCCACTGCGTTGTAAGTAGTGCTGCAGCACGACCTGCCACAGGTTGGGCCGCGCCAGCTCGAGGTTCGCGAGCAGCACCTGCGTGTCGAGGTACTCGATGTAGCTCGCCTGGTCGCCCGCCTCCGGGTACCGCATGCGGACGACGCGGTGCGGCACCTCCGGCTCTAGATCTATCCCCGTCTCGGCCAGAACCTCGTCTGTCCGCGCGTAGACGGCGTCCAGCTCGGCGATGTAGGCGTCAAAGATGGCGGCGTCCATCGCGTCGATCGTCGCACGCTGCATCCCACTCAGGCTCCTCGGTACAGTGTTGCGCTGCTGCGTGAGGAACTCGAGCTGGGCCGCGAACTTGAGCTGGTTCTCCAGCAGCACGCGCAGCCGCGCGTTCTCGGCCGCGGCCGCCTGCCACGCGGCTCGCTGGCGACCAGCGAGTGCCTTCCACACCTTGGCCTGCGTTGACATTGCAATGCCTTCGTGCCCAGCTTTACTGCGGCCATCGACGCGTCGCCGCCACCGCTCGAGCTCTAGCTCTAGCTCCGCTGATACTTCTCGCAGGTAGTTGAGCTCGTTGCGCGAGCGATCGCGATACCGAGCCTTGCGGTCTCGCTCGCCCTTTGATCCATGCGTCGGCTCTGTGGCCAGCGCCAGAGCACCCACCGATGAAGCAATTGGCGGCGGATTAGAGGCGGATGGCTCAGCGCGTTCATTAGAAGCGGCGGCTGCGGCGGAGGGCGAGAAGAGGCACGCAGGCAGCGGCTCGAAGCCGGCGAGGAGCTCGCCAATGTCGTCGGAGCTCATAATTGATTGCGTCCGGCCAAAAGTGTGGGAGGTGCCGATTGAACCCCGTGGGTTAACAATGACATGTCACTACTTTTTACATTTTGCTTGTTTTCTACAAAATGCGCTAATTTCGCACGATTCGTTCTAGAAGTTCGGACTTTCACCCTGCACCAACGCTTCCACGTGCACAGCGTCAAGCTCGCTCTTGCCTCGTCGACCCTCAACGGTGTTGACGATTGGCGACCAAGCCAGACAGGCCGCGGTCGTCCGCGCAGGTGCGCGATTGTCACTTGGATGCAGTTGAAGTAGGCGATCACGCCAGGTCCCAGAGCGATCAGCACGGAGCGAGACGCAGCGCACGGACAAACGGATCCGGTCGTGCCGCCTTTGGCAATGCCATGTGGAGCAGGTCCCCCAGGCTCGTGCTGCTTGTCTCTGCTGAAAATTCACCCGAAACCCACGAGCGACGAGGCCGTTGGACTGTCGTCGCTCGTGCATTTTGATGCTGATCATCATCATGTTGGATTAGTATGGCTCGCGCGAAAATTAAAGAAGCGACTTTCGCACCGCCGGTGCTGGCCGTTGAGTGTGGCGTCCGACGCTTCGGCGTCAATTGCTGCCAACCACCAGCGAGACGACTAGCGGACCAGGACGAGCAAGTGGTGCTTCAACTGCCAAAGCGGCGACTTTTGGTGCGCATTCGGCTCTCAAGATCGGTTAAAGACATCCTCAAAGGCACAGCTCGCTCCTATACTGGTTGCTCCGGCTCCGTGGACGAAAACGACTCGTTCAAACACAGTTCGTGCGACAACCGAAGACGATCGAGAGCTGCCTATCTGTTTTGGTCGCCGATCGTTAGCACCGCCGGAGCTCTCGATCAGGTTCGAGTGAGCGCGGTGCCGCGCATGTCGAGGCGTCGGTGCAATTGTGAAGTTGCTCACACACCTGAGAGGGGAAAGCCTGCCTTCTAAATGATGGTCCCCTAGACCATTGCACCAGTACGCACGTTGTGTCTAGCGGACCATCATCAATTTTTAACACGTTTGAAGCTGCGAGTGCGGTAGATGCCGCGAAACGAAGAGCGCCGCCGTATGATGCCGCGCCAGCCACTCGGCGCAGACAGGCGCCGCGATCACAACCAGGTGGGCTTGAGACAGCAGGACACTGCGTGGCTGGATGCGATCTGGTCGCGTGGCTGCCACCTCAATGTAGCCCACCGCCTTTCACTTGGCAAGTCACTATGAATTTATGAATCGCCACGGAAAATCAGGAAGCCTCATCGGAGGCGGGCGGCCCGCGGCTCGTCGCCCTCGCTGAAGCAACTGTGCAGTGTACGGTACACCGCAGAGAAACGCTCGAGTGGCGGAGGCAAAACCAGTCAGCGGACGGAGCCAAAGGAAAAGAAACGCTCCACTTTTTCATGGCGATTGGCTCCGAAAGGTGAAAAGTGTTGAAAAAAATACACTCCCTCTGTTCCATAACAGTGGTTCATCAATGCATTCTTGTCATAACATATAGAATCAATGTTCCAGAACGTAGTATTAGGAAAACACAGCTCGGATAACGCCCGTCTCTTCTGCGGTCGCGGTCGGATTGGCTCAGCTCGCTCGGGGCTAGGGCTCGTGTGGTTCAAGCCACGGGCCAACTGCTGTAATTCTCGCGTCGCGTTTGCGGGACGTTCATGTCGCTTGTCCCATTCCTGCCACTAACAAGGCGGGCCATTCGTCAACAGGTCCGCTCGCCTCCGAGTCTCCTCCTCCTCTCACCCTGCTGCATGACGGCGCTGGTCCACCGCGAGCCGCGGCCGCAGGTGCCGCTGGCCGTGGCGGCCGCTCTGCACCACCACTCGCCGGCGTCGCCGCCCGCGGACAGCAAGGGCTGGCTGCGACGCCTGCACCGCAGCCACAGCGACGAGCACGCCGAGGCCAAGCCGCACGCCGTGTCGAGCCCGGAGATCGAGCCGAGCGGCCACCGGCGGCACCGGTTCTCGCTCTCGCGGCTGTTCAAGCCTGACGACCACGCGCACGGCCACGAGGCCGCCGCGGCGCCGCCGGCCGTGCAGCGACTCGAGATCCCGCCGCTGCTGCTCATGAACGAGCGCAACGGCGGCGTGACGGTCTCGGGCCGCCGCGTGCCGTTCACGCGCGACGCGCACCGGCGGCGGCGGCGCAAGGCCGTGCGGCCGCTGCCGCGCGTGAACGAGGACCGCGCGCTCGGCCAGACGACGTCCCAGGCGAGCGTCGACGCCTACCGCCGCCGCGCATACTACGCCAAGCCCAAGGACAAGAAGAAGTAGCGAGAGAGCTGTTCGATCTAGTTCTCTCGCGGATTGCATGTTAAAACTATCGCGGCCGCCGCGCCGACACCTATTTAGGCGCTGAATCGAATAAACACGCCGTCCACCTACGAGATGACCAATTACGGATCGTGCTTTCGTTCGCGATCCGACTTGAAGCTTCACGGCTCCGGCTCGCCCACGATGTGGCGCTGGACGGCGCGCGCGCTTGCACCCGCCGCAGCCACCACCGCTGGCTCTGCGCGAAGCCGCCGCGCGGTCGCCGGCTCGTCAGCAGCCGTGTACGTGGCGTCCGTTCGGTCCCGCACCCGCACTGGAGGCGAGGTGACTCAGCGCCGTCAACGCCGCAGGATGGGCTCTCCTCTCGATCTGCGCGCGCATCCTCCGGCTGCTGCTCGGTCGGGAATCTCGCGAGATTCTGCGCTTCCGCCTCGGCGCCGCACCGTCTGAAGCTGCGGCGACATGAGCCCGTGGCAGTGGCTTCACACTGGCGGAGCCACCCAAAGGTGGAAGCCGCAGTGGCTTCAACGCGGATCTTTCCACGCCGCCAAGGAGGATGCTGTTCCTGCTCAGGATGGGATCTGTTTAGGACGGGCGACTTTCAAGATGGGCGGTGTTCGAGATGGGCTCACAAGGCTCCGAGTGGGTCAATTGCAGACAAAGAGGGAGCGAGTGAGGATTATCAGATCGAGGCGATGGCATTGAAGCGAGACTTCTACCGCAGCCGACAGCCGGCCACGACCTGGTGGCCAGCGCCTGGTTCCCAGCTGCATGGTCCGGCTGGCCGGGTCGGAATGGACATGGAGGTCTGCAAAGGTTACGAATCTATATCTCGCTCATAGCAGAGAGAGCCGAGCCTGCAGCTAGAGCCGGTCACCTCTTGGCCCATTGAGACAGCGCGGCCGCGGTGCTCTGCAGCCCACAGAGTTGCTGTCGCAGATGCTTCTCGAGCACTCGGCTGTCTGCGTTCGCCGCACCGCTGCCTGGTATTTATACCGGCAGCCCGCCTCGAAGTTTGCCATGCGATGTGATACCGAGACATGCGGCTCGCACTGGCGTGCTCCGACCCGAAAAAAGATTGAGCTCGTCACCACGACATGGCTCGCTTGCTGCCATTTCCAAACCGACTCGATACTCGACACCATGAGCAAGCTGCTCCATCGCCTGCACTCTTCGTCGCGGCGAGCGTCCGAGTCGACTGCGGACGCCGCGCGTGAGCCCGCCAGCTCTCGACTGACGTTCAACCTCAGCGCGCCGATGCAGCGGCGTCTGACCGGAGCCAGACTCGAGGCGTGGCTGCACCGCGTGCTGCCCAACAACAGCTCGACGCAGGTCGAGCCGACGTGTCGTCGACGGAAGCGCGACTACGTCAAGGAGAAGCTCGCGCGGCGGTTCCTCAGGAAATCGCCCAGCGACGGGAGCGTCGAGCGGTGGCCCGACCCGATCATCACGTCGCAGGTCGCGTGGGAGGAGAGCGACGAGCCGGCGATCGACGAACTCTCGGGCAGCTACGCCGACGCGCTGAGCGAGCACCTCGCGGCCAAAGCCGCGCGCAAAGCGTACGAGTCGACCGACGACGACCAGCCCACCGACCCGGATGACAGCGACGACGGCACCGAGGACAGCAACCAAGTCGACGCCTGCTCCTCCAGCACCGACGTGGACTTTGACGCGTTCGTGATCCCGCCAGTGCAGATTCCGCCGACGTACCGCAAGCAGGACCGCCAGGGAGGCACGATGGTGGCCGGATCTATCGTCATCTTCACGCGCGCAGCCTTCAAGCGGCGGTTGTTCCGCCAGGGCCGCCTCGGCTCCATCCCCGAGAACTGCCGCTACGACGGCTACGTCTCGACGCGGTCGGAGCGATACCACCGCCGTGCAGCCAGCGACGGCGTCGTCGCGAGCTGCGTCCGCATGTAGCGACCAGCAGTTGCGACGAGAACAGCGCAGCAGCGCAAAATGTGTACCATAATATATATACCGATCAGTTTTGACACTCGACACAGGAATCCACCACCGAGCGTTCGAGCATCAGAGCCGAACTTGCTCCTCCTCCTCCATCTTGTGGTGCAGCGTGACCGACTCGATGCTGAACTCGCGGAACTTGATCTCCTCGCCCACGAGGAAGCGCTTCTTGTACACCAGGTTCGGGTAGATCTCCTCCGTCTGCACGGCGATGAACCGCTCGGCGCGCGGGTTCTGCCCACGCGGCGGCTGCAGTCGCGCGCGCTCGTTCGGGAACACGAGAACCACGACCACGAGCAGCAGGATGATCCCGCAGCCGGTCCAGAGCGCGACGGCGCCAACCACCGTGTTGCTCAGGTAGATGTTCGACAGGACGCGGTCCCCGCTCAGCGCCATCTTGCCGAACTCGTCCACATTCTCTTGGAACAGCGACGTGACCGCGGCTTGCTGGTACAGGTACATCAGCGCCGACGTGTACATGGGCTGCAGCGGGTCCTTGACCCAGTAGTGGTTATCCTCCACTTGGCTCATGTACGACTCGGCAATGACCGAGCAATTGTTGCCGCTGAGCTTCTGCGCCGTGTTGAAGACGGTAAAGTCGGACGCATTGATGCGGTTCAGCACCGCGGACCACTCCGTGTCGAGCTGGATGACCGGCGCGTTGAGCTGGTACAGCATCACTGGGCGAGTCAGGTCGCTCTCACGAAACCGGGACGGCAGCTCGTCGGCACCCAGGAGGATATAGCGGCCCGAGGACGTCATATTGTGGCTCAGACCGGTGCAGTTCTGATCCTTGTCGGCCTTGCACTCCGCGTGGAACTTGTCGTCCAGCTTCTCAAAGTTCCACTTGATGCGCGCGAACGAAAAGCTCAGCTCGCGCCGCGGGTTGATGGCGTACGGGTACGTGGCTTGGAGATCCTCGCTGAAGTACTCCATGCCGAACTCGTCGCCGACGATCCGCGAGCCAAATCCGTACATGAAGGCCGCGTTCGATTCGTATGTACAGTCCTGGGGAACACCGGCGCCGACTTCGAGCGAGAAGCCGACGTTCGCAGACGCGCAGCTCTTCATGTACCGCGTCATGAGCGCCTGGTCGCGTGGCAGCGGCCGGACAGTGTTGCCCCAGTCGAGGAAGGCGCAGCTGTCGGCACCGCAGTACGTGTTGGAGTACGTGAACAGGTAGCGCAGGTCGCAGTCTTCGCCCGTACACCCCTCGGTCACATTGTAGGTGTAGCCGGTGTACAGATGGCTGCGGCTAAACTCGACACGGATCGAGAGCGCCTCCAGTTGGATATTGGAGCTCAGAGGGAACGACTGCGAGCTGATGGCGAGCGATGAACGGTTCAGTTCGCTACCAAACACTTGGCCGATGCCATTGAACACGGCCGCTTCGAATGCCTCGGACGTCTGCTCCAGCGAGCCGTTGATGTACTCTTGCAAGACGTTCATGTACGTCGTGCCGTCGTACGTGCACGACAGGTTGCCGTCCGTTCCGGTATCGCACGTGTAGCGCGGGTTGACATCACCGAAGGAGCGCTCCATCATGGCCTGGCCCTGGAAGAGCAGCTCGAACGAAGTCTCGAGACCCAGATCTTGCGTGTCGATCGTGAGTGGCGCCTCAG
Source organism: Phytopythium vexans (assembly GCA_003413675.1). Lineage (NCBI taxonomy): Eukaryota > Oomycota > Peronosporomycetes > Pythiales > Pythiaceae > Phytopythium > Phytopythium vexans. The sequence goes on from QLOC01000026.1 coordinate 487,513, forward strand.
GGTACAGCTCGCGGCTCCATTCCTTGACGGGGAAGCCCACGAGCAGGCTGGTCGAGTCGATCTGCGAGAGCCGTTGGAGTATTGTGCCATTCGAGAGCAGCTTGCTGCACTGCGACGCCTGGCGATACGTGAAGGGCGACGAGCGGCGCTGCACGACCGTCTTGAGGATCGTGTCTTCGAGCTGCTTGATCTGGCTGGGCAGTGCCTTGGAGATGGCCGAGCTCGTCGTGATGTTCGTCGCGAGGTTGACGCCCGTCAGCAGCTGGCCGGCACCTTCCGTGGACGCGCTGGCCTGCAGCGCCGTGAACGAGTTGCCGAAGGCGACCATGAGCAGCGGGAAGAAGAGCATCACGCCGACCTTCTTGACCTTGGACGTGCGCACGCTCGGGTCGTCGCCCGGGAACCACTTGAGGTTATGCACGTAGACAGTGAAGACCGGGAAGAAGTTGGCGAGCCCGAGGCTGATGAAGGTCTCGACGACTCCCATGATCACGCCCGATATCGTGTTGTACAGGTCCACCTTGTCCTCCGACTTGTCGGACGTGCCCACCGCCTCGTTCACGCTGTCGATCGGGATGCCGTTGAGGAAGGCGGCGCTCACGCCGGCGATGAGCCCGACCGAGATCAGCACGAGCGCCAAGAACCGCTTCCAGCGCAGCGTCACCTCCGGCTTGGGCTGCTTGGCGATATCCTCCGGTTCGAACCCATGGGCCGTCAGCTCGTGCGCGCGCGCGTCCATCTCGCCCTCGGACAGGTACTCGTTGCTCTTGAGCATCTTGGTGCCAGGCGCGGAGGAGGACGCGGAGGAGGACAGCGCGGGCGATACGGGCGTCGGGTAGTACGTGCTGGCGGCCGACGGCGTCTCCATCGAGCGGCGGCGGCAAAAGCCTGACTGCGTGCCGCACCTCACGCCATGGCGGCCAGCGACCGGTCGGTCGGACAGAGGGAAACCGGCGGCTGGGTTCACTGACTGCTGACATGTGAAGAGAGGAGCTCACTGCCTTCACGAATCGATATCTGACGGTGCCGCAGTGGTGCGGCAGTTTTGGAATTGATAATCAACGATGCAGAATACGCCTCTGTCAACGCATATCATCGGTCACATCAATGATGTCATATACCAGATCGCGTCCGTCTCGCATCACCCACCTAAAGTCCACTATTTGTATTGTGCCCTCTCTTTGTGAATTATCCTGCATATAAATATGCCGTATAAATGCGTCACAAGTGGTATATAAGACCTCTGAAAAGAATTGAGCCCCCTACCGGATGGGTTCACTTTCAGCAGTCAGGTAAAGTGTCGCCTGTTGGCTGATTGACCGATCGCCTCTCCGCTCAGTGCGCCTCTCGTCAGTCGCTGCTTCTCTCGCCCGCCCGCACTCAACGCCCATGGCCCGGCGGCACGTCGACCAGATCTCCTCGGGCGTGCCGGATGTTGGCGCCGACCCGGTGCCCCGCACGTCGCGGTCGCCGACATCGAGCTCGGACGGCGGCGACCACGAACACCGCTTCCACCCGCAGTACAAGTCCGAGCCTGGAGACATGGACAGCGAGCTGGAGGAAGGCATGTACCGCCACACGATCGTGGAGCTGACGCTGCGCGTCGCGCGGTACGTCGTCGTCGTGGCGGTCGGTCTGGGGCTCGCCGTCACGTACGCGGGCGTCTCGCAGCACGGGCTGACGCTGCAGCGCGGCGTCGAAGACTCGATCGGGTCCTCCGAGAACGCCGAGCAGGTGCAGGACAACTACAACGCCGTGTCGGGTAACCTGCTCATCGCCATCTCCAAGGTCTTCGAGTTCTACTGCGAGGCGCTCATCTTCCCGACGCTCCTCACCTACCTGCTCAACTGCCCGCTCTTCCCTGGCGACCAGCCGCACCGCGTGCACTCGTCCGTCAAGCATACGTCGCTCTTCTGGGCCTTCCGCTTCATTCTCATCCTCATGAACGTCGGCACCGCCAGTATCTTCGTGGGACACAAGGCCGCCGGCGTGCGCCGCTTCATCTCGACCGCCGATCTCTCCACGCCGTCCACCAACGAGACACTCGCAGCCTTCGCCAGCGTCAGCGAGACGCAGCCCGTCGACGTGCGCAACACGGTGCTCCGCAGCGTCGTCGACGGCTACACGCGGCCGTTCGAGCTCAACTCCGAGTGCAACATCGGCTACTCGTACTACCAGGTCGCGTCCAGCACGCTCTCGTCCACGAGCGTGCTGCTCAGCTTCCCAAGGAACGACTGGAACGCCGACTTCCTCCCTTACGGGCTCACTCCCAACGCGTCCGTCAAGTTCAAGTACAGCGACTTCAAGGACCAGTCGAGCGCCTGGGAGGCCAAGCTCAAGGACTTCGACCTCGACGTCGCATTCGAGCTCTTCGTGCAGGGCAAAGTCATCTACGAGCGCGGCATCGCCGACTCGGCACTCACGGCCTCGTATCCGTGCGACGCCACGACAGGGGCATACATTAACCCTGAGTTGCTTGGCTCGACGAGCAGCTCAAGTGACGAGGACAGTACCAGCGGCGACTCCTCAGCTAGTGGGTCAGGCTCAACGACATCCAGGAACTTGCAGTCTGCCACTGAGTACAACGACACCAAGTGCCAAGGTACAACATCGACGTTGTCGTGGCTCCAGTACCTGTCCAATCCGGGCAATTTGACGTGGACAAACCTCCTGGCAGAGGAAGTGAGCGGCATCAACGACACCTTCGACACCATGATGGAGGTCGACGACTTTGAGTTCGGCTTCGCGACGTACAATGTGACGCCCGAGATCACGCTGGAGGTCGCGACGATCGACTTCCCGCTAGACGGAAGTCTCGGCATCACTACGAATGAGTCAATCGCCCAGCTCAATCCGTCGTTCTGCGGTGTCGACAACTGCCTCCTCGTGTACAGCACGTTCCAGACCGAGTTCCGACAGGAGCTGTCGCTGACCAACTACGTCACGGGCTGCGACGTCGCTCACCTCGAATACGACGACGACCTGCTCAATTTCTTCCCGAGCGACTGCAAGCGCCAAGACAACTCCGTTATGCTCTACGGACTCGGGACGTACCTCGTGGCCGATGCGTTCAGTACCGACGCGAACGGGAACCCGCAGCTCGAGTCACCGCGCGTGTTCATCTCGCTCTCGTTCGGCAAGCTGGCTTGGCGCTTCACGGATCTGTCGACCAAGTACGAAGCCGATTGTACGAACGGAAACACGGGCTGCAGCGGAGTGTCGGTGCCGTACAACACCAGCGACAAGCTCCAGGGTGTGATGCTCGTGGGCGAGAAGAGCCTACCGACCGACTACCTCAACACGTCCTTCAAGCAGCCTGTGCGGCTTGTGGGACTCGACCAAAAGCAACTGCCCGACTTGGTTGGGAACAGGATCAACTACTACTACCCGAACTACATCAACAAGGCCAACATCGCGTCCGTGACGGTCTCGAACAACACGGACATATGGAACCTCAGTACGTGCGACTCCATGTTCGACGCCTACATCAACTACGTCGAACAGAACCACCTGCTGCTCGATAAGCCGCTGCAGCCCATGTACACGAGCGCCTTCTACTACCTGCTGCAAAATGGCGTGGCCACGACGCTCAACAAGACTGACACGTCGCAGTCGCCGCTCGGCAAGCTGCTGCTGACAGCCGCCGGCGCGCTCGAGAAGAAGAACATCGAGTTCCGCATCCCGATCGTCTCGGCGTCCATCACGTTCGGGGGCTGCGTCATCCTGCTTCTGCTGCTCGTGTGCGTGCTGCAGTTCCCGACTGAGCGCGTCAAGCGCAGCCCCAACACGACCGCAGCCGCGCAGTACGTGGCCATCTCGACCGACAACGACCAGTACCCGGACCTGGTGCACAAGAAGCGTCTGCGCTTCCCGAACGGCGACGTGCTGCTCATGAACGACTACGTCGTCGACCAGATCGTGCTGGCCGCGCGTCGCGACAATAGCAAGCGGCTGTACCTCTAGCCTGGTGGTTGATAATATATATTCCATGTGTCAAGCTACCTATGCTCGAGAGGGTTCGAGCCGTGTCGGTCCCAGCCAAAGTCATTGTGTGCGAGACTACTCTCAGCCGTGATCTTGGGACACCGTTCTCGGAGCCACTTGGTGAGGAACTCGAAGACGTCGTCGCTCTCGGGGTCCTCGTACACGCAGTGGTACATGCCCGTGAACAACTTGAAGGTCTTGTCGGTGTTGCCCATGCGTTCAAAGAGCGCGACGGCCGAGGCCGAGTCGGCGATGTTGTCGAGCGAGCCGGCGAGGAAGAGCATGGCCGAGGATCCGATCCTGCTGCTCGGGTCCTCGATTGCCTTGGCCTTGCGCAGCTGCTTCATGGCCTTGGCCGTCTGCGTGCCCGTGCTTGCCGTCATCATCTCGGCGGTCGTCAGCGGGTCGGCCGAGAAGTCCTCGAGGAAGCCTGGGTCTCGACAGATCCACTCGTAGTCGACGGACGGCACGACCCGCGACGTCGGCATCAGCAGCGCGATGGGCTGCAGCACCGTGCGCTCGAGGTGCAGCTTGGGCGTCCAGACAGTGCCCAGCGTCGGTGACGATAGCACCGTCGCGCGGAACTCGTGGAGACCCGAGAGCACGACGTGGGCGGCCACGAGCGTCCCCCACGATATGCCCGCGCAAATGAGCGGCACCTCCACTGTCGAGAGCGGCCTGCCCTGGAGCGAGAGCGTCGGGAAGAGGTGCAGCTTGGCGAAGCTCACGAACGCGTTGGCGTCGTCCGTCAGGTCCTGGAACTTGCGCACGTGAGCTCGCGTCTGGTACGCGTCGCACTCGCTCGCGCCGTGGTTGACCATGTCGAACGTGATGACGCCGAAGCCGGCGGCGCACAGCCGCTCGTACACGAAGATATAGCGCCGACAGTGGTCGCCGAGTCCGTGCAGATGCAGCACGACGCCGCGAAGCGCGCGGTGCTCCTCCGGGAAGAGCACGAAGTAGAACAGGCTCTGGCCGCGAGCATTGCGGAAGCGACCCTCACGATGGCGCAGGTGCGGCGGGATCCGCTCGCCCCACGGCACGAACTGCGACGCGCACGAGGACGCCGTCGACTTGGACATCTTGCGCGTGGCCTCCATGGTGCTCACGCGAGTCGAGTTGGCGAGTGGCGGGCGGGACGGAGCTGCAACGGCAGGCTGCAACAGTACGTGGGTGAAATGTGAGGGGCGTGAGCGGCGGCGGCCCGGTTACGACCGGCGGCGCTCCGCATGGAGCGGCGAAAGCTTGACTCGAGCCGACAGAACCAGGCCGAGCAGCTGGGGATGTGACGAGCAGCACGAAGTTACCGTGATGCATGACCGGCTCGAGCTGCCACGAAGGAAGCGGCGGATGCAGAGCAGGGTCGAGAGGAAAGCCGGTCGGGATGGTCGCGATGCTGCGGACGGCGCCGCCGCGCATCGGACGGCACGACCGCACGGCGAGAACGAGGGAATCCACCGGCGCGTGGCGAGTGGCGCAGAGCGCGGACGCTCGGCGGATCGTCTCTGGCGTTTAACGCCTCGCATCCCGCGCGCTGTGCATCGTCTGCGAATCTGGAAAAGGCGGACGCGATCAGCGGCGGCGATCTCTGCGCATGCAGCGCGATCGGCTGGGCGGATTGGACGCCGTCGGTCGTCACGGACGACTGACAGACTGACAGCGTCCAATCCACTCGTCCACCGCCATGCGGTCGGCACCGCATCTGGTGCGGTTTGATGGATGTCGACCCACTAAAAGGCATCAGCAGGTAGATACAGTACGCAGTTGAAGCGGCTTGAGAGGCATGATAGTAAGTCGACGTGCGCGAAAGCTGTCCTGCTGGCGGATGAGTCAATGCGTCCGTCAACGGACGTCGAGTGCATTGGTGAATGCACTGTGAGCTACTGGGTGGCTTCCTGTTCGCTTGGCCAATTTCTTCGGAGTCGCCGTAGGAGCCAGACAGCACGCAATGCGGCCCACACGCGCTCAGTCAGAGCCGAGAGCGGGCCAGCGGCTTGGAGACATGAACCAGACGCTCATCCTGTGTCTAATCTCATTACCGGCTTCAACCACCGTCCAGTGCGCGGCGGATCCTTCATCAACGATTTCGCATTTGAACCCTGTATCTTCAAGTGCTGTATCTTACAGTGTTGGGGCTCTTCAAGCTTGCGCGTCGCGGCTGCTTGTGTCTGCGGCGAGCCACTCGGGACACCGGCGCCGCAGCCACTGCGTGAGGTGCCGCAGCACGTCCTCGCGCTCGGGGTCCTCGTACACGCAGTGGAAGACCCCCTCGAAGATTCTGAACTCCCTGTCGCGGTTCGCCATAAGCTGGAAGAACTCGAACGTGGCCTTCTGGTCCGCGATGTGGTCCTCTGATCCGGCGAGGAACAGCATGGGAACCGCGCTGAAGCTGCTGTCCGCCTGCTGGACCCGCTTGTCGCGCCGGAGACCGATCATGGCTTGCAGCACCTGCTGGCCGGTGCGCGCGGTCAGGCCGTCGGACGTCGTCAGCGGGTCCGTCTCGAAATCCTCCATGAAGCCCGGGTCGCGGCACAGCATGTCGTAGTCGATCCCCGAGACGACGTGGACCTTGGGCAACAGCAGCGCCAGTGGTTGCATGACCGCGGCCTGGACTCGCAGCGCCGGCGTCCAGGACACGCCGAGCATCGGTCCGGACCAGAAGGCGGCATGGAAGCGGTGGACGCCCGAGAGCACCGTGTGCATCCCCAGCAGCGTCCCGAACGAGATGCCCGTGATGACGAGCGGCGGGTCGAGGCCGGCGCCGAGCATGTCCGGGAAGATCTGGGTCTTGGCGAACGAGACGAAGGCGTTCGTGTCGTCGACCAGGTGGCGGAAGCGCCGCACGTGGCCTCGCACGTTGTGTCCGTCCGCGTCGCTCGCGCCGTGGCTCAGCAGGTCGTACGCGATGACGCCGAAACCCTCGGCGCACAGCCGCTCGTACAGGAACAGGTACCGGCGGCAGTGGTCGCCCGTGCCGTGCAGGTACAGAACGACGCCGCGCAGCGGCTCATCCGACGCCGGGAAGAGCGCGAAGAAGAAGAGCTGCTGGCCGCGGGAATTGGTGAATTTGCCTTCCGAGTGACGCAGATGCGGCGCGAGCCGCTGGACCTGTTGGCTCGTCGACGAGGCCGACGACGAGGACGCGGCGGTGGCCACCCGGTGCATACTGCTGGCGGAGCAGTAGAAAGGAAAATGGGGACAAAGGGCGGTGAGGCGACTAGCGAGCGGTACTGCTCGACTGGAAGGACGGCGGGGAGCCAGCTCAAGCTTGGATGGGCATCACGATGATACGGCAACATGTCCACCGAATCACGTGGCGAGCCACCGAAGGGCCACCAGCAGATTAAATATTGCATCACCAATTTGCGATGCCATTCGAATTGTGGAGGCAGTCTACACCGCATTCGCATTGGATAATAGATATGGACAGTATTGCGAAACACGATACAATATAATATGGAGGAGTTGAGGTGAGACCGTCTCATTGAGGTAGCCGTTGAAATCACGACTGGACAAGTGAAAAAGTGAACAGTGTATTCACTTTTTCACACGTCACAGAAAACCATACTTCGTGCAAGAGTTACATGGACAGGGCAACTCAGAATCACATTTTAAGCTGATAAATATCTGAGCCAAAATGGCTCAGATTTGTTGCAGTTTCGTAATTACTATAAAATAATTACACAGTGTGTTCACTTTTTCACACGTCACATTATGATGCTTCGTAAACAAACAATCATAATCGTAAACATTATCCGGATTTATCCGGCGGCTCAGTCTCATCGAAAATGCATCTGAGCGAATCAGTCGAAGAAGCAACATGTACGGCACGTTTGACTCCGCGAAGGCGGTTCCCGCCGCGCAGCCCTCGCTGCTCGCCCGCCTGCTGTTCCTGTCCGTGCGGCCGCTGGTGGCGTTGGCTGCTACGCGCGAGCTCTCGTTGGACGTGCTGTGGCCACTGGCGCCGTCCAACCGCTCGGCGAATGCCGCGCCAAAGTTTCGCTCGGCGTTCGCCTCGACGGGGAGTTTGGAGGGAGCCGTTTGGCGCACGGAGCGTCAAGCGGTGATGCAGAGCGGGTTGCTCTCGTTCATGGTGGTGGCCACCACGAGTGTTCTCCCGTTCATGCTCTTCCGGCTGCTCACCGCCGTCATGAACCCGTCCGAGGGAGACACAACGCGGATCGTCCTCCTGCTCGCGGGTATGTACGCGACGCTCGTGGCGGGAGTGATCGTGTTTGAGCAGGCGCGGCTCGTGTTAGCCAACGCAAGGCTGCGCGTCATGGCGGCCATCCGCTCGCTGCTCTACGAGCTCGCGCTAGAGCAGCCTGTGACCAGAGCTCACGGGATGCAGACGGCGACGGCCGCCCTCGCTACAATCTACTCGTCCAACCTTGTGAGCATCGACATGGCCATAGGCAAGCTGCACCACGTGTGGATGGCGACTACACAGCTCGCCGTGCTGCTTGTCGTGCTCCGCCACCTGCTGCACGTGAGCACGCTCGTCATCGGCGCCTCGCTCAGCGTTGTCTGCCTCGTGCTGCTGTTCATCTCGCTCGCCTCGGCCTCGCGCAGCCAGTCGTGCACCAAGAAACGAGCCAAGACGCTCGCTGCTGTCAACGAGTGCTTCAAGAGCATCCAGGCCGTCAAGCTTCAGGCGTGGGAGAACAAGGTACACTCCAAGATCATGCACGCGCGGGCCAAGGAGGAACGCAAGCAGTGGTCGCTGCTCGTGCTGCGCTCCGTGATGTTCTGTATCATCTGGGAGTCCCCTGCGCTCGTGTCAGTCGCCATCTACACCGACATTGCTTCTCATGGCGGATACTTCTCGCCTGCGAGTGTCTTCACGGCGCTCGTGCTCTTCGACCGCATCCAGAGCGAGGTGTACACGCTCACGCACGCTATCCGAACGCTCATCGAAGGCCGCAAGTCGCTCCGCAAGCTTGGCAAGTACATCCGCGACCATGAGGCCTCCGTCAAGCAAACAGTGTCACGTACATCACCCAGCGGAGTCTACGGTCCACGAGTGGTGATCAGCATCGAGCGTGCCTTCTTCTCGGAAGGACAAGATCACCTCAACGTCGTGCTGTTCAACGTGAACCTCAAGGTGTTGGCTGGCGAACTTGTCGTCATCCACGGTCCTGCCGGCGCCGGCAAGTCGATGCTGCTCACGTCGGTGATTGGGGAGGCCAATCGTCCGCGTGGCTCCGTCTACGTGTCGGACCAGTACAAGATCGCGTACTGCTCGCAAGATCCGTGGCTGCAGACTCTGAGCATCCGAGACAACATTCTGTTTGGAACCGAGTTTGAGGAAGTGAGGTACTGGCGCGTGCTGGACGCGTGCTGCCTTCATGGTGACCTCGCAACGCTAGCAAATGGCGACGAGACCGTCGTGGGACCGAAGGGGATCAACCTGTCAGGTGGACAGAAGGCTCGAGTTGCGCTCGCTCGTGCATTATATGCAGACGCGGATCTTTATCTGCTGGACACGCCGCTGGCTACGTCCGACGCCATTGTGCAGAGCGACATTTTCCGAAAATGCTTCCTGGAACTGCTGAGGCACAAGACGGTTGTCATCACGACACACAACCCCGAGGTGATCTCGTCCGAGTTTGTTGACCGACTGTGGCACGTCAACGAGATGCAAGTGACCGAAACCGTGCGTGATAAGTCGACGTCCGCGTCCAAGGCAGCTGAAGGCTCTAGCCGTCGAATTCGGCGGTTGACGTCCGCTCCACCATGGCGGATGCGAAGACAAGAGAGCCAAGTCGCTGGCGAACCGACTGATGCCTCATTTTCGTTCGCTGCTCGCCTTCCTGTCGACCAGACACCGATTCGCTCAATTCGTCGCTCTTTGTCGATCGAGAATGCACAGCCCAAGCAGACTTCCGAGCAAGTTCGAGCTCATGTGCTGAGCAATCTCTGGAAACTCCCGATCGTGCATCGCGCGGTTCCAGTAGTTGTTCTCTTGTTGTTGTTCTACGGCGGGCTTCAAGTAACGCGAAACTTTTGGCTGGTGCATTGGAGCCATCAGCAGCCAGAGTGGAGCGTGATGGTCCACAGCGCGATCGTGTACGGCGGGATGATTATCGGCGCCTTTGCAGTTCTGCTCTTGGCGACTTTTTTGATGTTCTACATTATTTCGCGGTGTGCCAGTGCCATGTTCAGCGACACGACCAAGTCGCTGCTGCACGCTCCCATGACGACCTTCTACCACACCAAGATCGGTGACATCCTGTCTCGCTACTCGAACAATATCCAGATGGCTGACGTGTTCATGGCGTATCCGACCGTGATGCTTCTGCGAGCTGATGCTGTTCTCATCTCTTCGCTTGGGACGATATGCTATTTGCTGGGCGTGTTCGGTGTGCTGATCGCGTTGGTTGTCGCCTACATTTTCCGAATTGTTGTCGACGACCGCCTATTTGCTCAAATGCAGGCGCTGCGAGCATCCCTTGATGCTCACAGCATGAGCTTCGTGTCAGAAAGTCTTGATGGCGGACCAACAATACGTGCGTTTGGATCGCTCCAGCTCTCGCGCTTCTACCAGCAGAACCAACAGATGATTGACGGACGTTCTCGGACAGTAGGGACGCTCCATGCCTTTGAAAGCTGGATGCTGGTGCGGTGGAGTCTGATCACAGCCGTGATCTTCGGGCTGCTTGCGATGGTATTGATCCGAGGCAACCTGGACTCCAGCTCGGTGGGTTTGGTTCTCTACTGCATCTTCACTGTGCAGGAGCGCGACCTGGTCTCGCTCTCGTTCGGTGTGCTCAAGGTGTCGGTTCACCTTGAGGCAATGGGCAGTCTGTTTGAGTTTCAACAGCTAACATCAGAGCAAGATAGCGTGCCTCAGCAAGCATTGATCGGCGTCTCCACTCAGTGGCCAACCGTCGGAGAGATCGTGTTCGACCGCGTGTGGTTCCAGTACGAAGCCAGGGAGACGGTTGATGGTGTTCGCAAGTATTCGCTCGAAGACGTCTCGTTTCGCGTCCGCGCAGGCGAAAGGATCGGCGTGATTGGCCGGACAGGCTCTGGCAAGAGCTCTCTTGCGATGGCGCTCTTCCGGATCCACGAGTTGCAACGAGGACGAATCCTGATCGACGGTGTTGATCTCAGTCGCCTGCGATTGAAGGATTTGCGCAGTCGGTTGTGCCTTATCCCGCAGTCTCCGCTCTTCTACCGGTGCTCTGTGCGGTCATATTTGGACCCCTTCCACGAGTTTGAGGACGCAGCGTTGTGGCGCGTGTTGCATCGAACCGGTCTTGCTGATGACGCGGATAGTACTAATTGCATCACGCAGGGTCGAGTCGTCGTGAGGGATCTAGGCAAGAAGTTGTCCGAGAACGGCGATAACTGGAGCATGGGCGAACGTCAGATGTTGGCGTTGGCGCGAACGCTTTTGAAACCCTCGGTCATCCTCGTTCTGGATGAGGCGTTCTCGTCGCTGGACCAAGAGTGCGACAAACAGTTGCTAGCGGTGGTGGACGAAGAATTTGCGCGCTCGACCGTATTTCTAATGACCCACCGACTGGATCAAGTGTTGAACTTCGACCAGATCATGGTGATGCAAGCTGGCCGCGTCGTTGAGATGGGCCGAGCCGAGGAGCTCGTGACGAATCCGGACAGTGCCTTCTATGAGTTCCTGGAAACGACGCTGCTGACGTTCTAGGTCTCACACACTCGGCCAGCCGTCTCTTTTTGTGTCGCACTTCGCGGCCACGACGTTGCACTGTTCGAACACCACTGGACTGGTGAGCTGTGCGAACGCGGACAGATTGGAGCTGGAGGCGTGGGCGATTGTCGAGCTGCCGGGGGTTACCGAGCAGGTCGGACGAGCGACTGCTGTCGAGTTAGCAAGTGGCAAATCCATGGCGAGGGCTACTGGCGCCGCGATATCGTCATGGTCCTCACGAGATGAACTGTCCAATTGACGAGGTTGATGCCCTTGCGCGGGCCGTCTTTGAAGCGCCAGGCGAGCCGATCGCGACGCCGTACGTCTCCAAGGATTAGGTCGACAAGTGGTGTCTATTGTCGGCTCTGAAAGCATTGATCGTCGACTGTGTTCGAGGGACGCTGGCGGATGTGTGTTGTGGTTCAATTGCATGGCGAGTGCCATGGACGATCATTGGTAGCGGTTGGATCGACAGCAAATAGATCTTGGTGGCACCTTCTTGTCTTGGTGGTAATCGAGCGTTCAGCACATTGTTTATGTCTCGTCTTCACTCCGGACGATCTTCTCGGATAGTTCCTAGATCTCGCGATCCGTGGGTACCATTGGGTTCATTAGCTTCTCGTCTTGGCCACTGAGCGCTTCATTTGCGAATTCTCACTCAAGAAGAAGACTCCCCCCGCTCACTCACAGTATGGAGGATCTACCGTTCAATGAGCCCATTGTGCTGCGCTCGCACTTCTCCTCGGACTTGCAGAACCTGCTCGGCATGGACATGGCGGCCTGCCGAGCCGTTGCTCGTCCTGGGAAGTTCGCTGTCTTGATGCTCCACCGCCTCGACTCGGACTACGTGGCAATTCAGAGCCTCCGCAACGGCCGCTACCTGCAAGTCGAGAGCTCGGGCAACTGCCGGTTCGTCGCGACGACCAAGTTTGACGATCGCCACCGGTTCAGAGTCGAGATGCACATGCTCGACAAGTCGCCGAACCACCTCTTCTTCGTGTCGGCGGCCACGGACAAGACGCTCCAGTGCTCGCCAAACGGCTGGGTACGCTGCGACAACACGAACCGCCTCGAGTGGGAGGCGTGGACGATCGTGGAACCCGAGGGACTAGAGTTGCCGGTCAAGACGATGCAAGACGAGGCCCAGCTCCGACGCGAGTACATCATGACGCTCGCCGGGATGAACAAGCCGATCGCAGAGATCCAGGAGCTCATGGCGCTCATGTTCCCGACCGTTGCTGCGCCACTCGCGACGCCGTTTGTCCCTAAGACCTGAGTGTCGGCGGCGATCCTGCTGTCAGCGCCGATTTGGTGGTTGGAAATTTGCATTCAAATGCATGTTGAGAACAATTGTTGTTACCGGATAGTGCAGTTGTTTGGTACTGCAATAGTGTTAAGTGCCAGTCCTTGCGTTCTCCCACGATGCTCCATCATCCTTTTCGCACTGCGACCGAGACTTCGCGAGTGTGCAAACCGTGCCGTTGAATTGTTGGAGATAACATACACTTTCGCAAGGTGCTCTGCCTTCCAATCTCTGACCAACTTGCAAGTCGACTTGTTGAACTGATAACAACAGCAAAGTCCAACTTGTGCAGGCATATTTCAGATCTTCCCAAAGATGTGGAGAAATATCGTCAAGTCGATGCTCCGGTACTTGAACGCGATCACGGCAATGACCAGAACCACAACTACCGTCATCGCCATTGAGATGACTCGAGCTAGCAGCATCTTCATGTCGTCCGCTGCTTGTTTTATCTTTTTCATTTTTTTCCGAAGCCCCAAGAAAGCCAATGGAGCAACTACGACGAAGCCAACTCCACCAACGACAACTCCGGCACCATAGCACGCTCCTTTACCGACGCACTTTGCCATTTTGCCGAACTCTTTGGCTCCCTTTCTGGTCACGGCTTTAACCTTTGCCAACTTCTCGCCTCCTCGTTGCAGTTTTTCACCCCCCTTCCTGCCATTGCTGGCGACACCACCACGGTGGTTGGGCTTCTCGACAGCGGCAGCAGCACCCAGCCTCCTTTTCACACTTTTCGCCGCTCGACCCACTATAGCGCCAGCGATAAAGACGCTCGCAAGTATTGCGAAACAATTGAACAGGCCAACTGCTTTGCCAGCGGACACGATGGCATTCGTCACCGCAGCAACAAGTCCAGCCAGTCGGTACATTACCTTGGCAAGGGAATTGATCCACGTCATGACTCTGTCCGCCACAAATCCCGCTCTTACTCCCCCCACATCACACGCGATGGCGCCAACCCCTCCAGTAAATGCGATGGCTCCTATCACAGTGGTGGTTCGGCTCGCGCTGATCATGCATTCTTCGCCTTTCTTGTGGTCTCCCATGATGTAGTGGATGATCCCTTTGGCACGTCCAACCAACGGTGTTGAGCTGGTAAGGCCGTCCCACGCTTCAGCTTGCTTCTTGCACAACTTGTAGACCTTCCTGTCGTCCTTCTTAATCTTGGTGACCCACATTTGATCGTTGGCGACAATACAGTTGACTTCCGAGTAGTTGACGAAAGAATGGCTGGCGTTGATGTTAAGTTCGCCGGCCGCCTTCGTATTGCTGACGATGCCTATCTCGTATGATCCTCCGCTTGATGCTTTCAAGCCGTGGCTGAGTCGCTTGCTGCTTGTCGAGAGATATCAAAATGAGCCATTGGCAAGTGCCAGTGCCTCCACGTTCGTGTTGTTGAAACTCGAGATCTGTGAGATATGATGCAGTCAAACTCGTATCGACTGGTAATAGAATCCAGTGCACGTTCAGCAGTGAACCCACACGCACGTACTAAGGCGGATTCGCCCAGAGCTCGAGGCTTGGAGGACAAGGTGTGTATGAGCTGAAGCGTTCAGGCCTGCATCTACGCTAGCAATGGAATCCAGCGACTGCTCAGCAGCGAGTCTGCACCCACGAGTCTGTCCAACACGACTATGTAATGCTCTTTCTCCTCCAGATTTCGTGCGGTGCTGAGTCTCCACTTCACTGAACTCTGTTGCCATCCTGACGAGAAAGTGCGCATCACTAAATCGACAGCAACTTCAACATGCCTATTGTGTTGACAGCATCTCACTTTACAATTGTATTCCGACACCAAAATGTTGACTTTATCATTCACAAAGTCGTCAGATACCGGTTTGTACCGGTCTCTCTCGGTTCCAGTTTGTGGTGGTTGTGTATGAGACTGATGGCTTCACTTTCCAATGACCGATACCTCGACTGCAGGGATGGCGACGCCTGCTGGAGCCGCCGCCGACCACCCGCCGTCTCCGTCCGCGGTGTGCAAGCCGCGGTCCACGCGCGTGGACTGGGCGGAGCTGCGCGGCATCGCCGACAAGGTGCAGCAGGCTCTGGACGCGGCCCGGGAGCTGCATGGCCACTCCGACTACGAGTGTGTTCTGTCTCGGCTGCTAGACCTCGTCTTCCATTAAACTGACCACCTTTCTGTGTTGTTGGCGACCGAGCAGCAGCGTGTTCGAGATGTGGGAGGCGGAGCTCGAGGATGCGACGAAAGAGGAGCAGGCGGGAGCTGCCGCCAATGCCAATGACTCCGCCGAGGCCGCCACGACGACGACGCTGAGCTGGTACTCGAGCGCCAACGAGTACTGGGAGGACGCAGCCAACTGCCCGCTGACGGACGACGGCGTGCTCGGCGGCTTCGCGCACGTGTCGCCCGCGGACGTGCGCGCGTCCAGTCAGTTCATCGCGAGTCTGCAGAAGCTGCGGCCGCAGTGGATGCCCACGACCGCCGTCGATTGCGGCGCCGGCATCGGCCGCGTGTCCAAGCAGCTGCTGCTGCCGCTGTGCGAGCACGTCGACCTGGTGGAGCAGAGCGTGCGGCTGCTGCAGGGCGTGCCGCAGTACGTGGGTCAGGACTCGCCGCTGCTTCCCAAGGTGCGCAGCCTGTACTGCATGGGACTGCAGGAGTTCCACCCGCCGGCGGCCAGCTACGACCTCATCTGGGTGCAATGGGTGCTGCCGCACCTGACGGACGTCGACCTGGTGCACTTCCTGCGCCGCTGCAAGGCCGCGCTCACCCCGCACGGCTGGATCGGCATCAAGGAGAATGTGCTGCTCAGTGGCGCGCCATTCGACATCGACTACCAGGACAGCAGCATCACGCGCTCCGAGGTGTACTACAAGTCGCTGTTTGAGCAGGCGGGACTGACGCTGCTGGCGTCCAAGAAGCAGAAGAAGTTCCCCAAGGAGCTCTTCCCCGTCAAGATGTACGCGCTGGCCTAACGGTAAATACGCTGCACTGACTATCAGATAAAGTTCTCGCTGTAGTTGTCCCGCGGCCCCTCCAGCACGACGGACCCGCGGCTCGAGACGGCCGGCGTGGCACCCATGCGCTGCTTGGACAGCACGGCCTTGCGCGCCTCGAGCTTCAGCTTCCTGACGGACCGCCAGACCATCACGAAGCTCACGAGCATCGTCACACCCGCGCACGCGACCGCCACCTCCATTGGCGGGCCGTACACTCGCTTGGTCAGGCCGCCGACCGAGGTCTCGGCCTCGGCGAGCGCTGTGGTGCATCGCGGACCTCCCCACGAGAGCGGGTGCGAGCACATGCAGCGCTTGCTGACGCACTTGCCGGTGGTCAGTCGACCGTCGATCGTGCAGTCGGCGTCCGTCTCGCAGAATGCCTTGCCTGCCACGACCACCATCGGGTTGTCCAGGTCCTCGTACTCGTCCAGATGACCCTCGATCCAGCCCTTGGTCGGATGGGTCGCCGGGTCGCACTCGCTCTGCATGAGGCTGCCGCGCGGCTGGTCCGGCCCAAAGTCCTGGTAGATGCGCACGTAGTCGACCTTCAAGTACATGGGGAAGGCGTCGCAAATCTTGTTGACCTGCTCGTCGGATCCGTCACCGCGGCACGGTTTGCCTGGGTTGGGCGGTGCCACGGCCCACTTCTTGGACAGCGCCACATTGAAGATGACGTACATGGGCTCCTCGAGCATGATCTTGACCGGATTCGTCTTCTTCGCATTCTGCTGCACGTTGATGATGGAGTCGGCCGTGACCTCGAACACGACCTGGCCCTCGACCATCCACCGCGCATATCCTTCCTCGCCCGTCACCCACTCGATCGAGTAGGTCAAGAAACCCATGTAGGCTGCCAGGTGCACGGGCCAGTTGGCCGAGATGGCGTCCATTTGGTACGTGAACGGGTCCATCGCCCCCGTCGGCGGCGAGCTCGCGTTGCGCGGGGTCTCACACTCCTTGTAGGTGCTGTCCGGGTCGCACAGATAGACGCCCATGTAGGCGTTGATGGTCGAGAAGCACGTGCCGTTCGAGTTGATCCCCCACCGCTCGGTGGTCGAGCCGTTCATGAGCCCCAGCTCGCTGTTGACATCGTTGGAGCCCGGACATGTCGTGGACGTGCACGTGTTGTCGGTTATGCCGGCCTTGACGGACTTCGCGATCGTCTCGTAGTCCTGCACTCGCGTGGGATCCGGCTCGCAGAAGTTGTTGGCCGTGTAACGCAGCCCTTGGTACCAGGATCGATGGTCTCGCTCCTTATCGTATAAGGAGCGCGGGACATCCATGTAGTTGGCACCAATGGTGTCGCACATGCCGCCGTACACGCACAGCGGGTCGGGGTCGACCTTCTTGTCGGGCGGTATCAACCGGAAGTCGAGTGGCATGCCGGGTCCGAGCTGCAGCGAGGACGAGATGAGCACGCCGCCGCCCTCGAGCAGATCAATCTCGGGAGCGCCACGACCTTGGTTCGGGTTCAGACCATACCCCGGAGATTTATCACAAGCACTGATGCGCTGGTTGTGAGGTTCGAGCACATCCGGTTCGCAGCGGTCGTAGGAGAACGGCCACATGCGCGACGTCGTGGCTGAGAAGATGGCGCGGCCGAGGTTGCCGAGCAGCCAGACGCCTGGCCACGTTGGGTAGAAGGCGAGGCTCGCGACCCGCGAGTTGGGGCTGAGCGCCAGGTCCGGGTTGCCCGAGTCTTTGCCCATGGCGCCTGGCAGCTGTGCGCGCACCTCGAACAGCCCACCCTGGAAGCAAAACTTGTTCCACGACTGCACCATGGCGGCGCGGTAGTGGAACTGCACGGTCTGGAAGGCTGGCGGGTGCAGGAAGGCGTTGTAGATGGAGATGTTGGTCACCTCGTCGTGGATCCTAATGTAGAAGTAGCAGTCGCCCGTGTCGGGGTCGCACTCCGTCGAAGTCATGTTGTGCGAGTAGATCTGCAGCGCGCCGTTGACACCGTCGGGTTTCTCGATCGACGTCCACACGTGGTCGTCACCAGGCTTGAAGGTGCGTTTTGGTGTGTTGAACTCGTCGCTCATGACGAGATCCCACTTCCGACCACGGGACGTAATGTACTCGAACTTGTCCTCGGGTGTGGCTGGGTCCACCCACAGCTTGATGCCCGACTTGGCCGCGTACGTCGTACTCCGAGCATCCACCACCGCCGTCGCCATCAAGGACGCGAGCACGAGCCATCGCCACACGGCCATGGCGGAGCGGAATGGCGCTCTAAACGGCACGCCAGACGGAAGGCGGGCGAGCGAGAGAGCCGTTGAAACGCCGACTGCCAAGTCGCACGCCCATCGCTCGCTCGGTTGAGCGAACGGAAGCCAGGTTCATCGACGGCGGCGTGTCGCTTGAGGCGAAAGGCTCGCAGCATTCTGCTCCTGTTGTCGTTCGCGCCGCATTCTCGCTGGTGTTACTGCCCGGAGCCGTGTGGACTGCTCGCACTCAAGGAGTTCGCTCATGCTGAGTTGAGGCGCGTTGGTCTCCGGCTCCTTCCGGCTCGGGTCGCGCGTTCGTTCGAACATTTGCGAGCAGTCTGCTGGTCATCGTTCCGGACATCTCGGTGCTTTCCAACCCAATCGGCAAGGACTCGAACAGCCAACTGAGAGATTAAACATTTGAAATTGGTTAGTGATATGGCAGCGCTAGACGCGACGGTTCTAAGGACATAAGGTAGTGCAGCGGGCGTCCCGCGCAAGGCTAGACAAAATTCTGGCTGTAGTTGGAAGTCGGCGCGTCCTTCATATCGTCCACGTCGAGCGAGAACCGCAGCGGCAGCACGCTCACGCGCTTGCTCTGCTCGTCACCGCCTGCCGCTGCAGGCGTGGCAGCGCCACCCTCTCTCCGGCCAACAACCGTCGCGCGCTTGTGCTCGGCGAGCGACTGCAGCTTGGCCTCGCGCTGGAAGGCGCGCAGCGTGACGAGGATGGTCACCACGGTTGCGAGTACCGTGACGCCGGCCATGACGACCGAGAGCTCCATGGGCGGACCGTAGACGCGGTCCGAGAGCGAGTCGGTGGCCAGCTGCTCGCCGATGGCCGTCGTGCAGCGCGGACCGCCCCACGAGGCCTGCGAACACTCGCAGCGGTGGCGCACGCACTTGCCCGTGATGACTTTGGCGGCGCTGAACCGCTCGACCGTGCAGTCGGCGTCCGTGCGGCAGAACGCCTTGCCTCGGACCTCGATGTGCGGGTTGTCGACGTCCACGTACTCGTCCATGTGACCCTCGATCCAGCCCTTGGTCGGGTGGCTCGCCGGGTCGCACCCGACCTGCATGTAGTTGTCGGCGGGCCGGTCGGTCCCCATGTCCTGGTAGATGCGCACGTAGTCGATCTTCATGTAGAGCGGGAAGGAGTCGCAGATGCGGTTCGTCTCGGGGTCCGACCCGTTGCCGCGGCACGGCTCGCCCGGGTTGGGCGGTGACACGGCCCACTTCTTGGACAGCGCCACATTGAAGATGGCGTACATGGGCTCCTCGAGCATGATCTTGACCGGGTTGGTGCCCTTCTCGTTCTGCTGCACGTTGATGATGGAGGCAGCCGTGACCTCGAACAGCAGCTGGTCTTCGACTGACCAGCGGATGTAGCCCTCCTCGCCCGTCACCCACTCGACGCGGTAGGTGAGGAACTCCATGTACGCGCCTAAGTGCACCTGCCAGTTGGCCGAGATGGCGTCTGCCTGGTACGTGAACGGGTCCATCGTGTGGCTCGCCACGACGCTCGTGTTGTGCGGGAACTCGCACCGCTGGTCCATCGTGTCCGGGTCGCACAGGAAGACGCCCATGTAGGCGTTGATGCGCGCGTGGCACGTGCCGTTGGTGTTGACTCCCCAGTGACCCGGCCCGACGCCGTCGATGAGTCCGAGGTCGCAGTTCACGTCCTGCGACATGGGGCAGTTCGCGGGCGAGCACGTGTTGTTGCGCGTGCCCTTTTCGACCGCGGACTGCACGGCCTTGAAGCTCTGCTGCTCGCTCGGGTCGGACTTGCACAGGTCGTTCGAGCCGTACCGCAGACCCTGGTACCAGGATCGGTGGCCGCGCTTCTCGCGGTAGAACTCGGTCGGGACGTCGAGGTAGTTGGCGCCAGGGGTATCGCACGTGCCGCCGTACACGCACATCTTGTCATCGTCGTACTTGTCCTGGATGGGGAAGAGGCGAAACTCGTTGGGCATGCCGGGTCCGAGCTGGATGGAGGACGACACGAGCACGCCGCCGCCTTCAATCAGGTCGATCTCGGGAGCGCCACGACCTTGGTTCGGGTTCAGCCCGTAACCAGGAGAGTCGTCGCAGGCGCTGATGCGTTGGTTGTGCGGTGGAAGCACATCCGGTTCGCAGCGGTCGTAGGAGAACGGCCACATACGTGACGTCGAGGCCGAGAAGATGGCGCGGCCGAGGTTGCCGAGCAGCCAAATGCCGGGCCACGTTGGGTAGAACTGGCGGGACCAGACCCGGCCGTGCCGACCCTCTTTCAGGTCTGGGTTGCCCGACTCGTTGGTAGTCACGCCCGGCAGCCACGCCCTCGCCTCGTACAACCCGCCCTGGAAGCAGAACTTGTTCCACGACTGCACCATGGCGGCGCGATAGTAGAAGTGCGCGTCCTCGAACACGGGCGGGTGCTTGAACTGGTTATAGATGCGCACCTTGTTGACCTCGTCCACGATCTTGATGTAGAAGTAGCAGTCGCCCGACTCGGAGTCGCACTCCGTCGAAGTCATATTGTGCGAGTAGAGCTCGAGTGCGTCGTTGACACCGTCGGGTTTCTCGATCGACGTCCACACGTGGTCGTCACCAGGCTTGAAGCTACGGTTCGGCGTGTTGAACTCGTCGCTCATGACGAGATCCCACTTCCGACCACGGGACGAAGTGTACTCGAACTTGTCCTCGGGTGTGGCTGGGTCCACCCACAGCCCGATGCCCGACTTGGTCGGGTAGTCCTTGCTGCGTGCCGCTTGCACCACCACCACCATCAGCGCCACGGCCGCCAGCATCGGGAGCCGCTGCCGCATGGTCAGCTACTACTAGAAGCTGGCGATCGGACGGAACACGCCGACACGGCGAGGAGGAAAAGCGCGACTAAGCACAACGAACATGGCGCGCGGGGTTTCTCGGACAGGCGGAGAACTGGCAAGCATCGAGCAGCGACGGGTACAGTAGCCGCCGCCCACAATATCCAGCGAGTCGCTCGTGATGCGGGGTCAGGCGGCCGAAACGCTCGCGTGGCCGCGGCGAAAGGCCGGCGAAGGTCGGCGCTGGAGCGGATTGCTGGGCATGACGTTGGGCGGCGGAGCGCTATAGGGACGAGAGCATTGCACACGTCGCAACAGCCGAGTCTGAAGGTCAGTCAAGGAGCCAGAAACTACGCCGCGACCGGTGGTTGGCGCTATGGCGCACTTCGCCGAACGTTCAGCACGCCGAGGTTGACAGAATGTTCGGATCGAAGCGCGCAAAGTGCAAACCGAAGCGGGTTGGGGGGCGGTGCATTCTCAACGGCACATTCAAAATGGAGCACATATTTGACTTGAGTATGCGAGCAGGAAGGTGCAACTACAACCGATTCATGTTCGAATGCGACCGAGTAGTGGCGAGCATCCATTCAAGGATATCGCTGCACGAGTGAGTCATGAAAGGCCGAACAGCACGCGATCTGTGCAGTTCCATCGTTGTCAGCCGGAATGGAATTACTCACCATTGGATTCAAGTCAACCTGGGTTGCGAATGTGGCGCTGTCGTGCGGTCGCCGGCTTCTCGCGATTCACTGCACACCTGCACCGCGCTGTTCGCAAGCGGCTGGTGCTGTCGCGGTTGTCTGGTGGTGCTACGCTCCGACCATTGCGGACATGTACAGTGATATCTGATTGGTGTCCGTCCGCCGCGATCCGACAACTCCACCTGGTCAAGTGAGTCACCAGCGACTGTACCGCTCTGTCTGCATTCAATGATCGCTACTGGGTCTTGCTGATTCCTGCCGCGACCTTTTCCAGCTGCTGCCAGGTCGAGACACTAGCAGCCGCCCCTGTATCCTTTTTGCCCTTGCTCTTCCCCTTGCTCTTGCTCGCGTTCTCCTCGACAACCGCGCGATCAGTCTCTCTACCAGCCCGCTCGGATGGCAGCAACTCCAGGTCTCCACCCGGTGTCAGCGCCTCAAGCCGCTCGATGAACGGCGCCAGCTCCTTGGTAGCTCGGAGCGTGGCAGCGTGGCCCACGACGTAGAATCCGAGGCGCGCGAGAGAGAAGGCTACGGTCGCGCGACCTTGGTCACAGAAGTGGTCAGTGCAACTGGTAGTCCGGACAGTTGAGAGCAGGACAATATCGCGCTTCTGGCTCTGGAAGTCGTCAATAGTCGAGACCGCAACTGCCGCCGCCTGCTTAGTCTTCTCCTTGAGCACCCGCTCGATCTGGTCGCGCTGCGCGGTGTACGGCGTCACCGCCGCGATTTGGTCTGGTCGGTAGCCAATCGCAAGCAGGTATTGCACTGTCGCAACGACGAATCGCGCCTCGTCCTCGTTCTCGAACGACCGACCGTGCGACCGGCGTTCACTTCCACTCGCCACATCCACAAGCTGCGCCACGTGTTTCAGACCAGCATTGGGTCGCTGGAACTGCGGCAGCGCGGTAACTCGCGGGAGATCTGCTAGTCCAGCGTCGTCGATATCCGCGTACCGCCAGCGGAACAAGTCCGCGAGTTCGACTCGAGCACGACCTTGCTGGGAGAGCGTGACGCGCGGCACTCCGAGCCGCAACAGCCTCGAGAACAGGCTCTGGTCCAGTCTGGAGTAGCTGCGGAGCGCCGGCGTCGCAACGGGTGGTGGTAGCTGATGTGAATCGCCGATGAGTACGAGCCGCTTGAGACTGGGAGGTTGAGGCTGGCTCTGGTCTTGGTCTCGAGTTGATGCCATCAGCACAGGGATCAACGTGTCCAGCTCGCTCACCTGCGCGGCTTCCTCCACGACGACGCTGGTCACCGACAGTCCGAGCGCTGACAGTCGCCGTTGGTGGAGCGCAGCGTCATTGCAAGTCATCGCCAGGATCTTGGCATGGTGCACGAGGTACAGGTTCGCACGCTGCTTCGCCGTCTCGAGCAGTTCGAACGCCTGCAGTCGCTGGAGCTCACCAAAGTACAGCTCGATGTCGCTCGCGAAGCGCTGCAGTGCCGCAAGGCTCTCTGGCGCAGTTGCGTGGCGAGCAGTAAAATACTTGCCGAGAGCCAAATCAGCCGAGAGCGAGGTGGCATCACGAGTCTCATCGAGCAATGGCTTGAGGTGGAACTGGAAGAAGTACAGCGCGTTCTCGCACGAGTACGCGGCCGACTCACTCAGACTCGAACCTCCCCCGTTGCGCTCATCTAGCCACGCAGCCATGCGCTTGACCTCAGCTAGCAGCTCAAGACGGCGCTGCAGCAGGAAGGCGACGCGGCCATGAGTACTGAAGTCACCGTGGTGCTCCTCCTCGCCTTGCTGAGGCTTCGCCTGGCCGAGCCGCACGATTTCGCCCTCATTGATGCGTTGAAGCGCCAAAAGCTTGGAGAAGAAGGTGTCCAGTACGTGGTCCGAGTGAGCCACGAGCACGATCTGCTCACGCGTGTTCGAAGAGCGGTACAGGTTGAGCACGAGCTGTACGGCCACGTCGGTCGTGCCCGTGCCTGGCGGACTAACCACAACAGTTAAGCCGTCACACATCCCCGTCCGGATCGCAGTCACTTGCGACTTGGTGAAGCGCAGCGCCTGCTCATTCTGAGGCGGCAGCGACACATCTTTGGCTCGGCGATACGCCTTGATGGAAGCTTGACCGTCAGCGATGCCCTCGACGTACGTGAACGGTCCGACAGCATCTTGTGGGGCCAGAGATGCTCCACTCTCCGCGTCAACAAGGTCATAGCCGAGTTCAACTGCGTGCTGGCCGTCAACGATCGCCTCGAACATCGGCATCTCCACCTTGTCCTTTCCTTGAGCTCTGTACAGCGACTGGTATCGCGCTGCCGACGGGTTGCCGTAGCCCAATACAAGGTCGTGCAGCCACGAGGGTAAAATGGCTGCGCCGCCTTGACCGGGGCTGCTGCTCTTATGCCAAGCTTGTCGAACCGTGTCCAGCACCGCCTTGAAGTTGTTTTCGCGCGGATGGCGTCGCACCAACAGGTTCGCGTGCTCGTAAGCATCCATCGCGCCGACTTCTAGGTCCTTCTTGTACTGAATGCCATCGAACGCCAGCGTGAGCACACGCGATCGCCCCTTTCCAACAGGGTTGCTGTCGTCCGTGATAGCGTTGCCGTGGTCATCGGTCAGCTCGACAACCTCGGCCGCGCGGACGTGTAGCACACCAAACTCCTCGGGGAACAAGCCGGTCGTTTCGTTATCGGTAGCGTTGTCTTGATCGAACCCCATCAGCTCGGCCGCCTCGTCCTTTGTGGCTCGCACCGTCACGACGAACACAACCTCTCGGGGTTGGAAGCAGTCGAACGTGCTCGCCTTGTGCCGCTGCGACAGCTCAACGCGAGCACGTCCAAGAACAACGGCAGGCGCGGACTTGCCGAGCGCTGGCTTAGACACCTTGATGATCTGCATTGGCTCGTCGAGTGGTGCCACCATCGATGAGAACCCGCGGAAGATGGTCGCATCACCTGTCGAGGATGTATGGAGCGACCTCACGCCATCGAGCTTCTTGATGGCGGACTCCAGATCGTCTCGGATACCGTGAGCAGCATCGAGGCGGGATAGCTCGAAGTTGCGCTGGAGCCAGTCAGGAAGGTCGAGAAACTGCAACCCGAGCTTGTGGACTGGCAGCACCGGAAACAGCTGCGCATCCGTCGAGCTATAGACACCAGCACGCTCGTCTGTGGCGACAAAGTCATCCACAATGCTGCTCCAAATGTCTTGCTCGGTCGGGAACACGAGAGGATCGCGCCGCGCCGCTTCCAGCTCTGCAGCATTCAGCGACGACGAGTATTCCTCCACGAATGCGGCGACGAGATCCTCACCCGACAGCCGAGCGACTTCATCCTCGTCCGCCACCACTCCGACCTTGATGGCGAGTGCGCTTAACTGCTCGCTTTCAGTCCCAACTAATGGCTGGAGCAGCTCTGTGAACGCCACGCGGTCTGCAATGTGGGACACGGGAACAATCGCTAGTTCTTCAAGTCGGGTATCGCGAAACTCACGGAAGACGCACTGCTGCAGAGATTGGATGGCGGTGGAACGGCGCTCGCGGTCTTCATGAGCACTCAGCGACTGACCCGAGTGCGAGTCGATCGGGAAACGCATGTACGCTTCAAGCAGCACCAGTTGCTGTCGGAGAGCAGAGGATTCGTCGGCGGAGCACCACTCGAGGCAATGGCGCACGAGCACACTGTCGCGCACGGTCGCCAGGAACCGACGGCGACGCAACACCGTGAGAACGAAGCGGCGCGTTGGCAACTGACCCAACAGGTCCGTAACCAGCTCGAGGAAAACGGCGAGGTATCGGAGACGCGTGTCTGCATCCTCCTTGGTGGGTTCGACGCCCACGAACGAGCAGAAATCGTTGCACAGGTCGACGAGGAAAGTCGTCGTCGGGTCACGCGCCTTGCTGTCAGAGTTCTCCGCGACCTTCCTCCGTTTGGTCTTGGGCGGCGCGGTCTCGTCCTTGGAGGAGCCCATCAGCTTGCGCCAGCGCCGCTCGAGCTTCGGATGCTTCTGGAACTCGATCGCACGCTGAGACGGGGAGAGCGCAGTCCACACACCTAGCGAGCACAGCTTCATGACGCTGGCGGCGACGAATGGCTCATCGAGACTCGCGAAGCAGTGCACGAGGAACTGCACCAGCGCGGTCTTCTCTGTCAGCGTCCACTCCTCGTCGTCGTCATTCACGAGCGACAGCGACAGCAGAGTGGCCACAAGGTGCTCCCACTGAGGAGACACTCCCTCAGCGTCGGTCGGCACGATCGCCCTCCAGCTGGCGGATGCATGATGACGCTTCCAGTGCAGTAGCAGCATGACCGACACGACCCAAGCCTTCTTGACATGGTGGCGGCAGTCGTGGCCCTCTGCTGCAGCTTTCGCGGCGGGCCACAGCGCACGCTCGAGGTAATCAGCATCGTTCAGCTGCTTCAGAGCCTCGCCGAGCTTGGACACGTCGCTGGTCGCCAGGTCCGACGCGTAAATGGCAGCAATCGCATCCAGACTCTGAGAGATTGCACGAAAAAAATGGCTAAGAATGATGAAGCAGAAGATATAAGGGAACTGTTAAGCGTGAACGGTACCTCCTTCGACGGCGGTTTGTCCGAGATGGCGACGGCGCGCGCGTGGAGCGAGCTGTCTGCTGGCGGAGCTCCCCGCGCGGATGTCGCCTTGGCCGGTCTTCCCATGGCGGTGCGGATCTCGAGTGGAGCGGTTGACCAGCGCAAATGCAGGATTTCCGCCAATCTCGCACGCAAATGAGCCATTGTTTTAGCCAATGGTGAATGGCTTTGATATTTGCAGCAAATGCCGATAAATCCGTTTCAGTTCGAATTTTGAGTCTATTTTTATTGTGCGTTTCAATGAAATTGCCGACTGAATTCTGTCATTTATTCGTCCTTGAATTAAGAGTAAAATTCGATTTTTATGGGAAAATATTTTATTAATTCGTTCCTTGAGTATCCGGGTGAATTTGGCAACACGTTGTGTTGTTTAAAAAAAGCTGATTGGCGGGTGGTGAACCGCCATTCCAGCCATTCTGGGCACAAATCGTCCTCTATCTCCTTGTTTTGCGTAATTTGCGGTCTTACGCCAGGAATAATTTCGTCTCATTGTCACTTAATCACTTAAATGCTATCAGTAATCGGAGGTCCTAAAAAAGATCGATGGCGCCATTCCCGAGTATTTAGACGAATCAGTATGTGAAGGGGTATGAAATAAAGGAGTAAAGACGGTTTTTGAGAGGTTCCTGCGATTATCGAGCAATTCTTCGAATACATGTCTCAATAAGGAATTAATTCATTATTTTATCAAGGAAATCCGTCAAAATAGTTGAAAGTCACAATACGGGAAGGTGGCTAAAATTTAGGAAGGTTTTTTCGCGTCGTCACCGAGACTGAAACGAGGTTTTATCTGCCCATCTTGTTGCAGCAATACATCCGTCAAGTGTCGGCGGCGCTGAACATCCATCTCGCCAGCGTCGAGCTCAACCCATAGTGAAGCCAAGTCACATCCGCTCGATGGCGCCGCTTGCCTCGCACTCGCCTCGCGCGCGCGCGCACCGCCGACCGACCGCCGCTCGCCGCCGCGCGCCGTCGGCGCCGACGATCACCTCGGGCATGAGCCACATGCGACGCGAGCGCTCGCTGTCGCCGCCGCGTGAGGAGCTCGGCGTTAAACGCGCGACTCGAGGCAGCGCACACGCCAGCGACGCCATGGCGGCGGTCACGCGCGACCTGCGCATCACGGGCGTCACCAAGCGCGGAAGCAGCTGGCAGTACCACATCGAGGCGCTCGACCTGCGCGCGCACGGCGACACGCTGCTGCCGGGCACGCCGCCGCCGCTGGTGACGAAAAGCGGTGCCGAGCCGGAGCAGAGCGTCACCAGCAGCAGCCGGCTGTACCCGGAGCTGCCGCCCATGGTGCGCTACACGGTGCTGCGCCGCTACAACGACTTCCGGCAGCTGTACGTGCACCTGGTGGACGCGTTCGGCGCCGGCGTGCGCGACGTGCTGCCGGCGTTCCCGGACGGCGGTTGGCTCTCGTTCCTGCGCGGCGACGACCCCAAGCTGCTGCAGCACCGGCGCGAGCAGCTGCAGGCCTTCCTGCGCGCGGTCGACGCGCACGACGTGCTCAAGTGGTGCGACGCCTTCGCGCACTTCCTGCGTCCGGACCTGCGCGAGATGACGACACTGGGCGACGCCGACGCCGATTCTGGAGACCAGGAGGCGCTGGCCAGCTTCAACAACCTGAGCGTCGGCCGCGTGCACGCCGGCGGCGGCTACGTGTCGCTCTCGTACCTCAAGTCGCCCGAGATCCGCTTCAGCCAGAACCCGCAGGCGTCTGTGCCGCCCGGGCCGGACGCTCGCGGCGACGCCAAGCGGCGACGAGTGTCGCTCGCCAGCCTGTACGAGCCAGTGCTGAAGCTCAAGCCCAAGCCCGCTGGCGATGACGAGGTGCCCAACACTGGCAGCACGACCGTGAGCGGCGACAGCGACGAGGAGGCGGAGGCTGCGGAGGGCGAACGGCTGCGCAAGCCGACCGAGTTGATGGCACTGCTGTCGCTCGAGCCGTCCGCGTCGTCGTAGGGGAAGCCGAGCTGAGCCAAAGCAACATGTACAAGTAAGGATTCAGTAGTAGAAGTCACAGGTCGTTGGTCCCAATAACTCCGCCATGCGGCCGATCGCCAAGGGCTGCGAGCGAATACACACGAGCAGGTTAGCATGTGAAAGGCCGAGGGAGGATCGATCATCCCGCCGACAATGGACATTACAAAGGAGGTATGGTACTCTCTCTCTCTCTCTCTCTCTCTCCAGCGTGTCTAGTACGACTCGTACTCGACTAGTGCCGGCAGCCCTCGCAGCAGCGGCTTGAGCTCGCACCGCTTGTTCTCGATGAGGCTCAGGTAGATGCGCACCTTTTGCCCAGACTCGAGCTTGATGTAGACCTGTGCAGCCCGCGAACCAGCCATGTCAGATGGAAACCACCATGTGCAAGCATGACCAAACTCTTACCGCGTCGTCCGTTATGGAGCGGATCTTGCCGACGTAGTCCTCCTTCATGATAGGGGACACGACCACGACCTCATCGCCGTCCTCGAAAATGTTCTTGCCGCAGAACAGGCGGCGCCGCTCGAGCACCATCGGGTCTACAGCCACAAGACGTCAGAACCAACACAATGCAGGAACACGACAACGCGAGACGCACCCATCTTCGCCGTGGTCACTCCGGCCTTGGTGGCTTGCGCACGATCCCGACGAGCACCGGCGATCGCCGCAATGTCCGCTGTGACGTCATCGAACGCGAGCCGCACCGCCTCCGCAGGTAGCTCGATCCTGCGCTTCTTCGATTCAGGAGCTTCCCCTGATAGTGCAACTGTTCAGTCAAAGTGCCACACAGAATCTCCGATCTCGACGCCCATCCTCACCTTCTCCTGCATCTTGCGCGTTCAATGGCGGCGACACAGGGTTGAGAAGACGCGGCTTTGGCTTGCGCGCCTCCTGAACCGTATTGTGTGCGGGCTGAGCCTTCGGCTGCGGATTGGCAAGCGCTTCCAGCTCTCCACGCAACTTGTCGAGCACACTGTCCAGCGACTGGAGCATCCCCTTCTTGAGCTCATACTTGCCGTTCTAGAAACAGAGACCGAGTGAGCATGTTACGAGCCACGTCCACAGTCCCCATGCACCTGGAGACCTACCTGCCAGAGGTGCTCGGCGCGCTGCACCTCGAACGCGTGGAGCTCGCGGCCGTTCTTGAGCTGCAGGTCCTTGTGCCACTCGGCGACCTGCAGCAGCCGGTTGCGATCCTCCTTGAACTCGGTCACGCGGCGGCAGAACTCTGCGAGCGTGCCGTCCTCCACCATCTTGCGCTTCTGCTCCAGTTCGGCCAGTTTCTGCGCGTGGCGAGCGGCGCGCGCCTCCTCGTTCGGCTCCGAGAGTGCCGACGACTCGGACGTCGACGATGTCGTCGACACGTTGGACATCGAGCGCTCGCGCTTGGGCTGATCCTCCACACCCTCACCCTCGCCCTCGGAGCCCTCGGCCTCAGCCTCCTCAGGCGCCTCCCCCTCCTCCTCGCCGCGCACCATCGACCGCCGCCCGCTGCGAGTGCGAGTGGTCGGCGCCAGCGAGCTCGAGTCCGTGTCCGCGCTGTCCGACAGCGACGCGGCCGCCTCCACCGCCTCGCGCCGGCGTCTGCGGCTGTTATTGCTGTTGTTGTTGTTGCTGCTGGCGCTATGGTGGCCGCTGGCGGCGCCGCGGCGGCTCGAGCGCTCCATCGCGGACTCTCACGCAGCTGACAACCTGGATGATCGGCGGCTTCCCTTCGGTTTATGCGACTGAAGCCAGGCGGGGACAATTACGCATCTGCATTCCGTAATTCTGAGGTAGATGAATGTCAAGTCGGTAAATTTAAGAAGTGAGTGGATGGCTTTGCTATTTTACTCAAATGCAACAGTACAGAGCTGCAGGAGGACGTCTATCTACGTAAATAAGTGCCAAGACGGCGAACTTCAACGACGCCAAGTCACCGCACGTACAGCTTGCCGCTCAGACTCATGAGGATCCCAGGATTCTCCTGCAAGAACACCTGCAGATCGTGCTTCTGCACGGCGAAGACCGACCCGCGAGACGTGCACACGAGCGACGTGGCGTGCACGCTGTCCTCTGGCGCGCTGAGCTTGTCCACGTCGCCAACGAAGCAGCCTTGCGTCAGCGTGCGGTCACCGTCGTCCGCCGACGGCTTGCCTGGTGCCAGCAGACTCATGTCGAGCGGGATGATGCGCTGTACAAGCAAGAGTGTGGTGAGATACATCGCCAGCCAAAAAAGACGCAGACGAGCATGACACGTACGTTGACGGACGGACGGTGCTTCCTGGAGACGACTTGCGTGGTTGGAGGCGCAGCCAATGCCGGGAGCGACACAGTGCCACTCATCCCGTTGACGCCAGAGTTGCTGGAGTTGCTCACAGCTACTCCATTGATGACGGGAGAGATACCGATGCTGCTGCTCGAAGGAGGCGGGGCTGCCGACGACCGCAGCACGAACTGTCCGCGGTCGATGATCAGTGCAAAGTTGCACTTGTCGCCGACGTCCCACAGCACCTGGCCGTCCGCGACGTCGCGCTGCTTGAGGATGATCTCGAGCATGGTGCGCTGCGACGGGGTGAGTCGACGGAACACCTGGCTTGAATCGATCAGGTCGTGTGAGAGGTTGAGGCGACTCTCCGACAGTCGCTGGATGCGCGCGTACGCGGCGGTGCGGCGCAGGAACCAGTTGAAGTCGACCGCGTTGAACTGCAGCAGCGAGAGCTTGGTGACGGCCACCATCTGGTACGGCAGCGACCAGTTGGGCGTCAACAGGCTCTGCAGGTCGAAGTAGTCGCCCGACATGTACGTTTTGCCGACCGACATGAAGGACATGCGCTTGCGACTGATGCTTCCCCGTGGCGACGCTGGTGCACTGGTTTCTTTGGGTGGCGTCGCGCCATTCGCCCCAGATGTTAACCCCGAGAGAGCACTGCAACTCGACTGGCGGAGAGGCGACACGTTCCCGTTCCGACTGCTTTCCGTGCGGTACATGGCCTGTGCTTCGCCGACGATGATGATGGAGAACGTGTCACCCAGCGCGCCAGAGTCGTTCACGAGCGCGCCTTTGGGGTAGTTGACCTTGCGCGCCATCTGCAGGATCTCGTACGCGTGGTTGAGCGTCAGCTCGGTGAACAGGTCAATCTTGCGCACCAGGTCGAGGATCTCGAGCGCGCCGGCGTTCTCAGGGAGCTTGCCTTCGAGCGTGATGGTGTTGTGCACGCCCTCAGGAGCTCCTCGCAACCCGCCGTCCGCTGGCAGGTCCTTCGCGGCAGTGTGCACGACATACAGGCGCTTCCGGATATCTTCATCAAGGTTCATGAGCGTCTTCAGTGGTGTGTGGATCGGAGGCACGCCGGCTTCGTGGAGGATCGCGTCGCAATGCCACGGGAAGTTGAGCAGCTCATCGCGACGGTGCTCCGACAATATGCCATCAGTGTGCAGCTGGTGGATGCGCTCGACGTCGTTGAGCGTGTCGCCGGAGAACACGATCTTCTTGTCGCCGTACGTGACCTCGAAACCGACGCACGGGATCGAGTGCAGCGAGTAGAAGAAGCGGAACTCGGCGCCGCGGATCGTCGTGGGGTCGTTGATGCGCACAAGTCGGTGGTCCAGCACGCGCTTGAGGAAGGATTCATCGAAGCCAGACAGCGCCGAGTACTTGCGCAGGAACGACTTGTAGATGGTGTGGGTCGTGATGAGCGCGACGCGGCCTTCCTGCAATATCTTCTGGAAGGTGCCGGCGTCGTGGTCGGCGTGGCAGTGCGTGAGAATGACGCCGTCGATCATGAGCGCCGGGATGTTGTTGGCGAGCAGAATGGACGACGAGAAGGGCGGCGGGTCGATCATGATGCCGCGGTGGTTGATCCAGAGAACGTACCCTGACGTCTTGCCGTTCGGGTCGAATCCGTGCGAGTTGCCCAGCACAGTCACGCCGAACGCCGGCGGGTAGAACGAGTCGGATACGTGCTCTATCCGCGGCGGCGGTGGGAGCTCGACGGCGTCTGGCAACGTGACGCTCTTGGGACCTTCAGCCACCGTGAAGGTGCCGTCGTTCTTGCGGATGAGCACCTTGGAGTCGCCCTGCACGATCCACGCCTCGTTCTTGTCGTCAAAATGCGTGAACTTGAGCAGCATGTCGATCGACATGAGCGTGTCGCCAAAGCGCCGAAAGTACTCGAGCTCCTTCTGCAGGTTCGGGTAGTCGGCGGGCGGCGTCGAGTGCGGGAAGTCCCGCGTCAGATCCAGCGTCTCGGGACCGAAGAGCGTCTCCTGGAACACCTGGCGGATGCGCTTCTCGACGTCGGCCGAGGCCACGACGAGGTTGACGCACTGCCGCTTGAAGAAGAAGTTGCAGTAAGCGGGGAACTCGAACTCGGCCACATTGACGCCCATGTTGGCGCCGAGCGTCTTAGTGAAAGGCTCGGACGGCACGATGTAGTGGCGCGGCACGGGCAAGCCGAGCTTCATCGAGTCCTTGATGGTCTCGGGGGGCATACCGAGCTGCACGGGGCCAAGCGACGTGGATACGACGACACCGCCGCGCGGGAGCCGGATGGTCTCGAGTGTGCCGCCCTGCGAGGAGCTGCTGATCGCCGGCAGCGCCGCGCCGTCCGTCATCATCGGTCTCGTCGAGGCGGAGAGGGAGTCAGTCGCGCCGCGAGCTCGGGGCTCTCTTGGCGTTGGCCACGCTGTGGATTTCGGCAACGTCAGTGGCCGCGGCGGCGAACGCGAACGAGGGGGGCGGCGACCTGCGGCGGCGTCGGCGGGAAACGGACCGGCGGGCGTTGTCGGCGGTCGTTGACGGCGAGGCGACGCGGGATAATTTTGGGGCTACCGAACCGAGGCGGGAGAAAAAGAAACAGCGAAACACCCACACGAGAGCCGCGACAAAGGACGCGGCGGCCCCGCCCGTCCCCATCGAGATGAGCCATGAGCGACATGCGCCGG
Source organism: Phytopythium vexans (assembly GCA_003413675.1). Taxonomy (NCBI): domain Eukaryota; phylum Oomycota; class Peronosporomycetes; order Pythiales; family Pythiaceae; genus Phytopythium; species Phytopythium vexans. The sequence continues at coordinate 520,631 of QLOC01000026.1, forward strand.
CACATGACGGAAGCGGCGGCCGCTCAAGGGACGCGAGCGCGGGGGTTAATCAGCCAACCATGGCACCGGCGGACGAGCCGGGGCGTGGCGCTGTTCCATGGACGGCTGGTGGCGGCACTCAGGGCGGACACGCACGCAGAAGAGCCGCGAGAGGCGCGTCCTTCATGGAAGCCGCCGGCATGTTCGTCGCCCAAAGATCTCGTAGCCACCAAAGGTCGTCGACGGAATCGAGCCGCACACTCCTGCGATGCCGTATCGCAGGTGGTGGGCAGTAAGCTCGGGAATGCAGCGGATGGTCGCGTTATCAGGGCTATTGAGTCGTAGAGGTGTTTATTCCTCCCTCCGCTCCTGATTTCGTCGAATCGCTGACGTCGACGAGAGTGCTTTAGGGAGTATGATTGGCTGAAAATGTCAAACCGATCTTCCCCCCTTCCTCACCGCACGCCTCGCCGAGCGTCAGTGGAAGATCACTCCTGCATCTGCGCGCCACCAGCCAAGTCGAGCCGAGCTTCAGCGAACAACAGCGAGCAGGCGATGGTGGCCGGGACGATCAACGCGGCGGCGTCGGCCTTCGCGACGGTGCTGGGCTTCTACGGGTCGCTGGCCCACTACTGGGTGCGCGGCGGGACGTACGCGGACTGCCCGTTCTTCACCAAGGACCTGCACGCCAAGACGTACGTGTACTCGATCGCGCTGCTGCAGCCGCTGTGGAACGAGCCGCACTACCGCCACCCGAGCTTCCAGGTGGACCTGGTCAAGAACCTGCGCAACGTGGCGATCCCCGGCACGGGCTTCCCGCTCTCGATCGTCACGAGCACGCGGCTGCTCTGCTTCCCCTTCCTGCTCTTGGTCTACCCGTGGATGTGCGCGCTCGGCGCCTTCTTTGAGCGCGACGCCGTCTACGCGAGCCGCGAGGGCGGTTTCCTCGAGCGTCTGCTGCGCACGTTCGAGCAGATCCTCGTTCGCCCGCAGAACTGGTTCGCGTTCTGGCGCGTCAACTGCCACGTCGTGAGCCTCCACTCGCTCAAGACGAACTCGCCGGGCTACCGCATGGAGAACAAGTGGGACTTCCTGCTCGAGAGCGAGAAGGAGGGCATTGCCGTGTCTCCGTACCTCAAGACCCCCGGTTCGCTCGTGGTCAAGGACCGCAACGAGGAGGGCGGCATGGGCATCTACATGTTCGACAACGCCGTCAGCGGCGGCGACTGGATCATCCAGGAGAAGCTCGAGAACGCGCCGTCGCTCAAGAAGCTGCTCCCCGAGATCTCGCCGCTCTCGACGTTCCGCATCATCACGGCGTCGCGCTACGGTCTCGGTCGCTCCGAGAAGGAGCTCGGCGGCATCGCCGGCGTCAAGTCGCTCAGCTGCGTGTTCCGCGCGGGGCTTGCTGGCGCGTCCACCGACCACAAGTCGATTATGTTCGACGTCGACATGGAGTCGGGCAAGATCCTGCGCGGCTCGACGACGACGCATTGGTACCGCCTCGGTCCGCACCACGTGGGCCGCGGCAAGCTGAGCGTCGGCCACGACATCACCAACCATCCGGACACTGGCGTGCCCATCACTGGCAACGTCATCAAGGAGATCAAGCAGATGAAGAAGCTGTGCGAGGAGGCGCACTTCAAGCTGATGAAGGACGTGCCGCTGTGCGGCTGGGACGTGGCCATCACCAACCTCGGCGTGCTGCTGCTCGAGGTGAACATCTCGTGCAACTTTTTCCGCGGCACGTTCGACCAGCCGTGGTACTTTGAGTTCCTCGACGACTACTTCCGCCACCTGGAGACACTCCCGACGCCGCCCAAGAAGACCAACTAGGTCGTCGTAGGCGATGCGAGAGTGCGAGCGAGTGGTGGTGTAATCGCTCACCGTGTGCATGTTATGCCGAGTGGCGGCGCGCTGCAAGCAAGAGTGTGGTAGCTGAAGCGAAGAGGCAGGGTCAGCTTGTGCAAATACCATCGTGTCTTGTTGTGGATTTTGTGGAAAGCATGTTGGCATGGATTTGCAATGGATCTTCGTGGGACTTCAACCGGTTCTGGTTCAGGTTTGGTTTCGGTAGTCGACCATTTGGTATACGTTTGTCCGGATACGGAGGAGTCGATGTGGAGCTGTCCGGTGTTCTGGTTGGCAGCAAGATATCCAATCACAGCTCCAACCGCTTCATCGTCATGGCGTTCTGGTCTGGACAGCAGCGGCATGGGTGCTCGCCTTTCTCCTGCAGCGGCGGTATGCTCGCATAGCTGCGATCTCAGAGCCACAACACGCTGTTAATTGATCGTCCGCACTCACGAGCGAGCTCTGCCGACTGCCATGGACCTGCCCGACGCCATCGTGGAGCATCGCCTTGCGCCGTTCTTGACCTGGAGCGACCTGCTGGCGCTGGAGGACACGAGTCGCCGGTGGAAGGAACTCGTCGGCCGCTCGCGGAGCTGGGAGACGCTGGCGCTTCGACATGAGAGCGACGCCAAGACAGCGACTGTTGTCATGCGCATCGCAGGTCGTCACGGGAGGCGCGTTCGGTCGTTCAGCTTGACCGACTGCGCGGTATCCGACGCGACGCTCATCGCCGTTGCCAAGTCGCTTTGCAGCCTTCGAGTGGTGAACTTGTCGGGATGCCATGAACTGAGTGATGCTGGGGTTGTCGCGCTGGTTGAAGCCTCTGCGGAAACTCTTGTGAGTTTCCGTGCATATCAGTGCTCGCAGTTGACGGATGTGTCGCTGACGGCACTAGTGCGAGGCCACGCCATGTCGCTTCGGCACGTCGACTTCAGCCACTGCCGCCTGATCTCGAGCGACGGCGTTGCAGAACTCGCTCGGTCGTGCGGCTCTCTGCGCGCACTGGTGATGACTGGGTGTCCCGCTATCAACTCTGCAGCGGTCGAAACCATCGCGACGAGCTGTGGCTCGCTGGAGACGCTGTTGATCGGTCGCACCGCGAGCATCTCTGACGATGCGCTTAAGTTGTTGGGCGACCATTGCACGAGGCTCCGATCCCTGGATATAGCGCGAAGCAACCCGTTCGGTACTAGCCGTGACGGTGTATCAGACGACGCGCTGGCATACTTGTCGTCGCGGTGCCGCCAGCTCGAGCACATCGGTCTTGGTGGGCAAGGTCGCCTCACTCTAGCGGCGGTGGTGTCGCTTTGGAGTCACTGCCCGAACTTGATGAGGCTCGACTTGAGCGGATGTCCAGCGGTCGTGAGCAACACGGTCAACTTGATTGCTGTGCTGAAGCAAATGGCAGCGCTGCAACAACTCAACCTGTCTTTTTCGGGTGGCGTGAGCCAGGAGGATGTTGCGTTGCTCAGGACTCACTGTGCCCAAGTGCAAGTCGTAAACGTCAGTGGCCCGCGGTGGATCGCTAAAGCAGCGTAACAAAGTCACCACCAACTATGTAATCAACAGAAATACATGCAGCTTAAGACCTAGACTCGGACAAATCACCTCGTTTCTCTCTATTGAGTCGGATGTCAACCTATCGTTGTGCCTCCGTTGCAAGCGCCTCTGCCTCCTCTTCAGCTCGACTGTCTAAATATTCGATGCTCCCGTCCAGCACCTCGTATGCCTCCTGCGGCGTCTTGACCTTGGCCAGCTTTTCGCGGATCGAGCGCGCGTTCGGAACACCCTTCAGGTAACTCCCGTAGAACTTGCGCATGCGTGCGAAGCTCACGAGCTTGGGCTCCACCAGCAGTTCTTCAAAGTACTGCGTGTGTCGGCGGATGACTTCGATCTTCTCTCGAACTGGAACGTGAGAAGTGTCGAGGTGTCCCTGGAACAGCCACGGGTTCCCGAACAGAGCTCTGCCCAACATGACACCGTCCACGCCGTACTCGTCCACCTTGCGCTGCGCTTCCACCAGGTTCATCACGTCTCCGTTGCCCAAAATCAGAGCCGGCGAGCCGCTCGCCTTGGCGAGGTGCACAATGTCGCCGATCACGTCCCAGTGCGCCGGCACTTTGGACATTTCGTCTCGAGTGCGACCGTGGACCGTCAGCACCTCCGGCTCTGTGCCCAGAAGCCGCAGTATCCAGTCCTTGTACTCGATCGTGTGGAAGCCGATGCGCGTCTTGACCGACACGGGCAAGTCACCCGCACCGCGCTTGCACTGGGAGATGATCTCCTCGGCCACTGTTGGTTGCAGGATCAACGCGGCTCCACTGCCTTGGTTGTTCACCACGTCCTCAGGACAGCCCATGTTGATATCGATCCCATCAAACCCAAGGTCTCGGACGATCATCGCGGACTGGTTGGCCAATGACTGTTGTGTCAGCTGAATGGCAATTGATCTGTGTCCATCAGGCGACGTACCTCGTAGAACTGCTCGGGCTTGGAGCCGAACAACTGTGCCAGGATCGGCCGCTCCTGCTCGGCGTACATGAGCGTCGTCATCATGCGCTTGCGCGAGCCTGGGTCGTGCGTCAGCGCCTCGCAGCTCACAAACTCGGTCCACATGACCTGGCGTGATTGGCAATAAGCAAAGTTTAGTCAGCTCGATCTCGGCAACCAGTCGCACGATGCAGACAAATGACATACCGACGGTTTCGCCAGGTCGGTGATGATCCTGCGGAAGGCCACGTCAGTCACGTTGGCCATGGGGGCCACGCAGAACAGCGGCCGCGCCAGCTCCTTCCAGAACGACGGCGGCATTGCTGTTGCTGCCTGCTCGCACTTTTGACCACCAAAAAGCGCAGGTTCTACCGACACAGAATCGGTAGATACCGGTTATGCTGCAGAGTGCTTGTCAAGCGAGTTGAAGTTTCCCTTTTGGCATTCCGAAATTTTGCCAGTAAATCGGCGGCAAGAGCGTCTAACTCGCGCGCGAAGATGGCTGCGCGTCCTATCGGCGTCGGCGGACTGGTGGCACTCTTCAACCCTCGCGCAGTGCCACTCCAAGGTACAGCTGAAGAGCTCGCGAATATGTTGGTATCGACAGGGATTGATGAACAAGGGCAACATTTGAGGCAGTCATGCAGGAACTGGCACGTTTGCACGGATTCTCTCCCAAAGGTGCGCTAATACTCGCAGCGTCCTTGGTTGCAGTGTGCTAATCTGTTTCATTCAGAGGCGGAAGGGTGTATGGCAGGTAGTGAGTGCGAAATGGTGGTTCGGAATGATTCGTTTTGGGCGTTCAACACACTGTTCGACAGACATCATGATCTCGCAGCGCAAAGACGAGTTCCCGCCAGTGGCTTTCGTAGTGTGTCTGCGCGTTATGTTGACATTGAAAGCACGCCAGCGCTCACAGCATGATAATGCGGCCAGCTCGTCCACAAGGACTCGCCTGCCAACTCAGTCGCAAAGATCTTGGACAAGTACGGCATTACCATGACACGCAATGTGGAGACCATGATGAATAACTATGCTGCCAAGGTTGGGAAAGGTCGAGAAAGCATTCGGCAAAGTGTTTGGAGTCGTTGTGCTTCCTGTGCCGTATCACTTCGAGCTGCAGCTTCAGCTCGTACAAGCTCCGATCCGCACAAAGCTATTCACAGGTGAGGTGCTGTTGTTGAGGCGATTGGATTCATGATTGGGATACTAATATCGACTGCAAATGCAGTGCCATCCATGTCTTCGGTGGCGAATTTAATTGTGCGTCCGGCAATGTAGTTCTCGCATGTATAATGCCTATGTTGACCGTTCGTGGCATTGGATGCTATTGAGTTCAGGCGTCCATCCACGGGAACCTCAGCACCGACACCTCAGTTCGAGCAGATCGCCTCTATCAGCGGGTATGGATCGTTATCTGGGTGCTGATACCTGTATCTCCCTGTGTTCTTGACTGGGTCTTGCTGTCAGATGCACCACGATATTCTCTCCAAGCAATACGCCACACGATTCTTGCAACTGAACTTCCCATTTCTCAAGCTTGACGAATGTGAAATGCTCCTCGATCTGTTTGGTATGTTTGACGCAAGATATAACGAATGCGATTGCCATCGTCGTCTGGTGATAATCTCGCACGCCGTGGCTCTACGCAGGGAGTATTGGGGCCGTTGCACGTGCAACTGCAGCCGACATTCTGGACGTTACTGTACTCGATTCAGCCGCAGCTCAGGCGATCGAGGACTTCTTTCAAGCAGAATACGCCGTGGAGTAGTGGGTTCGGTCATCAAGCGGTTTGATGGTGCTTTCTCTATAATCACAGATACCGATAGCGCTGAGACTCACACAGCGCAGTCTACTCGATCCTCCTGCTGCTCGAGCTCGTCTTCGACTCGAGCATCGAGCACCTCGTCCGGCAGCACCTTCATGGCCGCCTCAATCATCGTCCGCAGCTCCGGTCGCGGTCCCTTATTGGCCCACTGAGCCGAGATCTCGCGTTTGAACGCCTTGCCACCAAATTCCCCGCTGCACAAAGCAATTTCCACAACGCGACACGGTCAGGATTGAGTTTCCAACAAGCGAAAACAAGGCAACACTCACTTGAATAGTCCGAGCAGAGGCTTCATCAACGACGAGGTCGGCATCGAGTACGGCATATCCCCTGTCGGCGTGGTCGAGCCCCACTTGGTCTGCAAATCCTCGGCGTAGTCGAGATACCGCTCGATGATCTCTCGGCGCGACAGGTTCGGGTTCCGCTCCTCGTTGAAAATGAGTCGGTCGGCGTCGCGGAAGTTCCAGGGCGAGTTGTACGCCGCGCGGCCAATCATGACACCGTCCACGTTGGTCGTGTCCAGCAGCTCTTTGGCCTGCTGGATGCTATGCACGCCGCCGTTCAGAGTGATAGCCAGGTGCGGGAAGTCCTGCTTGAGCCGGTACACCACGTCGTACTTGAGCGGCGGCACCGTTCGGTTCTCGTGCGGGCTCAGTCCCTTGAGCAGACACTTGCGCGCGTGAACGATGAAGTGGCGGACCCCGGCACTCGCGACCGTCGTCACGAAGTGGTGCAGCTCCTCGTAGCTGTCATGGTCGTCGACACCGATGCGGCACTTTACGGTGATATCCGGCGCGTCCGCCTGTTCGCGCTGAGTCCGCTGGATCATGTGATCGCAGATGTCGCGCACACGCTCGGGCTCGAGCATGAGCCGCGCTCCAAAGCAGCGGCTGGACACGAGCGCGCTCGGGCAGCCCGTGTTGAGGTTGATCTCGCAAAAGCCGCCGTACTGCTGGCACAGCTGGGCCACCTCTGATGAAGACACAGAAACGCAGTCAGACACTCCGCTGTAAACACATAGGCTGAAGGCAGCGGCGTACCACCGAGGTCGTCGACGCTGTTGCCGCCGAGCTGCAGCGCGAGCGGCGCCTCGGCAGTGTCGTGACCTAGGAAGTAGTCGAAGTTCTTCTGTTGATGCAGCAGCTGCGAACAAGAGCAACGTCAGAACCCAGTACTCGCACCGAAACGTTCGTGTGGAACCTACTGTCTGGTCCACGAGCATCTCAGTGTAGAGCAGCGTGCGCTTGGTGATCATGCGCATCATGAAGCGGTAGTGGCGGTCAGTCCAGTCCATCTGCGCGAACACATTCCACCGAAGGTCGCAGCGAAACGTTTAGAGACTTGCGCTGCTTCCATCACCCGCAAAAGACCCGTGCGACGTGATGAAGTGCCGCTCGTACCATTGGAGCGACCGATAGGCGCGCGACGGGCATGGCAGCCATCTTCCTCCAGAGCATGAGATGTTGCTGTTGGCTGTGGTGGTGGTGGCTGTTTGAGCTGAAGGAAACTGTCGAAATCGTGTCGGAAATCCATTTTCGACGGTTGTCTTAGTGGCCGGATGCGTTTCTCAAAACACGTCCCAATTGTTTCCAAGAATCCAAGAGAGAGAGAGCGAGGTGTCCGTTGCGTGAAGCCGCGTGGACATCAAATCTGCGGATGCTGCGCCTGTCTCTTCCCACCCGAATGTAGCGATCGTCCACCCTTGCGGGTGACATGCTCGGCAGCATGATCACAAGGATCAGCACGTATTATAGCCGATATTTAAATTATACAGTTTCTACAAACGGATGTATCCAGAATCTCGAACACTCGGATTCCATTGGAATGATTTTATAGAGGGTTTAGTTTGTTTCGGAACAAACACGCAATCTTGGCCCCTCTCTGCGAGCGACGGTTACAGCCCAGCCGCAGCTTGATCATTTTTTACACAACCTACCCCTGCCCTCTTGGTGTCAGCCCAGATGGTGGATGCGCGCCAACAGGCTCTCCATTCCACCCGGCTCGACAGGTTAACTGCAGTCGTCCCCTAACCGCTCCCAGGATCCGCCACCCGCACCCCTGCGACCGTTTGTGGCTGACGCTGGTCGGAAGCGCACCTCTGCCCTGTCCCGCGCGTAACCCGCCCGTAACACTGTAACCCTCTGGCGTTTGACAGGTCGACCGGTGCTGGCTCGATCCACCCGCAGGCAGGCGTCACCGCCCGCCCGCCGCATGGAGCGCCGGCCATGCCATTCCGGAACTGCCCGTCCATTTACGTGCCGCCGGCGCCGGTGGTCGTATCTCCTCCCCACCTCGTAAGCCACGCCGCCCGCCCCACGCCGCCAAACATGACCGGCCCCGTGCAGCTCGACGGCCCGCGCGGCCGCGTGTCGACGGCGCTCGTGCCGATGGCCAAGAAGCCGCTTTTGGGGAAAATGGGCGGCTCGACGCGCGACAAGTCGGCGCGCGTGTGGCACTACCTGGGCCACAAGCTGGCCGCGCTCAAGACGCTCAAGCGCAAGAAGCTGCTGGACGTCGTCGAGCGCGGCAGCGCCAACGAGGTGCTTGAGGCGCTGGACGCCGGCGCCGACGTGAACGCCAAGAACGCGCTGGGCCAGACGGCGCTCCACGTGGCGGCGGCGCGCGGCCACCACCACGTCGTGTCGGTGCTGCTGGACCGCGGCGCGCTCGTGAACGAGGCGGCCATGGACGGCAGCTCGCCGCTCGCCGCCGCGTGCGAGCACGGCCACGACATCGTCGCGGGGCTACTGCTCAAGCACAAGGCGCGGCCGGACGCGCCGGCGCTGAATGGGCTCGCGCCGATCCACATCGCCACGCGGCGCGGCCAGCGCGGGCTCGTGCAGCTGCTGCTCAAGCACAGGGCTCGGTACGATGCTCCCGTGCGCAGCTCGGGCCAGACGGCGCTCATGATGGCGTGCGCGACGGGCATGTCCGAGCTGGTCGAGCTGCTGCTGGACGCCGGCGCCGACCCGCACGCCGAAGACCAGGACGGCAACACGCCGCTGCACTTCGCCGTGTCGGACGGCAACTACCGGTCGACGTACCTGCTGCTGACGGCGGGGGCGGACCCGGACATGCCAAACGCGCGCGAGGAGACGGCGTTCGATCTGGCGGACCAGAACGGCCACGCGCATATCCAGTACCTGCTCGAGACGAACGGCATGGGGGCGGGCGACCAGACGGTGGACGAGCTCGACCAGGCGTTCGTGCAGGACGAGCAGCTGAGCGAGGCGCTCGCGCGCAACCGGCCGGAGCTCGCGGACGTGATCGTCAAGAACCGGCTCAAGTACGCGCAGTTCTTCGCGCTCGGCTCGCTCACGGAGGACGCGCCGGTCGAGCGCTTCCAGGAGCGCGAGCAGCTCATGTTCTGAGCGGGCCGCCACGCGTGAGGCCTCCCCCACCAAGTGTCCTCCGCGTACCAACAACACACTCACCACCACCAAGCCGACGAATTATCTATGGAGAGGATCCATTCGCCACCCTCGATGTCTCTGTAAGCGTGCCGTCCCCTGCGTAGCCGAGTCTCGGAGCGCGATTCGCGCGCACAGCCGAAGCCAGGCTGATGCGGCCGCGCGCCGAGCGTGGCGCTGTAGCTCTATACACCTATATATCAGCGCCGCCTTTTGCCCCTGTTCACCTTCGCACTTCAACCTGTTCTAGTCGTCGTCTTGGTGTCCTTCATGGCTTTGATGTTCGTTTTGGTCCCATGCAGCCCATTTTGGTCTCTTGAACCCAATTTTGACTATGTCAGGACCATTTTTGGTCCATATCTAGTCCTGCTATTGGTTTGTATTTTCAACCAATGTTTCGCCTCCGTTTCAACACAATCCGAGCTTGGCTCCCATCAATAGCGAAAATGAAGCGAGCAGTGGATGAGGTGAATGATGAAGGCCCGGCGGTGGCAGGCACTGGCGTAAGCTCTGCGGACGGGAAGAAGCGCCGCGTTCGTCGCGGCCGGCGCAAGTCCAAGGCCGAGCGGCTGGCGCGGGTGGCGGCGCCGTCCGCGGCCGCTGGAACTGTACCTTCCGTCTCGCTTGAGGGACTGCAGCAACTGCTGGACGACCCCGCGAGCACCACGAGCAACGAATGGGACCGCGCGCAGAACGTGGCGCTGCAGCTCAACTCGCGTGCGGCGCGGCAGCTACTGGTGACGGCGCTGCTGGGCCAGAAGCGCGCGTCAAAGGCCGCTGCGCACTACGCCAAGCGCCTACACATGACCGAGGACGAGATCGTCGAGGTGCTGACTACCAGTGGATATCGAGACGGTGACAATGGAGCTGAGGCTCAAGGAGAAGATCGCAGTGGCACGGGTCAACATCTGGCAGTCGCCAAGTTCCTCGTGGAGGTCGGGGAAGAGCTGGTGGCGACGCGCACGAGACTCGACCGGTTCCTCTGGCCGTGGCTCGAGCTGTCGACGCAGCGGATCCCACCAGGAGCCGACCCGTCGGATCCGGAGCTGATCGCCAAGAAACGGCGGAGGACGGAGCTCAAGGCGGCGGTACGGCTGCTGCTCCACCCGGTGCCGGAGGGCGAGCCGTGCAAATCGGGCAAACGCGAGCGGAGCGAGGCGCTGCACCGCCTGCTGGTTCAGGCATGTCTCGACCACGGACGGTTCCTGTACCTGGTCCCGGGGTACGCCAAGAGTGGCTATCGGACGATGGCATTGCCACAAAGTGTGGACGCGGAGCCGCCAGTGGATGCTCGCGGGGACGAACCCCATGATCAGCAAGAGCAGCTTCGTGTGCGCCATACCATTGCCGCCAAGATCGAGGCGGTGCTTCGCATGATCTGGCCAGACTGCTCTGTGACTGTGTTCGGGTCGTCCACGACGGGCCTTCTGCTGCCGCCGCAATCGCTTACAGCCGACCAAGAGCTCGACAGTCCGTTGTCGCCAGAGAGCAAGGCACGGCAAGACGACGCTGAGCAAAGGGAAGACGATCTGGATCTGTGCGTCATCGTCCCATCCAACCCGGTGTTCCGCAAGGACACGGCTCCATTGATCGTGGAGCTGAAGGAGCACCTGGCGTTGTACATGCCCGACCTTCGCGATCCAATCGCGATTGAAGGTGCGCGCGTGCCGATTGTGCAGGCCACGGACCCGACAACCGGGATCAAGTGTGAAATCTGCGTCAACAACGTCGCTGCTCTCTGGAACACCTACTTGATGCGGTGGTATCTGTTGCAGCCCATTCTCACTGACGGCGACAAGGCTGTGCGTCTCAATGTCGAGATTCATCGCTTCTGCATGTGGCTGAAGCGCTGGCGCCGCGTCAAGAAGCGCGTGGTTGGTGTCTCGCTCAGTTCCTACGGCCTCCTCTTGCTGGCGATCTACTTTTTGCAGCAAGAAGGAGTTCTTCCAGCGATTGACTGCAGCGAGCTGGCCACGAAGAGCGAGGAAGCGCTCGACTCGTTCAGTGTGGATGCCGTGGCAGCTCATTTCCAGAACCAGCATGATCCACGACCCGCTTTGGCGACGGATTCGAGTGTGGTGAGTCGGGTTCTCACAGAAGGATGGTGGGGTCTAGTGGAGCGCTTTTTCGTCTTCTACGCCACCCAGTTCGACTATGAGAACGTCGTAGTGAGCATACGATCGACGACTGTCACGACCAAGACGAACAAGCGATGGGAACGCAAAGTGTGGAAGTCCGCGATCAGCATTGAAGATCCGATCGAAGTGAACCGAGACTTGGGCATGCTGTTCACCCGGAAAACGCTGGGGAAGCTACGATGCGCGTTTGCTCACGCCTGTGTCGTGTTCTCAAGTGGTGAGCTCGCTTCCTCACCGATCGACCAGGAGGCTGCTCTTCTGGCTTCATATCCTTACGAAACTCAAGTTCACGTCACACCGGCTGAAGATGATGCAGACGATGCAGCCATGTCCGAATAAGGACGCGGCTATTTCTGTTCGCCGACACAATTAGCTCGGCATTCAAGATTGGAGACCACAGGATCGATCAGGATCGGCCATTTGCTTTCCATCATCGTGCCGACGCGCTGACCGCCAAGATGACACAGTCGAGCTACGAATCGCTACCGGATGTTGAAGTGTCGAAGGCGAGTCCCGATCTGGCGTCGGGTTGCAAAGGCGATGGCTCTGCAGATCGGTCGCACGACCGACGGATCCAGCTCCAGCGTTTCTTCGTGATGAAGGCGTTCAACTTGCGCAAGCAGAAACAGACGCTGTTCCAACAGTTCGCCACTCTGAGGAAGAGCAGTACTAACCAGGTGAGCTGCAGCCACGGATACTGAACTCTGAGAGAGCTGTGATTGACTAACTTTGTGTGCATGATAGGGGGAGCGCGTGTGGGAGTACTTGGACCTGGACGAGCTGTGCGCGTACTTATCTGTGCCGCCATTCCGCCGCCTGATCCTTGTCGAGGTGTTTGGACTCGCTTCGGGTGAAAAGCGCATCGACTTCAACCAGTTCGTGCGCTTCTTGCAGACTGGTGCAACGCAAGCGGCCAAGGAGGAGAAGGAGTTGCAACGATCTGCTGCTAACCTCCCGCCTCCGCCTCGCAAGACGTCGTCGATGGAAGCAAGCTGGGACCTGGTGTGTTTCCAGCCGACATGGCTGTCGTCGCAGCCCAAGTATCTGCATCCGCCGCCGGCTCCTGGTCTATGGAAGAAGCGCGAGATTACGATCCAGGAGCGCACCACCGAGTACACCAAGATCGACGACCAGGGTCGAGCGCAGCGGCTGGTCGAAAAGGAGCGGCACCAGACCGAGGTGATCCACATGGAGTCGCTGTCGGGCGAGTTTGCGCACCGCGAGATCACGCAGTTCGAGCAGACGGAGCATTTGAACGACGAGATGGTGCACCTGGACCAAGGCCGCGAAGAGTTCCTGCACCTCAAGTCCCAGCACGATGAGGTCTCGCGGTTCGACTCGTCGACGCCGTCCAGTGGCGGGTTCGGAGGCGCCAATCGCCCAGACGAGTGCGAGCAGCAGCCACCGTCGCCGACAATCAAGCGCGATCCGTCGGCTTTTGGGCGAGAAAATGGCGACGCTGAAGCAGCTCCAGGGTACGAAGATGCCACTCGATCCGCAGGCGCTGAGAACCAAGCAAACGACTGGAACGGAGAGGAAACCGCGCCGGAATATGAACATGGAACTAAGACGCGGTGACTGTAACTGGTGGAATGCAGATGCTTGGGGTGTGCAATTCGTCTATTTGTACGTCCTTGTTCACGCATTGGGGTTTGCTGGGCTGACATCTACTCTTTCGAAAAGCGTCCAGAGGAGCCGGCGCAATAGGAGATGGCAAGCCGACAGCGCCTCTTGTGTATGTAGTCTAACCGATCATTCGTCGTTGCTGCTGGTGCTGCTCGTGTTGCTGACGAGGTACCCGGTTCGCTTAGCCGGCGTGGACGCCTGCGAGCCCTCGGGCGAGCTGGCGACGCTCTCGGGACTCTTGCTCCTGCTCTTGGAGCGCTCAGCCAGTTCGTTCTTCTCGGCGAACGCAATCGTGTCGTCCAGGTAGTCGACGAGCTCCTGGCACGCGAGGCCGTCGCGCGAGATGATCTTGAGCGGCGCCACGTCCAGCTGGTGGTCCATATCGAAGCTAAGTGGGTCCTGGTCAGCACCGGGGGAAAGCGAGATCTCGAGCCGGTAGCGCTGCGGGTCGGTCTTGGCGAACTGGAAGCGCTCGAAGACGCGCACGACGAAGTGCGTCATGTAGCAGAACTCGGGGATGCCCTCGATCCACTTCTTGGCCTCGTCGCCGACGGGAGCGGGCACAGGACAGTCCGGCCGACCGAAGCGCAGCACGTTCAACAGCGTGTGCAGGTGCGACTCGCTCGTGAAGTAGAGTCGCGTGCGCACGGAGCGGTGCGTCGACTTGATCTTCTGCTTGTCGCTCGCGTACGACGGGTTGAGGCGGTACGTCGAGTGCAGGTCGAGCCCGCGCGCGAGGTCGAGGTCGTCGCGGATCTTGATGAGCAGCGTGCGGCACATGGCCGACCCGATCGCCACCTTCTCGTCCACGTTGATGCCGTACTCCTGCGGCACGAGCGCGTGCGCGAGCGACGACGCGATGTCCAGCAGCTCGCGCACGTTCGTGAGGTTGAGGTGCGAGTTGTGCAGCGCGTCGTACCGGATGCAGTCGTGGATGTCCGGGATCTTGGACAGGTCGTACGTGTCGCTCTTCTTGATGAAGAAATCGCGGTGCAGCTTGTTCCAGCGCTCGCGCATGACCTCGAGCGTCTCGCGGCCGCACGGCTCCGGGTACTTGACCTCGACCTCGGTGTCGACGCCGCCGCCGCGGCCGCCCACGCGCTGCTGCCGGCGCTTGGCGCGCTCCGCCTCCTCCTCCTCGCTGAAGATGTGCGAGTGGCGCCGCCGCGGGTTCGACAGCATGCTGCTGACGCTCAGCGAGCGCTCGACGGACGGGAGATTCTGCCGCAGCTTGGTTGCCGCCGTCTGCGCCTGCCGCTTGGAGAGCTCGGCGCGCAGCTGCGCCTTCTGCTGCAGCATGCGCGTGAGCTGCTCCTTGAGCGCCTTGAGCAGTCCGTGCATGATGGTCATCTTCTTGATCGGCTGGTCCACCTGCTGCAGCGCGAGCGCGACCGACCGGATAAGCCGCGACTCCGAGTCAAGCAGCTGCGAGCAGTGGTCGTCGCGGTGGATGATCTTGTGCAGCCGCTGCTTGACCTTGACGATGATCTCCTGCGCGGCCGAGCCCGACTGGTCGAGCATCGAGTCGGCGTCCTTGGACTTGAGCACGAGTCCGACGAGGATCGGGATGAGGTCGCCCTCGAGCTCGAGCAGTCCCTTGGCGAACGACGCCGCCGTCTTCTGCACGCGGCCCTCGTCGCTCGTATAGATCTTGAGGTCGTGCCGGTACGTCGAGTGCAGCCGGTTGAGCCCTGCCTCGCCGCCGGGGTACATGACGCGGCGGAACTTCTGGCCGAGCAGCTCGGCCTGCTCCTTGCCCATGTGCGTCAGGTCGCCGCCCCACTTGATCACGAGCAGAAGCTTGCGCACGCGGCCGGTCTCGTCCTCCACCTCCTTCGGCTTCAGCTGCACCTTGCGGTTGATGCCCACCAGCCGCCAGCGCTGCAGTACGTCGCGCAGCGTGCGGTAGCCCTGCACGCGGTCGCTGGCGTCCTCGCCGAAGCCGCGCTCGCGCTCGGCCAGGAACGCCATGAACTCGGGCTCGCGCGACTCGAACTTGGCCAGCAGCTGCTTGCTCACGTCCAGCAGGTGCTCCAGGTCGGCCACGGCCTTGATCTTCAGGTCCTTGCGCGTCTTGCCGGCCGCGCGCGCCGCGTAAAAGTCGAGGAACAGCGGGTGGCACACGTGCATCTTCATCTTCTGCTTGGGCGTGCGGTCGCCGTGCCGGATGACGGCCAGCACGCACCGCAGCTCCTCCTCGTAGCCGCTCTGGTCGGGCTCCTCGCCCTCGCTGCCAGTGCACTGCTCCCCATCGGACGACGCGGCCTTGTGCGTGGCCATGGGCGGCTCGGCCATCTCGGCGTGCGGCTCGGCGTCGTCGCCCGCGACGCGCAGCGTGAGCGAGCCGAACGCGGCGTGGTCGTCGGCCCAGAGCGCGTCCACCGGCGACGACGCGCGGCCCGAGAGCGCGCGGTCGAGGAACTGCGCGAGCAGCACGGCGGCGTCGTCGTAGAAGCGCGGTGAGTTCTTGACGAAGCTCCAGCCGTTGACGTCGCACACGAAGGCCTGGCCGCGCACGCGCAGGATGTCGAAGCCGCAGACGGTCTGCCGGAACGCGCGGCACACGGAGCGCGCCATGTGCTTCTCCTGCGGCGACAGGATCACCGGGTACCGCACCTCCTTGCCATCCTGGTCGCGCACGACGCGGCCGTCCAGCACGGGCGACTTGCGCGCCTCGGCGTGCGCGTAGTTGGGCCCAACCGTGTACACCTTGACGTCCGTGCCCTGCGTGGAGAGGAACTCCTCGTAGATGAAGGACCCGCCCTGCCGCACGTGGTTGACGCGGCCGTCGTACTCGCTCGAGCGGTTCCCCACCTTGCGGAACAGCCGCTTGCAGCCGCCGCCCGCCGACAGTGGGTAGTAGATGTTGATGTTGTGGTCCTCGCCGTCCACGGGCTTCTCCACGAACGGCTTGGCGATGCGCTCGCCGTCCACCTCGATGAAGTCGTCCCCCTCGACCACCACTGGCTCGGGAGCGCCGTCGTACCCGTCGCGGCTGAGCACCACGTGCCTGGGGGTCGGCACGCCGTGCTCGCGCAGCACGCGGTACACCTCGCGGCGGTCCATGAGCAGGTGCTGCGTGTCCAGGTCGTTGACCACGACCGGCTTCCGCAGCGCCACGTACTGCCGCGCCTTGTCGAGCGGGAAGCCCTGCGAGAAGAAGGCCACGAGCGCGTCGCACGCCGGCCAGCGCTCCACGGGCTCGCCCAGGATCGCCGCGTCCCCGAAGAACCGCACGCGCACCAGCGCCGCCGGCAGCCGCGACAGGATCTCGAGCATCGGCGGCGACCGCGCCTTGCGGTCCAGCGCGCACACGCCCAGCGTGAAGCGCGCGCCGGGCCGCGCGGCCTCCAGCGCGGCCAGCGCCTCCGCGAGGGCCTCGGCCGCGGCGTCCGCGTGCGCGTGAGCCCGCTCGGCGCGCGGCTGAGGCGCCACAGGCGGCGGCAGCGGCGGCGGCGCGACGGTCATGGCGAGCGGCGGCGACGGCGGCGGAATGGAGTGGGCGGGGACGGACTGACTGTTTACGCGCCGTTGGAGGAATTTCGGCATGGGATTTGAAGGGATCACGTCTGGCAGGTATAATATGTATGTTTATAACCTATAAAGGATGATGGTGAGAGAGGGGGTAGATCCGATCTCGGAGGATCTTTTTTCCAGCGTTTCACAATACAGGGTGAGTGACTGGTCACTCGCGGTTTCGCGTAATTACCGCGTGCACCTGTAGCCATGTTTGATTTTTAGTCGAAATTACCAAAAGCGCACTGAGAATGTAGCCATCTGACGTTGGTCCCCATTTCCATTCCAGGAACGACAACAAGCCCCGAGAATAGCCTCCGCGCGCGCATAACTACGGCGAACGCGGCCTTCCCCGTATAAATAGCGCGCGGTGGCAGTCGGCGGCGCGATGGCGCGCGCTTCGGTGCCAGAGTTTCCCTCGCTCCACAGTCGCGGGGCCAGCAGCAGCAGCAGCAGCAGAGCAACAGGCGACCGTCATTGACAGCATGAAGGGCTCGATGCTGCGGAGCGACGCGCGGCGCAGCAAGAAGAAGAAGCCGCTGATCCCCGCGGACGTGTCGGGCCAGGGAGCGCCGCCGCCCAAGCTGCTGGGCTCGCCGCCCAAGATCGCGTTCAAGGACCCCGTGGGCCACGTGCTGCCCGAGTCGCTGCAGAACTTCCGCTGGAACGTCGACAAGGTGGAGCGCAAGCTGCAGGAGAAGATCCAGGAGAAGACCAAGATCGCCGGCAACTTCGTGTACCAGCAGGCCTACCGCCTGCTCGAGGGCTCGCGCGGTGACGGCATCGACTTCCCCTCCTTCCGCGAGCAGCTGCGCATCAAGTTCGGCATCATCCTCGACGACGGCGAGTTGCAGCTGCTCTTCGACAAGTACGACGAGGATCGCAACGGCACGATCGACCTGAACGAGTTCATCCGGCGCGTGCTGCCGCCCGACTACAACTACGGGCGTCAGTGGTTCGAGACGAGCCAGCAGGCCATGGACGAGCGGCAGGATGCGCTCAAGCGCGAGTCACGTCTCGAGTTCCTCAACGGCCGCCCGGGCATGCGGCAGGGCGTCGAGAGCGTCGAGAGCGAGACCGCGCGTGGCGACACGTCCGACTGGACCATGGACCGCGTCATGAAGCAGATCCAGGCCAAGGTACAGCAGAAGACGCCGAGCGGCGACGACCAGTACCGGCGCGCGTTCAAGATGCTGCGCTCGGGGCGAGATCAGGGTATCACCATGGCCGGGCTGCAGTACAACCTGCGCACCAAGTTCGGTCTCCACGTCACCGAGCGCCAGATGCGCGACCTCTTCTCGCGCGTCGACATCGACTCGAGCGGCCAGATCGACCTGCAGGAGTTCCTGCAGCTCGTCGAACCGCCCGCCTACACGGCCGAGAGTCGCGTGCCCAACGGACTCTGGACGGTGGCGGTGGAGGAAGACGACAGCGACGACGACGAAGATGATGAGGAGGCTTCCAACCACGGCAGCGTCCACCCACGCGGCCTGTCGCGAGGTGGCGAGATTTCAGCGTCGATGTCGACGCTGGCAACTGCCTACGGCGAGTCCCAGCGACCAGGATCCGCGACAGGAGCGCGGGTCCGCAAGGACAGACCGCAGAGCGCCAACCCCAAGAAGACCGCCATGCTGCAGCAGCGTCGCCAGCAGCTTGAGCAGCAGCTGCTGCACGAGATGGCGCAGAACCGCAACAACCGCACGACCGAGGAGCTGATGGCCAAGGCGAGGCAGCTGCTCGCGCAGCAGCGGCTCTCCATGTCGCTCGCCGACCTTCACAACCTCGAAGCTCTTGGCGTCGACGCAGACGACACGGCCAGCCGCGCGGGCTCGACTGACCAGGACGTGCCGCGGAGCTACTCTTCGCGGCCACGGAGTGCCGGCAGCACGCGCAGTTCGTCGCGCCAGTCGTGCACCTCGTCGTGCTCGACCGCGTCGACCGCCAGCGTCAAGGGAGCAGCCTACATGCGGCGCCCGTCGACAGCGACCAATCTGCGCCAGAAGTGCCTCGAGTCACGAGTCGCCGACTGCGGGCAGGGCAATGCAGCGACGCGCGGCGCCAATGGTAAGGCGACCAAGGCGAGTGGCCAGACCAAGGCGGCGCGGCGGCATTCGCTCTCGGAGACGTCATCGACCACGAGCCTCGAGACATGCGCGCACTGCTGCGGCCTGCGGCCTGTCGGCGGGTACAAGCAGCCGCCGCGCGTCATGCGCGTGCACCCGAAGCAGTCGGATGCGCGTCCGTATCCGTTCGACAAGGTCGCCGCCAAGGCCGCCGCCTTCGGCTGTCGGTAGATCAACGCCGCCGCCAAGTCGTGAGGAAGCCACCGCGTAGGTCGTGCAGACGCAGGTATTCGAGTGAAGATGCTCGCTAACATGGGTCGTTAGATCGCCGTGGGCTACGATTGCTTCTGAGTGTCAACGATGGGATGGCTACACTTTTTTTAGGATGAAACTTCAATCATCCTAAATCGGTGTTAATAACACTAATCTAGAGACTAAACTAGGCATTTAGCACCCAAATATATAGTGGGACACGCTATACTGCATGCGTCATGGACACGCTGTCACATTGCTACCGCCGATCATGGCCGCCCGCATGCTCGCGGCGCTGCCGGCGGTGGCCGTGGCCGCGTGGAGCGGCAACGCAGCGCTGCTGCGGCTCCAACACCAGTCTTCGGCGCCGCTCGAGTTCGTGGCCGGGTCCATGGACGACGCCATCATGGAGTCGCTCGAGACGGGCGATGTCATCTTCTTTTCGCGGCGGCTGGCGGCGCTGCAGCCGCTCGCGGCGGTGCACACGGCGGCGCTGCGGCGGCAGCTCGACCCGCGCTTCGACCACTGCGGCTGGGTGTTCGTGGACCGCCTGGGCCGCCACTTCGTGGTCGAGGAGACGCTCGGCCGCGTGCACTGTCGGCCGTACGCCGCGCGCGTGCTCAGCTCCGAGGCCTCCGAGATCGCCGTGCTGCGGCTCAAGGCGCCGCGGCCCAAGGCGCTGCAGGACGCCGCGCTCGCCTTCGTGACGGCCAACGCCGGCCGCGCAAGCCGCTCGTCGCTCAAACAGTTCGTCGGCGCGCTGATCGACCCGAACAACCTACTGGCTCCTGTCAATGAGGACCAGGATGACGAACAGGATGACGAACAAGAGCAGAGAGAGGTGGCCTTCCCGTCCGCAGGTATGTCAATAGTTGCAACGGCAATGAGAACGAATGGCCAAAGGGTGTGCTGACTGGGCTGCGTGCAGCGTTCGTGGTAGAGGCGCTGGATGCCATGGGGCTCGTGGACAAGGCTCGGCTCGGCCCGGGTCTCTCGGCCGCCAACGTGACGCCGCGCGATCTGGTCGCCAAGGGCAAGCTGCGCTTCCGCCCCGAGTCCGGCGCGCGCTTCGGCAGTCTGGTGCCCATCCGGCTCGAGTGAGGCGATAGAGCGACACGCCGACAGGCTTGTTAATACATCAAGGCTCGTGCAGTGGCCTGCTATAGAAGGGAGTCGAGTGCTAGAAGAAAGTCGAGGCACAGCCACCTGGACCAACACGAGGTCAACACCGCCCGCCGCCGGCTCAGTCCGTGGGCAGGCACCGCGCGTGGAACGCCTGGCCGGAGCTGTAGTCGCGGAACGAGGGCGGCAGGAACGGCGCGTCGTCGTGCTCCTTGGCGAGCAGCTTCTTGCAGAGCGAGCAGGGCGTCTGGTAGACCTTGTCGTAGTATGCGAGCCACGTGAAGAGGTGGTAGAAGCTCGTCTCCGGGTGCTGCCGGCGAAAGTACTCGAGCGCGCCGCGCGCGTGCAGCGTCACGAGCTGGAAGAGCTGGTGCTGCGACTCGGACCACGCCCCGAGCGGCGCCGGCTCGTTGAACGCCAGCACCGACACGCGCTGCATGTACTTGGACACCTGCACGCCGGCGGCGCGCGCCAGCTCCTGCTCGCGGCACGCCTCGCGCGTCTCGGCGATGCGCAGCTTGAGCTCCTCCATCTCCATCTTGGTCGCCTCCTCGGCCGCGAGCTTGGCCTTGGTGAGCATGTCGCCCTTCTTCTTCTTCACGAGCTGCTGCTGCTGCGTCTTCTTGTGCTTGTTGCGCGAGCTGCGCAGCCGACCGCCCGAGAACGCGGGCGACGTCGGCGTCGACGGCGTCATGGGGCTCGCGGCCACGCCCGACTCGCCGTTCGGCCCGCTCTCGGGCACGGGCGGACAGAAGGACACGTGCACCGTCACCTCCTTGTTGATCTCGCAGCGAATGGCGCGGATCACGCGGCGCCCGCCGCGCGTCGTCTCGGCG
Source organism: Phytopythium vexans (assembly GCA_003413675.1). NCBI lineage: Eukaryota > Oomycota > Peronosporomycetes > Pythiales > Pythiaceae > Phytopythium > Phytopythium vexans. The sequence goes on from QLOC01000026.1 coordinate 541,745, forward strand.
TGCTTGAAGAACTTGAGCTTGCGGTTCTTGGCCATCAAAAAGTCCATCATCTCGGTCAGCGTCCTGGGCATCGCATTGAACAGAGAGAGCAGCAGGTCAATGCTTCAGCAAGATATGAGTAACAGAAGACAGCAGCTTCTGCCCCCACCCTGGCTGCTTCTCGCCGAACGGGTCGAACACGCGGCCGCGCTTGTGCGACTTGGGCACGAAGAGCGTGTTGGGAGCCGGCGGGCAGCGCATGTCGCCGAGCATCTCGAGCCGCGGGAAGGCGCCGCCGAGCTGCTCGAGGAAGACGTTCTGCGCTTTGGTCCCCATCTCCTGCACCTGGTTCTTCCAGTGGTACTCGAGCATGAGGTTGCTAGCGAAAAGCACAGCGCGTCTCGTCAGCTTTACATTCTAATCAAAGACAGCAACGCGGATCCATTCTGAACGCACCGGTGGGTCTGGTTGACGGCCTCGATGGGCTTCGTCTTGCCGTCTGCCGCCACGTCCAAACGCTGTCAGCGCCTCCCCATACCCAACGCAAGTGAAAACATGCCACGCTACCGAACTCGGGCACGAGCTTGCGCAGCAGCTTGAGGTTCGTCTGCACGCGCTCCAGCTTGCTCTTGATGGCCAGTCGCAGCGCATCCTCGTCGCTCGTCGCCGCCGGAAGCGCGCCGGCCGCCGTGCCCGCCTCCAGCTTGGCCTGCGCCTCGCACAGCTCCAGGATGATGCTCTCGGCCGTGGAGCGCAGCACGCCCACACGCCCCAGCAGGATGTCGGCCAGGTAGAACGGGTCGCTCATCGTCTCGCCTTGCTTCCCTCAGAAAAAACTGACCGAAGAATCGACGGTACTCGCAGATACGGACAGTCCATTGGACGAAATCACCCCCAAATACCGCCAATCGGAGCATTGAAGTCAATAAACAAAACACATGGATCAATTTCTCATACTACAACCGCAGCAATACCGATTTCTGCGTTTTGAGTCTGAACAGAACCGGCGGTCAACAACGCCCTGAAGCAGCAAGGCTCCTTCGGGGCCGTCCCCCTATGACTGGGGCCACCCGATGGATGGGCTGAGGAATCATTGGTGGCGAGGCCGTTGAAGACGGATCGGTCTGTCGAGGTTTCCTGTGAGCTGGCGTTGCAGGTGCTGAGCATGTTGGAGGAGAAGGACGGTAGCCCGCGCTGCTGCAGCTCCTCTTCGCCCTCGACAAACAACATTGCTAGCCCTGTGTCGAAATGCCAGTCGATGTGGCAGTGCAGCATCCACACGCCCGCATTGTCGGCGTTGTAGCGCAGCACCACGTACCCGACGTCCTCCCCACGAACATCTCTCTCGTTCCCCAGAGTCGAATCGACCGCGCCGGCAGCTTCTCTACCTTCTCCGTCTTCTCCGTCTTCTCCGGTTCCTAACTATGCCGGCCTCCACCTTCAGCAAGGTCTGGCTCGTCACGGGCTGTTCCTCCGGCCTCGGTCGCGACATTGCGCTAGCGGCGCTTGCGGGGGGCGAAGCGCGCGAAGTGTACAACAAATGGGAGCGGCGCGCGGTTCGACAGGATCTTACGGGTACTACGCACGACAAGTGCGGCAGGCGTGCAGATCGTCATGGTCGTCTGAGGCGCGACCAACAACCTGATCTGGGTGCTGTACACGTCGCTGGACAGCTCGTGGTTCATGATCATCCCGAATGTGATCTGTCTGCCGCTCGGCCTCGTCATGCTCGTGCTCTACAGAAAAATATGAAGCTGCTAATGCTGAGATCAATAATGACGCGGTACGTCATCAAATCATCTTCACGAGCGAAAGATCGTTCATGGGAATCTTCGCGGGAGCAGTATTTTGATTGGGAGCGATGGGTTGGCCAAGTTGTCGGGGTTCACATTGAGTGCGTCGTCATCAGAGGGAAGATGGTATGCATCCGGTGATCGGATGCGTTGGGCGGCTCCTGAGAGTTTGAAGAGCGAACAAGTGTCTCTTGCATTGGACGTGTACTCGTTGGGAATGTGCATCATTGAGGCAGCGTCGGGAAAGGTTCTGTTTAGCAACTACAGCGAGGACATTGTGGAACGCGATAAGGAAAGTACTCTCAGCAGGTACAGTCCGCGACAGTGGTTTTGGGACGGTCACATTTTTTTGCCAATCTTCTCGTCGGGTTGCTGTTTTTCCAATCTGAAAAGTGCGTATTATTGCCAATCACAAGACGCGTCGATTGGTGTGCTTTTCGGCCTCTAATTCACAGTACTTGTTGAGAAAATCGAAAATTGTCAAAGCACGGTATGTTACCAGATGACCACAGTCATTGCAGTGGCAATATGTGGGCGTGTATTAAATGCACTTGCAGACGATTTGAGGGGTTGCTAATACTGTAGATGCTTTCCCTTGGCCTTCTTAAGCTTTGAACACGTTCCGGCATTGAACGGACCAGTGCTTCGAGGTATGTGACCGGCAGATCATCCCACACCTTCTGGATGGTCGCTTGGAGGTCTTTGATGGAGTAGAACTGGCGCCCGCCGGCGTAAACTTGGTGGGTCATGTAGCCCCAGATGTTCTCGATGGGGTTCAAATCCGGTGAGCACGCGGGCCACGTCATCACATCGATGTTTTGGCTCGAAAGCCATTGTCGAGTAGCCCTGGCTGCATGTGGGGCGGCATTGTCGTGCTGAAAAATTTGGGTTTCTCTGTCGAACGACGGTTGCAAATGCTGCTGGAGTGTTGCCACGTACTTGGCCGAGGTCTGGCGACCGTCCAAAAAGTGCAGAGTGGTCTTCCGCCCACCACAGAACCCGCCCCAAATCATGACTGAGCCACCACCACTGTGGCGTCTCATCGGCACCGGATTCTTCGCACGAGTGTCGACCCACTGCTTGTATCCGTCAGGCCCATCCATGTTCCACTTCTTCTCATCGGAGAACATCACATTTGCCCACCAGAACTCGTCCAGATCAGAGTTCTCATAGGCCCATGTGAGTCGTGCCTTGACGTGTCGAGAAAGGAGCCTCGGGCCCCACCGCAACTTCATGTACCGCATCCACGGCACGTCCGCGATGGTTCGCTGCACAGTGCGCACCGATACGGTCAATTGCAACTCCTCACGTACCTTTTTCGAGTTGCTACAGTTGTTGACAACCGACCGGATGATGTGGCGTTGAGTTCTCGGGTCGAGTTTCTTGGTCGCGCCACGCTTCGTTGGCGGCTTCTCGACCACGCCAGCCTTGACAACCCTCTCTACGGAGCTCTTGCTACGTCCAACAGCAGCCGCGATCTTCCAGTACGACAAACCGGCGCGAAAATGGCGCAGGATCGTCCGCCGCTCGAAGGCCGTCAGTTCGCCTGCCCTACCCATCGTGCAAGTGAGCCCCCGACTTCGAAAATGTACCAACAGAGAGTCCTGACACAGGGCGCCAAAACCAACTTGTTTGCAACGCGTTTCGCGCCTTGTGAAAGTTTAATTACGTCGTCGAACATTTCTTACGATCCGCTGTCCTGCTGTAAATACATACCGTGCTTTGACAATTTTCGATTTTCTCAACAAGTACTGTGAATTAGAGGCCGAAAAGCACACCAATCGACGCGTCTTGTGATTGGCAATAATACGCACTTTTCAGATTGGAAAAATAGCAACCCGACGAGAAGATTGGCAAAAAAATGTGACCGTCCCAAAACCACTGTCGCGGACTGTACATGATATGGGGGGGTCAAGAGTCGAAATTTACGAACGCGCAGATGAAATTGGTGGCAGCAATGTGTCCCGATGACCCGTGCAAGCGCCTCCAAATACCAGCAGTCGTGAGCAAGCTGGAAGAATTTGCAAGGATGGAAGCGACAACTGTCGCTCAGCTCACAGAACCCAAGTCTCTTGTCGCTTTCGATGAGTTTGATTGCGGCAGGATGAGCTGGTTGTGGAGCGAGATGCAAACTCTCGTTGATCAGAGCAAGAACGCAGTCTATCGTCAAATCCACCACGACCTGGAATTGATTTGCAATACACTGAGAGCGGAGAGCCATCCGTGGTCAATACTGGCGCGCTTCCATGATCGGCTCGCCGAATATCAACTGGCCCTTGACACCATGTCGCAGCAAAATCGAGTCTACCGACTGTCGGCGACGCGAGCCAGAGACTACAGCGTCCAGGGCTTGTATCGACGAATTGCCCAGTTGCTCCAGCTTGTTCGCCCCCAGGATCGAGATGGCGAGAAGCGAGAGACGGAATGGAAATACCTATGCAGAGAACAAGTCGAGGTGTTTGTGTCTGAGGCGTCGGAAGCGTTCCCGGTTGATATCGAGGATGACGCAACGGTGGGGGATTTGCAAGAAAGCTATCTACCAGGGGTCTCAGGAGTCTCAGAGCGCATTTCCACATCAACGACTCGACCTGTTTCTTGGGAAACGAGGGGACGATTGATTGCCAGGCGAGTCAGATTGTAATGGGGCAATCCCATTACACAAGTAGGTACATGTTTAGCCACCATTACATTTGTAGGTAGGTTCAGACGCTCGCTGGCCACAGCCAGCGAGTGCTGCGTTGTCATTCGCTGATTGGACGAATACGGGTGCGCAGACCCATTTCCGTCCAATCATGCGCCAGGATTCCATTTGAGTGGCCATGATGAGGCTCAGGGCCTCGCCCTGAGCTAAATCCAATACAGAGTTGATTTTACCCCAAGAGCCCCATCGGTCTCAGGCTCCTGAGACCCAACGCGTCTCCCAGCCGCAGTGTAAGCCAGTAACGTGGCGTTCAGCCCGTTACACCTGGTAGCACTTTGTAGTCCTTCCAACGGCCAAGATCGTGATGAGTGACTTCCTCATCACCGAGGGAGCTCCTTTGGAGCACGAGAGCTTTCCACATCTCTCGCGAGTTGAGTGGGAAGCTCTGCACCGACTCGCGTCGGTGTCCGGCGAAGCTATCGTTACGTCGTTACTGCGCTCAGCGACAGCCGATCAGCAACGCCTAGCTGCTCATGAGTTCCTGGAACGCGAGCTCGCTGAAGCCAAACAGCGAGCGTCAACTCCCGCGTCCCAGAACAGGAACGACGTCGTGAAGATGGAGACGTCGGCCTACTCCGGCGTCGGCCAAGACCGACTGCCCTTGAATCGCTGGTTCCGCGAGGTCGACCTCGCGATTGCGTCGCGACAGATCGCGTCGGACTCGGCGAAGGTCAACTTCCTTCTCTCACGCCTCACCGGAAAAGCCAGGGAGTGGGCCCTTGGCAAGCTCGTCCTCGACGAGTTCGCGTTTCCCACGCTGGCGATACTCCAGAATGACCTGCGGCTCGCTTTCGAGCCGCCTCAGGACGAGTCGCGCATGCGCGCGGCATTCTTCGCGCTCAAGCAAGGCAAGCTCCCGATGCGCGACTACGTCCAGAAGACGCGTCATCTCGTTTCGTGCGTCGTCACGGACCCTATTGACATGGCTTCGCAGGTCCATGTCTTCATATTCGGCATGCGTGAAGGCATGACGCGCTATTGCCTCATGCGCGCGGAGCCGAAGACCCTCGAAGACGCGTTTTCCCTCGCCTTGCGCGAGGACTACACTGTCATGTCTTCGTATGCGCGAGCCTTGACGACGGAAGCTCGGGCCAACGTACCCGAGCCGATGGAGATCGACGCCATCGAGTTGGGTTCAACGGATAGCCCACGAGTCAACGCACGAGGTGGACGAGCCCCTCGTGCCCAGCGTCCAATGATCTGCTATCGCTGTCGCCGCGCAGGACATCGCGCGGCAGTGTGTCGCGCTCCTGCTCCCGTGGCTGCCAACGTTGACGCCATCACCTCTAATGGCGTCGGCGAGGAGTCAAAAAACGATCAAGACCAGTAGGTGCGGCGCGCCCTACTGTGTACGACGGAGATCCGGGTCCTCCGGTGGCAACCCGATCTCCGAGCGCCCCTGTGCTACATGCACAATTCAACGCCACCACGTCCAGCAGCGATCCGAGATTGATCATTGTGAGCCTACATGTCGCCGGTTCTCGGCGGCCGCTACGCGCGCTGCTGGACTCGGGCGCGACGAACAACTTCGTTCGCGCCTCATGCCTGCCCGATCTACCCAAGAACCTGCGCATCCGAGAAGGCTCGGGTGATATGGTCGTCAGACTCGCTGACGGCAAGCCGCGGCGCATCCCGCAGCGGAGTATCTCTCTCTCATATGAGTTCGACGGCTACTGTTGCCTCGACGAGTTCTTGTTGATCGACATGAACTACGCGTTCGACTGCATTCTTGGCATGCCGTGGCTGATGAAGTATCAGCCCGAGATCGACTGGCTGACCCGCTCCGTCAAGCGACGGAGTGACTTTGACGTGAGCGAGGTATTCGCGCAGCTTCTGGCCGCGCCAGAAACTTGGAGTGACGTCACTGTAGTGGATGTAGTTCCCACGACCCAAGTAGCGCAGAGAGTGAGCGATGGCCCTCTCTGTGTTATCTGCGCACAAGTGACGTCTATCGAGAGAGTGGTTGAGCAAGCGTGGCTCCCGCAACATGCCGATCCGGTCGAGCGTGTGTCGCTCCCGAAGAGCCAGAGAGAGGTTGAGCGTAAGTCGCTCCCGAAGAACCAGTGCGAGGTCGAGCGTGAGGTGCTCCCTCATCTTCAGAGTGCGGTCGAGCAGCGGCTCCCGCTTGACAATGACGTGGTGAAAAGCCTCTCACGTCCGACGAACAAGCCGATCGAGCAGTGTGTGCTCTCGGCCAGCGAGAGCGAGTCTTCGGCCTCGAGCAGCGGCTCGAAGCGACTGAGGAAGGCTCGCCGACAAAACCAACAACATCGTCGCCGTCGGTCGGTGACAGAGACGGATGACGTTCCGGGTTCGCCGAAGGAGATCATCAATGTCGTCGACTACTCGACCGACAAATTGCAGAGGCACACTGTTCAAGTCTCGAGTCCACCTAAAGACGCAGCGTCGATTGTTCGACTGCCCGGTCTCTCGTGGAAGCGTTTTCTCCGCGGCCTCAAGACTGGAGACGTTGAGCAGATATGCGTCGTCACCACCATCGAGCGTCCAATAAGCGCTGAGCCAAAGTCAGCGCGCGAGGAGCGTTTCACCGCACAATCGTGGGACGCCCTCCGCGATGCAGGAAACCCTGTCTACAAACTCGCCCGCGAGTTCGCGGACGTCTTCCCCGACAAGATCCCGGCGGAACTTCCTGTTGACCGCGGAGTGAGGCACGAAATTGATCTCGTGCCCGGCACAAAGTATTGCGTGACGCGACAGTGGCCGCTGCCGCGCGATCAAGTGCAAGCTATTGATGACTTCTTCGAGGGCCGTCGACTGGCCGGCCACGTACGCGAGAGCACTTCCCCGCACTCGAGCCCGACCTTCTGTGTCAAGAAGGCCACCGGCGGCTGGCGCATCGTCCATGCCTTCAACAAGCTCAACGACGCGACGATCCCTGCGCAAACGCCGATCCCTCGAAAGGACATGGTGATGGACTCCATGTCGGGAAGCACTTTGTTCAGCGCCATCGACTTGACCGACGGCTTCTACCAGATCCTGATGCGCGAGTCCGACATCCCGCTCACTGCAGTCAGTACTCCCAGCGGGATGCTCTGGGAGTGGCTCGTCATGCCGCAAGGTCTGAAGAACGCCCCGGCCACGTTCAATCGCATGGTCTCTCACGTCTTGCGACCTCTTCGTGACTTTGCGCCGAGCTATTTTGATGACATCTTCGTGCACAGTCGCGCCGAGGGTGACCTCAACGACACTGAGGTCCATCTCCGACACTTGAGACGCGTGTTCGAGGTGATGCGCGAGAACAAGCTCTACGCGAATCTGAAGAAGTGCATCTTCTGTGCACCGGAAATTCCGGTGCTGGGCTGCTTCGTGGGCCGTTCCGGTGTCCGCGCCGACCCTGAAAAGGTCTCGTCGATTTGTTCCTGGCCGGAGCCGACAAGCCCCACTGAGCTTCGTCAGTGGCTCGGCATGGCAAACTATTTGCACAAGTATACGAAGAACTACGCCGCCTTGATCCAGCCACTGTCATCTCTGTTGAAGAAAGACGCTACATGGTCGTGGCGTCCCGAGCACCAAGTGGCCTTCGATGCCGTCAAGTCCAGCCTCGCTTCCGCCCCGGTGCTCATCCTTCCTGATGACTCAAAGCCCTTCCATGTGGTGTGTGACGCGAGCGACTTCGCGATCGGCTGTGCCCTCATGCAGTTTGACGCTGAGGGCCGCGAACGAGTCGTGAGCTACCAATCACGACAATTGAAGCCCGCTGAACGAAACTACCCCGTCCACGACAAGGAACTCCTTGCGATGCGCTACGCCTTGGTAAAGTTCCGCGTGCATCTGCTTGGCGAACAGACGTTCGCCGTCTACACTGATCACGCGTCGCTGCGCACAGCGATGAAGAGTCCGCACCTGTCTCAACGGATGGCCCGCTGGCTCTCGTTCTTCGCCGAGTACAACTTTGTCGTCCACTACAAGCCTGGCAAGAACAACATCCTTGCCGACGCGCTGTCGCGGCGTCCTGATTACGACCCACGACTCGCCGCGGCTCGTCACCAACCTGACGAGGACGATGACGAACCATGCGTCGCCTGCGTTCACCTCAACCTGAACGCCACGATATCCACTCCAGTGATGCCTTTGCGCCGACAAATAGTCGATGCCTATCAGGAAGACCCACTCTACAATGGCATCGTCGCGCACCTCCGTTCGCCGAGCGACGTTACGCTCGGGCGATTGTCAAAGTCAACGCGTGACCAAATCACGCGCTACCAATTGGAAGGTGACCTGCTGTCATACCGCGTCGACACATTCGACGCGCCTCGTGTCGTAATCCCGAATGACGACGATTTGCGTGCTCGTCTCGTTCACGAGTATCACGACGCCCCGACTGGTGGTCACCTCGGCCGCGAGAAGACATTCGCGGCGCTCGCCCGCGACTTCTATTGGCCTCACATGTACAAGTGGGTCCGCAAATGGGTGCGGACGTGCGAGGTCTGCCAGCGCGTCAAGCCCGCCTCGTCGTCGCAGGCTCCGCTGCGACCTTTGCCAATCGCGGCCGACGCATGGCGGTCTGTCAGCATGGACTTTGTTTTCGGGCTGCCTCCCGATGACCTCGGTCGCACCGGCATCCTTGTCTTCGTCGACCGCTTCAGCAAGATGGTGCATCTTGCTCCAGTCGCCGAGGGCGTGACCTCGGCTGAAGCGGCGCGACTATTTTTAGACACGGTCTTTCGGCACCACGGACTGCCCGAGTCAATCGTCTCGGACCGCGACCCGCGGTTCACCGCCGGATTCTGGAGCCACCTCTTCGAGCAACTCGGCACGCGACTACTGATGTCGACGGCCGCCCATCCCGAGACGGATGGGCAAACGGAGCGTGTGAATCGCGTTCTCGAGGACGTGCTCCGCAGCTACGCCACGACGTTTTCGTCGTGGAGCTCTTTCCTCCCGATGGTCGAGTTCGCAATCAACAACGCGGTGCACGCGTCGACGGGTCTGTCGCCGTTCTACATCAACAACGCGCGTCATCCACGCGTCCCAGCTCTCATCGCCGTGGGGCTTCCCACGGCACCGGCCTCCACTCTTAGTGGGGGAGAGTCGGGCTTGGCGTCGTTGGACTCGACACTAGCACTGGATCAGAGTGAAGGCGAAGCGCCGGCTGCCGGCGCTGCACTCCCTGACGAATCTCTCGCTGCCGCCACTACTCGTGCTCAAGCTGCGCGGCGTGCCTTACGGACGCCGACGTTCGCGGCGTCGCCTCTTGCCGACTGGACCAGCCGTACGCTGATCGACCCTGCCCAAGGACTAAATTTAGATGCGACCCTTCCCGTCGCGTCGACTGGAGCAAACTACGCACCAAGGTCGCCGGTGAAGCCGGCAGATGCCAAGGCAGTGTCGGAGTTTGTACTCCTCCGACAGTCGATCGTGCGCTTCGTTCGTGACGCACTGCAAGCCGCAGTTGACAAGCAGAAGGCGAACGCAGACAAGCGCGGTCGAAAGAATACGGCGCGGTTCAAGCCAGATGATCGTGTGCTACTGTCAACAGATGGTATCAAGGCAACATCTGTGACGAACCTCGGCGCGAACAAACTCGCGCCCCGATATATTGGGCCGTTCAAGGTGTTAAAGGTGAAAGGTGACGCATACACGCTGGACATACCTACCAGCATGCGCCTTCACCCGACGTTCTACGTCGGGCGCCTCAAGCAGTATCGTCCGGCGGAGATCCCGGCTTCGGCGCGTAGCACGACTTCCCACTCTGGCGCCACTTGCGAGCCGCGCGACCCGGACGCGGCTGACTCCCTGCCTGCGCCGACCCCATCACAGCTTGCTCGAGCTGGCGAAGACGAGCCGCAGCGTCTTCCTTCCATTGACGAAGGCGTGCCACTTCGTCCAAGGCTTGGTACGCGCGCCGGTCCGCTTGATCAGCTGCAGCCTCAGCTTCCCGTGCCCAGTCCATCGCACGATCGCTATCAGCGAGTGCCAGAGCCACCGCCGGCGGACTCGGGGTCCGATACTCGTACCGAGGCTTCGCTGCTTGACTCTTCGCCGCGGCCCTCACCTCGGCGCGCGTTCCAACGCGATGGCCCGCCGCCGCTTGTTGACTCGGCGAGCGGACGGAGGCGGGCTCCGTTCTCGCGCGCGGCGGATGTCCCCGCCGCGAATAGCGGACTGCTCAAGCTCGGAGAGCGAGCGCTTGTAGTAGCCGATCCAGACGCGCTCGGTGTCAGACAGCGGCCGCTCCTCGATGTGGCGATCCCACTCGGCGTGCGACGGCCGAGTACCTGAGCTGCATGACGCACAGCCTTCGCGCACGTGGACGTAGCAGAGGCGATCTTCATCCCACGCGTTCTCGCAGACACGCGAGCGCACCTCGCCGATGGCGTGCGTTGCCCGCACGCCCTCTCGAGCCTCAAGCCAGCCGACGAAGCTCTGCCCAGCAGCCTTCATGGTGTTCCACCGCTCAATCATGGCGCTCCAAGATCTCTCGAGAGCGTCGTCGTTGAATCCGTCGATCCGCTTGCCACGAAGCGCGCGCACCCGTGTGAAGTAGCCCTTCATCACTGAGAGTGGCTCAGGATCGACGGCGTCGGTCAGGCTGTAGAGCTTGTGCGGCTTGAGCTTCGGGTCCATGACGCTGGACCCGGGCGCCGAGAGTGTCGGCGCCGTCTTCTCCTCGTGCTCCACTGGCCGCGCGTCGGCACGAGCGCCGACGTCGTCACTGCGGTCACCGTCGTTCATCTTCTGCCGCCCGCGCTCGTTCTTCTCCGTGCCGCCCCGCTTCTTCCAAAGAATTTCTGCTTCCATTTCGCGCTCAGGTGAGCGCGCTCTAAAGAGGGGGGTAGTGTAATGGGGCAATCCCATTACACAAGTAGGTACATGTTTAGCCACCATTACATTTGTAGGTAGGTTCAGACGCTCGCTGGCCACAGCCAGCGAGTGCTGCGTTGTCATTCGCTGATTGGACGAATACGGGTGCGCAGACCCATTTCCGTCCAATCATGCGCCAGGATTCCATTTGAGTGGCCATGATGAGGCTCAGGGCCTCGCCCTGAGCTAAATCCAATACAGAGTTGATTTTACCCCAAGAGCCCCATCGGTCTCAGGCTCCTGAGACCCAACGCGTCTCCCAGCCGCAGTGTAAGCCAGTAACGTGGCGTTCAGCCCGTTACACAGATGAAGTGCGCGCGCTCGAGTAGGGAGACACCAGCAAAGTGACAGACTTAATTCAGGCGCCACCCCCACCGATGAGAAAGCTCAGCAAGATATTTGCAAACGTCCCAGACGAAGAAGTGGTTCACGTGCTGGTATACACGCCGCTCAATGACGAAGATGTGCGATCAATCGCGCGAAAGCGGATGGCGGCAGAGCAGCTCAAACGGGAAGCCAGTATTCCCGAGAGGCACAAGAATGAATGGGAAGATCTCGGTCAAACGACAACGGCACTCCGTTTTCATCTAACGAAATCGCTTCCGAAGCGCTTTCAGCCAGTTATCGTCGAAGAGGAAGAGTTCCTCGAGCTGATGCAGCATGAGACCATGTTGAACGAGATGGTCGAGAAAATAGAGCAAAAGATGTTGGTGTACGCGACCAGCAGAGCCGGCAACGAAGCGACCCGGACTCAGTACGACGTGTGTCGAGTCGTATTTTCGCTATACTTCAGTAGTTGACATTCTTGAAAGTGTGAACGTTGTGTGTGTGTTTTTTTTGTTATGTGGTTGACTTACACCTTCGCGTCAGCCTTGTGCTTCAGGATATGGTTGCGAAACGAACTCTTCAACGTAAAGCGACGATGGCAAACGGGGCATATCGCATCTGTGCGATTCAACTCGTTGTAGCGTCTGCGGACGGCATCCACTCGTTCTGGATCGCCGTATGCTTTACACCAGCGCAAGTGATGCTTCAATCCCGCCTTAGTCCCAAAAGACGAGCCGCACTTGCAGTCAAACGACTTGACCACTACTGGATGAGTCTCGTTCGCGATCCAACCAGTGTCGCCAATTCCGATCGCAAAGTAAATCCGGTAATTTGTGTCTTTATAGCTCAAACCACAATGAGCTAGGTCGCCACGAAAGATCACACACTCCGCAATGCCGATATCGACATCATGCTTACGTCCTTGATCAACTTCGATAGTATCCCCGAAGCATCCATTAAAAACTCGCAGACGAGTTTTTGGCATTAGCCCGACGATGACACCGACAGGCACGTATCCGGTTTCGTGAAGCGCAGTAGCCACGTCGGCAAGGGCCATGTCGCGATGGATATCTTGAACTGGTCCATCGGGATTACTCTTCAATGCCACTACTTCCTTGATCTCCCACAATGGGCACGCTTGATTCAAGACGCACTCGATCGTAGTAAATAACTGCTCTGTAGCGGCGCAGCGGTTTACCACAGCTTGAAAACGGTTAGCGTCCTGCGCCCCACCCACGTGTTGAAAAATCGTCTCGTACTGGAGCTTCTCGCAGTACGTAACAAGCGCCGCGATCTCAGCTGCTGTTAAATCAACCGACGCCTTGTAATACCCATTTTTGCTGAAGCTGGTCTTTTGCTGTGGCTTCATCCCCCTAAGCTTCCCCCGAGGCTTCCCCCTAAGCTTCCCCCGAGGCTTCCCCCTAAGCTTCGCTCGAGATTTCCTTTGACGCTTCCCCCAAAGCTTGCCCCGACGCCTTCCCTGTGGCTTTCCGCAAAACGTCCCGCAAAGCTTCCTCCAAAGCTTTCTCCAAAGCTTCCCTTGAGACTTCCCCCGAGACTTCCCCCGAGACTTCCCCTGAGACTTCCCCTGAGACTTCCCCTGAGACTTCCCCCGAGACTTCCCCCTGTCTCTGTAAACTACCATATTGAATATAACCTATTGTGCAATTCACCCATTTTGTCCAAATGAATAGTAAATAAGGCTGATAGCACCCCAATTAATTTAGCTCGACCCTTATTTATTGACAAATATGCCAGCAGTAGTCTGATTTAGGTATGACACACTCTTATTCACCGCAGTATAAATAGCATGCACAATCCTGATTTAGCTTATCTTGACCAGATTGCCGGGTTTGTCCCGGCACAATGAGACCAATTGCGCAATATCAATTCTGGCGCCATCGACACCAGACCAGCTTATAGTCAATATTGGCGAAGTCAGGTGAACTAACCGTCCATCCATCAATTTTCATCGACGCTGTGGCTTCGATAACACCGCGTGAAGAGGTCGGAAACGCGGGCTGCTACCGAATAACTTTGCTAAATATCAAGTGGTCCTCGTGTTTATACCCTTATTTAACATATCGCTTAGCCTTATTTATTCAATATGTTGACCCTTAATTATGGGCATGACGGATCGGACAAAATTGGTGAATGGCACAATAATAGATAGAACATAAAATTATGTGTGATCCACAATCGCCGCGAATCGCTCAAAGAAGGCACAACGCAATACTTTAGTAGTTGATCGAAAGCGGTTGTCTAGAAGTACCAGGCAGAGTGACCAAACAATTCACATTGATTGAGTTTGTTAATTGTCGATCCTACGACGTTTTTGTAAGTGATATTCACGCTCTTCTTGTTCGCTTTCGTGTTCCTCGCTGTCTTGACCGCTGTCTTGATCGCTATCGGAGCTATCATCTTCCGAAAGAACATTTAGTTCGAGCTTTTGCTGAAGCTGGGCAATCTCCCAGTCTCGTTTGGCGAGTTGTCGTGCGTGGCTTTCATTTATAGTCGCTATTTGTGCATCATGACGATTCACCATCTTTGCATAGTCGCCCTTTAGCCGAGAGATGCAAATGCTGTGCACAGCATTTGCTTGCGCTAGGGCTTGTCTTAGCTGTGAAAGCTGTGTCTTGTAACCAGCAACCACTTTTGTATGCTGTTGCTTCAAATTGGCGAGCTGCACATCATGGTCAGTTCCTGGCGCATTGTAGTTCCGATTTTTCCGCAGCGCGCTAATGGTAGCTTCCTTTGCCGCAAGCAGACGCGTCAATGACTGATTTTTTGCCTGCAGCTCCGCCCACGACGGCTGGTCGAACAAATCTTGGTCACGGCCGCGTTTGTGTGCCATCGTCGTCGTTCTCAAATGCCCGCGAATTCGCGAATGCTCTGTGCAATGTGCTCTTTTGCGGAATCCGTAGTTGAAGGTAATAAAGCGCGATTAGAACGCTCTTTGATGGGAGAGGAAGATCCGTTTAGTAATGCTCCTCAACTACTCATTTCTAGCCTAGTTGCTCGTGAATGAGAATTCAGACATGGTGGTCGCGTCGGACTCGGCGAGCGAGTGGGCCATGACGCCCGGCTGGCCCTTGTTGGCGTCCAAGATGAGCGCGCGCGCGACGTCGGCAGCGCACATGCGCACGGCGTCGGTGAGGCAGACGGCGCAGAAGGTGACCTTGCGCTTCGACAGCTCAAGGTCGGCGACCACGAAACTCATCTTGCGCTGGATCTTGCAGCTGCCGCACACGAAGCCGAAGCAAAGGCGGCACGTGGAGTCGGACTTGCCAAAGTCGCCGAGCTTGCGGCCGGTGATGGCGGCCGAGCATGTGACGCAGACCCGCTCCGGGTTGGGCGTGCCCAGCTCCTTGGCCTCGGCGTACCGCTTGCTGAGGATCCACAAGAGCTTGTGCATTTGGCCGCAGTTGGCATACTTGAGCTACGAGAGGAAGGTCGCGGCCATGTTGGGCACCACGAGCATCCGGATCATGTCGCCGCCCGGGCCCAGCAATCCGGTCGCGTACGTCTCGATGCGGTTGTTGCTAACATCCAGATTAAATTTCCTTCCAGGGGGTGCGAAGGGTCGCTCCCTTCCTTCCCCACTCCGACTTCGGAAGCAGTGTACAAGCGATCAAGTTTGGCAGATACGTGAGGGGAGCGCTTTCCCTTGACGTGTGTGTTCTCTTGCTCTGCTTCGCGCAAAGCTCTTACGTACCATGGCGACCAAATGTCCACATGCTGACGCGGACGATGACCCCGGCCCTGATGGGGGGATCATCCCAGTCTCCCAAGCGGATGACGTGACGACGAGAAAACGCACGAGAAAAGACGTGGCCGAACGTACCGCACGCAACAAAACCATCGACTTCTTCGTACAGAAGCAAACACTTAACCAATTCAGCAAGAAGGAGGCAGAAGGTATCGAGTGGGATGATTGTCTGAAGAACGTCAATCAAGCTGTCGCGGAAGCATATCTTCTTGCGAACTTCTACGTTCTTCGACAGCTGAACGCGAGGCGACCAATTTGCAAGATTGATAATGAGTTTTATCAGTCATGTTTGAGCCTCGTGACGAGCAAGACACGAGCGCAGCGGTCTTTGCGTCAGAAGTACGATGACGATGTTCTCGAACAAGCGAAGAAAGAAGCAAACAAGCGATGGAAGCAGAACGGTCGCGTTGGGAAGATGAAAGACGCTCCTGTTGACATTCCTGAGTTCTCAGAGTCCAACTTCATGCAGTGGGCTCAAAACAAAGACATCGACTTGGAAAATGCCGGCTACAAGTTCATGCAGTTGCGTGGAGAGCATCTGTTGGCTGATACTGAACACTTGAATCGAGGTTGGTTTCAAGCTGCAGCGAAGCAAATGGCGACGAATGCGAAGAATGCTATCGTTCGCAATTTCGCGAAGCGTCTGCGATCGTACGTCATTGATTTCTACGGCTTGAAGAAAGATAACGCGTACGCAGTCGTGAACGGGATCTTTGCCAAGACGTTCAAGTCTGTTCCCGTGCGAGTTGCAGATCCTATCGTGATGAAGTTTCGAAGCGAGATTCCATCAACTGTGGATAACAAGATCAGCTGGCAACCACATGATCTTCTTCCGTTCTTCTATCGCTTCCTTCAATACATTGAGGAACAGAACGAGAAAAACAAAGATGACAAGAAGTATCGTGTGAAGCGCACGTTTTCTCTTCTTCCAACGAAGCGAGGATTCGAAGCCAGCTATTGCAAGGTTGACTCTACAGGACTTCGTTCGCTTCTTCTTCGCAGTCCAAGAGTGAACCGTGATTTGACAATCATCTACAATGACGTGAGCACGACGTTGGGAGAATGTCTTGCTGAAGACAGCACAACTTGGATCAACATGGCAGATCAGTGGTGGAGACGGCTGTTTCACGTCAACAGGCTTGAGAAAGAGAATAAGCGAACCTTTCATCACGAAATCACGACAGATGGATATGGCGTGGGAGTGCATATGAATCGTCCGACGCGCGGGAAAGTTGACAAGAGAGAGAACAAGAAGGCGAAGAAAGACAAAGACAAGAACATGTCAGATGCGTTAGGCATTCCTCTTGCGAAAACTCCGAAAGGAAGAACGCAAGATTACGATGTGATTTGGGGAATCGATCCGGGACGTACAGACTTCATCACTGCTATCAACAACGAAGGGAAGATGGTGCGCTTTCGAACTTCTGACTTTCGTCGAGCAAGCGGATTCTCTCGATCCAACCGCAAATCGAAGCGTCGAATTGACAAGTCGCGTCGCGTGCGCGAGTTGTTGCAGGAGTGTAACGGGACTCAGTCCAAACCTGCTCTCGCAAAGCGAAGAGCCGGTTGTCCTGATCCCGAGCACCCGAACAGAGGAAGCTGAACGCAGCACGGCCTCGCAGGAGTGCGAGCCGATGCTGGTGTCTTGAGAGCAAACGGACTCACAGCAGTGAGCCGATGCTCGAAAGAGGAGGAGACGACTTGGGCGGTTGTTGGTAAATTTGCAACTGAATTGAAAGTTAGCTCTGGTTCCTGCTTGCATATGAATTGCACCCGAAGGGCTCCTAGAGGTTTTATGGAATAAAACCTCCCACCTAAACGTAAAACCTACGATCCTGATATATAAAACCTTGGGTGAACTGAGGTTCAACCCACTGACCTTGAACTTGAAGTCTTGTAGGAAAATTCCCCGCAGTGTGATTGGCTCGCGCCACTCACACGAACCCGAAGTGACACGTTGCGTGCGTCACGGATTCTGTTCCCAAGGGCAGGAACCACCATTCCACACATGATTACAATGTGAGTGATTGCGCCACCGCGCATCCACAATCTGTGTTGGGAATGTACTGAAATATCAGATATCAGATATCGGATATCAATAGTTCACGTGGATACTGACTATCCAACAGATATCATAGCAGATAAATGTTATCCACGATGAACTCCGCATGTGGTGTGTTCCACACAACCACCTCATGTGATGGGGTGACTAGGCCCATTACAAGGAGACTCCAACCAAGAAGACATCGTCTATGGACAAGCTGATTGAAGCTATTCTTTTCACGTTCGAACACGTGAATGAGCTGCTGACGTTCTTCTTGGATCCTTTCTTCCGCAAGCTCAAGTTTCGCCGCTACACGCTTCGGACCGCGCAACTTGATCGCGCGTGCTTTGAGCTTGCTGGTTCTCAAGGAACGAAGACGATCATTGGTTTTGGAGATTCTGGCACAGCTGGTGAAGGCATGATCAAGAATAATCCAGCTGGACCCATCAAGACGTTTGTTCGCAAACTCGCTCGATACTGCGAGGTGGTTGTGGTGGATGAGTACAAAACGAGCAAAGTTCATCACGACTGCAGTGGTGCAGAAAACCTCGAGAATCAACGAGTGCATCGCGTTTGTCGAGATGGAATCACGCGCAGCGTTCCGGTGCACAAAGTGCTTCACTGTCTTACGAAAAGCGGTGGCTGTGGGAAGACCGTCGACCGTGACGTGAACGCGGCGAAAAACATGCTCAGCGTGCTGCAACGCCAGCTCACAGGAAACCTCGACAGACCGATCCGTCTTCAACGGCCTCGCCACCAATGATTCCTCAGCCCATCCATCGGGTGGCCCCAGTCATAGGGGGACGGCCCCGAAGGAGCCTTGCTGCTTCAGGGCGTTGTTGACCGCCGGTTCTGTTCAGACTCAAAACGCAGAAATCGGTATTGCTGCGGTTGTAGTATGAGAAATTGATCCATGTGTGCATATGTAGCAAACGCAGTACAAAATGCATCCAGATGCTCTTTCAGCCAATCGCCGCGCGGGAACCTCAGTCCGAGTCGATCGGGATGACCGGCGTCTCGTCCGAGCCGTGACCAGGAGCTGCGTCCATCGACACGTCCTCCTCCTCGTCCTCGTGCGCATTCTCGGCGTCTTCCATAGCCACGTCGCCTTCGTCGGCTTCGTTCGAGTGGCTCTCGATTGCACCGGCGCTGCCGACGTCCTCCTCTTCGGCGTCTTCGTCCTCATCGCCAGTCTCGTCCTCCTCCTCGGTGTGCACTGCGTTCGATCCGTCCACATCCTCCTTTTCCTCCTCCTCCTCCTCCTCTTCCTCCTCTTTGCCATCGGTCTTGTCGTGAACCTCGGCACCGTCGTTGCCGTCCTCGCCCTCGTCGTCGATTATGACCACGTCGTCGTCGTCGAGGTTCGTCGCGAGCAGTTTGGCAAGCAGTCCACCTTCGCCCTCCTTCTTGACAATGACCGCCTTGTCTTTGCTCTCCGGCGTCTGTTTCAGCGTCAGCTCAAACTCCGCAATCGCCGAAATGTGAGCTGCCACGGAGCGAGCCAGCGCGTTCGTTTCCCTGCGCACATCGTAGCCGCCTTCGAGCACCGACACCACCCGACCATCACACACCTCCGTCGCCAACTGCAGCACTTGCTGCGTTGCCCACGAATAGTCGTCTTCAACATAGCCAGCCGGCACGTTCGGGTCTTTGACCGCCGCGACGCCGCCCAATATGTCGTCCCGATGACCGTCAAAGCCCGCTGAGATGAAGATGATGTCCGGTGCAAAAGTCTTCATCGCCGGGAGTACGATCGTCGTTAGAGCCTCGCGGAACGCAAGCGAACCGCTGCCCGCGCCGTTGTTCTCGAGCGCCACGTTTATGAGCCGCCCATCGTCGCGAGCCTTGCCAGTCCCGGGAAAGTAGTGGCCCGCAGAGTACAAATGGATCGATGCGAAAAAGGCGTCAGGATCGTCCTTGAGCAGCTCTTCCGTGCCGTTACCGTGATGGATATCCCAGTCCAGCACCGCCACCTTGCGGATCCACGGGTACATTCGGGCGTGAGTGGCGCCAATCACAACGTTGTTCAGCAAGCAGAACCCGGACGAAGGAGCCGTCTCAGTGCGACCGTGTCGGCCCACGTGGTGTCCGGGCGGCCGGACGAGACACACCGCGTTGTGGTACTCCTTGCGAACCACTCGATCCACCGCCAAGCACACAGTTCCAGCTGCAGCTCGAGCAACATCCCACGACTTGCCGCTCACATACGTGTCCATCGCTATGCCGTTCTGCTCCAAGCTCGATGCGCCGAAAGCTCCAACTAGGGGTGGATTCGTGCTGTGCTTGTCACTCGACTCCTTGGAATTGTCATCGCTGATCCCCGAGTCCGTTTCAAACACCAGCGAACGAGCCTTCTTCGACGCGGCCTTGGTTGCATTCTTCGGCGAAGCGGACTTGCCGGCCTCAATCGACCGCTCCTTCAGTTGCCGCAGATACATGGGCGAGTGAACCATCAGCAGCGTGGTTTCAGGAGGACAGAGCTCCTCAGGTGATACAGTCAGGCGGTCGACCTTGAGGATCTCTTGATGAGTCTTGCTCAGTGTGGTCAGGATGTTGATCACACGCTACAACAACACTAACGGGTTAGGACACTACTGTCGCATCGACAAGACACGGACGCTACCTTACCGTCAATCGTTCAGGGCACTCGGGGTGGTTCTGCGGGGTCTGGTGATCGATGAACGCCGGGTGATACACAACAAGTGTGGTAGGCTGCGGCGGCTTGGGCGGATGCACAGATTGTTCTTGTGTCAGGTCGATCATTACTCTTCGCAACTCCGCCATGACGCTGCTCGACGACGTCTGCACTGCGTCCTCATCGACTTCCATCGGCGTCGCAATCGTCAGTTCTTCCTCCTTAACAGCGCTGGGAGCGTCCATTGATGTCAGGAACGTCGAATTGAAGTCCTTCGGCCACTCGATGCGCCGCCATTGCTCCAGACACTTCGTTATTTCCTCGCGCAACTCCTTCTCACGACCAAGCTTTCCCCAACTCTCCTTTATCTCTGCTGATGGGGTATCTGAATTCGATGTGCCGGCCTCCGTCTGTCCATTTTGATCGAGAGAGCGCTGAATGGCCTGAACCATTTCCAGCGACGAGCTCCGCTCCTTCCACAGTGTCTCCATCTCCTCCATGTAGAATGTGATGTAGGCCTGTCGAAGTCCTGTGCTGTCTTCCAACTCGCCAATTTTCTCGTCATCAGGGATTGCCAGCGAAACGTCGGACGGGTCACTTGCCGCCTCGGCGATCAGCTCCCGCTTGATTTCGACTTCGTCTTTGCCACCATTCGTCTCCGGCGGCGGAGTTTCTGCCTTCACCACTGCGTTCGCCCCCACTGCTGCTGTCAGACTGACCAGAGCGGTGCGATAGTACTCAAACTCCTGTTCAAACTCTTCAAACCGCGCTGACAAACGGTGGAAGCACTCGAGTAAGGCGTCTTCGCAGTTATTGAGCAGGTTTCGCAAGATGGGGTCAAACGTTCCGGTCATCAGCTCCACGATTGCTGCGTCCTGGCTCACACGCGCGTGACTTTTCAGCGACACAGTCGTCTTCTGAGAGATGCCTTCCATGGCTTTCCGGTACACATTAGACAGCTGCTCCAGCCGCTCTTGCTCGATCTTGATGATGCCCTGGAGCGCGTGTTGGTGGTTCGTTTCGCGCTGAATGAGCTGGCGAATGACCGTTTCTTGTGAATGGAGCTGGCGCAAATGCTGCATCCAAGACGTCCTTCCATCCACTGCTTCGCTCGACAAGCATACGTCGCCCTCGGACATTTCAATCACGCTCACTTCTTCGTCAGTGAGATGAGCATCCTTGACAAACTCGCCCGACTCGCTTTCTAATGGGAGCAGTCGCCACACTCTGTTGGGAACGGCGGCATCATTGTCATCTCCTGGAACAGGAACTGGAATAGCCAAGCAGAGCTCAAACTTCCACTCGTCCTCATGTGGCCGATCCTCCACAGCCTCCTCGGCAATCTTGGTATCAGGTTCGGTCATGTCCACATCTTCCTTGGGCTCAGCCACGGTTTCCGGCTCTTCAACAGGCTCTTTTATCGTGGAGACTTCAGAAGCTTGAACAGCGCTCTCAATGATTTCCTGCTTCACTTCGACTTCACTCTTAGCCTCCTCAGCAGGATTCGAACTCTCGTCCGCCTTGTGTTCAATACTCTCGACAGCATCAGTGGGGGCGTCAGCAACTGCAGCATCTTCAACGCTAGTTGTCGGTGCTTCCTCGGTGGCTGGGGTACCCTTTACTTCTGCACCATCATCAGCAGGCTCGCTCTTGGATTCTGAGATATCTGTTCTTGCAGAATCATCGCCATCTTGAGCAGCATTAACTTTGTCTGTGGTGCCATGGTCTTCACCAATGGGTGGTGGTGAGCTCTTGTGGGCTTCGTCCGCTTCTGGAGCGGGTTTGTCCTCTGTCACCTCTTCCACTATCGCTAGTGGCGCAGGTTTCTCTACTCGGACCTTCCTCTTGACATACTTGGCGTCCGCAAACACCTCCAACACGGAGCCAGCTTCGCCGGGACGTTTATCGGCCGCATCTGGAGAAGCGTCTGCGACAATATCTCGGATCAGTGTGGCCATTCTCTGCTTCTCGTTCGCTCCTGACATCTGAAGGCGAGCCCGAAAATCCACAACGCTCTGCAGTTTGGCTTCGAAAACACCATCAGCTGCGGCTTGCGAATCGTCGTCGGGCAAAATCTTCAGGTTCGCGAGCTCGCTGATGGAGGTGATCAGTTTCAAATGGCGCGACGTTGAGAGCAAGTCCCAAATGGCCGAACATCGAGGAGGCGGTTGAAAAAACGGGTCGACTGGAGCATTGCCGGCATACACACGGAGCTCATCGACCAGCAGCGCCACCGCGTCCTGGATCTGTGACGCGCTCTCGCGCAATATCTGGTCCCGCTTCGTGAACTCCTTCTTGATCGTTGGTCCCGACCCAAAGACTTCCGTCTTCACCAGGGACGGCGCTTCCTCGCTCTCTTCACCCAACTCGACCTCGTCCTTGATTCTTCCTGTCGCTGGCCGCCACTCCACTCGCTGGGAAGCCTCCACTAGCTTGATCGATCGTTGGAGCTTCGTGACCCACGTGTTCAGCTTCATAATCGACAGATTGTACTTCGCATTCTGGGTACTTCGACTGGCGTAGCTGGAGCCCGCGGTAGTCTTGGTGGCTGTAACTGGCGAGGGCTTAGGCGCTGCAGCAGCTGCTGCATCTCGCAGCTTCTTCTGCTCCTCATCCTGGACAATCTGCTTCAGCAGCTGCGCTCGCTGCTCGGGAAAGTTCAACACAACCTGGTCGTGCTTCGCGTCTGGCGACCCGATCACGCCACCGAAGAACTTGAGTGCGGCTTTATCGTACGCGAGCGCCGCTTCCTTCGCCGTGGGGAATGTCCCCAGATTAACCAGCTTGTCGTTCACTTGTATCTGCGCGTGGGCAAAGACGCGGTGCACCTGAACGCCAAGATATTTCTTCGTTGGGGTCGCGGGCGGCTGGCTCGCTCCGTTGAATTCAGCAGTCTTTCGCCGCTTGATGGCGCTTGCGGTGGCTGATGCAATGTCGCTACCGGTATTCGGCTCCGGTGACCCCGCTCGCTTGGTGCGGCCTCGACCGCGACCACGACCGCGACCGCCGCGTCCTCGTCCGCGGCCAGCTGACGCATCAGGGTGTCGCGGCGAACTGGATGGCACAGTAGCTGCGGCGGCGGGGGAAGGAGCAGAGGTAGGGGCAGCGGTAGGAGCAGGAGCAGACGCAGGAGCAGACGCAGGAGCAGACGCAGGAGCAGACGCTGGAGAGGGGGAGGCGCTTGGAGGTCCCGTTCGCACTGTAAAGCCCGGCTGAGGACGGATGAAGCTGTCGTGCAGGTGCGGGAAGTTGAGCTGCGCGTTCTTCCCGTAGTGCTGCAGCGCCGCCTTGTCGTACGCGTGGGCCGCCTCGATCTCGCTGCCGAACACGCCGAGCTGCACGTACTTGGTGCCGACCCAGAGCTTGGCGATGAAGGGCTTCTTCACCCCCTTCGTCGTGATCTTGGACACGCCGCGGTACTTGGAGTCCTTGACTTCGTCGTTGCCCGCTCTAGCCACGGTCGCAGCAGCCGAACTCGCAGCCGACGCTCCGCCCGCAGCGGCCACTCCTGCCGCTCCTAGCGCTCCTGCCGCCTGGGCGTTGCCAGTAGCCGCAGCCTTGCGCTGCGCCACCAGATTGGCCTCGGTGCACTTCTTACAGTAGAAGTCGCCGGCCGGGATCTCCGTGAGCGGCGGCACGAGGCAGTATGTGTGGTACTCGCCGTCGCAGCCGTCGCAGAGCAGGATCGAGTCGCCGTTCTGGTCCAGCCCGCAGACCACGCAGCCCGTCGACTGCAGGTGCGGGCCAGCGCTGCGAGGCTTCTGCTGCTGTCCAGCCCGCCAGTCAGTTAGTCACTCAGTCAGGTCCACGCCATGCACGAGTCAGCCACTCCGCCACTCACCGCCGGCGGCTTGCTCTTGTCGCCAGCCCACATGCCGCCGCGACCGCTCGGTCTATATACAGTCGGTCGAGTCCTCTAGCGTCCGCAAGCGATCGGAGTCTGCCTCGCGTGCTGCTGCCCCCCACACACACCGAGGAGGAAGCCGCGGTGCTTCTTGCGCGCTGTCCTTTTCGCGCGCGTCGGCGCTGGTGCTCTGCTCCCCCATTTACCTCTAACATTCGATATAGGACCTGCCGACACGACATAAATCCTGGTTTCGGAACTAAACGAATAACCACTCTACGATGTTGAAGTTGACTATTGCTGGAAAACCAGGAACCGATTGAGCAAATGTGTGCTTCTCGCCGGTGCGATAAGAATACCGAGTTGATGATGCGGCCACTGATACACGTAGATCTGCCAGAGACCCAGTACACTGCGGCCGAGTGCAAAATCCTGCTACGAATGACCCGTGATCTCACTGCCAACACCAACGACACGTGGGCGGAGCAGCATCCTGTGAGCGCCAGTTTGCCCGAGTCCCGCCGCTTCGCTTATCAGCTAATGTTACTTGACTGGTCCCAGTCAAATCGTTTGCAATCATTTGCAATGGATTTGGTCCTTCCGTCGATCGTGACGCTAAAATAGCTGCTCTCGGAGCACGCACGGCCTTGTTACATAACGGCCGCGCGACAATAGATTTGAACGCAAGGGCCGTTTTCGTTCGTTCGGGCGTCGTGACTCGGCGTCCTCAACAACAACGCAGGCCTCTTCGTCGGCATCAACAACGCAGGTCACCTCGTCGACAACTCGCACACTGACTGCGCCGCACAAATGCCGAGTCCACACTCCAGTGGCTTGCACGTGATGACAGTGCTTCAGCTCGGGTTGCTCGCGTTGATGATTAGTCCAACTCGTGCGACGCAGTACGCACCGACACACTACCTCGGCAGCTGCCTGACGGAGGAGTGGGTCGCCGACATGGAGCAGAAGCTCGATATCTCCGCCTCGCAGCGAGATCCGACAACTGGCGCGCTTGTCCACCCATTCCTCCATGCGGCGCTGAAGTACCCCCGGCATTCGGTACGGGCTTGCATGTCAGGGCTCAGGTCGACCCATATCGAGGTTAACATCCTGTGGGGTGTTGTCTGAACATTGTGGATGGCCATCGACGCGACTAGCTCCGAGAACCGCGCACCGCAAATGCATCAGCATATGCCAGCTCGTGCATTCCGCAGGGGGATGCCATGTACGGCCCAGACGCAACGGTAGACCCGAACACTGGCGCAGTCATCGACAAGGGCCACGCTGCGGGCTCCATCGTGGTCGAAATGCACGACTGGGCGTCGCACCAGCTCACGACGATGGTCTTCGCCATCGTCGCCTCGGAAGTGGTATGTTGAATGACGAACTTGTAGCAGCAGAACGAACCTCTAACCTCGTCCTCTGTCTGGGTTAGCTCGGGTACAACGTGTCGATCTATTTTACCCCTGACTTCATCAGCCCCGAGAAACGGCTGACGACGTTCAACCCGCAGGCTCTGTGCACGCCAACTCATGTGAATGTGGCGATGCCGATGCTCATGGCGTATTCGAATTACTACTGGTTCACGGTGGGGAGCGTTGGCAACAGCCAGAAGCAGGGAGTATATACGACTACGGCTCTCATCGAGGACGGGAGAAACGGAACCAAGTACAATAACACCTTTTACGCCGACTTCTGGAGAGATTATGCGACTAACGACGACCTGATCGGCGCTTTGGCCGAGTCCAATCTGCGAAACAACACGCGGTATTACCCGCCTCACGGCATGTTCTGCCCTCCTGGTCTGTTTGGATGTCAGGACCAATGTTCCAAGACGTATGCGTGCACACTGAGGGAAGCAAACGATCACAAGGAGTGTCTGGTGGTGGTCGCCATGTCATTCCTGTCGACAGTCGGCTTGTGGCCGTCGATCTTCGCAAATTTGAACATTCCTGCCTACTTTTGCTACATTGGCCGCGACGGGCTGCAAGATTTCGTGATGGACATGTATCACAGCGGCAAAGGCGTGATTTTCTACATGAACGACCCGGACGAATTTCTCTCGCGCTACCGAGGGCTATTCCAGCGCATCTCGATGCCCAAGGCCGACGCCGAGGCACTGCTGAAGAACACCTGGCAGTTCGGCGAGAACGGGTACGGCCAACCGAACGACAACCCTGTTCGCGTCGAGTTCATGGAGGACGTGTTGCAGAAGGTGTGCACATTTGCCGTACAGCAAGACAGCGCGAACGCCCCGGCCATGACGCTGCTCTCGCGGTTCCGCATCTTGGATGTCAATGTGACGCAGCTCTTGCAGAACTATGTCAATTTGACTAACGGATCGAGCTCGACAACACCAGACAACCCGTACTTTGACGCCTCGTGCAAGTGGATCCGGGATAACTACGCCGCGTGGCAGCTTTGGATGGACCCGATGCCGCAGTGCTCCATCGTCGACCACATGAACTACACCATCTCTGGCTGCAACGACTCGACAATTCGCGAGATCTCGTTCCGATGGAAGCTCGCGGACCCGCTCAACAGCTCCAAACCGTACGAATGTGATGGCGGGATGATGAACTTGCCGAACACCTTGCGGACAAGTCGGCCATGTGAGTGGTTGAACGACCATGAAAGAGATTGGATCCCCTGGGTAACAGCGCAGCCCACGTGTGATCCATCGTTCTTCACTTACCAAGCCGATCCGTGCGCTGCCAACGGCAAGAGATCGATCACATTTGGATGGCTGCTTCCCGATACTGCAAATGCATCAAAATCTCTCGAGTGCATTCGAGGAGAAGGCTTGCCCTCAACGAAGTTTGTCGATTGCGAGTACATGCCGACGTCGTCGTCAGTGTTCATCGTCATCTCGGTGCTCGTCGTTGCACTTGCCATAGTGATCCTCGTATCGATGGTGCTGGTCTTCAAGTACAGGAATATCCCCATCATTCGGCGATCGCAGTACGAGTTCCTGGAGACCATGCTGGCCGGTGCGCTCTGCATTTGCGCCGCGGCTCTCGCCTACTCTGGCGAGCCCACAGACGCACTTTGTGGTCTACGTCCGGCATTGCTATCGACGGGATTTACAATGATTTTTGGATCTCTGGTGGTGAAATCGTTGCGGGTGTATCGAGTTTTCATGTCCAAGAAGATGAAACGCGTGGTGCTGCCCACCTCGACCATGTTCAAAATCCTCGGATCGTTTGTGCTGGTGGACGGACTTGTGCTCGCCGCATGGTTCATTGCGGATTTCCCGAACGCCGCAGACGTCGAGTACTCCGCAGAGTCCATCTTCTTTGGCGCGACGCTCAAGGCCAAACGGTGCGAGTCCTCCAGCTTCATCTTCAGCGCGCTGCTGATCTTTTGGAAGGCAATATTGCTCTGCGCGGGACTGTACCTGTCCTTCCTGATTCGAAACGTGTCGCTCGAGTTCCAGGAGTCGATCTGGATCTTTGGCTCTTCCGTCGTTGTCGGATTTGGCTGCGTGCTCTTGCTGCCGATGGCCTATTTGGTTACTATCCCAGCCACGACGTTCTACATCTTCCTGTCTGTCGGGTTGTGGCTCTGCACGCTGGTGATAGTCGGCATGATGCTAACCCCCAAGCTGGTGCGCCATAAAGAGGCCGCCAGCTACATGTCTTCAGCTACTTCGGGCACGGAAATCAAGAGCGGAACAACTACACAAGACGGATCTAATCCTAACCCGACACCGATGAGCGCCAAGCGGCCCAGCAAACCTTACATGGTTAGGCCCAGCGACCCCAGAAGAGGATCTATGAATACGTAAGTGAGGTGTTAATCAGTTTGCCACCAGCTATGCCCTGGTTTGAGTGTTCTATTGCACTGCGTGAAATCTGGAGGATGGGAACTACAAAAGAGAGCGAGAGTTGGGCCGTGCCATGGAAGTCGTGTCAGTTCGTGATGTGGTCTGGGGGAATCGATCGAACTGTATAGTTTAAGCCTTAGGCACACCTGCGACCTCATCAGACGAGGTCGCACGAGTGCCTGCAGTCGGCAAAGGACGAAAGCGTTCGATCACCGACTCGTCAGCGCGGTCGAAGTTGGCGAAGCCCCACTTAAAGTTAAAGGCGCTGCTGAAGCACAAGACGAAACGTGCCGGCGGACACTTAATCGAGTGCACGGAGAAGCACAAGTCCGAGACCTGCTCCAGCTGTGGGTGAGATCAAGACCGACCTCGGAGGCAATAGCATCTACAACTGTTCGCACTGACTGTTCATGCACGACGGAGAAGTGAACGCGGTTAAGAACATCCTCCACATTACCATGCAAACGCTCAGCTAGCGCAATCTTCGAAGTCATTCGGCGAACCCTTCATCGAAGTGTCCTTCCTGGTCCAGCAGAGGTTACGGCCCCTGGCTGGCGGCTTTCCAGGCCAAAGATGATCCCTGCTGTAAGCCAGTCAGGCGTGAAGCTGAGCGACGCGTGCCTTTGCTCGCAGACCCGCCTCACGATCCAAAATTAACGCTCAACTAAGGCTTTAATCTGGATGTACAATGTACACACATCCGGTCACAAAGTGAAAGGCTGAAGACGAGAGTGGCACTCGCGTCATGGACGCGCTCGCAGTTGAAGTTTGAAGAAATGTGAAGCGCGAAAGTCGCGCGCTTCGTCGACGGCGTCACCACTTGGCGTCTTGCACAACTTCAGTAGGCGAGCCTACGGGTAGCGACTTGTAGGGATGAGGCGTGTATTGCAATACGATTCCTACTGCGCTCTAGAACTCGAGTTGAAGTTCGTGATGGTCGCGAAACAGGAGCCAATCTGTCGATTTGTGCCACGCGCTTCGCCACGCGCGATGGTGCAAAAGAGTGAAGTTGACTCGCTCCCTGCACGCGCTTGCGATCGGATTGTCTAACGGATTGAAGTTCAACCACGGGAGTGAGGACACGACGAGCGATGGACCGCTGGCGACGCCACCGACTCCCTAGACCAGAAGCCGAGGAACCAACAGGTGCCTTGCCGCGGCTGCAATGCTTCTGTGGATCTCGGTCGTCGCAGAAATCCTGCGGTAGCTCTGCTAACCGT
This sequence comes from Phytopythium vexans, assembly GCA_003413675.1. Taxonomy (NCBI): domain Eukaryota; phylum Oomycota; class Peronosporomycetes; order Pythiales; family Pythiaceae; genus Phytopythium; species Phytopythium vexans. The sequence continues at coordinate 570,708 of QLOC01000026.1, forward strand.
GCAGGTGGTGCGTCTGCAACACCTCGAACCCTCTGGATGTTCCCAGCGCCTTGAACCCGTGGCAGGATGCAGTGGAAGGGGATGGCGCTCAATCGGATGAGTGGTTGCAGAACCGACGCGGCGGTCCGCAGCCGAGCCAGCGGAATGTGCAGGCTCGCCCTGCGCCAATCCGTTGCATGCGTGCGATACTTCTGAAGCAGGACCAGCTGCTGAGAAGGTCAATGATGGGAGCGAACGGACTCAGCCTCCATACTGAAACCAAGTGAGGCTCGAAAATGTACGGTGCCGATTGTAGGGGTACGAAAATGGCCATTCTCATGGTTCAGTGGCCACGGTACGCTCGTCCATACAAATTCCAACATGCGAGTGAGACGGTGGGGTGCTTGGACGCCATACTTTCTGAAGCTCTATGGCTTGTCTATTTCGCTATTTTGTTCCCGTGGATGGGCAAAATTCAGTTCTGAAGCGGCCCCGTTAACTTAATTTTTGTATCGACTAAGTTTCCCGCAGTTCCCGAGTTATCCTTCAAAACTGAGTTTTGTCTATTTTGGCAGCGCATTCCAACCTGCATCAAAAGGATCCTGGAGAGCAAAAGGATCGACCAATGGCTTTTACTCGAATTCCAGCGTTAGACCCAGCTCCTATTACTCGAATCGCACGACCACAGACCAAGCCGGCACCGATACAACACAATTGCTATCGCGCGCAGTGTCGTGATGCAGATCCCTCCGAGCTGTGCAGTCGCTGCATGTGCTCTGCTCGTGCACAATTGGGACTAGGATTCGCCCATCAGCACGGGGTGGGAAAAGGCGGCGCTTTACAATCAGTCAGTGCTTTACAATCTCTCGGCGGTGACGCAGCGCTGTGACCCGGAATGCGCAAGATCAAAGGATCAGTCGCTCGAAGACCGTGAGGTCGTGTTTTAGGGGTGCATTCTCCGCCCGGCTCGCCCACCACGTGCCTGCACCACCTTTCCTGTCCAGCTGGTGCGTGACTGGACGACCTGCGGCAACAGGTTCAAGGTGGATGAGCGCGACGTCCCCGTACAAGGGACGTGCCCTGTCAGGCTGGAGAGGCTCCCTAGGCAGCTGGACCGCGTGACGCAACGTGCCGGTGGGCTCAAGCCTGTCGATCGCTTGACCGGAACGAGCCTCATTCGTCAATTCCCCCGATCGACCCCACTCGCCCCAGTCCCTCGGTAACGATGCCTGCCGAATCTCCGGCCGCGTACGTCGAGTCCACGACGCCGACCGTCCAAGTCAGCAACAACGCGCTCGTCGATGTCGAAGAAGCTGAGGCTCGCAAGGCGCTCAAGCCCACGTGGCTAATGTACACGAGCTGCTTCCTCGGCCTCGTCATGTCGCTCCAGTACGGTTGGTCCACCTCGCAGCTCAACTTCTCCAAGTTCAACAAGGTCGCAGACTGCAACGCTCGACCCGTCGCCGAAGGAACCTGCATCATGTTCTCGGGTCACACCAAGCTACAGTGGATCTTCGTCGTCAACGCTTGGATCTTCGGCGGTATGATCGGCGCGCTCTGCGTCGGCAAGTTCGCGGACAAGCTCGGTCGTAAGCGCGTGCTCGTGTACAACTGCGGTCTCATTATCATCGGCGCCGTTCTGCAGGCGGCTTCGTTCAACTTGTGGCAGTTCGTGGTGGGTCGTCTCATCGCTGGTCTGGCGTCGGGTGCTACCACGGGTAACCTCGGCAGCTACATCAACGAGGTGGCTCCGCCGCACATGCGCTCGCTTGGTGTGATCACTCACAGTGGCATCACTATTGGTATCCTCTTGGTTTCGACGACGTTCTTCTACCTCGACTTTGAGGATGGTTGGCGTATTATTGCTGCCTTCCCGATCGTCTTGGCCACCATCTTCCTGGGCCTCTCGCCGTTCGTCATGGTCGAGTCGCCTGTGTGGTTGCTTCTGAAGGGCCGTCGCCAGGAAGCAGAGGAGATCCTTGCCCGCCTGTTTGGCGAGGAGAACGTCCCGATGGCGCTCTCCTGGATCGAGTCGAAGCGCAAGTTGGACGCTGAGGCTCAGTCGAGCTGGAGCGAGACTGGCCACGAAGTGGTGCGCGACGGCAAGGGTGTGGCGTTCTCGGAGCTGCTCAAGCCGACGCTGCGCCGCCAGTTCATCATCGCTGTCGGCCTCGCGTGCATGCAGAAGATCACTGGCATCAACACCATCTTCTACTACTCGTCCGACATGTTCACCGCCGCGGGTCTCACCAACGGTCGTCTCAGCACCATCCTCATCGACATTGTCAACATGTTGCCCACGCTGGTGTCGGGGCTCTTCACGAGTCGCTTCGGCAACCGCACGATGCTGCTGGTCGGTGTGTTTGGCATGCTCGTTAGCGCCATTGGTATCACCATCTCGCTGTCGTTCGACCTGTCGGCGCTCACGATCGTCTTCATGGCGACGTACGTCGGTTCGTTTGGTATCAGTCTCGGCCCTCTGCTCTACGTCGTGATCGCCGACATCTTCCCCGACTACGCTCGCGCCACGGTGACCTCCATCGGTGTGTTTGTCGCCTGGTTCGCCAATCTGATCGTCGGCATTGGCTATCCGTACATCTCGAGCGCGCTCGATGACTATGCCTACGTGCCGTTCGCAATTCTTCTGGCTGTCTCGCTCGCCTTCGTCTATTTCTTCATCCCGGAGACGTACGGCAAGACGAACGACGAGGTGCAGGACGAGTTCCGCGCGATTCGCCGCAAGAACGCTGGGCGTTAGATCGATGAATGTCGTTGACAGTCGGACTAGTGTAGGCCACACGGCAATGAATATCGTTTTTCGTTTCAACAGCAGCGAGAGGGGGTGGGCAGAGGAATGTCGGCTGGCCAAGCAGCAAAGGCCATGCTCAGAATCCACGGTAGGCCATCTCCATGCACCCACTCTTGACGCATCGAGGGAATTTCACACGTGGATACCAGCGAATCGTCCATTTGCTCGGCGCTGGTCCACGCCACCAATATGCGACGGCGCTGCGCAAGTCATGTCGTGAAGGAAGGAAAAGAAGTTGATGCGTTTGACGATGCTGGGACTAATTAATACGGGCAAGCGTTGATTCTTCCGATGGTACAGCAAGTATGGAATACTGATCACCCGACCTCTCTGGTTATTAATGCGGAGCCGACACCACGGCCGGATCGAGGGCTCCATGATAAGCGACAAGACGTCGACTTCCACTCATCGGCAACGCTGTCTCATCAGGTGCATAGAACCGCTACTTCTCGATCTTTCACAGCCGCATAGACGCGGGGCCGCGAACCGCCGCTTTTCCAGCGGCGTGCGTTCTGAAGGCCCAGAGCGGTTCGCGGTTCTCTGGGTCGTGTGCGGTCGCGGGTTGTGGAGTCGGTCACCCGTTGAGCAATCGAAGCCGAGCGCTGATTAACGGTAATTAACGCGGCACCGCGTGGCGTGTCACCCCAGAAACGCTGCTTTCAACTGAACACCCCGCTGAAACACGCATAATTCACCCTCTCGCGATCAAAAGAATCAGAACTGCATCCGAATTTCCCACGCCGACCGAGCTCCAAACTCGCTGCTGATTGCACTTGATCTGCGTGCTCACATTGTCCCAGTCCAGTCGTGTAGTCTCCTGGCGCATCCTGCCGACGCACCGAGCTCAGTGGTCGCTCGGACCAGCAGTACTAGACATCTCAGAGCAGGTGGTCTGTGCACGCGTTTCTCCAGATACTGGCGGCCCAGCGGATCTCTAGTGCTTGGCTTTGTGCCTCAATCGCGCAAACTTTCCTGCCGGTACGCTCGCGCTGTGTTAGTATGGCGTTGGTGCAGACAAGCAGCCCGCAGCGCCAGGTGGGTCACAGGTTCGCCAGCCAGAATTAGCGCGCCTTCAATGCGGTGGAGATCTACAGCCACAGTCCTGGGTGGAAACGCACGCTTCTGTCGCAATGCGACGCGGCAACTGCTTCAGCCCCGCCATGCCATGCAGCGCGTCTGAGCAGAGCACCTCGAAGCAGGACTGCGCTGGTGCTTGGGCCATTTACAAATTTGCCTCCGGCTGGCCACAGTGTTTGTTCCTCCAACTGCCATGGCTCCTCCAGCGCCAGAGACGGCCTTCGTGGAGATCGTGACGCCACACGCGACGCCACACCACGGCAACGTCCAGGGTTTTACCCGTGATGACGAGCTGGCCACACCGCCGCCCTTCCCAAAGGCCACCTGGCTGGTCTACACGAGCTGCTTCCTCGGCATGGTGCTGCCGCTGCAGTATGGCTGGTCCACGTCTCAAGTCAACTACTACAAGTTTCACAAGATCTCTGACTGCGACCGTCGTCCAGTGACCCCCGGAACGTGCATTATGTTCCCAGGCCACACCAAACTCGACTGGATCCTTGTGGTTAACGCTTGGATCCTCGGCGGCATGTTCGGCGCGCTGTTCATCGGCCGGGTCGCGGACATATTCGGCCGTAAGCGAGCCCTCCAGTACCTCTGCAGCTGCATCATCGCCGGCGCCATCTTGCAAGCAAGCGCTTTCCACCTGTGGCAGTTCATCATCGGGCGGTTCATCGCCGGTTTGGCGTCCGGTGCAGTCACTGGCAACTTGGGGAGCTACATTAACGAAGTCGCTCCGCCTTACATGCGCTCACCACTCGGCGCCGGGCTGCAGGCGAGCATCACGGTCGGCATCCTCCTTGTCGCCACGACCTTCTTCTACTTGGACTTTGAGGACGGCTGGCGCATCATCGCGGCCTTCCCGATTGTGCTGGCTGCGATCTTCCTGGGCCTCGCCCCGTTCGTGATGGTTGAGTCCCCAGTGTGGCTGCTGCTCAACGGACGCCGCCAAGACGCCATCGATGTCATCACGCGCTTGTACGGAGAGAGTCAGGTCGCGACTGTGCTCACGTGGCTCGAACCCAAACAGAAATTGATCCCGGCGCCTGGAGCCAGCAACACCGACGGCACACACAAAAAGCACGGCCAGGCGGTGGCGTACCGCGACTTGTTCAGCCCGCAGCTCCGCACGCAATTCACCATCATCATCGGCGTCTCCATCATGCAAAAGCTCACGGGAATCAACACTGTCTTCTACTACTCCTCCGACACGTTTGCCAAGGCCGGGCTCGAGAATCCACGCGTGAGCGCCATCATCATCGACCTCGTCAACATGTTCCCGTGCTTGGTGTCCGGCGTCATTGCTCGCCGACTGGGCAACCGGCCGATGTTCATCGGGGGACTGATTGGCATGCTGGTCACCGCGATCGGCATGACGATCGCCATGACGTACAAGATTCCTCAGCTCACCATCACGTGCATGGCGCTCTTCGTCGTCTCCTTCGCTGGCAGTGTGGGGCCGCTCTCCTACGTGTACATCGCCGACGTCTTCCCCGACTATGGCCGCGCGACGGTGTCGTCCATCGGCATCTTCGTCGCGTGGTTCTCGAACCTCGTCGTCGGCGTCGGCTACCCGTACATCTCCTCTTCGCTCGACAACTTGGCCTACGTGCCTTTCGCAGTGATCACGGCGATTTCCGTGCTCTTCTCGCTCGCTCTGCTGCCGGAGACGGCGGGCAAGACCAACGCCGAGATCCAGGACGAGTTCCGCGCGAGAAGGGAGCTTGCGCACCACCCATATCCTCAGCGCGCTGGCTTTGTCGCTTAGACGACTGGCAAGATCCAAATCTTTAACGACGATGAAAAATGTATCTATGTCTGAACTCACGCATTCAACTCGCTTGTCCTGTGGTTGTGTCTTTGTGCTCGGAAAGATTCAAGTTGAAGACGGCGGCGAATGGTGCGCTCGCAAAAGAACCGAGCGGGGAGCAATGCCGTCGCCAGTGCAGTGTAGTTGAGTCTCCAAGGAGTTGTTGCCGAGTTACCTCGATATGGCGACAGCTGGTGCGAACTCGTGCAGTTGCGACTACAGCAAGATCAGCCAAGCACCTGTCACACGATTTAGTTCATGACGCTCGAGCAACACAACGCCAAGACGGCTTGTCGATCGTCGTTGAGGTGAGCTGGCAAGGTCGAGGTTCTTGACAACAGGGCAGATAAACTGGGTCGGCGGTGCCACGGTGTTGTGCACTATGACAGAGCTTTTGTAGCAGGCAACAGCTGGCAGCTCGAGCAACTGTCATCTGGAGGTGCCAGCCTACAATTGTGAGCCCCCGCATCGGAATGTTGTGCCGATCTCGACAATTGCGCTCGAGCCTCGAGAGCTCGCTCGGTGCCGTCCAGCGCGCTGCAGGGGGCGGTGCAATGCCGTCATGGTCGGAGCGCGTACATCACCCAGAACTGCAACACGGAAGCTCATCCACCAAGCAATTGCCGCTTAGGCGTCCGAGCAATTGAGGCGCGTGTCGTTGGCGCGAGCTCGAAAATGTGACATGCCGTGTGCTTGAGACGGTGGCGACGAGAGCTCTGAAGATTTGGCGTCGTCCATCTCACCAGTCTGCTCTTCAGGATGGGCACATTCACTTCAAAAATGTATGCCAAACCATCATTGCGACCACACAGCAGCCGGAACAGAGCCAAAATATGCGTGGTGCCGATTCCTCGAGGCTGTGCTGCCACGCGTGAGCTCTGCACACGGCCGTTCAAATCCAGGACAGTCTGAGGTGGCGCGGCACAGGCAGACATGTCCTGAATGGGACAAGATAGCAAATGTCCTGTGCTCTATGACCACCGCACGGAGCGCTGGCAAGTTAGTCGAATCCGCTGCGGCTCCAGTCATGTCGCCCCTCCCTCGGTTAACTGGCTTCAAAGATAGCGAATTTGCGAAGCTGCCGAAAGGAAAGGTCGGCACCCGGGCACAACGACGCGGACCGGACGCATCAGTCAACAACAACTGCAGCGCAGCGCATGCCCAACGCGTTGTCCCTCGCGCCGCCTAGAGGTCACGCATACACTGCATGAACCTGTCCCTTGCCATCTGCTCTGTTGCGGGGTGGCGGCAAGTCCCCGCCCTCTAATATTGGGGATTCAGGTGGCTAGACGCGCACCGAGCGCTGTGAGAGCTCCGTCGACTATGCAGCACAATGAGGCGGCCCGCGGATGCCGGCCTCTCATGCTCATTTCATCTTTCGCTTGACCGCGCGCAGTGCTCCAGCTCCTCGATCAAGATGGCAGACGGGTCTCCGGCGCCGTACACAAAAGCCACTACTCCGGCCGTTGAGATTAACGCCACCACTCTCGCGGAGCACGACGAGGCAGAAGCCCGCAAGGCGCTCAAGCCCACATGGATTCTCTACTCGAGCTGCTTTATCGGATTAGTCATGCCGCTTCAGTTCGGCTGGTCCACCTCGCAGCTCAACTTCTCCAAGTTCAACAAGGTCGCAGACTGCAACGCTCGACCCGTCGCCGAAGGAACCTGCATCATGTTCTCGGGTCACACCAAGCTACAGTGGATCTTCGTCGTCAACGCTTGGATCTTCGGCGGTATGATCGGCGCGCTCTACGTCGGCAAGTTCGCGGACAAGCTCGGTCGTAAGCGCGTGCTCGTGTACAACTGCGGTCTCATTATCATCGGCGCCGTTCTGCAGGCGGCTTCGTTCAACTTGTGGCAGTTCGTGGTGGGTCGTCTCATCGCTGGTCTGGCGTCGGGTGCTACCACGGGTAACCTTGGCAGCTACATCAACGAGGTGGCTCCGCCGCACATGCGCTCGCTTGGTGTGATCACTCACAGTGGCATCACTATTGGTATCCTCTTGGTTTCGACGACGTTCTTCTACCTCGACTTTGAGGATGGTTGGCGTATTATTGCTGCCTTCCCGATCGTCCTCGCCCTGATCTTTTTGACGCTGTCGAGCTTCTTCATGGTCGAGTCGCCTGTGTGGTTGCTTCTGAAGGGCCGTCGGCAAGAGGCCGAAGAAGTACTAACTCGGTTGTTCGGTGAGGAGAATGTCCCAATCGCGTTTGCGTGGATCGAATCCAAGAGGAAGAATGTAGAGGCTCAGTCGAGTTGGAGCGAGACTGGCCACGAGGCGATTCGCGATGGCACCGGCGTTCCTCTCTCGGAGCTGCTCAAGCCTGCGCTGCGCCGTCAGTTTATTATTGCGCTGGGTCTCGCGTGCATGCAGAAGATCACTGGCATCAACACCATCTTCTACTACTCGTCCGACATGTTCACCGCCGCGGGTCTCACCAACGGTCGTCTCAGCACCATCCTCATCGACATTGTCAACATGTTGCCCACGCTGGTGTCGGGGCTCTTCACGAGTCGCTTCGGCAACCGCACGATTCTGTTAGCTGGCGTGTTTGGCATGCTTGTTAGCTCTATCGGCATCACGTTGGCTCTCTCCTTCGACTTGTCGGCGCTCACGATCGTCTTCATGGCGACGTACGTCGGGTCGTTCGGAGTCAGTCTCGGCCCTCTGCTCTACGTCGTGATCGCCGACATCTTCCCCGACTACGCTCGCGCCACGGTGACCTCCATTGGCGTCTTCACAGCTTGGTTCGCCAATCTGATCGTCGGCATTGGCTATCCGTACATCTCGAGCGCGCTCGATGACTACGCCTATGTGCCGTTTGCTGTGTTGCTGGCGATTTCGCTTGCCTTCGTCTATTTCCTCATTCCCGAGACGTACGGCAAGACGAACGACGAGATCCAAGATGAATTCCGCGCGATTCGCCGCAAGAACGGTGGACAATAAGCGACTGATCAATGTTGAGAGCGTACGGACAGGATGGTTGTAGCAGACCACATCAGAATTGATATTGTGGACCTCTCTCTACTTTGTCATGATCGTCCTACTCAGTGCATTACGCTCAAGCTGCCGGCTAATTTTACGACGCAGGCTCTAAACATTGTAGTCTCTGACAAGTGTTGCCGACAGTCGACATACTTGACTCTGCTCCGACTTGGCATCAAGGGTAATCTGATTTCGTTTAGCAGGGTATGAAAAGTTGCAGTGTTATCCAGGGATGGCTCTCAGCTTTCAAAGTATCGCAAATTAATCCCAACCTAACGAGATTACTCTAGCAATCTAGAGACACCGCGTGAATGCACCTCGTGTGGCCATGCTGGATCGCTAGGGTCACTTGGGCCAGTAAAGCCGCCAGCCACGGACCGTAGCCTCCAGCTGGACAGGACAGGACTCCTCGATGAAGGCAACACCGATTGACCTCGACGCTTGCGCTAGCCGAGTATCTGCATGTTCATATGCAGAATATTCTTGGCAGTGGTCACGTCGCGGTCGTGTACGAAGCCGCGGTGCACCACGTAACTTAACTCCATCCATATGGATTTAAGTATGTTTCGTTAGCGCGATGCGATGGTGATGTGTAATGTCACAGCAGGTACCGTGGTGGATGGTAGAGGATTGTACATGATTACCGCAATAAGTGGTGCCACTTTCGGACGGCGCGGTAATCAGCGATTGAGGAGAGCGGCGTCGCGTTGCCCAATCATGCGTTTCCGTCGGTTCAGCCTCTCGTTGTTTCTCGTTTTCGTCAGTCATTGCATTGTCGTTGCAGCGCCGACTGCCGATTTGACGACGCGCGACCAGTGCAAGCTGGTTTCAAAACAAACAGAAGCCCAGACTCATCCACTCGAATCAGTAAAGCATCCTCCACACTGCCGCCACCCCTTTTCACTCAAAGCTGACGATCACTACCTCTTGAGACGCTCTCTCTCTCACACACATTATACCCTTGACTCTCACTTTCAAAGTGACCTGCAAGCGCACGCACCAGCTCTCAACACTTCGGAATCGTCGTTTCTCTCCTGCCATGGTCACGATACATTTGACGAGCACTCTGCTGGGCTCAGTCGCTCTCTTGGCGCCTTTGCCCGTTCGCGTCGAAGCCCACGGCTTCTTGTTGCTACCTGAAACGAAGTTCACAACGGACAAGAAGAACTTCTACGCCACGTGGGTCGAACCGACCAAAGTGCCCCCCGAGTCGTCCTACTGGACGGGTGACGCCGAGAAGAATGCTGCCAACTTCAAGGTCAATTACGCTGCTGGGAGCTGGTCAAGTCTCAAGGACTTCATCTTGACCAACCAGGTCATGACGGACGCCTACGAAAACCGACCCTCGGGCGGTACGCTCGAGTGCGGCTTCTCCATCCCCGATGCTACCGCGCAACCGCTGCCGGATCACCTCGAATACGGAAACTACATCAAGGACATCATCCACCCTGGTCCGTGCGAGGCTTGGTGCGACGATGAAATTGTCGTAGCATTCCAAGAGGACTGCCGCGTCTACCAGGGGATCGACATCCCGTACGATAAGACCAAGTGCGAGGGGAAATCGCGGCTCACGTTCTACTGGCTCGCAACGCACTTTTCGCCATTCCAGGTCTACAGTACGTCTACTCGTGATTGTGCTGATGTATGGTGGCTAGGAGTAGCTACTGATTCAGAATGTTTTTTGTTTTTTTCTCTCGTGATTGCAGCAAGTTGTGTTCCATTGGAGGGTTCGGTCTCGAGCGAAGCCTCGACAGCCGCTGATTACGATGACGAAGATGCGGTGACCACAGTGGCTCCTGCGATAACCACCGCGACACCTTCCTTCACAGCGGCGACGGCGACAGGCGCGAGCGAAGCCTCAACAGCCGCTGATTACGATGACGACGAAGATGTGGCGACCATTGCACCGAACATGTCAACAAGCTGCAAGCGCCGAATGCGCCAGTAAAGGCACAAAACTGATTCAGGGATATGGTCCTGAAGAAATCTCGATGTAGTTTGCTTATGTTGAGTAGTGATAAGTGAACCCAAAGACAAAATCCGTGTAGTCGACATGCCAATTGGCGCCTATACTCTGCGTGGGTGTGATGCCGCCGGTGCTCGCATTTTGTACTCCTGTGGGACGATGCCGACGCGGACGACTTGTACTTGTTGAAGAAGGCGACCCACATGAAGTGCGACACAACTGGTGCATTACCTTCTCTGGCGAATTTTCTTCGACCGTTTGAATCGTGCACTAAACTCGGCTCTGATAGGATCCTTGTTCGTCATGAACTGCGCGGCGACGGCGTTATGCGGGTCGTATGTCGCGCCAACTGAACGAAGATCCACATATCAAAAGAGCGTGCTAACGACTTCAACAAATTCTATGATTTGGAACCGCGGCTGCTCCACACGATTAGAAGGTCTTGCCTTTCGATCGATGTACTCTTCCTTGCAATTCACATACCCCGTGATCCGCGTCTTTAACTTGTCCGAGTTCTTCAACTTGATAGCCTTCTCATCAATGAAGTACTTAGCGAAGATTTCCGCGCTTTCGGGGAGTCGCGTTGTGAGTTCCACATCTTCAGCTCGGGAGAATTTCTTGCTGATGTTGAAAGCAGGTATCGCCTCGAAGTTGGCGATCACAATTCCAGGGCAGCCCATAAGTAGAATGCGACAGTTCTTCGCTAGCATGAGTATGGCGTACAAAGGAGTCGCATTCATCGATCCGTTGGATAACCGGACGAACAGGGTATGTACCTCGTCAACTATGATTAGTTTGTCGTCAGATTGCAGCGAATACGTGGGCACGTCAGTGACGAAATCGATGGTCTTTTACTACTAATTAATCATGTTGAACCGGAGTGGTTCATTCCGTGGTTTGAGCTGGAAATGAATGAGATAATGCTGCTCGCAGAAGGAGGATTTGGGAGTGTCTTCAAGGCGAAATGGTTGGATTCAGAGGTCGTGGTCAAGAAACTCGAGATATCGACAAAGGATGCAGCAAATGACGACAAGAAACGCGAAATGCTACAGATGTTCGAGCGCGAAGTGGACATTTGGTTCGGTCTGAGCCACCCACATGTGATGCGACTATTTGGCGCGTGCCATGTCGGAAGACCATTCTTCGTGTTTGAGCTGACGCCAAATGGGACGTTGGATGAATACTTGCGCCATCATCCAGACGAGTTGTGGTTGAAACTTCGTGAGGCTGCGTTGGGTGCAGAGGATCCAGGTTACGAAGTAGCTGGTCGATAGCTGCTATTGGATCAAGACGAGAACTGTGGTGGACGCAGACGGCAACGAGACAGTCACGAAGGTGTGGACAGATTGAGAAGAGCTTCGCGACCCTGTTTAGCTCCAGTTACGCGAATAGCTGGCAATGGTTCAGTGGAAGCGGCAGATTCGTGATAACCGCGCTCATTTCCTCCGCAAATTGTACGACGTACTGACGTAGATGGAAGACTTTGCCCGCGATCACCCGAAGACGAAGGGTAGGCCAATTTCAGTGCCCTCTATAATATATCCTTCACTCACCTGTTGGATGATTCATACCTCTGGCTTTCGGAACCTCTACGCAAGCAATCTGCTCGATGTGTTTCTGCAATAATTCTAACTCCTTCTGGCGTGCGATCGCGTTAGCACAAATTGTTTGCTGCTGGATGCGAAGCAAAACAACGAGATCACCAACGACAAGCACAGCCGGTGAATCGCTCTTTACCAATTACAGTACATACAGTGACTTTGCACAATACTTTGTGTCACGCAACTGCTATATTTGATTAAGCAGTTAGACCTCAAATCCTGTACTTGCGTAACTGGCGTAAATCTATGTGCTGGTTCGAGCAATGTGACCACATTCATCACTTGAGCAAACTGACAACAGACCGCTCTCAGCTATCGTGGAAGCGGTTACAGTCTCAGAGGTGCCAATGGAGATGACAACACCTGATAGCGCGGGCTCATTGATCCGTGAGCGGGGTCCAGTGAGCGCTCGATGCAACTGCCCGACCCATCGATCGAGAGGGACAAATGGATATTGTCTTCCTTCTCGAGTAGATCTTTCGGGCTGGATTTGAGCGTCAGTCGCTTGCTCGGGTGATATACGACGTACAGCGAAAGTTGGATGACAGCGAACAGCCAGCATACGCTGTTCGCTACTAGCAAGAACCACAGCCCTGCCATTGGCGTGTAGGCAACCCAGACCGAGTTGTTGATGCCACCAGCAATAATCATATGGATTGGTAGGCTCTCCGCGGACTTGGTGCGCAGTACCTCGCGAATCTTGATGAACGGAGACGAGTACAGCACGAGGCAAACGCATGTGGCGATGTAACCCATGATAGTCGAGACCGTGTCGTGATTGAGCCCGAGGATCCCGAGTTCGCCGAGCAGCACGTATAGACTGATGACGATCAACACTGCGGCGTAGCCAGCGAGTACATAGAGGGCATGGTTCAGTTCAGTGGTCGCACGGAGATAGACGAACAGGTAGCCGAGCGCGATGACATCGCCGGCGAGGAAAATGGCGAAGACGGGGAACATGTTGTGCGTCAGGTACCCATCGAGCATCCACACATGGCAGTTGGCGAACAGCGAGGCGAGCGAGATGATAGACGTATGACCCGTCGTGCATGTCCGGTAGATGCGGTAAACGGCAGGGGTCGGACTCAGGATCATCATAAGCGACGTGCAGCCCGATAGGACGCGCAAGACAGACTCAAGGGTGCTGCTGGTCATGGTCGGCTTGAGGTGTTCGGTGGGGATTGAGGAATGATAACAAACGTGCGTAACAGGACAAATGTAGCAAGCAGTGCATGTAAGGCTGTGACTCAGGTTGCACCGACTACTCGATCCTGCATCAGCACTGGCAGCGCCGTAATCGCGTCAATGAAATGTGTAGGATGGAGTTTCAAAGCTTCAACATTTTGGAATTCTCACCATCGAGTTCAGATATTATCAACAGCAGGTCAGCGGCAATATGTATAGCACAAACGTGAATTGACAAACATTGGCATGCTTAACATGTGCTTGCGTCCTTGGGCGAGCTGGACGCAAACAATCGGATTGAGAATCGCATGCATGCTCGATTTGCACGCAGTTCCTGGAGTTCGATTGGCTCACAAGACTTGCGCCACAAGCTTGTTCTTGTTGGTACAGAAGACGGTTCCCAGTTGAATTTGAAGTAAACATTCGAGTTGAGTTTGGTATTGTACTAGTCAAGTGGCGCCAACATCGCGGGCGCTCTCTACTAGATTTTGTATAGGGTGGGAGGTAAAAGAAACGAAAAGTTTACTTGTTAGGTATTTGTGCAGTAATGAATCCGAATTGCAGCATAACGCTCCTAGAGTGCCCGCCAAAAGTCTGTACACAATCGAAATTTTTGCGAAAATCAGTCAAATCGCTTTTTTGCATCCAATTCGAGCGAGCCGAGAAATTGAAATAGGAGATTTTATGCAGACCGCCAAAATTACGTGCCAGCGACAAAAGTGATGTGTTATCTAGCCCACAATGGACGTAGAGCACCGCTCAATACTTCGTCTCGCGTCCTTGCCTCTCAAGAACCGAGCACACGCGGGCAGGCATCGAAGACACCAATTTTTTTGGGTGGGTTCTGGGTCATGGTTGTGCCACGCCTTCTGGATCGCGATTTTTAGCTCAGTGACCGACGCATACTGCCTCCCACCGTCGTACACAGCCCTTGCAAGCACCCCCAGACATTGTCGACGGGATTGAGGTCTGGGGAGAGCGAGGGCCAGTCGAGAACGGTCCACCGAAGTCGAGGAAGAAGGCTTGAGTAGCCCGCGATGAGTGACTCTCGTTGTCGTGCTGGAAAATGTAGTGTCCGTCGTGCATGGCGTCTCCGTAGAGAAAGAGAAACTTAGACAGGGTTTCTTGGTAGTTGAACGAGTCCTGTCGCCCGGTCAATGTCGCCAGTAGCGTCATTCCCTGGTAGGAGAATCCTCCCCCACCATAGCGAAGCCTCCGCTGTTCTGGCGGTTGAAATAGGTCTCCTTCTCTTGACTTAGATCATGCCAGTAGTACTGGAGGCCGTCAGGACCATCCGGATTAAACTTCTTCTCATCGGAGAAGATCACGGTGGTACAGTCGACGCGATCGCGGGTCACCTTTCACGCCCAGTCCTTTCGCGCTACGATGTGGTCAGCCGTCAACTTTGGTGTGTGTTTTCTCTTGCTTTACCGCATAAATCGTGTCTGATGGAGCTCTCGCTGTACAGTGCGAATAGACTCAGGTTCCTCAAGGGTCACTTGGACTTGTCTAGCCGTCATACCGCTCTTCTTGGCCGTTTTGACGATGCGGCGCTCGACACGTTCGGACACCTTTGGCTTTCCCGGCCTCTTGCGCACACTGGACGCGTCCCGATTGTTGTAGAACTTGCACACACCCGTTGCTGAGCGTGCGAGCTCATTCCCGATCATCGCGAACGTCCAACCGGCCGTGCGAAGACCTATGATCTTGCCCTTCTCGTAATCTGTAAACTCGGTACCCTTGGACATTGCGCAGAGGTCCAAAATGCAAAATGCAAAGTGCTGCAGACTCACCACACGCTGAGCTGTCCAACCGAGCTTTCAGAATGTCCTGGAACACAGTGTGAAGCTAAATAACTCGTAACTTTTGTCGCCGGCACGTAATTTTGTCGGTCTGCATAAAATCTCCTATTTCAATTTCTCGGCTTGCTCGAATTGGATGCAAAAAAAACGATATGCCGTGAAAGCCTGTATTTTAGGCAATCACCGAATGTAGTTTCAGTGCAAATACCTCTGTTTTGACTGATTTTCGCAAAAATTTCGATTATGTACAGACTTTTGTCGTGCACTGTACAGCAATTACGCGACATTTGAACATATATTCACAAAAAAACGGAATTGGTGCAAGCTTGCTCGATGAGTTTGCCTGCCATGTCCAAGCAGGTGAATAATGGAGACGTGCAAGTACGTGAGTATCTCAACCACAGATAGAACGAAGTTCGACGTCACCTATTCCTAGCACTGAATGCCTGGCAGCTTGAACTATGTAGTTTTGGCGATGATCCTCAGATGCGCGCCCCGCCCGCCGTCGATAAGGTCAGAAGGTGATCAAATCGCGCTCACGAATAACGCGTGTAATTGGTGTATGACCACGTCGATTCAGATGGCTACCGTACAATTGCTGATTGAGGGTAGGAGCTCATCCTCGTTGGCTGTCGTGATTAATCCTGGATACACTACAACCCATTGCTCTGCAACACATTACATAGCAACTGGCCGTACTGCAATGTGCTGTGCTGCAACTGGGTGCGCTACAACACATTGTACTGCTGCACATTACACAGCAACTGGTTGCACTACAACACATTGCACTGCTACACATCACATTGCAAATGGGTACCCTGCAACTGGTTGCACTGGAACGGATTGAGCGGCAACTGGTTACACTTCAGTGTAGTGCACTGCAAAGTATAACACAACAATTGGCTGTTCTACAACTAGTAAAATGAAATAAGATGCTTTGCAACAGGTTACACTTTAGTGGTACACTGCAACGTGTAATAATCAGAAAATTGTAAGAGGTTAAGGTAATAATCAATTATTGAAGGGAATCTAAGGATATGATTGTGGCTATCTGGATTGAAACCAAATACAGTATGTTGGAACTCACCTAGAATAATGTGGGCGAGCGATCAGTACTGTATGGTCCCACAGGTGACGTACGTTGCGATGGTTTACTCGTAGCACACCTAGAAGACGTGTTTGTGATTCGAGCCGTTGGAGATTCTTCAAGGAGCACGCACTTTTTAGTTAGACCATATGGCCACGCATGACAATATCCATTGAAAAATTTAGTCCCACACCTACTCAGTCGCAAATAAGCCAGACATCTGGCGAACACAAATAAACGCATCGGTTGGGTACACTTGAAGTCGAAGCAAGCTCAACAATGTATCTATCAGCCATCACTTGTGTAACAGTTGACAGGATTTGTTCCTCCGAACCCAATTTTCTATTGGTCCATCTCTCATGTTTTAATACACCCAAGCATGATTGGCTCAGTTTATAAGGGCGACGCTTCAATTCAGTTTGTGACCTTTGATTTCAGTTTGGCATCCATCGTCGGGGTATCCGTCGGTAGCAGAACGATATCCTCTGTAGAAGGATGCAGTACAAGATGATCAGATGCCTTTCTTATAGACCTGGTTTTAACCTGCTTCACGTCAGTCATTTCTCAATTGGACAAGTTATGAAAGGACCCAACAATCCACGAAAGCGCCAATCGCGGTCCGACGACATTGATGCGCGCGATACTGCCCTACAACCTAATTCTCCGGTTCGCCATTTTCCCAGGACACCAAGTGTTCCAGTTGTCGAACCGACCAAGAGCGGAAAGTATCCGAGCTCGCTCCTCAAATCGCCAAGACGCGGGCCAGCCAATCAATTCTCGCCGCCGACCGAGGAGTATGTGTCCCCACTCAAGAAGTTAAAACGACTGATTGACCCGCACAATGCCAGCTCGAAGCAACCTGATGACACGCGGAAGCAAATTTCGACTTCTGAAGGTAATGTCAAGTATTTCATGTTCGACTTGGTACAATTTAACAGTGTTCGTGCTGCAATGTTAGAATTACGCAACTACATTCTCTCGAACAACACCAACATCGCTGCTGTTCGCGACGCTATTCGCATCCAAGGTCGTGTTGTGTGGTCGTCTGAGCACACCGTGAGGACTGGCACAGTTGTGCGCCTACACCTCATCGACCCCATGGCGCCCGAGCCGCTTGCTGAGATGCAAAAGGTAATGAGCTCATATCCCTCGCATATTACGTTCACTATTTGTACCTTTCTGCTGTTGAATAGGAACTTCGAGACTCGTACGACGACAACTTCCTCGTGATCGACGAGGAGCTCGTCACGGCGTCAATCTACCGAGCAACATGCTCAACACCAGGGATTCCCCCTGATGGGTCGATTATCACCATCGACAAGACATCCCAGATGAAGGCATTCCGTGACAGATCGTGCCAAGTCACCACTAGCCTAAGGGATATTGAAGTGCATGAACAGGATTAGCTTTCTTGTGTGTGTGTGTGTGCACGTGTGTGCGTGTGTGTGTGTCGATGTGCAGCATAACCAATGAATGTCTGACACGATGGTGGAACAATATCTCTGTAGTTTGAGTTATCACTGAGACCGAATCAAATAGTGCTTCTTTCCCTGCTATCAATTCTGGGGTCCAAGTTTTCGTTTGTAGACTCATGTGATGATGCGCGTGCGGCTCAATCTGAGGACACGCTCGAATCGTTTGATAAACGATGAGCCACAGTCCCAGAGAGCGCGATAGTGCCGCAGCGAGAGAGATCAGACCGATCCCTCCCGGCCAGTACCGGAGCGTTGTGATCCCCTTGGGCGGTTCGTTGGATCGGGAACACTAAACCTGCGGGTAAGGTCCTCCGCCGCCACGCGTAAATCTGAACAATATACACACTACAAGACGTTAACAATCAGCGAGCCCTCTCGGTATGGCGATGCGCCTGTCCCGAGGGCTCGAATGGTGGGTTTTGTTAGACTAAAGGAGCGTCACCAGGCTCCTTCCCTGCAAACGTGGTCTGTTGTCTCCTATCTGAGACTCAACCACCAATATGAAATCACTCACCTTCTCAGAGCGCGGTCTGTTCCCGTTCAACTCTGAGGGAGAGCGAATATATGGAAATCACTATACTAGCACACGCAGATGCGCTTACCAGTGGTGATGGAGGCTGGAAGTGTTCTAGGCGTCCGACTTCCTTTCCCGGCCTGCCACCCTATGTTTCAGGGTCTTTGGCAGGAGGGAACTCAGAGACGCGAAGGGTTGGAGGCAAATTGGGAAGTCTATATTAGCTTTGTTGGTCCATTGTGTTCCTTCCTCCTATTTTCTTACATGCAACTCCGTTACCTTGAATATTACCTGAAAATTACTGGAAGATCGCCGATCTTGGTACAAACGACTCTGAATGAGACGTAATTTACCGAAGACCCGGTTAAATTTCAGAGGGGACCGTTGAGACTTCCGGAACCCATAATGGATTCTGAATGTCCGTTGTCTGAATCTGAGAGACTCAGAATGGAACCCTCAGAAAAGTGTTACCACACCAGATTCCTGAGACCGCCCTCTAAATAGGGGTGCTCAGGCGTCCCTGAGAATCATTCTCAGAGACGATCAGAGTTTTATTATCACGGGGCACAGTCACACTTCTGGGGTCTTGGCGCCATTTTGCGAGAGGTGTCTGGGATGCGACTCAGAATATCTGAGCGGCGCATTTCCGGAGGGCACTTCATCACACTCAAATGTCCCAAATGAATTCCGAGTGTGCTTCGCCCAAAATAGACTCAGTCATTGGAGAGAACTCTACGAGCCTGCAGCGCCGAAAGCCATCACAAAGCCTTCGAAGTCGACAAGTATGTCGAGAGCGAAGCGAATTCGAACTCGACAGTGGCCCGTTAGTCAGGTTGACTTGGATGAATTGGCGAATGAAATACTTAGTCGTCAGGATCTCACACACGACGAACTGGCAGTGCTAGCTGATAAGCAAAACTTCACGACTGACCCAAGGCTCGCTCTGGCATACTTCCATTGCTGTGGTTCGCACCCAGATGCATTTGTCCACAACGACGAGAGCATACGGGCTAGCAGCTCGCTCAGGGCCAGATTGACGCAATGTCTTGATCCCCCTCCTGGCCAGCTGGAGGCTGTTCGTTGCCAACGATCCGCAATGTCCCACAATGTAGCTTTGTCTGCTTGCGCGTCGTGCTGCGAGATGGTCGAAGGTAACGATGACTCTGTCGCAATTTTGTCAATTAGCCAACTACACAGCAACTTCCGAGTCGCAGAACAAGATTTCCAAGAGCGGTATGGCCATCTGTCACAGGAAATTTTGACCCGCCACGTGCAATTAGTTCGAATTGGAAATCAGTCATACTACTTGAATCCAGAACTAGTTCCAGATCCGGATAGGATTGTGTTATGCAGAAAGTGCGCAACGGATCCTCAAGCATCACAGTTCAGCATTGCAAATGGGCATGACTACGGACTTATCGGCAATCTTCCAACTTTGAACCAGGTTGCGTCAAGTTGTGTCGCGCCAGTGCGATGTTTTGGTTTGGAACTTTCACTGTCCGGTACGCACTCCTCTGGACATGCGATATGCTTTCCATCGAGCGGACCTGTAGTTTGTCGAGACGTACTTCCAAGTATTGACGTTGAAGACCACCCTCGTGTCACGTTTATTGGCCCGGCAGATGAATGGAGACTAAAACGAGGTCTCTTCCGCAGTCTTTATGAGTTTCCTGTTGATAGCGTATACGCATGGCTACGCGTATTATCAAATACACATAGTTACTTCCGAGCTCGACGCATCACAGTGGATGAATCTAATAGTTCTCGACGGTCACTTGTTACATTTCAAGAGCAAATCGATACTGGAGTTGTTGTTGATAATACTCTCGCAGCTCATCAGGTATTAGATGGTGTTTCGTCAGAGCGCTATGGCGAGGATTGTACAGTCGAGATACCATTGGCATCGGACGGCATTTTGCTCCACAGCTCAGCTGTTATGAAGAGCGCAATTTGTGAGGGAAGTACGGTCAAACAAACGATTGTGGATGCAATGCTTGCAACTTTGAATTGCGGGGAGAATGTTTCGAACTCACCAACCACTGTTATTGTGCGCCGAGATCGTGATCCACATAGTGAATGGGACGAAAACGGCGAAACGCTCGGTGCTGCATTCCCAACATTGTTTATAACTGGCGGTCACATGCTTCCGAATGGATCACTTCACTCTACATTGTTGAAGCATTTTATGGTTTATTACGACGGAAGATTCGAGTCAAACGTCAGTTTTGTCGCGACTGCATTCAATCAGGTTCAGCGACATGCCGCCGTACAGAAGGCGGCGGCGGCTGGAACAAATCATGCCAAACTCCTTTCTCGATTTGGCACATTAGCAAGTTCGGATGAATTCAAATCTCTGCTATTAAATGCTAGTCGCTATCCAGAATCGTCAGATTCCAAGCGGTTAAATGCTGAATTGTTGAGGTTTCTTTCGCTTGTTGGCGGCACAGTTCCATTCTCCCCCTTCGAACGTACGTGCACTAGACCAAAGATCTTAGGTATGAGATACAAGTTCGGAATAGCGCAACACTTTGTGACGGTTGCTCCGCCAGAGCACGACAATTTGAATCTTCATCGGATAATCCTTCTTCGCCAAACCAGACGATGGAATGATCGGAGTTGTATCTATAACAGCCGAGATTGCAAGTGGAGTGACTTGCCTGACGTACTGACATCAAGCCCCAGATATCGCCTCACCCAGTCAAACCGATTTCCTGCATTAGCAGCGTTGGAATTCGAACGTAGTGTCAAAGTCATCACAGATGATATATTGCGCTGTCCGCTGAGCCAAAGCGTGCGAGTTTCGCGCAATTATAATCAGCGAGAATCAGGTGCATACGGAAAAATTGCGGGTTATATCGGAGTGGTCGAACCACAACAAGATGGTCGACTTCATTGTCACATGACGCTGTACAACTCGTCGTATACGCCCGAACTTCTGACTAGAATGTGTGCCTGTCCATCGATGCGACAACGCGCAGCTCATTGGATTGACGCTGTTTCGTTAAATAAGGTAATGCCGGCAACTTGGAAGTGGAGGAATTCGCTCCGTAATGTTAACCAACCAATTCCGCGCGCTTGCGAATTAACTCTACCTGATGCAAGGATATCGTTTACCGCTTTTCAAGCTGCTGTTGAGCGTCAAGTCTTGGCAACAAATATACATGAACATTCAGGAACCTGCCGAAAGGGAAAACGAGGGAAATACATGTGTAGACTTTGTCGTCCAGCTGGAATCCACGATGGACCGACAGAACCTCTTCAGGTTGAACTCATATCTGCTGGTGATTTTGAAAATGGTATTCGTCCTGAACTTCATTGGCAAACAATTGACGATGACGTCTCCGACGTGCTGGACTCTGGATATGACACAACAAATGGACAATTCCTACGCCCTCCAACACCTCGATCTATTATTTGGCAGCAACACCGCAGCGAAGCAGATTCCTTGTTCGTTGAAACAAACACTATTCTTGCCGGTTTATCTGGTGCTCATACTAATTCAAGTCTTTCGACTGGTGAAGACGAGGCAAATGCAGTGGAGGCCTATCAATTGAATTATTTAGTGAAAGAGGGGCACGGACTCAAGAACGCGGCCGCCGTATTACTTTCTGCACTTGAGCACATCACGAAATATCCGAGCGTCGCCGAAGACAGGTCAAGTACCCTGCGAACCGCTAAATATCTCGCTACTCGCACGGTGAACGCTTTTTCGGGCTCCCATGAGTGGCCTCATGCCCTCATGGTGTATGCCCTCCTTGGTCATCGATCGTATTTCTCATCCGACAGCTTTTGGTACATATTCCCGCACTCTGTACTCTCCTACATGCGACAGAATCAATTGTTGCGTGACCGATATTGCAGTGAGATGCCTGAGCCAAATGAGGTGGACATTATGTCGATCGTTTCCCAGCAACCCTCCGAATACGCGACCCAACAAGATGGCAATGAGGAGATGCGAACTGAAAACATTCACAATCAGCTTAGTCTATTGGCAGATCTGATGGCGACTAATAACGCGGACAACAACACTGCAGCTGTTCCAGGAGGAGCACGCTCATTTATCGTTGGTGGAAAGATCATTTTTCTATCACAGGCCCAATCTTACCATCATCGCGGTGCCAACTTTGCTGCCTTTTCACAATTAGAGTTCGAGTGCATCGTGGACATTCTACCTCGGCTTTCCCTGAGTTCAAAAACGTCTCAGCATGGTCGTCGACGAAGACCTGGATTTGATTTGGGTTACAGACATCCACTCTTTGCCTCACATCAGGGATTTATAAGGACTAAACTGCTCACTCCAATTTATGGAGGTCCACCACCACCATCACCAACCAAGAATGACACCTCTGGGAAATCGCGGCTGGATGATTTGGCGCAGTATTTATTGTGCTGCATGGTGCCTTGGGATATTGGAAGTGGAAGGCCAGCATTTCCGATGGACACCCATGGGCTTGGACAACTGTGTGACTCGTGGGACCGCCGGAGTGCGCATCTTATTAATCGCCAACGGTATCGCTTCATTCATAACGTGCTTCAAAAAGTTTCGCTAAGTTCGAAACACGAGCAGACTTGCATGCTGTGGCGGAACCGCAATGCAGATTTGTGGGCAGAGATTGGCAGGACAGCAGACACGTCATCAAGTCATCCAGTTTCGACTACCGGAACAGGCGATTCTGAGCTCTCAGGACGTTTATCCAGTGAAGATGCACTCTTTTACCTGGCAACAATGGGCACACTTGGTAATCCAGTTATTTCAGCGTCGATACGTCAACTTCGGGATTCATTCTGGACAGTGGTTCTATATAACCATCGTGATTCTGTTTCAGTGGTGTCAGCCTCCACTGCCAATCCCGAACGACCAACTCTCTATGTTTATGGAACAGCAGAGATGCAGGTCACATACCCAAACTTTAGCGATGTGGCAAAACAAGTCCAGACCATGGCTGCTCCGACGCTAATGTCAGTTCATAACGGGTTCCGATATGTAGAAGACACCGTTGCTCCTCGTGAATCAAATTCGATTTCTGAAAATGACTCAGTACGAGCAGCACGATTACCAGAAGGCGAGCGATCACTTTCGATAGATCAACAAAACGTTCTCCAATGGATTGATACACATTCCACAGTGCGACAACAAGCCCTCACGCTCGTGCACGGAAGTGCGGGCACAGGAAAGACATATCTGATTGAATGTCTCTGTGCCCGTATTGGTAAGCGCGGTTTGAAAGCGATCTGTACATGCCCAACAGGTGCTGGTGCATCACAACTTCCGAGTGGGCAGACCTTTCATTCTGCTTTCAAGGTGCATTTGGGGTCGCGGCTGTCACCTTCAGCCTTAGCAAATATGCGTGCTCAATTCGACGAGCGCGTTGATCTAATTGTAATCGATGAGGTATCGATGATGAGCACGACGCTGCTCGTGTTGCTCGATGACCGTTTGAGAACTCTTTATGACCCAAATTTGATTTTTGGAGGCATCTCAATTCTGCTCGTCGGAGATTTCTGGCAGCTGGAGGTGCTAATGGGGATGTCACTCTGTAAGGTCATGTACTCCAACGATTTGAGTCCGAAGAATATTAAAGCTCGTGCCTTGTTTTCGAAATTCAAGACGTTTTTTCTCAGAAAACAACAACGTGCGGATGGCTGTAATATTCAGCAATTCAATTTAGCTGCGTGCCAACAGCTGCCTGAAAGGTATCCGCCCGGTTTGCGCTGGACCAAGACTGCCTATCGCCCGATTGGACCCGAGGTAGTCAAAAGTGTAACATCGGAATTGCGGGCAGCAGATGTCGTCGACGACCCACGATGGCTCGATGATTCGACAATCCTTGTCACGAGCAACACGGACAAAGCAGTGATGATTGGGTGTACTGTTCGACTATATGCTAGACGACGGGGCTTAGTGGCTTGCCGTTGGAAGCGAAAATGTACTATAGACCAAGGCATACCCGAATATCTAATCGATAGGTTGTATGATGAGGATCTCTATCCATCATTATTCGCTTACTTTGTTCCTGGAGCAAGAGCACAAATTCGAGACAACGGAAATGGTAACTTATCTTGGGGCTTAGCGAACGGAACAGCTTGTAAAATGCATTCACTGGCGTGGAACGATCCTCAAACAGCCGTTCGAATGGAATCACTCATTCGAGAAGGAGTAATACATGGCACTGAAGTTGTTGATCTCGAAGTGCCGCCGGACTATATCAATGTACAGCTCACTGACCACGCAGGAAATGTGTTGCGAAGCGACAAATGGCCGTTAGAAAGCAACTTGGAAACGAAATGGGTCACCGATAGCGAAGGAATCAATCTGTACAAACAAAGTGTGATTGTTCCGATTGGAATAGCCCGATCACGTAATGACAAACACGTGATCAAACTTCCAAGAACGCCTCAAACTGACCCGTTGATAATTCCATATGAGCAACACGCGGTTGACTTAGCGATGGCAATGACAATCTGGAAAGCTCAAGGTGCGACTCTCAACCGAGTCATTCTTCTTCTCCAAGGATCGCCAGGTGCCCCTCATTGGAAGTTTGAGCACATTTATGTTGGATTGTCACGCGTTCGAAAGGCCAATTTGCTTCGCTGTTTTCCGTTGCCTCCGCTTTACAATTCGGGGGCACTAACAAACTTGCGCCCCAGTATTTACACTATTAAATGGAGAATGGACATTGGTCCGGATGGCTATTGGAGGCAACGACAGGTACAAGCTCATGGTTAGCAATATACAATTTGAGCTCGAGCAAGAAGGATGGACGACAACCGTTGGTGCCGATCAAATTGTGTGTAATGACACCATATCAGCGATGTACGAACAGCAACGGCTTTGACACAGCGGAGATTATCATGCAAACGAGCAAGCCGCCAAGGACGCGCCAGTGCATCATCACGGAATAGGCTCGACAGGCTGGATTTGAGAACGATCCGTATTTGAGCGCGTTTTTGGATGAAGGTTGATCTGCGCATGGAGAGAGTCGATGGTTGTATTTTGGACTATCCTGAGGTTCAATACGTAAATGTGATCAAGTGTCCAGTGAACGGCGCGTGGAACCTCCACAACAAGAAGTTCGTCCATGGCGCGGTTTTGCAGATCTGGGACGTCGTGGTCAACGCCAATGTGGCCGAGCTCGCGGTGACGCATTTTATCCAGACGCTGTGCGATGTCGCGCGCAAGAGTGGACTCGATGTGCGCGACGACAAGCCGGTGCTGATCCACATGAACCAGCACCGAAAAGCTCAGGTAGAGGAGCCTATGTCTACTTGTGCAAAATAACTGGATCGCTGCGATCGTGGTCCTCCGCAGCTGATTATGATAATCAAGCAGGACAAAAGCTCGGGCTCGTACGGTAACATCAAGCGCATGTCGGATACCGTGCTAGGGATCCCGAGCCAGTGCATCGTGTCCGCCAATATCCCGAAGGCGAACCCGCAGTATTGCGCGAACGTCTGCATGAAGATCAACATGAAGTTGAGCGGCAAGAACTCTATTTTGCGCGAGCACCTGCCGCTCGTCAGCACCGCGCCGACGATCGTGATTGGTGTCGATGTCGAGCATCCTCGCTTGGGTGATAGTGGTGGTGCCGGTGGTGGTGAATTGAACGGTCAAGGCTGCGGTGGTCTTGGTTGTGGAGATTGGTGTGACGGCCGTGGTGGAGGGGGTGACGGTGGTGGTGGGCGGCGTGGACAGCAATGTCCTCAAATCGGACACGTTCCGGACGAATAAGACTTGCTCATGGTGTGTGAAATGTCATATCTTGGAACAGGAGCGAACAACTCTTGAGCGTTCGATTCTGTTGCATACGTATAACATAACTAAACTAATACACCAATAGTTGGATTAATATTATCTATTGACAATAGCTAATACAAAATTGAATGTATTAGTAAATCTCTAAGATTTGTCAGCTCACGTAAATACAGGTGTTGAATGGTCCTCCCTTATACTTGGAAAAATAGAGCAGCGAAATGGCTTAGTGACATTCTCCATTTAAAATATGATGTTCGAAAGGTTTGGACATCTCTGGATTCACGGCAGTCGGTCAGTTTCAGTTTTACCTAGTGCCGGAGAGGGGAATGTCAGCAATTTTCATCAAATTCCTCTCATAATTGTGTTTCTGTATATGATCATATTCCGTAAACAAAACATTAGAAGGACACTGCACCTGTATAAAATAATGACCATATCCGGAGGTCAAATTGAAGGTGTACCAACTATATCAAATGAAAGTATAAAATATTGGATAGACGTACTGCGCACATACAAATTGCTGATAAATTGACCTGCAATATCGCATAAACCACAAACAATATATATGGAGCGAGTTGTCTATTTATTTCGAATGGGTTCTGTATAAAAGCGTGCGGCGCGTTTAACAATACTTGACAAAATGACTTTGAAAATGGTATGGCAACAATAAAACACTGGCAATAGATGACTGATTTTGTTCTTGTTGTGTTGGACTGTACCTGCAATTGTTGCCAACCTTACCCACTTTAGTGAAATGTTACTCGAAGGTCTTCTGAGGCTCCAATAAAGCGATTGAGGCTGGAAGCTATACCTTACGGTATACCTCCCACTATAAAAACAATCGCTGTATGCTCGTGCATGCTTCCAGCATGATTGCCTCCCTAAAATTGGATGTTGCCTCCGCTCCTGCGCCGGTCCTGCGTGCCTGCCTGTGGTCAGAAGCCGCCTCCGCACCTGCGTATTGAGTCCAAGGTTGTTCCAGTGAGGGCCGAACCGCGTGCGCCGGCATAGCGCATACAGCGGCACCTGGACCGAGAACCACGGTGATCGGTTGTGTCCGAGAGGCCGCCTTTGCGACGCGAGACTGGAGGCGCGACGCTGCACTTTAGCACGCCCACGTGGCCGGCGGCGGCGTCTCCGTCAGATGCGGCGCCACCGCCAGCTGCGGGGCCCCAACGCCAAGGCCTTGACGGCAGTGACAGGCTAGCCACGACGCCCACAATGCGGCGACCGCGTACCTGAGCCCCGCTATCTACTACAGGCCAATGCCAGCCCGTGCCGGCCGCCGCCAGCTCGTGCTTGTCTCGGTCGGTTTGTTAGACGGCGCCTACAGCTCGTTTGACGGCGTCATCATCACAACATCGCCGTCCAAATTGCCGTTCATGCGCACACTCCCTGTCTCTGAGCTGGGTAGCATCGACCCGAACGTCATGCCGACCGTCCTCGTCACTTGCGCGCTCTCGTCGATCGTCTACGACCTGCTTCAAGCCACTGTCGGGTTTGGAAAAGTGTATCGTGCGAAATGGGAACACAAAGTTGTGATCCTCTAAGAGATACTACGGGTTTCAGTGAAAATGTCACCCCTATAGAATGCTAACTAAGAGCTTCCTATCAAACGTGACTACTCTGCTGCAAACCCAACGAGCTAAAGCCCCCCACCGAAGGTCTTGATCGTTTGCGCGACCGTCGCCTGCGATGAAGTGCTTCAGCCCTCGTAATGCCGATTTCCTCTTTTTTTTTGTCTGAGAGGAACCGGCGGTCAACATCGCTCCTCCTTTTTTAAAGGAGGAGTCGCTCTCACGCGAGTGAGACCACCCAGCGGATGGATGGGCTGAAGATTGGTTTGTTGTCCATTTGGGGCTAGCGCTGGAGACGGAGAGGCCGCTCGGAAATGCCCGAGAGCTGGTTCTGCAACACGCTGAGGATGTTCTTGGCCGCGTTCACGTCTCGGTCGACCGACTTCCCGCACCCGCCGTGCTTGCGCAGGCAGTGCAGCACTTTGTGGACGGGAACCTTGCGAACGACGCCGTCCCGGCACCTGCGCATGACTCGCTGATTCTCGAGATCGTCCGGCGTCTGGCAGTCGAAGTGCTTTTTGCTCGTCCGGAACTCGTCTACGACCACGACCTCGCAGTAGCGGGCGAGTTTGCGCGCGAACGCCTTCACCGGTCCGGCGACGCTGCGCTTGATCAAGCCCTCGCCAGCCATCCCGCAGTCGCCGAAGCCGACCACCGTCTTGGTTCCTCGCGCTCCCGCCAGCTCGAAGCAGGCTCTGTCCAGCTGCGCGGTGCGGAGCGTGTAGCGGCGGAACTTCAGCTTGCGGAAGAACGGATCCATGAAGAAGGATAGAAGCTCGCGTCCGTGTTCAAACCAGAACACCACGGCTTCGCAGAACGTCTCGACTGATGAGGTCTTTTTCATTGGAGTGCTCTGCAGCAGTTCGCGGACGCGAGGCGACTTATCGATACGGTGCTTGGATTTACGGTTCGACCGGGAGTACCCACTCGCTCGGTAGAAGTCGGACGTCCGGAAGCGGACCGCCTTCCCGTCCTGGTTGACGGCCGTGATGAAGTCCGTGCGCCCGGGGTCGATCCCCCACACCACATCGTACTCTTCCGTT
The DNA here is from genome assembly GCA_003413675.1 of Phytopythium vexans. Classification (NCBI taxonomy): domain Eukaryota; phylum Oomycota; class Peronosporomycetes; order Pythiales; family Pythiaceae; genus Phytopythium; species Phytopythium vexans. The sequence continues at coordinate 599,369 of QLOC01000026.1, forward strand.
CTTCCCTTCGGAGACTTCGCGAGTGACAACCCCAGTACTTCAGACACGTTCTTGTCCTTCGGCCTCTCGGTCTTCCCGTCCTTGCCTTTCTTCTTCTTTGGCTTCCCGCGCGTCGGTCGGTTCATGTGAATTCCGACGCCGTAGCCGTCCGTCGTGATCTCGCGGTTGAAGCTGTTGACCCCAGGCTTCTCCATCTCGTCTATGCGGAAGAGCCGACGCCACCACTGGTCGGACATCGCGATCCAAGGCGCATCTTTTTCAAGCTCTCCTCCAGCGTCCACATCTCTCCGTCGTGCATGACCCAGAGATCACGGCTGACGTCCAGACTGCGCTTGAGCAGCGACCGCAACCCCGTCGAGTCCACCTTGCAGTAGTTGGCTTCAAACCCTCGCTTGGTCGGAAGCAGACAGAACGCCCGCTTCTCCACGAACTTCGGCTTGCCTTTGTTTTCTTTGTTATACTTCTCGATGAACAACAGGAACTCGTAGAACATCGGCAATAAGTCGTGGGGCGCCCAGCTGATCTTGCCGTCTTTCGTGCGTGGGATCTTCCCTCGCAGCTCTACGATGATAGGATCAAGCACGCGAACGTACGCAGGGTCAAACTCCTCAGCAGCGAACACTTTGTTGAGAACGTCATGCATATCCTCCCGCGAGAGCTCGTAGTGATCGATGACGTGCGTGTGCAGCCGTTTGGCAAAGTTCCGCACTGCGGCGTTCTTCGCATTCGTAGCCATCTGTAAAGCTGCAGCCTGAAACCATCCTTGGTTCAGATGCTCCGTGTTGGCTTGCACTCGCTCTCCTCGCATCCGCTGAAATGCATCGTTTGCGTTCTCCAGATCGGCGTTCTTAATCTTCTGTGTCATCAGCCACTCCTGGTAGCCGCTCTCAGAGAACTCCGGCACGACCACGGGGAAGTCCTTCAGCTTGCCGACCTTGCCGCCGTCGATCCAGAGCTGCCTCCTATCCTTAACCGCCTGCGCCGACAAAACCTTCTCGTATTTCACCCACCGCGGAGTGCTCGTAACCAGGCTCAGACATAGTTGATAAAACTCTGTGTTGATCGTGCAAAGAGGTCTCCCCGCCTTGAGTTGACCCAGAGCGTAGTAATTCGCCAGCAAGTACGCCTCGGCGACCGCGTGGTTGACCTCTTGGATGCATTCGTCCCACGCGAGGCCTTCCGCCTCTGGCTTACTGAAAGCCCTGAGCGTCTTTTTCATCACGAAGAAGTCGATTGTCTTGTTCCTGGCGATGCGATCTTTGACATCCTGGCGCTTGACTCTCTTCGGAGGCGGTGTCTGTGACGGCGGCGTCTCGGGGACGATCTCGCCTTCGTAGGCAGGCTTGTCCGGCGGGAGGCGCTTTCTCCCCCGCATGACGAATTGCGGAATGGAAGAATATCGAAGCATTCGTACTGTGGACCTTCATTCGCGAATCGCTATTGCAAGGTTGCGCATTGTGATCTACCAGGCGTCTCTTCGGCATAACGCATGTCGTTGTTTGGTGGAGAAAAAAAGCTTAGGCCGTGTTCGCGCAGTCATCCAAATTATAAAACGGCATTTACAGGTGTATCCGTTTTAAAAGTGTCCCTTCATGTAGATCATTTCCAAAAACCGTGTTCGCACGGAAAATGAATTGTGCCATTATATCTAATCACAAAACGAGGAGAAACCTCTTCGTTAGTGACTTGGGTGGAAAGCATCAGTTGGAGGTTTATGGAGGCCGAGATCAATGCAGATAACCAAGAGTTTGAGACTGAAATGCTGGCCATGCTCGCGCTGGAGCTGGCACTAGACGAGGGCATTGTGCGGGCGAAGAAGGCGCGTTTACTTGACCTCGCGAATGGATGTGGAGAACGCATATTCGCTGCGATACATGCGTCCGATAACGAAAGATTATTTCGAGATCACTTTCGCATGAACAAACACGCATTCGACGCGCTGTTTGAACTGTGTACCGAATTCATTCCTTGTTCGCTTCGTGACCGGCGTGAGGCGCTGGGAGTGCTGATGGACTGGCTGGGAAACGCGTCGACATGTCGGAAGCAGGAGGTGTTTTTCAATCTCTCGTTCTCCACGGTTCACAAGTACCGAATGATCGGGCTTCAAGCAGTTGTGCTAGCCCTCCAATCTCTCATGCACATGCCATCTAAAGTGCCAGACTCATTCAAGCATAAATACCCCTACTTTGGCCAAGCCGTTTGTGCCATTGACGGTGCGCATTTTCCGCTGATGGTGGCGAGAGCAGACTCTGAGCGCTTTCGAAACCGCAAGGGGTGGATATCGACAAACGTGCTTGTCGCCACTGACTGGACGATGCGAATTTGCTATGCCTATGTTGGTGCCGAGGGGAGTGCACACGACGCGAGCGTATTGCACTGAAGCCAGCTACTGTCACAAATCCCCGGCAATTTCTACGCCATAGCTGACGCAGGGTATGGTTTGAGCGACAAAGTGCTGACTCCATTGTGATGATGCGCACGCGGCTTCTTCGGGAGACGCGCTCGAGTCGCCTGAAAGACGACGAGCAGCAGTCTCCGAGAGCGCGATAGTGCCGCGGCGAGAGAGGTCAGACCGACCTCTCCCGGTCAGTACCGGAGCGTTGTGATCCCCTTGAGCGGTTCTTGGGATCGGGAGCACTAAACCTGCGCGTAAGCGTCCTCTCGGTCACGCGAGACCTGAACAATATACAAAAACACTACAAAGTCGTTAACACTCAGAGAGCCCTCTCGGCGGTGCGTGCACCAGACCCGAGGGCTCAAACGGTGGGTTTTGTTAGTAAACGGGAGCGTCACCAGGCTCCCTGCCACGTTCCAACGGTCTGTTACCCTCTATCTAGGGCTCAACCGATAATATGAAATCGCTTGCCTCACCAGAGCGCGGTGCAGTCCCGTCAACTCTGAGGGAGGGGCGAATATATGAAGACCACTATGCAAACACACACACAGATGTGCTTACCAATGGTAGGGGGAGTCGAGGGGTGTCTAGGCGTCCGACTTCCTTTCCTTTATCCCGCTAGGCCCTTTCCTTGGGTCCTTAGCAGGAGGAAACTCTAAGACGCGAAGTGTTGGAGGCAAATTGGGAAGTCTGTATTAGTTGTGTTGGTCCTTAATTTTCCTTCCTCCTATCTTCTCACATGTACATCCGTTGACGGGAATATTACCGATGGATCTGTGGAAGATCGCAATCCTGGGGTCGAGTGACTCTGAAGGGCCGGTAATTTACCGGCGACCTCGGTAAGTTTCCACGGTTCGCATTCAGCCTTCGAAATCCCTAATGGAATCTCTGAGCGCCTTTCCCCTGAGTTTTAAGGGACTCCGAGGAGACCCTCAGAAAAGTGTTACCACACCATTTCTCCTGAGACCGCCCTCTAATTAGGGGGTACTCAGGCGTCTCTGAGAATGATTCTCAGAGACGATCAGAGTTTTATTATAACGGGTTGGTCACACTCTTGGGGGTCCCTTGGGTGATGTTCCTGGAGACGCTCTTGGGAGGCGGCTCCGGGTATCCGGACAGCGCGCGTTTTCCGGAGGGCACTTCATCACACCATTCCGCAGCGTCCGGTACCACCTGAAGGAGTGGGCTGTAAGCGAGAATGTGTAACGGGACGCTGTCAACGACAGTTCCCGATAACACGGCACACACGCTTGCGCTGATGAGGAAGACTTGGCAGAGTCCCGACTTGGAGGGACGAAGAGGGAGGAGAAGAGTGAGGAGGAGACTTGAGCAGAAGACGGCAAATTTGCAACTGAATTGAAATGAGCTTATGGTTCCTGAAACCTCTCCCTAGAGTCCTATGGGGTTAAATGCAATCACCCTACAAATGCAGAATAAACCTTGGGTTGAATCAGGTTGAACTTGAAGCTGAGCGTGAAGAATATTCTCACTTGAACTTGAACTTCAAGGAGAAACTTGAACTTGAACTTGAGATTCTTCTCCGAAGAATCTTCTGTGCACGGGGCGTTGTGATTGGCTGATATCAACAACATTGTACCCACAATGACACGTCGGCTTCGTCAACAGATAGTTTCCCAGCAGGAACCATCACCGTGCGCAAAGACATGTGCGCAGGCAGAGAACACTCGAGAATGTTCGAGAATGTAATGGGGCTCACTCAGAGAGCCCCAATTACTTGCTTACACGTTGCAGGTGAGGAAGCGGCTGCGCCTTCGAAGGGAAATTAAACTCTGAATTGAATTTTACCATGGCGCCGCTGGGCGGACGCCCGGGATCCACCCATCCACGCGGTGGACTCCCATAGGGTAAAATCCCTCCTAGTTCCTAATATGCACCAATGGCGTGTAAGGGCATGGCCCCCTTACACTACCCCTCCCCAAAAGTGCGCTCACGGGGCGCGAAGGGATACAAATGTAATATCCTAGAAACCTAAACACAGATATGCAAATCTACCAAACCTAGCAATGCGACAAAGATCCGCGACAAAAGTCCGCGACACACGGTAGTAGGTTCCAGAAGGTTCCAGAAGGGTCGAGAGGGTTCCAGAATTCTGGAACGTTCCAAAACATTCCAGAACCCGGCGGGCGTGGACGAACCGCGCCGACACAATGGGAGCGGACACACCGCTTCCTCATAATCGAACTCGCCATGGAGAGGAACGACAGCTCGCGCGCGACGACAACGACGGCGACCGACAAGGCGGCCGCGGCGACGACAACGTCTGGAATGCCGACAACACCGGCGGCACCGACTACAACGGCGCCGGGGACAACGGCAAGCGCGGCGACTGCGTTCGAAGCTTCGGGGTCTGCAGCGGCGCCGACAACAACGGCGCCCTCGAGTGCTGCGAGCATGGCGATGGCCGAGAGAACTCCGCCGACAACTTCAACGGCACCGACAACGGCGGCACCGGAGACAACGGCTGGGATTGGGAGTTCGGCCTCGAGGGTGGCGACCAACACGACGGACGACAGCGCGGCGTCGCTCGCTTCGACGCCCTCAACTGCAGAAGCTTGGCCGCGTCACGGGTACCGCTCAGGCGCGCTGTTCGCACGCCCACACGACAGCTACTTGCGGCCATACGCGCTGTGGGACTTGAGCGGCGCGATCAACCCGAGATCCCTGTCCGAGATGCGCGACCTCTTCGTTCGCTGGCGTGCTGGCTTCCGCAAGCTGATGGATGTGGGCGACGAAGCGCTCACGTACTCGTGGAACGCCTTCATCAAGCGCTGGAACGTCGACGACATGGACGCGGTGATCGCGGCGCGAGAGACGGAGCGCCGCACCTACTCGCGGCGCTTCTTGGCCGAGGAAGTTCATCGCATTTGCTGGGAGGAAGACCGGACGTGCCTTGCGCACGTCCTTCGAGCTGGATGTTGGTGCTGCGACGGCACGGGTTCAGCACCGCCGCGCCACATGTGGGATTCCGAGGTCCGGGATCGCCCACTTGACGATCAGCTCCGCGGATTCGTGGCGCGCCTCGAGCGGGCCGTCAGTCAGGCTAGGCGCGCCGAGCCAGCGCGCGCTCGTAGTCCGTTACAGCATCGCGGACATCTTCGAGGAGTCGAGCCCGCGGCTCCCACGTGTCCGCATCCGGCGGATACCCGAGCCAGCGCACGCGGTATTGACGATCGCGGGGGACGCCGCAACCCGAGGGACGGCTTCTTCCGCTCCGATTCTCCGGATCGGCGTGGTCGACAATACGATCCAGCACCCAACGCTCGTTTCCTGCCGAGTCGAAGAGCGGGGGAGGACCATCGCGAACGAAGCGAGGAAGCGCCGCATTTTCGGCACCGCGAGCCGGGCTTGCAGAATGTGTCGGATCAAGCGAGTTCCGAGGACAGGGAAGTCGAGTTACTTCGGGCAGAGGTGCGGCGCCTGACGCGCCGCCTCGAGTTCGCGGACCAAGATGCGGAGAACGCGGTCTCGACTGCAAATGAGACCGAGGCAAACTTGGAGACGCTGGCGGACCTTCTGCACGCGACTCAGCGCCGCTTGGACTCGCTTGAGCAGTCCCACCGGGCGCTGATGGAGCAGCGCCGACGCGAGCGCCAAGGTCTACCGCCGGTGTCGCCGCCGAGGAAGAAGCAGCGGGGACCGTAGCGCGACTCCTAGAGGCGGGAACCGAGTCATCGGCGTCCAAGTTCATGTCCGTCGCATTGTGCTTCTTGAGTCTCGAGACGTTGAATGTAGGATGGAGTCGCATTGCTGTGGGGATGTCGAGCGTGTAGGCGTCGCCCCTCTTGAACGTCACCGTAAACGGTCCAATATATCGGGGCAGCAATTTTTCAGCCCCAAGGTTCGTCACGGAACTGGGTGCGATGCCTTCGGTCGAGAGCAAAACGCGCTCACCCACTTCGAACGTCGATCTGTTCCCTCGGTTGTGTCGGTCTGCTTGTTCCTTCTGCTTGTCCACGGAGCGCGCAATCGCGTCCCTCACAAAGCGGATGATCGCTTGGCGCCGCATCACGAAGTCGGCTGCCTTGGCGTCGGAGTCGCTCATCGGCTCCTCATTGCGCGTGAAGTTCCCGACGGCAGCGTCGCGCGACGCCGCGGAGGTGTCCGCTTGGGAGCGACCTTGTTGTGGTTGTTCCGCCGAGGGGAACGTGGGAGCAGGGTCGCGAATCAGCTCGCGTGCGGCCCATTGAGCGACAGACGACATCCGCGTGGTTGGCGTCGACGCGTGCGGCGCCTGTGAGCGAGTTTGCACCGGAGCAAGCTCTCTGACGGCATGGGACCTCACTGGAGGCCCCGAGGCGATGGCGACAGCTGCAATTGGGTCGTCGGAGCCATCGCGTCTCTCTGGACTCGCGACTAGCGAGTCCCCTCCCCCACCAAGAGTGGAGCGACCAGGTTCGCTCCGCAACAAGGCTGGAACACGCGGGTGTCGCGCCGACGCGACGAAGAAGGGTGACAGCCCCGTCGAGGAGTGCACGGCATTGTTGATTGCGAACTCAGCCATTGGGAGGAAGTCGCTCCAAGACGACACCGACGTTGCGTAGCTGCGCAAAACGTCACCAAGAACGCGGTTCACTCGCTCCGTTTGACCGTCGGTCTCAGGATGTGCCGCGGTCGACATCGAGAGACGGGTGCCGAGCATTTCGAACAGCCGGGACCAGAATGCGGACGTGAAGCGAGGATCGCGGTCGGAGACGATCGTGTCTGGGAGTCCATGGTGTCGGAAGACAACGTCCAAGAAAATCGTGGCCGTTTCTTCGGCGGTCACTGACGAGCGCACCGGCGCAAGATGAACCATCTTGCTCAGTCGATCGACGAAGACGACGACTCCTGTGTTCTGGTGCCGGTCCGGCGGCAAGCCAAATACGAAGTCCATGCTCACGGAGGACCACGCGTCCGGAGGGACTGGCAATGGTCTCAGAGGTGCCCGAAGAGCGGGTGCCGGTTTCACGCGTTGACAAGTCTCGCAGGTGCGGACCCACTTCCTCACCCATCGATATTGATGTGGCCAGAAAAAGTCACGCGACACCGCAAGGAAGGTCTTCTCTCGTCCCAAGTGACCGCCCACGGCGGCGTCGTGATACTCATGGAGGATGCGTGATCGCAGGTCATCATCGTTCGGCACCACGGCGCGAGGAGGGTCGTCAGGCGCGACCCTATATGTCAAAATCCGTCCGCGAGTATCGTATCGGTGCCGCGCCGACTGCAACGACGTCGGTACCTTTTCCAAATTGGCGGGTGTTGGGTCAATCAAGTATCGTAGAAGTGGACCATACCAGGTATCGCGTTCCAACGATGACGCCAACATTTCCCATAAGTCGGCGGTGGCCGACACAGCAATTGCTGCAACGTTCTCGGTGATGCAAGCGGCGCATGACTCGTCCTCGTCGTCTTCTGGGGTGGGTGTCCCGCCCCTGGCGTCGTAGTCCGGGCGGCGAGACAGCGCATCGGCCAAGATGTTCGACTTGCCGGGCTTGTAATGAACCACGAAATTGTAATCGGCGAAGAACGACAACCATCGGGCCATTCGTTGCGACAAATGAGGGCTTTTCATGGCGGTGCGCAGCGAAGCGTGGTCGGTGTACACGGCGAAGCTGGCTTCACCCAAGAGATACACGCGGAATTTCACCAAGGCGTATCGCATGGCGAGTAACTCCTTGTCGTGAACGGGGTAGTTCCGTTCCGCCGGCTTCAGCTGGCGCGATTGGTAGCTGATCACTCGCTCGCGCCCGTCGTTGTCGAACTGCATAAGTGCGCAGCCAATCGCGAAATTGCTGGCGTCGCAGACGACGTGGAACGGTTTGTCCGTGTCCGGCAGAGCCAAGACGGGAGCTTCAGCGAGACTCTTCTTCACATCTTCAAACGCGGACTGGTGCTCAGGGAGCCAGACCCAGTCGGCGTCTTTCTTCAGGAGTTGTGTCAGCGGACGGACCAACTCCGCATAATTTCGCGTGTACTTGTGAAGATAGTTCGCCAGTCCAAGCCACTGCCGGAGATCCTTCGGATTCTTCGGAATAGGCCACTGTCGGATCGACTCCACCTTCTCCGGGTCAGCACGGACTCCATTTCGTCCCACGTAGCTGTAACCGGGCGAGGCTTACGCTCGGTTACTGGCTTACACTAGCGCGTGTAAGGAAGCGTATACAAATTTGTATACAAACTGTACAGTTCACTGTACAGTTCAATACAAATGAACGGAAGTCTGTGCTAGTGTCCAAAATGAGAACTGTCTTATTGTTTAGCGTTCTGCCTAGGTACCAAACCTCTAATCCCTAATGCATGTATTTTGGGAGGCGTCCATGACTGGTCACGGACGCTCCGACCGAATTTATGTATGGATTAGTGTTGGTCACACTAATCCCAAAATGTACCCAACAAATGCTAGTGTGGCACACTTAACGCAGTACAGTCCGACTGTACTGCTCTGTAACCCAGTTACAGGCTGTGTAACCCCATTACACCACCCCCCCGTTAAGGTACGAGTATACCAGACCGTATAGTATACAAGCGGTGTGTATATCGTATAGTATACATGTGGTATGTATACTAAATGGTGCGTCTGAGTGTATACTATACAGTATACACGTGATTGGTGGCACTTGTTGGTCGGTTCCAAAGATAGAACGCCCTTCAGTCGAGAAGCTTCTCGACTGTACCCGACGCGCTCAACGACGATGAGCGCGCGCTCCGACGAGGTCGCGGCGGCGGCGGCGGCCAAGACGACGACGGCTGCAGCAGCGGCTGCACCGACCGAAAGGCTTTCGGTCGGCGAGTATCGTGAGCGCGTTGCGAGCGCTCACGCGGCGCGGATCGACCAGCCCGCGAGCACAGACGCTGTGCTCGCGTCGATCAAGGCTCCAGCGATCGACATGGAGCTCCTTGTCGACTGTATGCAGTCGACACCGCCACGATCGCCACGCGGCGATCGTGTTGAAGACTCTTCGCCTGCGAGGCCCAGCTCGGGCTCGCGGCACGCGCGCGATGTCGAATCGCGCGCGGACGACGTGGCTGCCAAGCGCCAGAAGAGCGAGCATCGCTCTTCTGTGGTCAAGTACGACGGCGGCGACGACGGCACGTCGTCCCTCAGCGTGGGTGCAGGGTCTGCTGCACCCGAGCGTCCGGTTTGGATGCCGGACGAAGCGCTGATCAAGCGCTGGTACGCCACGTCAGCTCCGCCGCATGCGGAGCTGTTGTACGTCTGTGAGCGCATCACAGACGACGAGGAGGCAGCCTCCATGGCCTTCGCCTCCCCGACCGAGCGGCGCGATTACTACATCGGGCTCTTCCATGAGCTCCGATGGCGGTCGGGCAAGCATGCGTCCGACCGAAGCAAAGTGCCTGTCCCTCAGGCACTTGCGCAAAGTTGGAGTGCCTTTGTTGAAAACTTCAACAAGGACCCAGCCGGCTATCGCAGACGGCTGGCCAACGCGCGCGAACGTCACATGCGCTTCAGTGCGCATGGTCGTGTGGAACGCCTGCACGATGCGTGCATGGCGGCGGACATTCCCTGTGCGGTGCCGCACAACAGGGAGTGTCCGAGCTGTGTGCTCGGCGCCCGTCGCCTGACGGAGCGCGAGTTGCGTGGGTACGGGAGCTTCAGCGTACCCACGAGCATCATCACTCAGCGCAATGCGCTGTTCCCTCAGGCGCCGTCGGCGACGGCGACGCCTGCAGCATACGTCAGCTCGTATGCTGTTAACAGTGCAGGGCCTCGTACGCCCTCACCATTTCCGGAACGTCCTCCATCAGGACGTTCCGCGACTCCCACGTGTCGTGTTGGGGAGGGAATCCTCTCCAACGAATACGAAAGCGACGATGACCTCGGGAGCCCCGAGGGTCACGATGCGCAACGATTCGCTGGACGATCCAGCGAGTCTGGCCTGCCGCGTCGCGCAGCGGCGGTGGCGGTGGTGGGTGAATACCCCGCGTCGACTCCTCAGTCGACGGCGTTGCCAACCTCGTACGAGGTGGCGCTTCAGCTTGCTCGCCTTCAAGCTGAAGTGGCTGAGCGAAAGGCGGAGAACGCTCGCCTCTCGCAGGAACACTCGAACCTCTCGATGAGGGTCGGTCGCCTCGTCGAGAAGGTGGACGAGCTGACTCGTCGCCTCGCGAGTCCTCGCTCGGACGACTCGGATTAGCGGGAGCTCCCTCGGAGCTCTCGGGCTCGCGCCACTGGCGGTACGGCTTGAGGCGTCCGACGTAGAACGTCGGATGCAGTTGCATACTGGACGGGATGTCCAGTGTGTATGCTGTACCACGGCGCGCGAGCACCGTGAACGGTCCAATGTAGCGCGGAGCGAGTTTGCTCGCTCCGAAGTCGGACACTGCATGTCTAGGCAGGTTGTATGTGCTTAACAGCACTAATGAACCCGTTTCGAATTCATTTGTGTTTTGCCTGCCATGCTTGTCGGCATTCAGCTTCTGTCGATCCACAGAAGCTGCAAGCGCATCCTGGACAAACCGGATCACGGTTTGTCGGCGCTCTAGGAAGTCCTTGGACGGCTTGTGCGCAGCCGTCCCTGCCGTTGTTGCAGACAGCGTCTCACGCTGTCTGTCCGATGTGCCACTCCGTTCCTGCAGATTGGGTGTCAAATCTGCGGGTCCTCCCCCACTTAAGGTAGGAGCGATCGTCCCCAGGACGGTCGGCAAGCGTGGATGCCGCATAGCATTCACGAAGAACGGTGTATGTCCGTGCGAGACATGCACCGAGTTGTTGATGGCGAACTCAGCCATCGACAAGCACTCGCTCCAACTCTCGAACGAGTGAGCGTAGCTTTTCAGCACGTCACCGAGCACGCGGTTGACGCGCTCGGTCTGACCATCGGTCTCGGGATGGTCAGTTGTCGACATTGACAACTGAGTCCCAAGAAGTTTGAAAACTTCTTGCCAGAATCGGCCGCGGAACCGTGGATCACGGTCCGATACGATCTCACGCGGCATGCCGTGAGCTCGGAAGACAGTATCAACAAACAGGCGCGCTGTCTGTGCGCCTGTGACCGTCTTGGGAACCGCAGCAAGATGCACCATCTTGCTGAATCGGTCAACGAATACGACGACGCCTGTGCGTCGTCGCGCGTCGGGTGGGAGTCCGAAGACGAAGTCCATTGAAATGGACTCCCAGCACTCCGATGCAATCGGCAGTGACTTGAGCGGCGCCTGGGATACAGACGCCGGTTTGACGCGCTGGCAAACCTCGCAAGCACGCACGTACTTGCGGACCCACTTGTACTGGTGCGGCCAGTAGAAGTCGCGCGCGAGAAGAAGATACGTCTTCTCGCGACCGAGATGACCCGCTGTTGGGGAGTCATGGTACTCGAAGAGGATCCGCAACTTCAGATCCTCATCGTCTGGCACCACAATGCGGTCAACGCCATCGTCGACTGCACGATACAGCAGTAATCCATCGTGCACGGCATATCGATGAACCCGTGCACGCAAATGCGGAGGCAGAGCCTTGAGAGACGCTGGTGACGGCGTCTCTGCATATTCAACCAAGCGTTTGACGTCGTCGTCAAACGCATACGCTGCTCGGACATCGTCGAGCAAGGTCGACGATGGCTTGTCTGCGCTGCGAGCGCTGATCATGTTCGCAGTGACCTCCGTCCTGACTGCGTAGTCAGGACGACGCGACAGCGCGTCAGCAATGACGTTCAGCCTTCCGGGTTTGTACTCAACCCGGAAGTTGTACTCTGCGAAGAAGGACAGCCACCTGGCCATCCTTTGAGAGAGGTGCGGCGTCTTTACGGCTGTTCGTAAAGACGCATGGTCCGTGTAGACCACGAACGGTCTATCTCCCAGCAGATAGACGCGGAACTTCGCGAGAGCGTACTTCATGGCAAGGAGTTCCTTGTCATGTACGGGGTAATTCCGCTCAGCTGGTTTCAGCTGACGTGACTGGTAGTACACCACGCGATCACGTTCCTCGTGATCGCGCTGCATCAGCGCACATCCGATTGCGAAATCGGATGCATCACAGACAACATGAAATGGTCTGTCCTGGTCCGCGATAGCGAGGACCGGCGCTTCAGTCAAGCCCTGCTTGACTGTCACAAAGGCCGCCTGACACTCAGGCGACCACGTCCACGGCACGTCTTTCTTCAGGAGAGACGAGAGTGGACGGATCCGCTCTGCGTAGTTGCTCACGTACTTGCACAAGTACGTGGCGAGACCAAGGAACTGCCTCAGTTCCTTGACGTTCGTGGGAACTGGCCACTCGTTGATCACCCTGACCTTCTCTGGGTCAGGGCGAACGCCATTGCGTCCGACGAGACACCCGAGCACGGGTATCTCGTGCGCACCGAAGATGCACTTCTTCAGGTTTGCGTACAACTTGTGCTGGCGCATCAGCACAAGAAGACGGCGGAGATGCTCTCGATGCATCTCCACATCGGACTTCCCGTCCACAGCCTTGCTATGAACGAACACATCATCGAAGTAACTCGGTGCGAAGTCACGCACCGAGCGCAGCAGATGCGTGACGCATCTGTTGAAGGTGGCAGGGGCGTTCTTAAGTCCCTGTGGCATCACCAGCCACTCCCAGAGCATGCCGCTCGGGGTGCTCACTGCCGTGAGCGGGATGTCCTGCTCACGCATGAGGATTTGATAGAATCCGTCACGCAGATCGAGAGCACTGAAGATCGTGCTCCCGCTCATCGAGTCGATGATGACGTCCTTCCTCGGTATCGGCGTCTGCGCCGGTACCGTCGCATCGTTCAGCTTGTTGTAAGCGTGAACGATGCGCCATCCGCCCTGTGCCTTCTTGACACAGAACGTTGGTGCACTGTGAGGGGAGACCGACTCCCTCACTTGTCCTGCCTTTCGACGAGTTTCAAAGAACTCGTCGATGGCTTTCACTTGATCGCGCGGCAATGGCCATTGCCGCGTGACACAGTACTTCGTGCCCGGCACGAGATCGATCTCGTGCCGCACTCCCTTATCACGGGGGAGTTCCTCCGGAACCTCGTCCGGGAATACGTCTGCGTATTCTCGCAGCACGTCGTAGAACGGGCTCGATTTGAGGGAGTCCCAGCTCTGTTCCTCAAATCGCTCGCGCTTGGTCTTAGCGCCGAGGGTGTCCTCGCCCTCCGGAGCGGGATCAACGAGGAGTTGCCTCAACTCCTCGACCCTATTGTCGACATCAACCATCGTCTCTTCCTCAGAGATGATGCACACCTGCTCGAGAGCGCCTTCGCGCAGCTCTCGAGAGAACTTCTTCCAGCTCAAAGCTGGGAGGTTTGTCAGCTCCGAGGCTGTCCTCGGAGGCTCCTCAACCTCAACGACTCTGCACTCAACGCCAGTGCAGGTCTGCGTCAAGGCGCTGATCGCCTTGACATCGCGCTTGTTTACGCGCGTCGACTGCCCAGAGTCGACACGAACACGGACCCTGTCATCGTGTTCGGCCTCGGCCTCCTCTTCAGACCCAGTATGGAGGGGCCCCGCAGCGAGCGTGTTTTGCTCGCTGCCGCCCGTGGGAATGCACGGGCTGCGCGTCTCCTTTCCCCGGGAAAGAGACGTCTCGCTGACCTCGCTCTGCCCGCGCGTCCGCGGCAGAGGGGAAATGCTCTCAGCGTCCTCATCCGATTGAGGAGCGCTCGGCGCACAGCGCCTGCTCTCGGTTCCCAGAACCGAGAGACTCTTGCTGCGCTCGCAACCTTTGCGAGCGGCACGCTTCTTGACTTGTCGGGAGGGATTGACAGGGCCATCGCTCACTGTCGTCCCTTCCATACAGTCAACTGTATCGTTCGATACAGCTGCAGCGCTAACAGGGCTCACGCTCTCTGTTGCACGTACAGCCGTCGCGGCTGTACGATTGTTATCCGTATCGAACCTTGTGATCGACTGCGTGTTCCAGTCGATCACGGGGACATGCCGTTGCAACCACGGCATCCCCAGAATCATGTCGTACTTGTCGTCCAAGTCCAGGACGACAAGGTCTTCCTTGAAGACTCGCTTCTTGTAGCGGAAGCGCAGGGAAACCACGCGCTTCCGAACGTTCAGACTGGCGCCAGTCGCCAGTCGAACCACCAACTCGCTTCGAGGGATTCCCTTCTCCTCGAAACGTAATCCTCGTAGGCTCTGACGTCGAACGAAGTTGTTCGACGCGCCAGAGTCCACCAATGCTCGGAGAGTCCGACCCTCCGTGTTCACCTCGAGAACGATCAGCTTCTCTGAATCGTTCTCGTCGCTGCAGTGAGAGCCTCTCTCACTGGGGGCCGTGGCCGTCACGTGTCCGACATCGACATGTGACGCCACCACACCAGTAGGACGCCCCGCCCCTACTGGTTCACCACGTTTTTTGCTGGCCGGTGCTGGCGATATCCGCCAGCACGACCGCCGCGCTGAGGTGCACGCGAGCCTCCACGCGTGCACTCACGAGCGTAGTGGCCAGTGCGGCCACACACAAAGCACTGCTGCTCGTGCTTTGGCATCTTGTATGGCTGCTGTCGAGGGGCGACAGCAGCGGTGGAGAGATCCATCGGCTCTGGCTCATCGGCCCTCGGCCGAGAACGCCGATGCTGAACCGCCGAGTACTCTTCAGCCTGGCGCAGGCTGAAGTCCTCCGAGAAAGCAACATCGATTGCTTCCTGCAGCGTCTTGGGGTAGACGCGAAAGAGATGGGACTTCACAGGCCCATCTACGAGACCTTTCATGAAGGTCACGACCTTCGTGGACTCCGTGAGTGGATCGCTCACGATATTCGAAGCGAGATAATGAGCTCGCTCCGCGTAAGCATGGATATCCAGCTTACCCTGCTTCAGCTCGAGGAACTGAGCCCTCGAGCGGAACTCGTTCTGCGCGGGTTCGAACGACCCGCGCAGCTCGCGCTTAAAGTCCTCGTACGTGCTGAAGCACGTAGGTTCGGCGAGCCTACGTCCGTAGGCCCAGCGCCGTGCGCTGCCGCCCAAACAGGACATGGCAAACATGACCTGGGTCGTCGGATCCGTGATCCGACGAAGCGTGATGGAGTCTTCCAACTCCACGAACCACCGCAGGAGTGGTTCGTCCTTCCTCCCGTGGTAGGGAGGTACCGTCAGCTTGATGGACGCGCCTCGCGCTCCATCACCAGCAGAAGCAGTGCGCTTCTGCTGCTGCTGCTCGAGTTCATTGAGCATGAACCCGCGAATCGCAGCCAGGTGTTGGTCCTGCGTCTGCGAGCGCAGCATGGCTGCGACCGAAGTCTCTCCAACGATTGCCGCCAATCGTTGGAACGCAGCCCATTCCGAATCGGAGAGGTGTGGACACACCTCTCGCGTGATCACGTGGGTACCGCTGGACGCGCCGGCGTCCAGTGGTAGGTTCTCTCCCGCGTGCTCATTCATGTTGAGCACGAGATGTAGTCGGTCGTTGGACGGACTACGAAGTGCTACCAGGTGTAACCGGGTGAGGCTTACGCTCGGTTACTGGCTTACACTAGCGCGTGTAAGGAAGCGTATACAAATTTGTATACAAACTGTACAGTTCACTGTACAGTTCAATACAAATAAACCGAAGTCTGTGCTAGTGTCCAAAATGAGAACTGTCTTATTGTTTAGCGTTCTGCCTAGGTACCAAACCTCTAATCCCTAATGCATGTATTTTGGGAGGCGTCCATGACTGGTCACGGACGCTCCAACCGAATTTATGTATGGATTAGTGTTGGTCACACTAATCCCAAAATGTACCCAACAAATGCTAGTGTGGCACACTTAACGCAGTACAGTCCGACTGTACTGCTCTGTAACCCAGTTACAGGCTGTGTAACCCCATTACAGTAGCAGCCGAGAACTTGGATCTCCGGCTTGCAGAAGACACACTTCTTGAGGTTCGCGTAAAGGTTGTGTTCACGAAGGACCTCGAAGACTCGTCGGAGGTGGCCAAGATGGGCTTCCACTTCTGATTTGCCCTTTTCCCGCTGACTGTGAACGAAGACGTCGTCGAAGTAGCTTGGAGCGAAGTCACGAAGGGGTCGCAACACATGCGATACCATCCGATTGAATGTCGCTGGGGCGTTCTTCAAGCCCTGTGGCATCACGAGCCATTCCCAGAGCATTCCACTCGGCGTGCTGACTGCGGTGAGAGGCACATCGCTCTCCCTCATCAGGATCTGATAAAAGCCGTCTTTCAGATCCAGGCTGCTGAAGATGGTGCTCCCCGTCATCGAGTCGAGCACCATGTCCTTCCGAGGGATCGGCGTTTGCGCGGGAACGGTCGCGTCGTTCAGCTTGTTGTAGGCGTGGACGATGCGCCACCCTCCCGTCGCCTTTTTCACGCAGAATGTCGGACTACAGTGAGGAGACGAGCTCTCTCGAACGTGGCCAGCTCGGCGGCGCTTCTCGAAGAAGTCATCAATCACTTCGACTTGTTCTCGCGGGAGTGGCCATTGCCTGGTCACGCAGTACTTGGTCCCAGGCGCGAGATCGATCTCGTGCCGCACTCCGCGGTCAGCAGGAAGACGCTCAGGAACGTCCTCCGGGAAGATGTCGATGAACTCCTTGACAAGCTTGTATGCCGGGTTGCGCGAACGGCGGAGTGCTTCGAGGGACTGGTGTTCGAAGCGTTCCTCTCGGGCCGACTTCGGTTCGGCCCCGCGCGGACGACCCACGTCTGCAGGAGAGGAGCCGACAAACGGCTCTGGCACGATGGAGCACACCTGCTCGACATCGCCGGTCTTCAACTCCTTGAGGAATGCCTTCCAACCCATCTGCGGAAGGTCCAAGAGCGACTTCGCTGCGCGAGGCGGGTTCGACACAGTCGCTTTACTGTGGATCGAAGTCGTCGCGCCATGAATGACAACAGCGATCGTCTCCGAGGCATCACGTACGCTCTCTCCCTTGTTGTTGCTGTCGTCATCATCATCATCATCATCGTCAACATCTTCGTCATCCAAAACCGCGAAGCGGTTCGAGCACGGGACGTGCTTCGTAATCAGCTCATCAATGGGGGCCGCCTTCCCGACACACGGGTGGCGCGGCGGCCTCTGCTCAGTCGCGCGGCGGTCTTCAACTGGAGGGTAGTCCCGACCCTCCCCCGTTTCATGAGGCGAAACCCCGGTGGCGCGCACTTCGGAGCGCGCCGACGTCGACGCTTGGGCACAGGAGGGGCACGAAGGGCCATCGCACACTTCGAGTTCCGGTGCCCTGGGAGCGGGCGTCTCAACAACTTGGACGTGCGACCACGCGCCGCCGGAGGCGCGGAGGTGCTCGTCAACGACGGCAACGCAGATGTCACGTTGTCGTGGGCGCAGCGAACGACGGACCCAGTCGATCTCAGGGCGGTGCCGTCTCAACCACGGCATTCCAAGGATACAGTCCAATCGCTTGTTCAGCTCGACCACGAGGAAGTCGTCGCTCGCGCGGAAATCGTCAAACTCATACGAGAGGCGGACAGACCGCCTCGGGACCCGGCTCTCTTTCCCATCGGCAAGCCGGATCGTCAATTCTTGGGGCAATTCTCGGACAATTGTCCCAGCAGGCAACGAACTCAAGGCCTCGGTACGCATGAAGTTGTCCGTGGCGCCTGAGTCGACAAGCGCAGTCAGAGTGCGCTTGGCGCCCACGATGTGCAGATCGATGAGGATCAGTCGCGGGTCGTTGCTGGAGGTGGTGGCATTGTAGCATGTTGTGGAGCGAGGCGGCGCGGTCGCCACCGATGTACCGCGGGCCGCTGCATCCGACGCAGTAGGCTGCTCCGCGCCTACTGGTCGTCCCCGTTTTTTGGTTGCTCGACGACAGCCGTCCCCGAGGTCATCGCATGGGCGGCGACGGGAGCAGGCGCGCGGCATTCAGCAGCGCGGTGGCCGCGCTTCCGGCAGCGGTAGCAGGTGATGCCTGGCGACGCGCGGCGTCCGCCAGAGGCACCAGACTGAGGAGCGGGTTGTTCACGGCGCCGCTCCGTTCTCATCGCGTCGATCTCCATCGGTTCCGGTTCGCTTGGAGCGGCGGAGACAGAGGGCGCGGTCGCATGACCGTAGAGCCGCGCCATCGACGCGCAGTAGTCCTCACGGAGCGCGATTGAGAACGCCTCCTCCAGGGTAGCTGGGTAGTGACGGAACAATTGGTTCTTCACAGGGCCGTCACGTAGGCCCATCAGGAAGGTGTGGACTTGAGTGGCCATGTCAATCGGACTGGTCACAATGCAAGCAACCAGGAGGCGCGCGGTCTGCACGTAGTCTCGGACGGAGGTGTTCCCCTGCTTCAGTCCGAGGAACTCCGCGCGCACACGGAATTCATCATGAGGGGGTTCAAACGTGGCGCGAAGCTCATCCTTGATCGCGTCCAGCGTCGGAAAGCTGCTGGCGTCGGACGCGCGACGCCCGAAGGCCCAGTTCTTGGCCTTGCCGGTCAGCTTCGAGAGCAGGAACATGATCTTGGCCTGCTCGTCGTGAAGGCGTCGGGCAGAGATGGCCATGTCCACCTCGGAGAACCACTGGATCAACGGAACGCGGTTGCGCTCCTCGCCGTCGTAGGAGGAGATGTCGAGCTTGATCGACTGGGACGTCGAGGACTGTCCCTGAGGCGCGGGAGTTTGGCGCTGGCTTCTTGCATCTGCCAGCTCGCGCTCGAGGTACTCGTGCGCCGCAAGGCGCTGCGCATCAGGGTCGCCCGAACGGAGAAGGGTCGTCACGACCACTTCTCCCGCAGAATCGGCGAGACGATGTAGCGCAGCCCATTCCACGCGAGTCAGGTGCGGGAACTGCTCCGCATCCAGGGTCTGCGCGGGAGGCGTGGGCTCCATTCCGAAGTCGCTTGAGCTCATAGCGCTTGGTCGTGGGAAGGACGACAAAGTGCTACCAGATGTAATGGGGCTCACTCAGAGAGCCCCAATTACTTGCTTACACGTTGCAGGTGAGGAAGCGGCTGCGCCTTCGAAGGGAAATTAAACTCTGAATTGAATTTTACCATGGCGCCGCTGGGCGGACGCCCGGGATCCACCCATCCACGCGGTGGACTCCCATAGGGTAAAATCCCTCCTAGTTCCTAATATGCACCAATGGCGTGTAAGGGCATGGCCCCCTTACAGAGAACATTCCGTGCGGACGTAATCAATGATTACTCCGTGAGTGTCGGTGTGTAGACATGAATCAGGGATTATGTCTATGACACCTGGCGATCCAAAACAATTAGTGAGAATCACTAATCCGTAATTGGACATCGCCATGTAATGGCACTATTGGATAGGCCCATTACAGAATGGACGACCTCAGAATGCCGAAGAGCTATTCAACCTACGCCATGCGAAGGCGCGAAATATTATCGAGAGAGTGAGAGGAGTTCTCAAGCGGCGCTTCCGTGTGCTGCGAACGGCGATGGAGTGCGAATTTTTTACATGCAAAACAGCAATCTTTGCGTCCATGCTGCTGCACAATTTCATTTGCGACGTCGATAGCTCGGATCGTGCACAGGATTTTGATGATCTCGACATGGAAAATGTGGGTGGAGTTGTCCAAAATACTAGCAACATAGCACGCGAGCGGCATCACGACAGTGATGAATTGGCGCCAACCGAATTTGACTTCTCGAGTGGGACTGCGTGGCGTAGATGGATGGCCGACACAATGTGGGATGAGTATCAACAGTGGCGCATAACCGAGCATCCATACGCCTCATCCAACAGTGATGACAGCATTAGCAGTAGTGGGGACGATGACACTGACGAGAATATGGGAGAAGCAATCGTTTAAATTAAGAGAGAGTGCTGGCAAGTCGGTCCAGTGCGTTGACACCTCTACGATTCGATGTTCTCGTCGGCGAAGCAGTCGATATCCTCGTTGTTGCTGTCAGCACTGTCCTCGCTCACGTCCGAGGTCTCGATCGAATCGCGAGCGGGACGAGTGGCGTCGCCAGAGGAGTGTCGGCGAGCTTCTGCTATTTTGAGCGTGAAATACTCGGTGACCACCTTGAACATGGCTCGCTTCTCCATCTCTTGAGCGATCGCCACCTTCTTGGCCTTGCGCTTCTCCTTCGAGGCGCCATTGCGAATGCGTTTGAGCTTGTTGATGCGCAAATTGTTGCTGGGATGAACGACTCGTGGCTCTTCTGGCACAGTCCCGTCAGCGTCGGCGGTGTTGGCGCTGTTTCGACACGAACTAGGATGTACTCGTGCCAGCTGAGAGACTAGATCATGCAGGCCGCTGGCTGCATTGCCTGTGGCACGAGCATCACCTGATTGATATGGTTAGTTGTGTCAAATTGCATATTCCGCTGTAGAGACGCACCTGCGATCATGCTGCAGATGAAGTAGTAGGCGAACCCATTGGCATGAAAGTATCGCAATTTCGACTGTGCCACCTTGTCGTCATTCTTCGCCAATATCAGGCCGTCCCACACGTCATCATCCAGGCTGACTTTGCCAGTGTCAGGGCAAATACCGGCGCCACTCGTGCTTGCGACGAACTTGTAGAGTTCGTAGTCCTTCACGACTCTCTCTACCTTTGAACGGCATTGATCTGCACAAACGTGAGAACGTCAGCGCTAGGTTGTCATGAGATCCATCACCTTACTCTTCTCTAGCTTCAGGTTGAACTCCTTGTTCAGCGTAGCCGTGAGTTCCGCCCATCCCTTGGGCTTGAGGCTTTTGTCTGCTTTGACATCGACCCTGTTGCGCAGCTCAGCGTACACATCGAGCAGGCGCTTCTCGTGGTCCACTGTCCATTTTGCCCGATAGCTTGACATACTTCCGAACGCGTAGCTCGTGCGCTTGTACGCTGCAGCAGTGAGAGTCGCGCTTCGCTTGTTGCCACTGGGTCGCTTGGGTCTTTGAAGAAACCCCGCCCTTTCAAGGCGACCATCACTCAGGTGTCAGGGAGCCAAATGTCGTCTGGGAAATTCGTGGGTGCCGGCCCTTTTGTAAAATGACCATTTCATCTCCAAAACGGTGTATCAAAAATACAGTGTTCGCGCCATCCATTTCGAGTAAAAAGCCATTTTGCTCGTAAAATGGCCATTTTGGCCACTGCGCGAACACGGCCTTAATTCTGACAGAGAAAAAAGAGCTTTCCTTAATTGCAAAAATGTATGGCAATCATTCTTGCACAATTAATATTGTAATTGAAGCACTTTTCTACAGTCGATGTGATTGGAATAGTCCGAGAAATCATATAGAGAATGGCGGAGACCACCGATATCGCGGAGCTTCGCGCTCTTGTGGAGGAACAGGGGCGACACCATGCGACGGAATTCGAGGAGCTTCGGCAACAGAATCAGCTGCTGCAACAGGCATTGATTGAGATGATGATGCGTTTTCCTTCTGAATCTGAATCCGAGGGCGACGACACCACGAGTGTTTCTCCGGCTGCGATCTCTCCGCCACCTGAGCCATTTCCGAATTCTACCTTCGCACCCTACCGGCGCGAACTCAATGCTGTGATTCTACAAACCAAGCTTGACGCAATGGCCGAGGCATCGAAAGGCAAGAAGGCGACTGGTAAGCGCTCGTATGACGACTTGACCATGGCGTACTCGCCAATTACCCGACCAAAAGTGCAACGACTCTACGAGAAGAGCATGCACGAAGACAAGGACGATACTGAGTTCCCAATCGCCGAGATAGACAAGTCGTGCTTAGAGTCGCTCTGCACGGAGCTCAAACGCCAGCGCCGTGAACTGGGATCTTGCCGATTGACTGCATCTGAGCAACGCAGAAAGCTGAGTATTAACACCGTGATGTACCACACCAAGGAGCTCTTCAATGAAGATTTCATCAAGATCGAGTTCGAAGCGTATTTGCGAAATAGCTCATTCGACAGTGTTGACGTCGCTGACCTGCTCGTATCACGAGGGAAATGCAAAATTGTTGTGGTCGAGTCGAACTCGCACAATCTACTGCAGGGTCAAGCTCAAGATTTATCGCTGATGGAGATTGCGTTTGCAGACAACGAGAAGAACGAGGAAGTACCGACTCCTGTCTTTGGTATCGTGTCTTCGTTCACCGATTGGATCTTTTATCGCTACGACGTCAACGGGATCTACTACACGCTGGATTCTGTCAACGAAGATCGCAATCTCGACGCGGATGTACATCGCGCAGTCGGTCGAATCTACGCTATGCTCGCGGCGGACTCATGCTGAAAATGGATGCTACAGTTCATTGCTTCGATATCTTCGATGCGTTGTTCCTTTTGTGCTTGAGCTCGTGCTCCATCTTGGCGATCTTCAGTATAACAGCGTGGAGTTCGAAATGAGTCACAGAAGCGAGACATCTCTTGAAACACCTGCATCCTGAGCTGATGCCCGTCTAGTGTGAATTGTTGAGTTGTTCACAAAGTTGATGCGCTCTCTGTTGAGTACAAAACAAAATCCGAACTTGGCTTTCCATGAATTGAGAGGTGGTCGTGACTGGCAAGCATCCAACACAAATCTTCTTTTGCAAAGAATCGGTAGAACGTCATGACGAGTGTGCATGGCGGCAACTAAAACGATTTGTGAACTAAAGTAATGAGAATGATGGTCTGTTGATGTCCACTTTCGAGAATGCTGGTCGATGGGTCTTGATTTAGTGACACTTTAGTGACAACTTCAAATGCAGATGGCTTCAAACATATCTGAACACATCAATGACGGCGGCAACTGAAGTACAGACGAGGTGAGCAATCTTCCAATGACGAGAGTTCAAAGCAGAGGCATCCATTTTGATTAACAGCTCGTTGCCGAACTAGCATGAAGCGTTGGGGCCTCAGCTGCGCGTACAATCAACCGGTTTGGTCCACCAATGCTGCTCCTAGATTGTGTCGACACCATGCAGATACCATGCGACGCGATCGCTCGCGCACAACTCTGCCAGGTTTCTCGTGATGTCAATATCTGGTACTATGCTGCTCGTCCACGGCGTTCGTTATGGATGAAAATTGTCGATCTGACTCGACGATAAACTCGAAAATATTCTCGGTAGTGTCGTAAGCATCGAAGTTGAAATGAACGAAACCAGAAACGTCGTAGTCGCGATCAACGGCGTCTATCTGTCCTACGAACGGTATTTCCAGTGACGACATTGGCCTGGCGATGTTTTATCATGCACGCGAGCTTATGATGGGCAGAAACCTGCCTCACATCACAAGGTTCTGATAGGAATGGAGGATATTTGAGGACGAACAGCAAATGGATTTGCTAACAGTTAACTACACGTCGGCAGTGGAAGGCGCTCTAGATGGGTGCAAATGCTTCAAGTGCAATAGGACGATGAGAATGAATTGTCTTGAATGTGGTTTGTGCACCGTGTCCTGAAAACCCCAATCATATCGAAAGTCTGATTTGGGTAACAATTCCAATGAGTCATGACAGATTTTTTGCCAACGAGAGGCGAAGATCGTCTCTTGATTTTAGTATTGCGATTTGCTAGAAATTGTTCATGAACGCTGTGGCCACCTGGCCACAGCAAAACGTGCGCCAGCTCCATCATGGCGTAGCGTCAGCTGCTGCATGCAACTATTTAGTATGTTTTAGGCAATCGGTGGCCGGAAAGGCAATGTGTACCCATGGACTCTGTGCGAGCAATGAAGCTGTGGAGTGGGAAGATTGCGATCAGTAACCAATTTGCGCAGGTCAAGACAGGCGGTCAGTACACATCCAGAAGATGGAACTTCTGAAGGCAGCAGAATTGGGTGATGCCAAGCGGTCTGAGCAGCTAGTGAGCGCGCGTGCGGATGCTGATGTCACAGCCAATTGTTGTCGGACGGCTTTTACAAGGGCAGTCAGCGGCGGCCACTTGGCCGTGGTGCAACATCTTGTGAAACAAGGACCCGACGTAGATGCTCGCGACAGCGACGATCGGACGCTGCTCATGCGGGCTGCCGGTGGTGGTCACTTGGATGTGGTGCGTTATCTTGTGGAACAAGGAACGACTGTGGACGTTCGCGACAGTTTCGGTCGGACGCCGATGATAAGGGCTGCCCGCGATGGCCATTTAGACATCGTGCGCTTTCTCGTGGAACAAGGAGCGGCTGTGGATGCTCGCAGTTACAATCAGACGGCGCTCATGCAGGCTGCCAATAACGATCACTGGGACGTGGTGCGATTTCTCGTTGATCACGGAGCGACTGTGGATTTTAACGGCAGTGATGGCCGGACGCTGCTCATGTGGGCTGCCGGTGGAGGTCACTTGGACATGGCGCGATTCCTCGTTGAACAAGGAGTGACTGTGGATGCTCGCACTAGTTACGGTTGGACAGCGTTCATAAAGGCTACCAGCGGTGGTCACTTGGACATGGCGCGATTCCTCGTGGAACACGGAGCTGATGTAAATGCTCGCGGCAGTTATGGTCGGACGCCTCTCATGCGAGCTGCGCGTGATGGTCATTTGGAAATGGCTCGATTTCTGGTGGAACATGGAGCTGATTTAAATGCTGAGGACAAGGACGGTCGGACGCTGCTGATAAGGTCTGCCCGTGAAGGTCACTTGGACATGGTACAATTTCTCGTGGAACTCGGAGCCGATGTGAACGCTAGCGGCAGGGACAGTTGGTCACCGCTGATAGCTGCTGTCCATGGCAGTCACTCGGACATTGCGCGATTTCTCGTGAAACACGGGTCTGATGTGAATGCTAGCGGCACTTACAGTTTGACGTCACTGGCAAAGGCTGCCACTGATGGTCACTTGGACGTGGTGCGATTTCTGGTGGAACACGGAGCTGATGTGAATGCAAAGGACAAGGGTGGCCGGACGTCTCTGGTAAGGGCTATCCGCGATGGTCACTTGGACTTGGTGCGAATTCTCGTGAAACACGGAGCTGATGTAAATGTTTGCGGCGGTGACTGTTCGACGCCCTTGATAGAGGCTATCGATGGCAATCACTCGGACATCGTGCAATTGCTCGTAGAGCACGGAGCTGATGTGAATGCCAGTGGCTGTTACAGTTGGACACCGCTGATAAAAGCTGCCGGTGGTGGTAACTTGGACATGGTCCGATTTCTCGTGGAACTTGGAGCCGATGTGAATGCTCGCGACCAAGACGGTTGGACGCTGCTCATGCGGGCTGCCGAAGGCCGTCAATTGAACATGGTGCGATTTCTCGTGGAACTCGGAGCGGATGTCGATGCTTGCAACATTGACGGACAGACACCGCTGATGCAGGTTGCAAATCGTGGCGACTTCGAGATGGTGCGCTTTCTCGTGGAACAAGGAGCGGGTGTGGACGCTCGCGACAATCAAGGTTGGACGCCGCTCACGGAGGCTGCTGGTGGCGGCCACTTGGATATGGTGAGCTTTCTCGTGGTACACGGAGGACGACTATAGATGTTGTAGATAGTCGCGTGATCGAGTCGCTATTTCACATCCAACTGGTCAATGCTGTCCTTCACGACGAACGCTGCATGATGAAGCATAAGCCACACCACGTTTTGTGACAACTCGTCCCAGCATCGTTCAAGGCTCTGGAGACCGGCACCCTAGTAGAAAAAAAGGAACGTAGCGCCGTTGGCTGACCCAGTCCCATAGAGCTGAGCCACGTACGGGTACAAATAACTGCAAAATTCTTGACAGCCACTCGAATTTTCTGCCAACTTCTTGTGTATATGCAGGTAATCCCTTCCGAGTCGATCGGCTCGTCGTACATCGTTTCCTCGTCGGCACAATCAGCCAGGTTGGAGGAGTCTTCACCTTTTCATGAGGAGAGTCTTTCTCATCAATCTTGATAAAGTTGCGCAGATCTAGATCGAGAGACTGCGAGGGTAAGATTCGGATCGGAACTGTCGGAGAAGTCGCGTTTCACTACTAGCACCAAATCTTCACGGTCATTTATTACAGGTATCTGCTTCATATCCTTCTAGATCTCTCTTTGCAAGTCGAGCATTTCTGTGTGCTGACGGAACTCCCATACAGCGCCATACTCGAACTAGGTGCGCCACTTCAGCAGCTCCACGAGTTTCGCCGTTTGATTCACCGTGATCATGGTAAAAATACTGTCTAGATGCTTGAAGTCCTCTGTAAACTTGTCCAGCTTCAGCACACGCTTGACGAGGATGCGCTGTTCTGCGAATGCCTTGCCCGTCTTCGAATACTCCTCTATCAATGATTAGAGGCGAGTCATCCGTTCATCCACATGAAGCGTGTAGGACTCAAACATCTTCAGTTCATCGGCGAAATCCACCAAGCGCTGGAGCAGTTTTGTAAATATCTGCTTACATTCATTCATATCGCCGTTCATGGTGCAGAGCGTGTTGAGTAGAGTGAATATCAATCCCGGTCCAGTAGCAACTGGGTCGATCAGATCTGTACCCGTCGAACACATTGGACTTGAAGCAAACTGGATAAATTGTCGGCCGACAGTGTTTCCCTCGTTGAGGATGATTTGAATCGTCCCACCCATTATCCTCGCAACTCAACGCTTCAACCTTGCATAGATATGGCCGCACAATGTGGGTTCATGCTGTTGACAACATAAGTTCAAGTGAGGAGGAGCAGTTGACAGCAATGATCAGTCCCCTGGCGCATCACAGTTGACACATTTCAACATAATGGTGGTGGTGCATCAGATGATGTGCGCTCATAATCGCGAACCGGACTGCATCTTAGATTTCAGATGTGACCGATGCGATTGATGCGGAGCGTGAGTCATTGGTTGAATTCAGGAATGGCCGGCGAGATGGGTACAATTGGTGTGTGGATGCTGTAAGACTGGAAGACCATAGCAGTTTCAGACTCGATGATTAACACACAAATGCGAAACGAGGCAAAAACTTATTGATGTTGCGCACGAGGGCGACATCGACAAGGTAGAGGATCTAGACTTATGAGCTAGTTTTCGCAGCTTCGACTGGGTAACTACCTCCTCTTCGGAGAACACGTTCTTGAGAACCACTGAGTCAGTCACTACACGAACTCACTCTTTCGCGCTTAGCTGCTGTGGGTCGCATCACTTAAAATTAGACATGCTCCACGACTGGCGTCACATTGGCGAGGCTATCGTACTCCTGCAAGATTAGATCGTTCGACGTAGCCAGGTCGAAGGTGAATAAATGACTGTGAATTCTTCCCGCGTGGTCTTCGTCTGTGTCACCTCACCTGTCCGGATTTTGTTCGCAATGGGAGTATCCAACGGATCGTACTCGTGACTTAACCCATTGCCACATTGCAGTCATTGGGACTGTTGCCCTGGATCGATCTTGCTCGATTGTGATCAGCTTGGAGAAAAATGATGGAATATACTTGGGCAGAAAGGTGGAATCATGCAGGAATGTTGATGTAAGATGTTCAGGATCGCATCATTTACCCTTGCACAGACAGTCCCTAATGTTAATCTTAATGCAATCAAGGAATACAATTCTACCCAAATATTCAACGAAACGACCATGAAATACTGTTTTAATTATGAACGTGCCAAATTGTGTGATCGATCAACTCTATTTCTGACCATCTCATAATTTTAAGGTCAATATATCCTCCAACATTCGAGATCAACTACGTGGAGGCCTTTTGGGCAAGTACAATTTTCTTCTTTCTGCGTCGCGTTTCGCTTTGATTCGATTCCTCTTGTAACGTCAGCTGGCACGCTGATATACTTGACGCATATATCACTACATGGATGGACGTGCCATCTCTGGAGAGCATCTCCCTTGCATATGCCACTCGTTGCAGGCAACGTTCAGTTTGCTCCTTCTTTTATCCTGTAAAACATAATTTTCCTGTCGATATATCCACAAAACACTACCAGTACAATTTAAACCGAATTAGACTAATAACCTCGTGCAATTCATACATCCCACTTCCGAGCCTGTACCCAGATCGTGTGCTAGAAAATGGCATCGATAATTATCTGAACGGCTACGGTGTGCACAGGAGATGAGTAGCCATCAGCTTTACCCCAATGGCGGTCCTCCTCCTGTATTCGCGATCTCTCTTTGCAGGACCTCACTTCTAAGTTTGCTCGAATCACTGAGGAGTGAGCTTGGCGCACTGTGCTGAAGAAACCGAGCGGGCTAGGAGCTGCCTTGTTTACCATCGCCGGCATTGAGGTCGCTACCTTCGTCGTGACTGCCAGCGTGAAGATTCGGTTGGTCGTTTGTGCTTCGACTGGTCTCGTTGCTGCTTCGCTTGGTCTTCCTTCCTCTTGGTGCTTTGGCCGATCTCGTTGCTGATTCGCTGAATCAAGTTGCTGCTTCCCTTGGCATTCTTTCCGACTTGTGCTTCGACTGGTATCGTTGGCGTTCAACAATTGAGTTTCCAGATTTGAACTGTATTCCTCGGTTACGTCGATTTGTACTCCGGCTGCCGAGCGGTTAACCGTCAACATGCTGACTCTGTCATTCAAGAGTGTTTCCTCTGGACAATTCTTGGATGGACGAGCGCCGGATGGGTCGGATCTCCGGTTGGCCTCTGGAGAAAGAAACCCAGCTACAGAAGCGTACTTGCAATGGGTCGTTGGCGATGCTGGAAATGGTCACATCTTCATCAAGAGTGTTTCCTCTGGTCAATACTTGGACGGGCGAGATCCTGGAATGTTTGAACCCCTTTTGTCGTCAGGAGGACGAAATCCAGCTACTGATGCATTTCTGCAATGGGTCGTCGGTGATGCTGAAAACGGTCACATCTTCATCAAGAGCGTTTCCTCTCGTCAATACTTGGACGGTCGACATCCTGGAGTGCAAGATCCCATTTTGACGTCAGGAGGACGATACCCAAGCACTGACATGTATTTACAATGGGATATTGACGATACGTCGGGTGCCACATCTACTGGTTGTGTACGGCAATTGCTTCTTCAAGGTTTGAACAAGATCGCCCGTGTTGCACCAGTAATTGAGTGCCAACTGCCGACTCTGTCATTCAAGAGTGTTTCCTCTGGACAATTCTTGGATGGACGAGCGCCGGATGGGTCGGATCTCCGGTTGGCCTCTGGAGAAAGAAACCCAGCTACAGAAGCGTACTTGCAATGGGTCGTTGGCGATGCTGGAAATGGTCACATCTTCATCAAGAGTGTTTCCTCTGGTCAATACTTGGACGGGCGAGATCCTGGAATGTTTGAACCCCTTTTGTCGTCAGGAGGACGAAATCCAGCTACTGATGCATTTCTGCAATGGGTCGTCGGTGATGCTGAAAACGGTCACATCTTCATCAAGAGCGTTTCCTCTCGTCAATACTTGGACGGTCGACATCCTGGAGTGCAAGATCCCATTTTGACGTCAGGAGGACGATACCCAAGCACTGACATGTATTTACAATGGGATATTGACGATACGTCGGGTGCCACATCTACTGGTTGTGTACGGCAATTGCTTCTTCAAGGTTTGAACAAGATCGCCCGTGTTGCACCAGTAATTGAGTGCCAACTGCCGACTCTGTCATTCAAGAGTGTTTCCTCTGGACAATTCTTGGATGGACGAGCGCCGGATGGGTCGGATCTCCAGTTGGCCTCTGGAGAAAGAAACCCAGCTACAGAAGCGTACTTGCAATGGGTCGTTGGCGATGCTGGAAATGGTCACATCTTCATCAAGAGTGTTTCCTCTGGTCAATACTTGGACGGGCGAGATCCTGGAATGTTTGAACCCCTTTTGTCGTCAGGAGGACGAAATCCAGCTACTGATGCATTTCTGCAATGGGTCGTCGGTGATGCTGAAAACGGTCACATCTTCATCAAGAGCGTTTCCTCTCGTCAATACTTGGACGGTCGACATCCTGGAGTGCAAGATCCCATTTTGTCGTCAGGAGGACGAAATCCAACCTTGGCCGCGTGCTTACAATGGACCATTAAATCGTTGGACAGCGACAGTTTGGCTGCGCTTAAGTGGTCAGCTCGTTGTGGTCATATGGGACTTGTGCGATTGTTGGTGAAGCATGTAGCAGCCGTGGACATTTGTGACGATGATGGTCGGACGTTGCTCATGTGGACCGCAAGTGGCGGCCATTCGGACATAGTACGGTTTCTTGTGGAACACGGAGCGGCTGTGGATGCTAGCAGCAATGATGGCTCGACGCCGCTGATGTGTGCTGCAATTGGTGGTCATTTGGATGTGGTGCACGTTCTCATGGAACATGGTGCGACCGTGGATGCTCGCGACAATGACGATCGAACGCCACTCATGCGTGCTGGTGGTGGAGGCCATTCGGACATGGTCCGTTTTCTCGTGGAGCATGGAGCGGCTGTGGATGCTAGCAGCAGTGACGGTTTGACGGCACTCTTGCGTGCTGCTGGCGGCGGTCACTTGGATGTGGTGCGCTATCTCGTGGGACAAGGAGCAGCTGTGGGCACTCGTGACGGTGATGGCTTGACGCCGCTGATGTGTGCTGCAATTAACGGCCATTTGGGCGTAGTGCGCTATCTCGTTGAACAAGGAGCGCCGGTGGATGGTCAGAAACACATCAACGAGACCCCGCTCATGTGGGCTACCAAGCACGATCATTCGGATGTGGTGCATTTCCTCGTGGAACATGGAGCGACTGTGAATGCACACAGTAGTTATAGTTCGACACCGCTGATGTATGCTGCAATTAACGGCCACTTAGACTTGGTGCACGTTCTCGTGGAACATGGAGCGGCCCTGGACGCTCATGACAGCGAAGGCAGGACGGCGTTCATGCGAGCTGTCTGTGACTGTCGTTTGGACATGATGCGCTATCTCGTGGAACAAGGAGCGACCTTGGATGCTCATGACAACAACAAAGTGACTCCGCTGATGAAATCTGCGCGTGACGGCCATTCGGACATAGTACGGTTTCTTGTGGAACACGGAGCGGCTGTGGATGCTAGCAGCAATGATGGCTCGACGCCGCTGATGTGTGCTGCAATTGGCGGTCATTTGGATGTGGTGCACGTTCTCATGGAACATGGTGCGACCGTGGATGCTCGCGACAATGACGATCGAACGCCACTCGTGCATGCTACAATCAGTGGCCACTTGGATATGGTGCAAATTATCGTGGAACACGGAGCGGCCCTGGACGCTCATGACAGCGAAGGCAGGACGGCGCTCATGCGAGCTGTCTGTGACTGTCGTTTGGACATGATGCGCTATCTCGTGGAACAAGGAGCGACCTTGGATGCTCATGACAACAACAAAGTGACTCCGCTGATGAAATCTGCGCGTGACGGCCATTCGGACATAGTACGGTTTCTTGTGGAACACGGAGCGGCTGTGGATGCTAGCAGCAATGATGGCTCGACGCCGCTGATGTGTGCTGCAATTGGCGGTCATTTGGATGTGGTGCACGTTCTCATGGAACATGGTGCGACCGTGGATGCTCGCGACAATGACGATCGAACGCCACTCATGCGTGCTGGTGGTGGAGGCCATTCGGACATGGTCCGTTTTCTCGTGGAGCATGGAGCGGCTGTGGATGCTAGCAGCAGTGACGGTTTGACGGCACTCTTGCGTGCTGCTGGCGGCGGTCACTTGGATGTGGTGCGCTATCTCGTGAAACAAGGAGCGCCCGTGGACACTCGCGACAATGACGATCGAACGCCACTCATGCGTGCTGCTGGTGCAGGCCGTTTGGACGTAGTGCGGTTTCTTGTGGAACACGGAGCGACCTTGGACGCTAGCAGCAGTGGCGGTTTGACGCCGCTGATGAATTCTGCTCGTGGTGGCCATTTGGATGTGGTGCGCTATCTCGTGGATCATGGAGCAGCTGTGGGTATTCGTGACGGTGATGGCTTGACGCCGCTGATGTGTGCTGCAATTGGTGGTCATTTGGGCGTAGTGCGCTATCTCGTGGAACATGGAGCGACCGTGGATGCTGGTAATAACGACAACGAGACCCCGCTCATGTGGGCTACCAAGCACGGTCACTTGAATGTGGTGCACTTTCTCGTGGAACATGGAGCGACCGTCGATGCTTGCAATTGTGAAGGTGTGACACCGCTGATGTATTCTGCTCATGGTGGTCATTCGGACGTGGTGTGCTTTCTTGTGGAACACGGAGCGAATGTCGATGCTCACAACAGCCACGGAGCGACGCCTCTTATATATTCTGTCCGTGGCGGTCACTTGGACGTGGTACGCATTCTCGTAGAACATAGTGTGGCTGTGGATGCCAGCGACAGTAATGGGTGGACGCCATTCATGATAGCTGCCCGTGACGGTCATTTGGACATGGTGCTCTTTCTCGTGGAACATGGAGCGGCTGTAAATGTTTGCAGTAATGACAAGTGGACACCGCTCATGTTAGCTGCCTGCGACGGCCACTTGGACGTAGTGCGAATTTTCGTGGAGCAGGGAACTGCTGTGGATGTTAGAGGTTATGACGGTTGGACGCCGCTCATGTGGGCCGCCAAGCACGGTCACATTGACGTGGTGCGCTACCTCGTGGAACACGAAGCTGACGTGAATTCGATATCTGAGACTGGCGACACGACCATTTCAAGCGCAGCTCAGTTCGGTCACCAAGAAGTTGTCCAATATCTGCTTCCGCTTGTTCGATACCATCATCAGAGTACTCAGATGGAGCACCTTGATGAAAACGTGGCGCAACACTCAAATATCCCATCCAGCTGGCTCATTTCGCCGTTCGAAGTTGAGGTCCAACCATACGACGATACTGGTAGTATTGGTGGAGATTTTCGCGGCAAGTGGTTAGATGCTGATGTGGTCATTAAGCTGTTTGTTGACGATGCCACCAGTGCTACATTTTTTGACGAAGTTCGACTGTGGCACCAGTTGCGGCACCCGAATGTTCTCAAGTTGTACGGGGTTTGCAACGCCGAGCACAAACTCTTTGTTTGCGAGTACGCGAGCAACGGATCGCTTCCAGAGTATCTCAAGTCGTGCGATGCTGAACATCGAACTCCGTGGAAGTTCCTCTACGAGGCGGCGCTGGGCTTGGAGTACCTTCACGAGCGCAAGATTGTTCATGGGAATCTTCATGGGAGCAACATTTTGATTGGGAGCGATGGGTTGGCGAAGTTGTCGGGGTTTGGGTTGAGTGCGTCGTCGCCAAAGGGGAGTTGGTCTAAATCCGGTTCATGGGTGCGTTGGGCATCTCCAGAAGCGCTGCGAAGTGACAGAGTTTCTATCGCATCGGACGTGTATTCATTGGGCATGTGCGTTGTCGAGGCAGTGTCGGGAAATATCCCGTTCAATAAGTGGAACGAGACAGATGCGAGATACGCTGTGAAATATGAAGGTACCGGCATGAATTACCTGAAAAACCAGCTGGCCATATTAACTGAGGAGCAACGCGAGTTGGTGCTCGTAATGTGTCGCGACGAGCCGCGAGAGCGTCTTCAAGTGCCAGTAGTCGTGAACAAGCTCGAGCGCCTTGCTGAGGTTGAATCCACAAGTCTTACGCAGCATTCAGCTAATCCTGACCCAGAGCCGCTCATGCAATTTAACGCTTTCGATGAGTTGAAATTCGGCAAAACGAGCGATTTCTGGACTGCGGTGCAAACACTGATCGCAGAGAGTGAGACCAACCTCTATCGCCAAATGTGGCATGAGCTGGAATTGATTTACGATACTTTGAGAGCGCAGAGTCATCCGTGGTCGACCCTGCAGCGCTTCCATGATCTGCTGGACGAATGTCGACTTGCCCTGGATACAATGTCGAAACAGAATCAGGTTCGTCGACTGTCGGCAACGCGAGCCAGGGACCACAGCGTCCAGGGCTTGCATCGACGCATTACCCAGTTGCTGCAACTTGTTCGCCCTCAGGATCACGACGCTGACACCCATGAGACGGAGTGGAAACAAGTATGCAGAGAACAGGCTGAGGTGTTTGTGTCTGAGACTTCGGAAGCGTGTGTGATGCTGAGTTCCGTCGACTCGGAGGAGGACCGTTCGGCGCTTGTTGCCGTTTTGCGCGCCGAGTTGCGTAACAGCGATGGAAAGTATACGGGAAAGCAGCTCGAGGTGCTGCAGAAGGCTCATGATGATGTTGTGTCCAAGTCCCTCGAGGATGTGCACCTTGCGACTACGCCAGAGTGGTTCATTCCGTGGTTCGAGCTGGAAATGAACGAGATGAAGACGCTCGGAGAGGGTGGATTCGGGAGTGTCATCAAGGCGAAGTGGCTCGACTCGGAGGTCGTCGTCAAGAAACTCGAGATATCCCCCAAGGATGCAGCAAATGACGACAAGAAACGCGAGATGCGGCAGATGTTCGAGCGCGAGGTGGACATTTGGTTCGGTCTGAGTCACCCACACGTGGTGCGACTATTTGGTGCGTGTCATGTCGGAAGACCATTCTTCGTGTGTGAGCTGGCGCCAAATGGGACGTTGGTCGATTACCTAGGCGATCACCCAGACGAGTTGTGGTCGAAGCTTCGCGAGGCTGCGTTGGGTGTGCAGTATTTGCATGCGCGCGGGATTGTCCACGGAGATTTGAAAGGCAACAATATCCTGATTGGGAGTGACGGAAAGGCGAAGGTGACTGATTTTGGTCTTAGTGGTGTGTTCGGTGATGACTCAACCGAGATGGTGGTGAGTGAAGCGATGCACTGGGTGGCTCCGGAGTGTATGCTGAAGCAGAAACAGAAGCCGACGTTCGCGTCTGACATCTATTCGTTGGGGATGTGCATCATCGAAGTGTTGCGAGTGACAAATGGCGACGAAGACGACCTGCCGTGGGGACGCTTGCCGAATGCGGCGGTCAAATTCAACGTGACGCGGAGGCATCTTCTGCCTCCACGACCCAAAAACTGCTCGGACGAGGCGTGGACACTGATTGAGCGCATGTGCAAGAGCGCACCGACCGATCGTATGTTGATCATGACGGTGGTGGACGAACTTGAGAAGCTTGCGGGTCAGCACAATAATCTCACTGGTGAAACTGACCAGATCGATAGCGATATTGACAAGGCACGGCTGTTGTCGTTTTCTGTGGTAGACGAACTCGCCGAGATGAAAAATTGGATTGTCCAACGCGATGCGAACAAAGATTGGGAGATGAATGTTCTCATGAAGATTTATCAGCTCCTGTGGGATCGACTCGAGCAAGTAGCGAAGCAGCTGTCCCTTGACAGCGATATCACAGACGACACCAAAACGACAATCAGCGACTTCGCCGCTGTCGTCGAACGATCACATATGCAAACTAGAGAAGCGCTCGACATTACTGATGGCTTCCCTCTTGCCAAATTTACGGAAATGGCACTGGGAGCGTATACGTCGCATCGCCGTCTGGACAAGTTCTTGGCTGCTCACACTGTTTCAAATGGTTCAAGCTCTCTTCACAATTGGACATCTGCATGCAGCACGCTCATGGGTGTGAGCGCAAGTCTACCGCCAGCTGCCTTTGAAGAGGAATACAGTGTTGTCAATGTGGCAACGTCATTCATCCAGTTCGTGTATCGCGACCGTAGCAAGCCCATCCAGAATTTGACCTACGAGTCGAGTTTATTGAGTGAACGCGTCCAAGAAGCCCGAGAGGAGATCGATGGCTATTTCATCAAGCAGGGTGAACTGCCCGATGTCTGTGGTCAGCAAGAAATAGCGCGTGTGTTTGAAACATGGTTGGAGAAGAGCAAAGCGCAAGTCTCTATCGCTACGGAATCTGCGCTCGACCATCTGCCACAAACGTTCAGCACCAGTAACTCGGCCCAACTCTCGTCGGTTCTCGAGGCATTCCACCAAGCTGTGAAGCAAACACTTCAAGCGTGCACCGAGGAGTGCAAGTCATCAATTACTGCTATCCTGGAGAAACGGCAGGGGCTGGTGGTCGCCAGCTTTTTGGAGATCCAGCAGATTCTAACGACATTTGGTATCGTACTACCTGCGGAGATGAAGCCCAAGTTCTCACCTGTCGCAGTGAAAACAGAATCCAAGCACGATTTACTCTCCGAGTCGAACGCATGGTTGGCGAAAATGGTCGATCTCATGCAAATCCAACTCGCTCAAGATGTAAGGCAAGTGGTTCGAGTCAAGGTGGAAGCCGGATCCGTCTACGACGCGGAACATGACTTTGCTGGTGAAACCACTTCTGACAATGTTGAGATCGACGGGCGATTCATTCATGGCGATAGCTACGCTAAGCTCGGCCCCCGAATGGACCTTCAAATGAGCTGTCAAATCGGCTCGGCATACGCGGGGCAATCGTTTGTGCTTGAGCTTTCCCATCTCACGAGCGACGCTGGGCCGGGCGCTCGAGCACCAGTAACAGTTCGCGTGAACGGCCATTCGATTCGCGAGAACTTTTGCCCACGTGCGATGCACGAGCGCAATGGCAACAAGGTCGGAGTTTGGTGGTACGAGACTGACCGCTGGCACGTGAGCTCCTCGTTCATCCACGAGGGAGAGAATATCGTTTCGGTTTCCTACGGCGACCACGGTACGGCGTACTACTGGATACGCTCGCTCGGCCTCCACTGCGCGCTGCCTCGAATGTCGACCGCCGAGATCCACACGCGAGACGTCAAGAAGTTTTTCGATACCGCAATGACATCTCGTATGCAGCATGGACAGGATCAAAAGCTGCTCCTCGAGAGGGTGCTGCTAGAGACCTCGCCAATGCTCGAGTTCAAGGCGATGTGCAAGCAGTATATTGGTTCAGGCCAAATTGGTAGGTACGCGTGAAGATAAGCTCACCAGCAGCAGGATACGGTTTACATTTTCGAAGCCGCCTCGAAGTGGTGTGCCGCAATCTAGGCGAGTTGAGTCACTTAAACCATGAATGAGCAGCAGTACACGTTCCAACATCCTCAACGCACTGACTGAGTCAGCGAGCTTGTTAGGCTCAGCTGTGCTTAGGGTTACACATTCCCTATACAGAGCTATATGGTCCCTAAACAGGGGTCCTCTTCATACTTTAATCAAGTCAAGCTGCCATGCCGGGCCAGAGTGACCAGGAGGACCACTTTTGACTTGACGTTTGTATCGAAATATGGCAAGAGGACCACAAGGAGCTGTGGCCACCGGAGGACCACTTTTGACTTGGAGTTTGTATCGAAATGTGGCAAGCATGCTGAGACCGCTTTACTGGCCCGGGCCACTACTCAGGTCGATCACGGTACTTCATCCCAGCAAGGTTTAGCATAGAATGGACAATGGCACGTTCACCTGACTACAGTATACCATACCAAAACAAAGTCAAAACGTCACTTTCGATTCATGACATGAAAACTTGGGGTCCTATGTAACTTTGTATGGGGAACATGATGCAAGTGGTCCCACTGGTTGGTATTCACTTCCCTTGAGTATACTATAGTGAAACTAATACAAACTCAATATTACACCGTTTTGTATGAAAACTTGGATTCCTATGTAATTTTGTATGCAGAATGTGATGCGAGTGGTCCCACACTATGGTGTTCATTTGCCTTGACTATACTATAGTGAAACCAATATAATATCAATACTACACCGTTTTGTATGAAAACTTGGATTCCTATGTAACTTTGTATGGAGAACACGATGCAAGTGGCCCCACACTCTGAATATCACTTGCCTTCACTATACTATACACAATACAACATGAACACAGTAACGAATAGTTCCGTATGAAAGCATGGATTCCTATGTAACATTGCACGGTGAACAAGATGCGATCAGTGCATGACACTATGTTTGACTTGCCTTCACTATACCATACTATCCAAACAGAGTAAATCATGACAGTTTTTGTTGAATTTTGGAGTCACCATAAAAGTTTGACGCGGTGTTGTTTGTGCAAAAGGTGTGTGTTTGTATGTGATAAGTGCGTGTGTGTGAAGTGTTCTCGCAGCGAGGCTTTGAGACAAGAGAATTTTTGCTATGTAAGGTGGTGTTTGGGGTGGTGTTTGGGGTGGTAGGCGAGTGAGGTTTAGGGTTTAGGGGACCTAAACACGGCACGACAACTATACTTTAGTCAAGTCAAACGGGTGCTCGACCTTGCAGACACCGTGTCGTGCCGATTTTAATACAAATTTCAAGATAAAGTGCACCGTGTCGTGCCACCGCGCAATGTCGTGCCACTTTTGACTTGGATTCACTATGTGAGAGCACCGTACCATTAACTATCGAAATTCGACCCATACAAAAGATAGTACATATGACAAGCGACAGGCTATGACGAGAGGCGCGATGTACCTTGGCCAAGGTTTGGCATAAAATGGACAACCAAGCGCTAATGAAGCGTTTGTATACTATATGTAAACCAAGTCAAAACGACTTTTGCGAATTATCGAGTGAAACTTGGGGGTCCTATGTAATTTTTGGGTTTAGGGTTTAGGGTCCCTAAACGAGCACCTCCCTATACTTTAATCAAGTCACCGTGCCAGCCCCCGGCCGCATTGACAAAGAGGTGCAGATTTCAATACAAATTCCAAGTCAAATATGGCAAGAGGTGCAGCCGCGACCAAGAGGTGCAGATTTGACTTGGAGTTTGTATCGAAATGTGGCAGTGCCTATTGAGACCGCTTTACTGGCCCGAGCCACTACTCAGGTCGATCACGGTATTTCACCCCAGCAAGGTTTAGCATAGAATGGACAATGATGCACTCACAGGACTACATTATACTATACACAAATCAAGTCAAAACGTCTGTTTCGATTCATGACATGAAAACTTGGGGTCCTATGTAACTTTGTATGGGGAACATGATGCAAGTGGTCCCACAGTTTGGTATTCACTTCCCTTGAGTATACTATAGTGAAACTAATACAAACTCAATATTACACCGTTTTGTATGAAAACTTGGGATCCTATGTAATTTTGTATGGGGAATTTGATACAAGTGGTTCCACACTTTCATATCCACTTCCCTTGACTATACTATAGTGAAACCAACATTAACTCAATATTACACCGTTTTGTATGAAAACTTGGGTTCCTATGTAATTTTGTATGGCGAACACGATGCAAGTGGTCCCACAGTGTGGTATTCACTTCCCTTGAGTATACTATAGTGAAATTAATACAAACTCAATATTACACCGTTTTGTATGAAAACTTGGACTCCTAGGAAATTTCGCATGGAGAATTCAGCAATGATGCTCTCACATCATAAATTCAGCTT
Organism: Phytopythium vexans; assembly: GCA_003413675.1. Taxonomy (NCBI): domain Eukaryota; phylum Oomycota; class Peronosporomycetes; order Pythiales; family Pythiaceae; genus Phytopythium; species Phytopythium vexans. Next base: position 638,611 of record QLOC01000026.1, read on the forward strand.
TCTTTCACTATGCCATACTTATATTGATATTACCACAAAGTCAAATAGTTTCATTTGAGTACTTTAGGTTCTACAATGCTTTTCTAGCTTATTACAAAGCATCTAGTCTCACATATGTCTACTTAAGTACCATTTTATAATAGATATGATGTGTGAACTGGTCAATACCATAATTCATCGTTCAAAGCATACACGATTGTGTTCGGCCAGCAAAATACTGACTCTATTTAGTTTTTAGTTTTCTGCTTTTTCTATCTTTTCTTGATTTTCTGAACATGCATGGGAAGTACTTGGACGATATGCATTCAGAGACGCTACGAAATGCAGTGCAAGCTGTGTTTGACTGTCATCATCACAACTCTGGGGCTGGAAGAGAGCTTCGTTCGATCACCTTCTAGTCCAATTCGCGGATAGCCTCCGATTCGGCCAATGCCGCCGCGTATCCAGCATCGTCGCCAAATTCTGGAAACTCATCCGTTGCCATGGTCGACTGTTCCTGGATCAAATTCGCGTCGTCTTCATTGTCCAAATTTTCCACATCTTGCGCATCCATTAGAATGTGGGGAAGAGCGGCAGAAGACTCGATGGCATCTGAATTTTGGAGCGTCGCAATTCTGTTGGCAATCGTCTCTGCGTTGGCAAGTCGTTGATCCGTAGTGGAACTGCGGTAAACTTGTTGTTGAGTCGTAAAGGAGTGATACATCAGGCGTGACAGCTCATACATATCCTTCAAATCGGACATGTGTTCGTGCGCATACGTGATGTAGAGGCTTCGGCAGTCACGAATTGTCACGTGTTTGTTGAAGCGGGTGTGAACGAGTTGCTCGAAACGACTGGTCAAATACTTGTCGGGACAACCGCGAAGGTCGAGAAAGACTCGCTGCTCGTTCTCCAACGAAGGGTTTTTCGTAGCCTTGCACTGGTAACGCAAGAGCGCTTGGCGCAGAATCTTGAACTTTGTGAAAAGTTTGACGAAGCGCTTGGGGTTTAGGGTTTAGGGGTCCTAAACAGGGGTCCTCCGGCATACTTAAGTCAAGTCAAGCTGCCATGCAAGGCCGCATTGACCTGGAGGACCACTTTTGACTTGATGTTTGTATCGAATTATGGCAAGAGGACCACAAGGAGCTTTGGCCAGAGGAGGACCACTTTTGACTTGGAGTTTGTATCGAAATGTGGCAAGCATGCTGAGACCGCTTTACTGGCCCGGGCCACTACTCAGGTTGATCACGGTACTTCATCCCAGCAAGGTTTAGCATAGAATGGACAATGGCACGTTCACCTGACTACAGTATACCATACCAAAACAAAGTCAAAACGTCACTTTCGATTCATGACATGAAAACTTGGGGTCCTATGTAACTTTGTATGGGGAACATGATGCAAGTGGTCCCACAGTTTGGTATTCACTTCCCTTGAGTATACTATAGTGAAACCAACATTAACTCAATATTACACCGTTTTGTATGAAAACTTGGATTCCTATGTAATTTTGTATGGGGAACATGATGCAAGTGGTCCCACACTTTGGCGGTCACTTCCCTTGAGTATACTATAGTGAAACTAATACAATCTCAATATTACACCGTTTTGTATGAAAACCTGGGATCCTATGTAATTTTGTATGGGGAACATGATGCAAGTGGTCCCACACTTTGGAAATCACTTCTATTGAGTATATTATAGTGAAATCAATACAATCTCAATACTCAACGGTTTTGTATGAAAACTTGGGATCCTATGTAATTTTGTATGCAGAATGTGATGCAAGTGGTCCCATAGGCTGAATATCACTTGACTTATGTATACTATAGTAATACCAACATAAATACAATATCAATTCGTTTCATCTAAAAATTTGGATTCCTATGTAACTTTATGTGGGGAAGACAATGCACGTGGTTACATCCATTGCCCTTGACTGCATATGTGTGAAACACTCTATCAATAATTCTGTACATATCGTACAAAAGGTTAGGCAGCACATTGTATGTAAACGACACCAGTGTTTGGTCAGTTGCAAGCTGACTCTATTTTGATTTTTAGTTTTCTGCTGTTTCTTTCCTTTTAATCTAGGGTTTAGGGTTTAGGGTCCCTAAACGAGCACCTCCCTATACTTTAATCAAGTCACCGTGCCAGCCCCCGGCCGCATTGACAAAGAGGTGCAGATTTCAATACAAATTCCAAGTCAAATATGGCAAGAGGTGCAGCCGCGACCAAGAGGTGCAGATTTGACTTGGAGTTTGTATCGAAATGTGGCAGTGCCTATTGAGACCGCTTTACTGGCCCGAGCCACTACTCAGGTCGATCACGGTATTTCACCCCAGCAAGGTTTAGCATAGAATGGACAATGATGCACTCACAGGACTACATTATACTATACACAAATCAAGTCAAAACGTCTGTTTCGATTCATGACATGAAAACTTGGGGTCCTATGTAACTTTGTATGGGGAACATGATGCAAGTGGTCCCACAGTTTGGTATTCACTTCCCTTGAGTATACTATAGTGAAACTAATACAAACTCAATATTACACCGTTTTGTATGAAAACTTGGGATCCTATGTAATTTTGTATGGGGAATTTGATACAAGTGGTTCCACACTTTCATATCCACTTCCCTTGACTATACTATAGTGAAACCAACATTAACTCAATATTACACCGTTTTGTATGAAAACTTGGGTTCCTATGTAATTTTGTATGGCGAACACGATGCAAGTGGTCCCACAGTGTGGTATTCACTTCCCTTGAGTATACTATAGTGAAATTAATACAAACTCAATATTACACCGTTTTGTATGAAAACTTGGACTCCTAGGAAATTTCGCATGGAGAATTCAGCAATGATGCTCTCACATCATAAATTCAGCTTTCTTTCACTATGCCATACTTATATTGATATTACCACAAAGTCAAATAGTTTCATTTGAGTACTTTAGGTTCTACAATGCTTTTCTAGCTTATTACAAAGCATCTAGTCTCACATATGTCTACTTAAGTACCATTTTATAATAGATATGATGTGTGAACTGGTCAATACCATAATTCATCGTTCAAAGCATACACGATTGTGTTCGGCCAGCAAAATACTGACTCTATTTAGTTTTTAGTTTTCTGCTTTTTCTATCTTTTCTTGATTTTCTGAACATGCATGGGAAGTACTTGGACGATATGCATTCAGAGACGCTACGAAATGCAGTGCAAGCTGTGTTTGACTGTCATCATCACAACTCTGGGGCTGGAAGAGAGCTTCGTTCGATCACCTTCTAGTCCAATTCGCGGATAGCCTCCGATTCGGCCAATGCCGCCGCGTATCCAGCATCGTCGCCAAATTCTGGAAACTCATCCGTTGCCATGGTCGACTGTTCCTGGATCAAATTCGCGTCGTCTTCATTGTCCAAATTTTCCACATCTTGCGCATCCATTAGAATGTGGGGAAGAGCGGCAGAAGACTCGATGGCATCTGAATTTTGGAGCGTCGCAATTCTGTTGGCAATCGTCTCTGCGTTGGCAAGTCGTTGATCCGTAGTGGAACTGCGGTAAACTTGTTGTTGAGTCGTAAAGGAGTGATACATCAGGCGTGACAGCTCATACATATCCTTCAAATCGGACATGTGTTCGTGCGCATACGTGATGTAGAGGCTTCGGCAGTCACGAATTGTCACGTGTTTGTTGAAGCGGGTGTGAACGAGTTGCTCGAAACGACTGGTCAAATACTTGTCGGGACAACCGCGAAGGTCGAGAAAGACTCGCTGCTCGTTCTCCAACGAAGGGTTTTTCGTAGCCTTGCACTGGTAACGCAAGAGCGCTTGGCGCAGAATCTTGAACTTTGTGAAAAGTTTGACGAAGCGCTTGGGGTTTAGGGTTTAGGGGTCCTAAACAGGGGTCCTCCGGCATACTTAAGTCAAGTCAAGCTGCCATGCAAGGCCGCATTGACCTGGAGGACCACTTTTGACTTGATGTTTGTATCGAATTATGGCAAGAGGACCACAAGGAGCTTTGGCCAGAGGAGGACCACTTTTGACTTGGAGTTTGTATCGAAATGTGGCAAGCATGCTGAGACCGCTTTACTGGCCCGGGCCACTACTCAGGTTGATCACGGTACTTCATCCCAGCAAGGTTTAGCATAGAATGGACAATGGCACGTTCACCTGACTACAGTATACCATACCAAAACAAAGTCAAAACGTCACTTTCGATTCATGACATGAAAACTTGGGGTCCTATGTAACTTTGTATGGGGAACATGATGCAAGTGGTCCCACAGTTTGGTATTCACTTCCCTTGAGTATACTATAGTGAAACCAACATTAACTCAATATTACACCGTTTTGTATGAAAACTTGGATTCCTATGTAATTTTGTATGGGGAACATGATGCAAGTGGTCCCACACTTTGGCGGTCACTTCCCTTGAGTATACTATAGTGAAACTAATACAATCTCAATATTACACCGTTTGTATGAAAACCTGGGATCCTATGTAATTTTGTATGGGGAACATGATGCAAGTGGTCCCACACTTTGGAAATCACTTCTATTGAGTATATTATAGTGAAATCAATACAATCTCAATACTCAACGGTTTTGTATGAAAACTTGGGATCCTATGTAATTTTGTATGCAGAATGTGATGCAAGTGGTCCCATAGGCTGAATATCACTTGACTTATGTATACTATAGTAATACCAACATAAATACAATATCAATTCGTTTCATCTAAAAATTTGGATTCCTATGTAACTTTATGTGGGGAAGACAATGCACGTGGTTACATCCATTGCCCTTGACTGCATATGTGTGAAACACTCTATCAATAATTCTGTACATATCGTACAAAAGGTTAGGCAGCACATTGTATGTAAACGACACCAGTGTTTGGTCAGTTGCAAGCTGACTCTATTTTGATTTTTAGTCTGCTGTTTCTTTCCTTTTAATCTAGGGTTTAGGGTTTAGGGTCCCTAAACGAGCACCTCCCTATACTTTAATCAAGTCACCGTGCCAGCCCCCCGGCCGCATTGACAAAGAGGTGCAGATTTCAATACAAATTCCAAGTCAAATATGGCAAGAGGTGCAGCCGCGACCAGAGGTGCAGATTTGACTTGGAGTTTGTATCGAAATGTGGGCAGTGCCTATTGAGACCGCTTTACTGGCCCGAGCCACTACTCAGGTCGATCACGGTATTTCACCCCAGCAAGGTTTAGCATAGAATGGACAATGATGCACTCACAGGACTACATTATACTATACACAAATCAAGTCAAAACGTCTGTTTCGATTCATGACATGAAAACTTGGGGGTCCCTATGTAACTTTGTATGGGGAACATGATGCAAGTGGTCCCACAGTTTGGTATTCACTTCCCTTGAGTATACTATAGTGAAACTAATACAAATCAATATTACACCGTTTTGTATGAAAACTTGGGATCCTATGTAATTTTGTATGGGGAATTTGATACAAGTGGTTCCACTTTCATATCCACTTCCCTTGACTATACTATAGTGAAACCAACATTAACTCAATATTACACCGTTTTGTATGAAAACTGGGTTCCTATGTAATTTTGTATGGCGAACACGATGCAAGTGGTCCCACAGTGTGGTATTCACTTCCCTTGAGTATACTATAGTGAAATTAATACAACTCAATATTACACCGTTTGTATGAAAACTTGGACTCCTAGGAAATTTCGCATGGAGAATTCAGCAATGATGCTCTCACATCATAAATTCAGCTTCTTTCACTATGCCATACTTATGATATTACCACAAAGTCAAATAGTTTCATTTGAGTACTTTAGGTTCTACAATGCTTTTCTAGCTTATTACAAAGCATCTAGTCTCACATATGTCTACTTAAGTACCATTTTATAATAGATATGATGTGTGAACTGGTCAATACCATAATTCATCGTTCAAAGCATACACGATTGTGTTCGGCCAGCAAAATACTGACTCTATTTAGTTTTTAGTTTTCTGCTTTTTCTATCTTTTCTTGATTTCTGAACATGCATGGGAAGTACTTGGACGATATGCATTCAGAGACGCTACGAAATGCAGTGCAAGCTGTGTTTGACTGTCATCATCACAACTCTGGGGCTGGAAGAGAGCTTCGTTCGATCACCTTCTAGTCCAATTCGCGGATAGCCTCCGATTCGGCCAATGCCGCCGCGTATCCAGCATCGTCGCCAAATTCTGGAAACTCATCCGTTGCCATGGTCGACTGTCCTGGATCAAATTCGCGTCGTCTTCATTGTCCAAATTTCCACATCTTGCGCATCCATTAGAATGTGGGAAGAGCGGCAGAAGACTCGATGGCATCTGAATTTTGGAGCGTCGCAATTCTGTTGGCAATCGTCTCTGCGTTGGCAAGTCGTTGATCCGTAGTGGAACTGCGGTAAACTTGTTGTTGAGTCGTAAAGGAGTGATACATCAGGCGTGACAGCTCATACATATCCTTCAAATCGGACATGTGTTCGTGCGCATACGTGATGTAGAGGCTTCGGCAGTCACGAATTGTCACGTGTTTGTTGAAGCGGGTGTGAACGAGTTGCTCGAAACGACTGGTCAAATACTTGTCGGGACAACCGCGAAGGTCGAGAAAGACTCGCTGCTCGTTCTCCAACGAAGGGTTTTTCGTAGCCTTGCACTGGTAACGCAAGAGCGCTTGGCGCAGAATCTTGAACTTTGTGAAAAGTTTGACGAAGCGCTTGGGGTTTAGGGTTTAGGGGTCCTAAACAGGGGTCCTCCGGCATACTTAAGTCAAGTCAAGCTGCCATGCAAGGCCGCATTGACCTGGAGGACCACTTTTGACTTGATGTTTGTATCGAATTATGGCAAGAGGACCACAAGGAGCTTTGGCCAGAGGAGGACCACTTTGACTTGGAGTTTGTATCGAAATGTGGCAAGCATGCTGAGACCGCTTACTGGCCCGGGCCACTACTCAGGTTGATCACGGTACTTCATCCCAGCAAGGTTTAGCATAGAATGGACAATGGCACGTTCACCTGACTACAGTATACCATACCAAAACAAAGTCAAAACGTCACTTTCGATTCATGACATGAAAACTTGGGGTCCTATGTAACTTTGTATGGGGAACATGATGCAAGTGGTCCCACAGTTTGGTATTCACTTCCCTTGAGTATACTATAGTGAACCAACATTAACTCAATATTACAACCGTTTTGTATGAAAAC